>JAEOAD010000055.1:3795000-4427500 GCA_036365145.1 Orientallactaga sibirica
GACCCCGTCAGCCCATGGCCATTCCCTCCCTGTAGCTTGTTGCTCAGCTAGATGGCCACAGGCCTCTGCCAGTCCTGGTGGCTGAGATTGGGTGCTGTCCCTCGGGCTCCTACTTGAAGCAGAGAGAACTTAGGGGGAGACATGGGCTGGAGTGAAGGGAGTGAGATCCTGCCATTGCTGGAGAAAGGAACTCAGGACAGTGAAGAGCCCAGCACAGGAGACTAGGGAGATGGACACTTCAGTGGGTACAAACGCTTGCAACGAAAGCATGAGGGTTTGAAAGGACCCGAGATCACCTGAGTTTGATTCCCCAGCGCCCTATGTAAATAACTGGATATGGCAACACATGTCTGTAATCCCAATTTGTGGGGAGCAGAGACCAGAGAATTGCTGGGGCTTGGGGAAATGGCAGCTCTGGGTTCAGAGAAGAGACCTCACTCCAGGAAACAGGCGGATGAGCTGTGGAGCAGGACACCCAACATATTCCACTGGTCCCCACACGGGGTGCTCACATCTACGCACACGCACACACATGCATACATCACATACAGCACACCACACTCACACATGCACCAGTAAGTAAATAGAATCTGGAACAGAGGGTAACTCCCACATCTCACCAAGTATACCTGTGCAGCCATGGAGGATGCAAAAGCAACCCGGCAAATGTGCAACGAGGCACCCAGGCATTCCGGTCATCTTGCTCAACATCTCAGGGAGAGGACGAAAAAAGGGTGCCAGGGGCCTGGAAGCTGAGGAGGTGCTTTGGTGCAAGCCCCTGATCCTCTCAGAGCCTCAATGTCTGCCCAGTGGACCAGCTCGTGGAGGTGTCCAGCAGTGAGAATAGGGTCTATCCTGTGTGTCCTTTCTGCCCTTGTTTTTGTACAAGGGTAACAGACAGATTGTTCTGGAAGAACTCCCAGTGAGAAGCCGAGGTGTGGCCAGCACAGATAAGGACCCTGTGGCTCCCAGGCAGGATGACAGTGGCTCCCTGGTGTGAATGTGACCAATCTGACCGGGCAAGCCAGGAAAATAACAGTGATGCTTTTCACGCTTCTGACTGCCTAAGTGGAGATGGGGCTGTGCAGGGATGGGGTGTGGCGGGGCTAGGCCCATCACCCTGTGCCCTTCTCTGGGACTCTGGATGTTTACTAGACAAGCCTGGCCAGGACTGGTCTCAGCAAACTGTCCCCAGCCTGTCCTAGATGGGATCCGAGGGTAGTAATAGGGGTGCCTATGCAATTGAGAGGCTTTGCTGGGCTTTTCTGGGAGGACTCTGTCCTGCTCCCTTCTGACCTTGGAAGTCCTTAGTCTGCTAAATTCCCCTCTGTCCATCAGGAGACCCTGGGGAGAGGTGGCCCGAGCTCAGCCCACCTCCATGGTTGCTCTTTCTTCTCCTTCCCTGGGACCTCAGTCTCCTGCTCTGCTAGGCTCCTCCCGGATGCTGCATTCATCACTCCAGAACAAATGGTCAGGATTTCTTCCTAGCAGCCCTAGAAGAAGGTTCCAGGCAAGGAGAACAACAAGACATGTCTTAAGGCCTGAGGAGAGACCTAGTTCATTCGGACCCCGGGATGTTCCTGGTGTGGCTCAAGGTGAGATGGGGTTAGACAGGGCTGAGTCTGGACTGAACAGGCACCTGGACACTGGGTGAGGCGGGGAGCTCCCCGTTCTCCCATGGCAATGGTAGACACAGGGAGGCAGAGGCTGGAGCAGAATGGCATCGGGCCGGGAGGTGGGGTTGATACAGAAGGAGGATCCCAGAGCTTTGACTAAAATGTCAGGGTGGCTGGTGGTGTGTGTGTGTGGGGGGGGTGGTACCTGTTCTCTGCATAGGAGCCTTGCTAAGCCTCGGGTTTTCCAGCCATAGAAGGGGGAAGGAACTGCGTGTGGTTCCCAGTGCAGGCCGGGGACATGGAACAGGGCTTTCCTGAGAGAATCTGGATCCACAGGCTAACCCTGTCTACCTGGATGGGACTCCAGTCACCAACAGTCATTCCCTCCTCAAGACAAGCTTGGCTAGTTCCAAGTGGAAAGCTCTCCCTCCACCTTACTCTGACCAAGGCTGGCATATAATCCCTGCCCAGTCTCTCCTCTGATACCCTAGCAAACGCTGACCCCCTCTCCCCAGAGGCCTCCTGCCCAATAGCCCCTCCTCTCATGTCCCTGGGATTCAACAACCTCATTGTTCTCAGATTCAGATCAGGGCATCTCTTCCAGAAGCTTCCTTTGAGCCTTCCCGGCTGGCTTCCTACAGACAAGGCCTGATCTCAATGCAGTGGTGATGCCTGGCTTGTGACCTTGGCTACGTATGTGTTCTGAGAACAACCTGAGGTCTGAGTGTGGACCTCTATGTCCAGAGCTCTGAACTTTGGGCCTGGAGCTGCAGACTCTCTATAAACATGGGACTGGAAGATGGGTGATGGATAAATGGACAGGCAGTGGGGTGGATGGGTGGATGCATAGATGGTAGATGGATACATGGGAATGGCAGATAAATAATAGATGGATAGCCAGTATGGTGGCGCATACCTTTAATCCCAGTAGTCAGAAGTAGGAGGACTACTATGAGTTCAAGGCCAGCCTGAGATTACATAGTGAATTCATGGTTAGCCTCAGGTAGAGCGAGACCCTACCTAAAACAAAACAAAACAAAGCAGGGGCTGGAGAGATGACTTAACAATTAAGGTGCTTGCCTGTGAAGCCTGAGGACCCAGATTTGATTCCCTAGTACCCACATAAGCCAGATGCACAAGGAGGCATGTGCATCTGAAGTTTGTTTGCAGTGGCTAGAGGCCCTGTTACAGCCATATTCTCTCTTTCTCTGCCTCTCTTTCTCTCTCTCAAATAAATAAATACAATATATTTTTTAAAATAACAAAATGAAATGAAAGAATAGATGGATAGATGATGGGTAGGTGGGTAGATGGGTGAGTGACCTCTTCAGGCTCTGTAGGACTGGGGAGAGGGACTGAGGATGTCCAAAAGGAAGATCCGCATGCTAATAAAACACTGAACCAGGACGCACGTCCCTAATGTGCGGGTAACTAATTCATGTCTCGAAGCCTCAGTTTCTCAGTCTGTGAAACGTGTGATGGTTGCCACTAAGCCCATCCTACAGGCTGAGGAGAGAACATCCAGTACGAGGAGGGAAGTGCCAGCATCCTCCCGGGAGCAGGAACTGCCTGGGCATGGCTCCTGGGTTCTGGGAAGAGAGGAGAGGGAGCAAAGAGGGCTCTAGACTGCTCAGTCAGTCTGCTGGGTGGTTTCGCTGAGCCACCTGCACCCCAGGACCTTTACCCAATGTGCCCCTCCCTGCCCTGCCCTGTCTGTCCCAGAAGTGGGTTCCCCAGGTCCCCATTGTTCTCTGGCCTCTCTCCAGATTGCCCTGTAGCCCAGGCTCTGGGAACAATGCACATTACATTCCAGGGATTCCAGAGCCTCCACTCCTGCCTTGCCTCTTTCAAGTGGGGAGGGAGGGGTTGTCCTCTTCCCCAACAGAGGAGCCAGGCTCCATGACCCTCCAAGTTTAGCACCTCTGAAGTTCTTCCAGCCGAGCTGAAGATGTCTCTGTACCACGGGCTATGGCCAGGGTTGAGCTCTGCTTCTCTGGGCTCAGATCAATCTTTTCCTTGGATTGTGGGGCAGGTCTAAGTAGCCTCTGCCCTATTGGGATCTCCTTTCTCCCTTAGGGAAGAGCACCAGAGTGTGGTCATTGTTAGGAAAAAACGAGAGAAATAAAATGAGAGAGAAGACGCAACAGCAGAGACAGGCTTTATTTGGGGAATGCCTGAGAAGGACTCTGACCAGGCAGGTCAGAAGCAATTTTCCTTAGAGGACTAGAGGGTACTTGTGGGCCAGTGGGGTCACTGGAACTCCTAGGTTGCAGGGTAGTCTACCTTGCCTCAGGGTTTGGGCCAGTGCAGGAAAGTGATAATCAGGTGGGTTGGGCCATTCCAGGAAAGTGCTAATTGGGAGAGTTACAATGAAATGGAAATCACAGTTCAAAAATGGAGACATTCTGATTCTAACTAAACCATAAGCTTTGCAGTCTGAGCCCCAGGGCCCTGCCTGGATTTTGACCCATGCAGGCCACTGGGCCTCTTTCTATTTCCTCCTCCATTGGATAGTGTATTAGTTATCTTTTCATTGCTGGGACAAAATACCTGACAAAAAGAAGTTTAAGGGCTGGAGAGATGACGGCTTAGTGGTTTAAGGTGCTTGGGTGTGGTGGTGCATGCCTTTAATCCCAGCATTCAGGAGGCAGAGGTATGAGGATCGCTATGAGTTCGAGGCCACCCTGAGATTACATAGTGAATTCCAGGTCAGCCTGGGCTAGAGTGAGACATTACCTTAAAAAACCGGAAAAAAAAATTAAGGGGGCTAGAGAGATGGCTTAGTGGTTAAGGCGCTTGCCTGAAAATCCAAAGGACCTTGGTTCAATTCCCCAGTACCCACGTAAACCAGATCCACAAGGTGGTTCATGTGTCTGGAATTCATTTGCAGTGGCTGTAGGCCCTGGAGTGCCCATTCTCCCTCCCTCTCTCTCTCTCAAATAAATAAATAAATAAAATTAAAATATTTTTAAAAGTTTAAGGGAGGAAAACTTTATTTCTGCTTAAAGTTTCAGGTTACAGTGCCTCATGGTGGGAAGGCATGGCAGCAGGAACTTGAAGCTAGCTAGTCATGTTCAGCCCACATTGAGGAAGCAGAAAGTGATGAGAACCACTGCAAATGAACTCCAGATGCATGCACCACCTTGTGCATCTGGCTTATGTGGGTCCTGGGGAATTGAACTAAGGTCCTTTGGCTTTGCAGGCAAACACCTTAATTGCTAAGCCCTCTCTCCAGCCCAGCTCTTGCCTTTTTTTCCCCCTCTTTTAAAAATTTATTTATTAGAGACAGAGAGAGGGAGAAAGAGGGAGAAAGAGAGAGATAGAGTGAGAATGGACGTGCCAGGGCCTCTAGCCATTGCAAATGAACTCCAGACACATGTGCCACCATGTGCATCTGGCTTACATGGGACCTGGAGAATCAAACCGGGGTCCTTAGGCTTCACAGGCATGTGTCTTAACTGCTAAGCCATCTCTCCTGTCCATCTCTTGCCTTTTTATACAGTCAAAGACCCCGGCCCATGGAACGGTGCTGCTCATAGTTAAGGTGGATCTTCCAACCTCTGTCAATGTGATCAAGATGACCCCTCACAGGCTAGCCAGAGGCTCCCTAATCTAGCTAATCCTTCACGGGTGATTCTTGGTCCAGTCAAGTTGACAGTGAATAGAACTGATCACAGATGGAGATGATGCCAGCACCTATGTCACAGGTGGTGAACTGTAAAAGCACCCTACTGTAAGACTGAATGCTTGTGTCCTCTAATGCATTTGTTGACCCATCCCTCCAGCCCCCAAAGTGATCAGAAGGCCCGGCATTTGAAAGGAATTACGTCATGAGGGTGGAGCCTTCAGGATGGGACTGGTTCCTTTATAAGGGAGATGAAAGCTTGCTTGACCTGTTTTCTGTGAGAACACAATGGGCGGATAGATGGCAGTCTATGAGCCGTCTCACCTGACACTGGGTTGACCTGGGCGCATGGACCTAGGACTTTCAGCCTGCCGAAGAGAGGGGAAAATATTCACTGTTGCCATGTACGATGATGAATGCCTGTAAAAGGCAGGAGGAACTTTGCAAGTTCAAGGCCAAGGTTAAGGTCAACCTGTTCTACACAGTGAGGTCCAGGCCAGCCAGAATCAAATAGTAAGACCCTGATTAAGCTCTTTCGTCTATGGCATTGGGTCAGAGTGGTCCAAACGAAGACACCCACTAGATCAAGGCCTTCCCTCCACCTCCGGTCACCTGTGTCGTTAGCTGCCTATTCATCAGTCTCCACACACACCAGGCGCTGACCCTCTAGAGGCAGGAACTGTACCTACTCCATCTTGATTAATTCCCCTCTCTGCCCAGGGCCCTCAGCTGGATTTGGTGTTGAGCAGAGGGATGGAGTCTGGGAGGAGGAAAGCTGAGTGGTAGGATTGAAGGGGCTCTCAGCCTCGTCTCTGCTACAGACAGTTTTCTGGGCCTCATACCTCCCACCCTCAGCCTCCCAAGCAGGACCCAGCCTGTCTTCCTCTGCCAGCTCTGTCTGAACTGGGGTGAGGGTGGGGGTGGGGGTGGGGGTGGGGGGTCCCTGAGGTGGTGAAAGCAGTCTGGGCCCCTTCCTCCCCACTCCTGCTTGGCCCACATGTACCTCGTGGAGTGGTGTTGCCAAAAGTCCCCATGGGGGGAGGCATCTCTCAACAACACCAGGGGAGGGACACGGCCAGCTCATTTGTCAGCCCTGCTGGTCAACACCTGCCCACCTCACCTCCCAGGGAGAGTCTGGCTCTGGTTTCCCTTCCATGGCTGTTTCCCTTGGAGCCTTTTCCTAGAGCTGTCTACTCCCCATGTGCACAATCCGCTCATTTCCTTCTGAAAATACGAACGCTTCCTGGCTTTGCAGAGACCCACCGGTGAAATGGGCCATAGTCCGAGAGAAGTCTGTGCACCTCAGTGCCCAGCTGGTCTGAGACAGCCCCTCGCCAACACACACACACACACACACACACACACACACACACACACACACACAGAGTCAACCAGGCAAGCCTCCTCCAGGTCATGAGGACACTTCAGCAGACTTCCACTGACCCTTCTCTGTGCCTAGGCTTGGCTGCCACAGTGATAGGAAGTATGTCCTGTGCCTGTCCCCAAAGTCTGGAGAAGAAAAGCCAGGGGCTATGTCACCAGATTGGGTACATGTCCTGATTGGGCCACCCCAAGGCTGTGTGTCCCTGTGCAGAGTCCCAGACCTCCGTGCTTGTAGATAGTGTTGGGGGAGAGAGAAGGGGACCTTTAATTTCTGATCCTCCAGCTTCCTACGTGCTAGGATTACAGGTGTGGGCTACCACATGGTTTTATGCAGTACTTGGGGCTCAAACCTAGGATCTTGTGCATGTTAGACAAGCACTCTACCAACTGAGCAATCACTTGGCTCCTCACAAAAAAGTTTCCACTAAAACAACCCTGAGACTACATAGTGAATTCCAGGTCAGCCTGGACCAGAGTGAGACCCTACCTAGCAAAAAAAAAAAAAAAAAAAAAAGTTTCCACTAAAACAAAACAAAATAAAAAACAGCAACACAACCAACCCTTTCAGCTGTTTCTTCTTCTTCTCCTCTTACGTCCAGGCCATCATCACTCCTTCCCCGCCCACCCCCTAGGCCCTGGACAAGGTCCTGGCCTTGTCTCCATACTTGATTTGTTTTATTTTATTTATTTATTTATTTATTTATTTATTTATTTTTTGGTTTTTCGAGGTAGGGTCTCACTCTGGCCCAGGCTGACCTGGAATCAACTATGTAGTCTCAGGGTGGCCTTGAACTCACGGCGATCCTCCTACCTCTGCCTCCCAAGTGCTGGGATTAAAGGCGTGCGCCACCACGCCCGGCTCTCCATACTTGTTTTAAATTAGAGTTGTCAAGAGGCTACCCAAGAAAACACTGTCTCCTGGGCTGGAGGAATGGCTTAGCCGTTAAGGTGTTTGCTTGCAAAGCCAAAGGACCCAGGTTTGATTCCCCAAGACCCACGTAAGCCAGATGTACAAGGTGGCACACTCATCTAGAGTTTGTTTGCAGTGGCTGGAGGCCCTGGTGCACCCATTCTCTCTCTCTCTCTCTCAACTAGATAAATAAAAATTTTTAAAAAAATTTAAAAATGAAAAAGAAAACACTGTTTCCTGAAATGCAGATTTAACTGGGTGTCTGTATTTGACTTGACACTTCTACTCTCAGTCTTCTGAGAAATCCTAATGAGAAGCTGGCTCTGCTCCTTCCTGCTTAACCCCTGGTCCAGCCAGGAGGTCCATCCAAGCTCTTTTGTTTTGTTTTGTTTTTGTTTTGTTTTTTTGAGGTAGGGTCTCACTCTAGCTAAGGCTGACCTGGAATTCACTATATAGTCTCAGGCTGGCCTTGAACTCACAGTGATCCTCTTACCTCTGCCTCCCGAGTGCTGGGATTAAGGGCGTGCGCCACCACACTCGGCTTGTCATCCAAGCTCGTTAGAATGGTTTGTAAGGACTTCTCAACTTCCACTCCCCCCACCTCCCACACTCCAACTATAGCAAGTGTGTTTCCCCCCCCCCCCGCCATGAACAAGTAGATGAATGAATGAATGCATATGTGATTCCTACATGAGGTAAGCGGTTTTTCTTCTCCTTGGAGACATAGCAGTTTAATGAAGGAAGAATGGTCACGGAAATGCGGCCTCTTCTCCAGTGCTGAAGCCTGGCGGGTGACAGTTCTTTGAGATTTCTTTGGGACAAGGAGTTCACAAACCAGGCGCCCTTTCCTTCCGTTTGATGACTTCTTGAAGCCTTCTACTGACAGAGATGATGAGGAGGAAGTGGCAGGGATGTCATCTGTCACGTCAGAGACTGTCCACCAGGACAGTTTGCACTTGTCATGCAGAGCTACAAAACCAGCTTTATATACCAAGGTAGTGGAGACCCAGAGCAGCGCAGTCTCTCCTGCCATGCTGCCTGAGGTCCGGCGTCTGGGGTGCGTGCATAGTTATTTGTTCTCTATGATGGTGCGCATGGAGCACAGAGAAGCGCATCTTTGTCTTCTTGGTGTCCATCTGCTCAAATCTTGGCTTTAAGCTAGAGTGCCAAAAATTGGTTACACTTGTCCCTAATGCCCCTTCCAAATGAACCAATTAGTCAGTGATAGTGTGATAGGGACATTCCTATACATTAAAAAATAAGCAACTGGGCTGGAGAGATGGCTTAGTGGTTAAGGCTCATGCCTATGAAGCCTAAGGATCCTGGTTTGATTCTCCAGGTGCCACGTAAGCCAGATGCACATGGTGGCGCATGCGTCTGGAGCTCATTTGCAGTGGCTAGAGGCCCTGGAGTGCCCATTCTCACTCTTTCTCTCTCCCTCTCTCTGTCTCAAATAAATAAATAAATAAATAAATAAATAAATAAATAAAAATAAAATCTTTTTAAAAAGTTTAAAAAAAGAAAACAACTATTAAGCCCAGCGTAGTGGTGCACGCCTTTAATCCCAGCACCCAGGAGACAGAGGTAGAAGGATCACTGTGAATTCAAGGCCAGCCTGAGACTATATAGTGAATTCCAGGTCAGCCTTAGCTAGAGTGAGACCCTACCTTGAAAAAAAACAAAAAACACCCCACGAAACAAACAGCAACAAAAATCTTTACTATAAAAGTAAGGTTTTGAAAGCCAGTGACTCAAGGGACTCATTCCTTCTCACCAGTCAGTGAGCACAAATCTATCACCCTGTTAGGGGTTTGCATGGCCAAAAAGGCAACCTTTTTGTAAGCAGCACAGATGCCAGCGTGGGGTCGGGGTGGGGGAGGGGAGCTATTCCCAAATGTTTGTTCTGAATCTGTCCTGTATAGGCTTCTCTGCCGAGCGTGAGAATCAGTGCTTAACGTTCATTCATCTGTCCGCTCATTGAGAGAACATTTGCCAAGGGCTTAACTCTGAGTCAGGTTCTTCTCCCAGCCGTACGGGGACTGTCACACTGCAGGTGCTGCTCCTCAGCTGAGGCGTCCCACCATAGTTTAGCGAGCTGATTTATTCATGCTCAATATTTGGGGTCAGGCTCACCCTCCTCAGGGGACTCCCTGACCCTCCTGACCCCAGGCTGTGTTATAGGGACCGTCCCGGGGTTTCCCCTTTGTCTCCACTGAGCACACTGGTTTGTCATTGTCACTGCCTGTATCCACACCTGTCTCTCTGCCAGACTGTGACTTCATCCTGGACAGAGGCCAGGTCTGACTCATCTTGGGGTCCCCAGCCTCACCTCAGGGCCTGGAGAAGAAATGGCACCAGAAGAGGTGTGTGGAGTGTGAGGAGGAACCGGCCATAGGTAAATGCACTGGAGTTTTCCATGGTCCCCGTTTCTTCCTCAGTGGCTGTTAGAAGAACCAGCTATTGTCAGACCAGCTGTGTCCACTGCAGCTTAAGAGACCGTGCCCCTATCCATGGGAGAGCCCCGGAGTCGGGGGTGTGGCAGCTCAGTGGCTGGTGGCCGGGTTAGGCGTTCTAGTTCTACCTCTGCCTTGGTGGGTCCTTGTCCCCTGCCCTCCTCAGCCTGTGTCCTGAAGCTGGAAACCGGGCTGTGGGGGACTGGAAGGTGTCTGAGAGTCCTCGATTGCAGTCTCCAAACTGCCTTGGGGCTCACGGTCCAGCGCCTCGGGCTGTGGGAGGTGATGCTGACAGCCTGCAGAGGTGAAGCCTGGGTGTGTTAATGGAGCCCCTGTTTACCCAGGCCGGGCCCATAAAATGCCTCAAGCGGAACTGAGCTTGGCTCGGAGCTCTGGGGCACTGTCCGTTCCGGCTGCTGAACCTTGGAATGGACCACCTGGATGGGCGGCTCGTTCCCTAGATGCCTTGGAAAACTCCAGAGGGAAGCTTGGGAATGCCCAAAAGCCAGATAGTGGACCAAGGTAGGTTTGCAGGGCTTGGGAACCTGAGAGGTCAAGTTTCCCCACCGCCCCCCCCCCAGCCCCATGCCAGGGTCATCTGCAGGTCACATGACAGCCCAAAGGAGAGGAACTTGGATTTGTCCTGTATGCTGCCTTGAAGCGGAAGTCTGCACTGATGCTCAGGGGACATGGCTCGGGGGACAGACATGTCACTTCTGTTTGGTTTTGTCCTCTTTCTTCCCCACGCTGTGGAGCTCGCAGGTGTCTCCAGCCTGGCCCTTTCCTGAGTCTGTCTTCTGTGCCCTGCCAGGGGTGGAGCTCTTGGGGCCTTGGAAGCATGGGACTCAGTGTTGCTCTTAGGAGTCGGTGTCTAGTATGGAAAACAGCTGGACACTCAATGAATTAGAGGAACCAGCAAATAAATCCATCCATTCATCATCATCCTCTCTCTCTCTCTCTCTCTCTGTGGGATTAAAGGCATATGCCACAACACCTGGCCCTCCATGCATCATCTCTTGAGAGCAGTCCCATTGGCTTCTGGGGTGCAAAGTTACTAGTGAAGGCTCTCTAGGGTACTGTGGCCCTGACTTTAAATCTGTTCCCTACCACATGACCTTGGGCTCCTCTATCTCTCCAGACAGCTCTGGGTATCTGTGGCACTGAGGCCAACTTACTAGGCCGCTGGTGAAGTCTATAATGCAGAAAAGAGCTTTTTTTTTTTCTCCGAAAAAGAACCTAGTGGCATGCTCCCGTGACTATAGGTTTCTGTAAAATTTGGTTATAAGTGAGTGATGCCAGCTAACAAGGGTTGGACCACTGTTTCTTTTCACTCCAGCTTCCTTCCCTGTCAGGGTGTTGAGTGGCGGAGGCACAAGGGAGCTGAGCTGAGGATTAGTGGTGTATGTTTACACGGTTCGCGGTCACTTGTGGGTTATTACTAAATGTCCCCATGTAGGAACAGCTTCCAGAATGAACACCCCTCCTGTCCACCCCGCAAACTCATAGCTGTGACTGGCCCTGGAGGGCAGTGGATATCAAGAGGAAGCTAGTCTGGAATGTTCTTTCAGGTATCTGATGTGCCACACTACAGGCAAAGAATTTGGGCCCTATCAAAACAAAGCCTCTTCTGTCAAGAATATGATTGATGGGCTGGAGAGATGGCTTACTGGTTAAGGCGCCTGCCTACAAAGCCAAAGGACCCAGGTTTGATTCCCTAGATCCACATAAGCCAAATGCACAAGGTGGCACATGCGTCCAAAGTTTGTTCTCAGAGGCTGAAGGCTCTGGTGCACCCATTCATCCTCTCTCTCCCTCTCTCTCTCTCTTTCCCTATATCTATCTATCTATCTATCTATCTATCTGCCTCTTTATCTCTCAAATAATATATGAATATTTAAAAAGATTAAAAAAGAATGATTGATATGCAGCCTATAAAAGTATAGATTATAGCCATATCTATATTTTTTTCTTGATGAGAGTCATGTGAAGTAGAATTTACTAGAAGTTCTTTATTTGTGAGGCACAAACCTCACACAATACTACACACAGCAGTACTACACACAGCAAGTATACTTGTGTCTGAAATCGTATACTTTATATATTCCAACTATTGTTAATGACAAACCAATTCCAATGAATGGCGAGAGGAGAGGCTGAAAAACCTTTCCAATTTTTTCTATAGACAACATCACAAAGCTATCATAAGAAGGAAATAAGAGTATATGGTCCAATTTTTTACATAAAACCCTATTATAGAGAAATTTCTGGCACTTAAAAATATATTATTTTTCTAAATTTGATGATGCTCATTGTATGTGTTGGCTTTAAAAAATTTGTAATTCGTCAGGTGTGGTGGCGTACGCCTTTAATCCCAGCACTTGGGAGGCAGAGGTAGGGGAATTGCTGTGAGTTCGAGGCCACCCTGAGACTACATAGTTAATTCCAGGTCAGCCTGGACCAGAGTGAGACCCTACCTCGAAAAACCAAAAATAAAATAAAATAAAATAAAATTGTAATGCGTCCGGTGTGGTGGCGTACGCCTTTAATCCCAGCACTTGGGAGGCAGAGATAGGAGAATTGCCGTGGGTTCGAGGCAACCCTGAGACTACAATAGTTAATTCCAGGTCAGCCTGGACCAGAGTGAAACCCTACCTCAAAAAACCAAAAAAAAAAAAAAATTAATTGTAATTGGGGCTGGAGAGATGGCTTAGTGGTTAAGGCACTTGTCTGCAAAGCCTAAGGACCCAGGTTCAATTCCCCAGTACCCACATAAACCAGATGCACAAGGTGGTACATGCTTCTGGAATTCATTTGCAGTGTGCCCATTCTTTCTCTCTCCCTCAAATAGGTAAAAATTTTTAAAAAATTGTAATTGATTGGCTAGAGAGATGGCTTAGTGGGTAAAGGTACTTTCCTGCAAAGCCAAACAACCAGGGTTCGATTCCCCAGTACGGAGGTAAAGCCAGATGCACAGGGTAGCACATTCATCTGGAGTTTGCTCGCAGTGGCTGGAGGCCTTGGCTCATGCATTCACATCTCTCTCTCTCTCTGTCTCTCTCTGCTTGCAAATAAACTTAAAAAAAAATAGGGCTGGAGGGATGACTTAGCAGTTAAGGCACTTGCCTGCAAAGCCAAAGGACCCAGGTTTGATTCCCCAGGACCTACATAAGCCAGCTACACAAGGGGACTCATGCATCTGGAGTTTGTTTACAGTGACTGGATGCCCTGGCACTCCCACTCTCTCTCTTTTCCCCCTCTCTGTATCTGCCTATTTCTTTCTATCAAATAAACAAATATAAATAAAATATTTTTTTAAAAAATATTTAAAAAACTGTAATTGAGGGCTCAGTAGTACAGCACTTGCCTAGTATATGCAAAGCCCATGGCTGAGTGAGCTGTGCTGCTCCTGCGGTCTAGCACTGCGAGAGAGCGTACGGTACTTCTCATCACCAATCTGGAAAAAGATCAGGGGTTCTTTCTCTGTTGCCCACTCTGGTCTTGAACTCTGGACTAAGTGATCCTTCTGTTTCAGTCTCTCCTAGGTAGTTGGGACAATAGGCATGTGCTGCCATGCCCAGCTTTTCAAATTTTGAAGGCTGATCTTTTTCCAGAGAATAACGGAGGGAAAGAAAGGAGATATAAAAGGACAAAGGAAATAAGGAAGGTGCACTCACCAGGGAGCAGGAAAGCCTGAAAAGCTGAGTTACTTTTCTCATTGTTGTGACAACGTATCAACAGAAACAAGGCAAGGGAGGAAGGTTTCTGATTGCTCACAGTTTCAGAGGGGTTTCAGTCCGTCACGGTGGCTAAGCGTCTCTCCATTTGTGGCAGCAGGAGTGCATGGCAGAGCCTTTCAGTTACCTTGTCATTGCTAAGACAAACAGCAGACCAGAAGCAGCTCATGGGAGAAAAGGGTTTATTTCAGGCTTACAGATTCCAGGGGAGGCTTCATCACGGTGGAAGAACCTGGCTCACTTCATACATCCACAGCAGAGAGGCAGAACCTGCAGCCAGAGCTCAAGCCGGCTCTCTATACACCTAGTAGGGCTGGACACACGTCTTCCAGCAGGGTTCCACTTGCTAGAGACTTAACTAGGAAGCTGAATCTTAATCAAAAGTACCTTGGGGCTGGGGGGAGGGCTGGAGAGATGGTTCAGTGGTTAAGGCATTTATCTGCAAAGCCTAATGACCCAGGTTCGACTCCCCAGTACCCACATAAAGCCAGATGCACAAAGTGGTCCATGCATCTGAAGTTCATTTGTAGCAGCTGGAGACCCTGGTGTGCCCATTCTCTCTCTCTCTCTGTGCTTGCAAATTTTTTTTAAAAGAAAGAAGTCCTGGGCTAGAGTGAGACCCTACCTCAAAAAATATTTGTATTTACTTAATATTTTAATTTAATTTATTTTGTTGTTGTTGTCTTTTGAGGTAGGGTCTCACTCTAGCCCAGGCTGACCTGGAATTCACTATGTAGTCTCAGGGTAGCCTCAAACTCATAGTGATCCTCCTACCTCTGCCTCCCAAGTGCTGGGATTAAAGGCGTGTACCCCCAGACCCAGCTTTTTAATTTAATTTAATTAGGCTTTGCAGACAAGTGCTTAAACCACTAAACCATCTCTCCAGCCCCGCCCCCTTTTTCTTTCTTTTTGAGACAGGGTCTGTCATGTAGTCCAGCATGGCTCTAACTTGCTATATTGCGAAGGATGACCTTGAATTTCTGCATCACCACACAGTTTTACAGTACTAGCGATGGGACCCAGGGATTCACGCAGGCCAGGCAAGTACCATACCAAGTGAGTTAAATGGCCAGCCCCTCCCTGCATTCTGGATAACTGTCCAGAGGGGCAGCCAGTGGCAGAGAACAAACTGACCTCCAAACATGGTGTCCCCCAATATATTCAGTGTTTTATTAGTTTATAGTTTGCATCCTCAGCCACCTTGCTAGAAGCAGTGTCACTGGGCATTAAGGTGTGATGGTGGGTTTGAGATTCCATTGTAAAGATATGCAAAGTGTGCCTAATAGGAGCTCCTGAAGTGTGCTGTGACTTTTGGCTGTAGTTTTTGCTCAGTGTGCTGTGCGCCTGGTTGGTTTTTCTCTCTCTGCTTGGCCCTGTGTAGGCAGGCCGCTTCTCCTGCCATTATGGAACTTCCCCTGGATCTGTAAGCTTCAATAAATAATATCCCCTCATCCATAACTGTGCCTGGTCTGGAAGTTCATCTCAGCAAACTAGAAGCTGTCTGCTACACATGGGCAGCTCCAAGGAGGTGTACATACACAGAGTGCTCTTATCCCAGATGTAGAAGGAACGGCAGATGTGGGCTTTGCACAGATGGGCCTCACACATATTGAATGATAAATGAATGAAAGAAAAAGAAAGGAAGGGGAAGAAAGAAAAAGAGGAAGGGGGCTTAACCGCTAAGCCATCTCTCCAGCCCTGTGTGATCCTTTTTATACAAAAGGAGGTGAAGGGAGTCACACTTGGATGACTTTCTTAGGTACAGAACCTACTACCATTGTGTGTGGGGGTCCCCAGAACAGTCGGTTCTAGATAATTTCTAACACCCCCCCCCACACGTCCCTGCCCCCAGGGCTGCTTCCTTCTTCCTGGGTCTGATTCTCAGTTTTGTCTTCTGTGAAATAGGAATGTAAGATTCTTGTATGAAATAAAAGCAGAAAAGTTATTTAAAAAATATTTGTAGTTTTTAAAATAAATATGTTTATTTGAGGGGCAGAAAGACAAAAAGAGAGAGGGTGGCGAGAAAGAGAGACTGGGCACACCAGGGTCTCTAGCCAATGCACACTCCAGATGCACCAGTCACCTTGTGCATCTGGTTTTATATGGGTACTGGGGAATCAAACTTGGGTCCTTTGGCTTTGCCGGCAAGCGCCTTAACCACTAAGCCATGTCTCCAGCCCTAGGAAAGTTATTTTAAAAGGAGTGACCTCCCCCCTCGGAGTGCTGCTCTCTTTCATTTATTTCTTTAATTAATTTTTTTTAAAGACAGGGTCTTATGTATCACAGGCTGATCTCAAACTGGCTATGTGACCTTGAGTTTCTGATCTTCTGCCTCCACCTCCAGAGCATGGAGATTACACCACCATGCTGGGTTTATGCAGTGCCAGGGATCAAGCCTAGTGCTTTGTTCAAGCCAGGCAAGCGCTCTAACCAGCTGAGCTACAGCCCGCAGCCCTCAAAAGTGGCTGCTCTCTGAGGATCCTTGCTCCTCTCACTTTGGCCACCAGCAGGAGAGGTGTGGAAACTCCGAGGGCTTCAAACTTCACATGTTTTATGGGCCTTGCAAACCCAGCAGCCTTATAAAGTCATTTCAGAAGGTTTCCAGGCCCAGCAGTAACAGAGATCCCCTGACCCAGGGAGCCCTGGGCTCAAAAGAGAGCGAGAGACTGGGCTCCAAACCAGAGGGTCCAGGCCCAATGAAGGTTATCACCATGGATGGGGCGGCGGGGGGGTAACAGAGGCCCGGTGATCACGACTGTTGTGATTATTGTGGTTTGCAACCACAATCGACTACTCTGCAAGGCAGTTTCCTGGGACACTGGACGAGGCAAAGAACAGCCCATGCTTTTGGACCACCATGTGGCTCTCTCCAGGAGGTCTGAGAGGTGCTGGCCAGAGAACTGTTGGGCTCATCCTGCCCTTCCATGATAGGGAGCAAGGTTAAGGGTACAGACTTAGGGGCACACCCAGATTGGATCCTGCTTCTGTCACTAGACCTGGGACCAGTCTTCTCTCTATCAAGAGCGTAAGAGAGGCTGTTTCTACCTCATGGAGTGGCCGCAGGGACTGAGCAAGACAAGGATGCGCAACAAATGCTGTGATGTTTGGCCTTGCTCTGCCCTCCAAGCCAGATGGCATCAGTCACTGACGCATGCTGGCATCACCAACGCCTAAGCCGGTTCTGCTCCTGCTTGATTCTTGGATTATGGAGAAATCCCATCAGCTACTTCTGCTCCAGGGTCCTCACGTGCCCTCAGCAGTCCCCTCACATGCCCAAGTGGTCCCTGTGGTCTTGTTATTTCCCTCCAGGCTCGCAGGTAATTCTAGTACTGATCCCAGTAACGCTAATGACTGGCATGCACAGTGCGCTCACTCCTCCGATATCACAGGCGACACACACCACTGAGTTGTAGACACGAAGTCATGGAACCTGCAGCCTCCTAACAAGAAGTTGCCACAGTTATCCTAAGTGACAGCTGAAGAAACTGAGGCACACAGTGAAGGAATTAACCACATAACTAAGAAGTAGCAGATGGGCTGGAGAAATGGCTTCGTGGTTAAGGCACTTGCTTGCAAAGCCAAAGGACCCAGGATCCCATGCAAGCCAGATGCACAAGATGGCGCATGTGTCTGGAGTTTGTTTCGATGGTTCCCCCCCCTCAAATAAATGAATAAAAATAAAATATAAAAAAATTTTTTAAATGAAGTAGCAGAGATGGGATGAACCTTGTGAGGTCTGGTTCTTGAGGCCCCAAATAACCATCTTTGGCATGTCATGTACTCATGCACAAGATAGATGGCAAGTGTGGGCTGGAGGGCACAGGAAATGTAAGGGTGGGGGAGTCTTGAGACATCCATAAAGCCACTCAAAAATCAAAACCCACTATTAGCCCGGAGTGGTGGTGCACGCCTTTAATCCCAGCACTCGGGGGCAGAGGTAGGAGGCTCTCCTGAGTTGGAGGCCACCCTGAGACTACATAGTGAATTCCAGGTCAGCCTGGGCTAGAGTGAGACCGTACCTCGACAAACCAAATAAATAAAATAATTTTTTTTTAAAAAAGAGCTACTATTATCCCCATGTTCAGTGGAGATATCTAGGCTGGAGAGATGGAGATGCTGCAAGCAGGCTGGGCTTACAGAGCAAACGGGCCCAGCATTGCAGACCCCCGGCCCCTGTCAGCTATGACATTATCCTTTCCATGTAAGCATTACATGAAGGCGAGTGCTTCCCCGATAAGCCCTTGGCCTTTGCAAAATGTAGATTCTTTGTCCCCTCCTGAGCTTCCAGCTGAATTTGTTTCATGAGTTGTGAGGAAGGCCAAGCTAGGAGGAATGCCCTTTAAACACTGCATCAAGGCACTGTGGGCAAGTTGTGGGATTTCTCTGAGCCTCCATTTTTCTTTCTTTATTTTTTTTTCACCTGTAACCTGAGATTGAAAAGACTGATGGGTGTGAGAGTCTATCCAGCAATGTGTGTGCAACTGGTCTGTGGAACATACTAGGGTCGGTGGTATGAAAATAAAAACATCAATTTTATTTTCCTACCACCATCACTCAAACTGCCCCCCACTGGGCCTCCCTTCCTCACTCCCTCTGCCTGAAAGGGATCCAGGGTGAACTACAGCCTCCTGCTCTGTGTTTGGCATTAGGGGACAGTCTCATTTTCAAGTAGGAGCGGGTATATAGCATCTGACCCCAGTGGATCAGTCTGACACCAGTTTGACGTTCTGCTCCAGACAAGGTTTGCTCTATATTCTGGCTAGGGGAGAGGTAGTTGGTGGCCTCAGTTTCCCCACTCCCCTCCCACCCGTCTGCCTTACATTTCCTATGTAGATCAGAAAATTTACCTAAGTCTGCTGACTCCAGCACAGGGCTTCTCTCAGGGTGACAGGCTCATTGACATGAGCCATGCTGCCTCCTGCCGTTGCCGGCTGTCCTGTCACCCCGTCCGTCCGTGTCCTCCATCTTCCCTGCAGAGACTCTGGCAGGCAGCCGAAGCCTTGGCATGTTCCTTCCTAAATGAGTGCAGAGTGTCCACGTTAGCCCCTACGGCCCCATCTCCTCCCTCTTGTCTAAGCCTTCAGATGGATTAAAGCATGAAGCAGAAATATATCCCTCCCATCTCAAGCCCCAGGACTTTCCAGGAGGGTGGGACAATACTCCCGCGCCAGGCCTCTCCTGCCAGTCTCAGCCTCCTCCGTTCCTGAGCGGAAGTGAGTGCAGGTCACAGGACTGTCCCACCCAGATGCCTGAAAGCCATGAGGTACTGGACATCAGTAGTGTGCAGCATAGGGCTGAATACAGAAAAGAGGTCCACAAAGACTTCTAGACCCTTCTCTTTCAAAAACAGGGGCGGGGGAGGGCAGGGCTCCGGGGAGGAAGGAAAAGAACATAAAGCAGGGCTACAAAGAGCAGCAGTCAGGGGCCTGCAAGCTCCCGGAGACGGACGTAAAACCAGGGATTGGGAGGGATTCGTTTTTAATTAAAAAGCAGTTGAGGCCCAGGTATAAAGAATCGTGACACTAATGGTCCAGGAAATCTGGAACCTTAAATCACAGCAATGTCTCTCTAGAGGGCAGGCCTGGGACCCAAGAATTGGATGGGGTCTTGCCACATGCCAAGGCAGGAAATGCTGAAGGCGAGTGCCAACTCCTCCCTGGCTAAGGCTTCCGATAAACATGGGAGCCTTGAGTCTAGCTTGACACCATCATTTCCAAAAAGGAGACACTAACGCCCAGTGATGAGCGGGAGCCGAGCTGGAGGCTCTTCCAGAACCAGCCTTGTGCTCATCCACACACAGGACAGGGGCTCTCTCAGCCCTTCCACGGCCCTGGGCCTGGGGGAAAGGACCTTGGCTGAGGTCACCAAGCCCACAGGCTACTGGGCAGTGGATGGGGCTGGTTTAAAAGATTTGCAGATAGGACAAGCCAGCTGTCCCCTGGAGTCAAGGTCATCTGTAAGGATGCCATCCGACATGTCCCATACCCCATCTGAACCCACTTCCCATAGGGACACCCTGCCTGAGCAACCCTAAGAAACCTTAGCCGTTTCCCTCCTCTGTTCCAACTTCAGTTTTGCCCTCTCTTTGGTAAAGAGCTTGGTGAGGCCCTCTACAGGGGTCCTTCCAGTACTGACAACCTGTGAATCTACACGTCTATTGTCCTTCCACTCTCCAGACAGAAACATTGTGAAGACAAAAGGCGACCGGCAGGGGCAAGTGATGGATGGGGAGACAGGAAATATTTTGAGCTTCCAGAGCAAAACTGTAACACCACTCCTCAACCTAGAGGGTCCCTGGGTGCCACCTAACTCTCTAGATTTTCCTTCTCAGGGCTGGCCTGAACCAAAAGCCAGACACTTCATTCATTCATCCCACAAGGATTTATTGCTTCCCTGGAATTCTCGGTGCTTCTTCTATAAATCTTAAGATGTCTGAGATCATCTAGCTAAAGTGGGAGGCTCTCCCTGCTGCAGCAGAGAGAAAAGCAAGCTGCCAGACAGACTGGTCAATGTCACCCCAGAGCTATTGTACCCAAATCCAGGGAGGGAGATGATCTTCTCCATCTAGTCTCCATCTACTAGATTTCTGATGCAAGAGCAGCGCTTCTGAGTGTAGCCAGAGGAAGAGACCACGAGCTTAGAGTCCTGGGACCTGGAACGTGCGGCGAATGTTAAGGTTGCTGAGCAGGGTTAGCAAGAAGAGGAGTGGACTCAAGGGACCACAGTGCTAGTTCTAAGCCTCTATGGGCAGCTTGGGACAGAGGGTCCATGTGTTTAGGGGAATCATAGGCCTGAGAGCTCAAGTTCTCTCCTTAGAGACTCCCTGGCCGGTAAACCTAGTCCAGTGCTGTATGAGTCAGGGAGCTTTCAACCCCCCCCCCATCCTGCTGGTGCTTCCAGGTTAGGAGATCTGCCCGTTGGTGGCACCCGCACCAGTGACATCTGCTCTGACCTGTGCCAGGTGCTGTACCACCGGTCATTTGAGCCTCCCAACCCTGAATTACATTATATCTTATTTCTACATGCTCTGGTTTGAGACAAGTCGGACAACACACTCCACATCCTACAGCTAGTGAAAGCTAGCAGGCTTCTGTCTTGTGTCTCTGCTTCCCAAGTGGTCAGAGTTCTGCCCTCTTACCTGCTTCTGCCACTTGTCCCTGCCTTGTCCAAGCCCAGCTTAGTTTTCTTTCTTTTTTCTTTCCTTCTTTCTTTCTTTTTAATATATTACCAGAGCCTCCAGCTACTGCAAAGAACTCCAGATGCATGCGTCCCCTTGTGCATTTGGCTTACGTGGGTCCTGGAGAATTGAACCGGGATCCTTTGGCTTTGCAGGCAAACGCCTTAACGGCTAAGCCATCTCTCCAGCCTCCCACCCCCAGCTTAGCTTTCTGTAAGTAGCTGCCTTTACCTGTGACTCTTGTTGCCCAGAAAGCCCTCCCTCCATGGCTAGTGTGCAGAAAGAAACCTTTGTTTATAGGCTGTCTTTCCTGTCTTCTCTTGTTTACAGCTTGTGCAGTTTTCATTTAAATAAAATACAACTGCCATATACAATGTACCCTTGCTCATAACCTCCTCCCACCACCTTACTTTGTCCCCCTTTCTCTATTCCACTTTTACTGAACCCCCTCTTCTTTCTAACTAGTCCCGCTTCTATTGTGATATCTTTTTCTTTTCTTCCCTCTTCCATCATCCATGACAACATGTTGATGGACAGCCACAGTGAGGCCATGAATGTCAATGCCACTTTGTGTCTGGAAGAAAGAGCTCTAAAGCACTCCTCCCCATTCTTTGGCTCTTACATTCTTTCGACCTCCTCTTCTGCCACGGTCCTGGGCCTTGGAGGGTGGGAGAGATGACTCACATAGTGCCGAATACTCCACTGTCACTTCTTCTCAGCACTTTTCTTTTTTTGAGTATGTGTGTGTGTGTGTGTTGTACATTAATATACATATTCATATAATCAATATGTATATTATTTGAACATGTTCAGATGTGTGTTGGTTCACATGTGTGATTGTGTGTGTACGCCAGAGACCAACATCTGGTGTCTTCCTCAATTTCTCTCTTTTTTAAAAAAATATTTTATTTTTATTTACTTATTTGAGAGATCAAGAGGCAGACAGAGAGAAAGAAAGATAGAGAGAGGGAGAGAGAATGGGCATGCCAGGGCCTCTTGCCACTGTGAGCAAGCTCCAGATGCATCACCACTTTGTTCATCTGGCTAAATTCACCACTATTTACTGTGTGAGTACTGGAAGTTAGTAAACTTCTCTTTTAAAATATATTTTATTTATTTATTTATTTAAGAGAGAGAGAGAGAAAGAGAAAGAGGCAGAGAGAGAGAGAGAGTGAATGGGCATGCCAGGACCTCCAGCCACTGCAAACAAACTCCAGATGCATGTGCCACCTTGTGCATCTGGCTTATGTGGGTCCTGGAGAGTCAAACCGGGATCCTTTGGCTTTGCAGGCAAATGCTTTAACCACTAAGCCATCTCTCCAGCCCTTTCTATCTTTTTTATTTTATTTTTTTAGGCAGGGTCTCTCTCTAGCCCAGGCTGACTTCAAACTCATAGGGATCCTTCTACCTCAGCCTTCTGAGTGCTGTTTTTATAGGCATAAGACACCATGCCTAGCTCCTCCACCTGGAACTCAATAATTCAGTTAGATTAGCTGACAGAGATTCTTAGCTGACTGAGATTCTTGTGTCTCTGCCTCCCCAGCACTGGTATTGTAGGTGTGCACTGCTATACTCAGCTTACAGGAGGGTGCTAGGGATCTGAACTCACATCCTCACTCTTGTACTCAAGCACTTTACCAACTGAGCCATCTCCCCAGTGCCCCAGGCTGTGTCTTTCTCATCACTACATCCACATGTCCATCATTTGGGCCCACCACTGCGTTTCCTCACATAAAGCAGGCAGGCATTCATCAGTTGTCTAATCAGTACGTGAGCGTATGAGTGAGCCAGTGTTCCACCCAGTGCTCCCAGCCTACTGTTCATCCTACCTGCTGCCTCCAGGCCTGCCGGGCTCCTGCCCCGTGCCGGCCATGCTCACTCATCCGGCAGTCCTAGTGTCTCTTGACCCCTGCATTGACACAGAGAAGGGACTCAGAAAGCAATGAGGAATGCCAGGTAACACTGGATTGTCAATGAGACTCAAAGATGATCTTACTATACTTCCTTTTGGTACCAAAGAGGACACTGAGGTCCGGGGTGGGGGGTGGCGGGGGATGACCTCGGAGACTAGGCACCAAGTCCCCATGCCATTAGATGTCCTGACCAAGGAAAGAAGGGGGCTAGCAGGACAAAGAAGAGGCCTGGGGAAGCCCAAGGAACTAATCTGGATCCAGCTGCCCCCTCAAGCCAGCCATCCTGATACAGAGCTTGGAAGGCCTGCCTCGGGGGCTCTGGAGAGGTGAGCTGGGGGTCAGGGGGAGTTGCTTCTCTGCCACCCCCCTCCCCAGGGGCCTCTCATTTTCCAGGCCAAAGCCCTGTTCCTTTCACTAGCTGTGGGAGGAAAGGCCCCCGGTGGGTGCTGAGTACAAGCCTGAAGTTCAAAGGCTGCTTATAGCAGGCGCCAGCCCTCAGCTTCCGCCATAAATTTACAACCCCCCCCCAAGCCTACATACTGGGGGAGGGAGGTGATTTTCCATGGCCTGCCCAACTGCCCTACTGAGTCAATGACTTGCTGGAAAGTCTGAGTGAGACAAAGTGGTTGATCTATGCTGGGGAAAGACTGGGCCTGGCCTGGGGAAACAGAGTCTGTATACAAGGACCTCATGGGGGGTGCCAACAGCACTCAAATCTGAGCAGGCCATGTCCTGGGCTCCCACGCCTCTGTGTTTTCTTCTTTCTTTCTTTCTTTCTTTCTTTCTTTCTTTCTTTCTTTCTTTCTTCTTTCTTTCTTTCTTTCTTCTTTCTTTCTTTCTTTCTTCCTTTCTTTCTTTCTTCCTTTCCTTTCTTTCTTTCTTTCTTTTTCCTTTCTTTCTTCCTTCCTTTCTTTCTTTCTTTCTTTCTTTCTTCCTTTCTTTCTTCTTTCTTTCTTTCTTTCTTCCTTTATTTCTTCTTTCTTTCTTTCTTCCTTTCTTTCTTCTTTCTTTCTTTCTTCCTTTCTTTCTTCTTTCTTCCTTCCTTTCTTCTTTCTGTCTTTCTTTCTTTTTCTTTCTTTCTTCTTTCTTCTTTCTTTCTTTCTTTCTTTCTTCCTTTATTTATTTTTCTTTCTTTCTTTCTTCCTTTCTTTCTTCTTTCTTTCTTTCTTCCTTTCTTTCTTCTTTCTTCCTTCCTTTCTTCTTTCTGTCTTTCTTCCTTTTTCTTTCTTTCTTCTTTCTTTCTTTCTTTCTTTCTTCTTTCTTTCTTTCTCTCTTTCTTCCTTTCTTTCTTCTTTCTTCTTTCTTTCTTTCTTTCTTTCTTCTTTCTTTCTTCTTTCTTTGGACATATTTATATTCTTATTTGCATATGTATAGGCAGGTTCTCATGCACATGTGCACTTGTGGAGGTTAGAGGTCAATGTCAGGTTTCCTCTAGGCTAGAGGTCAATGTCAGGTTTCCTCATCAGTTGCTCTCCACCTTGTTACTTTAATTTTTTTTCATTTATTTATTTATTTGAGAGAGAGAGAGAGGCAGAGGCAAAGAGAAACAGAGAGAGAGAAAAAGAATGGGTGCGCCAGGGCCTCCTAGCCACTGCAAATGAACTCCAGATACATGCACCACCTTGTGCATCTGGTTTTATGTGGGTACTGGGGAATTGAACCTGGGTCCTTTGGCTTCTCAAGCACTTTACCCATCTCTCCAGCCCCACATTTTAGCCCTCACTGAGCCTAGAGCTCATGGATTCAGCTAACCAGTAAGTCATAAGGACCCTCCTGTCTATATCTTCCCAGCACTGGGATTACAGGTGTGTGTCACCATGTCTGGCCCTTTATGTGGGTTCTGGGGATGCAAGCTCAGGTCCTCATGCTTACACAACAAGCACTTGACCCACTGAGCCTTCTCCTTGGCCCACTCCTACACCTCTGATGACGGAACTCATGCCCTCTGGTCTGGGGTCAAAATCAGGGATCAGTGGGATTAGGGAGGAGGCTGACCTTTGCCCTCTGACCCTCGTGAGGTCAGAAGCTTCCAGTCCTGCAGAAAGCAGCCAGAATTCCCAGGGAACGTCTGCTGCAGCAGTGGAAGCTGCTGGGGACACAATGAGCTTGTGACTGATGGTTATGGGAAATGCCACCCATCCCCTCCCCAAACACCAAGAGGGATGCAACACCTGGGAGGCAGCCCACTGCACTGTGCCACTGGGGCCACCAGAAACCGCCCTCATCTCCCTCAGCTTCAGAAGCTGCTGCCAACATCTCTACTGGGTAGGCAAGATACACACCGGAAACTGTGGGGGTCCCCGAGTACTAGATGAAGGTCAAGACAATGGAGTGATCAGCTGGGGTCGCTAGGGTCACAGTTCATGGCTGATAATTTTCAACCTCCCCTGACTCAGACCACCTAGGTGCCTGCCTGGCCCTGAGGTTCCTGGGGTGATCGGATTTGCCAAAGGCCTCCTGGTGGGACAGACCCTATGTTCAGGGGGGTAAGGGCAGGGGCAGGGGCAGAATCACATACTGTGACAGGAAAATGAGGCGAGGTGATCTCAACAGGGGACCAACATACATAAAGGCTCAGAGGGTGCATCCGGCCAGGGATGCAGTGGCTTTAGAGCACACAGGGTAAGGAGAGAAGTCAGCGCGGACGGGAGGAAGGAAAGCAGTTGGCGAAGCAAGAAAGCTGGGCTGGGCCAGGCTGGGGAGGGCATTGTGAGCTGCATGGAGGAGGTGGGCTTCCCCCTGTAGCCCTCGCCGCCATTTGTGGTCAAGTCTGTGTCCAGGTGCCTGTCTCTCTATGTACCCATTCACTCACCACAAAGAGCCACATGTCCCCTGGTCTGGAACGATGAGTCACAAGGGATCTATCCATGCTCAGATCCCATCTTCCTTGAGACCTTAGCAATCATGTCCTTGGTCAGATCTAGCCCTCACCTTCCCTAACCGGAAGTTAGTATTCTGAAGTTTCTATTTGACTAGGGCCTTTTTCTCCTGCACATCAAACCAAAAACAAAATAAAACGAAACAAAACAGCAACAAACCTTGTTTTCTGATGCTTGGGGACTTCAATCTCTAACTCCCAGTGAGGGTCAACCCAGGGAGCCAACATGTGGTGGGCCTACCTGCCCCCCATGGGGTGTAGGAGGGGCCACAGTGTAGAGTCCATATAAATTAATTTAATTGAACTCTATTATCACTTTGCTCCAAGCCTGCAAGTCTAATCTAGCGTTGAAGTAATTCATTGGGTGTGAAGTGTCCCTAGCCAAGACTTCCCTCTGCTCACGGAACAAATCTCTCCACACTTGGCCGGGCCCTGGGCCACTGCAGCCTGGCTCTGCAGAGGGGCTGTGTGGGGAGCAGGGTGGGCAGGGGAGGCCTTAAAATAGCTCTAGCCTTGGCCATATCCCTTGACTTTCCCAGAAGGAGGCCCCAGTCTACATCCCCACACCTCTAAAGCATACACAGACACATGGGGTGGCATTCAGAGGCCCCCACAGACCCAGACAATATCTGCAGAGGTCCCAGAAGAATCCCTAAACTAGCATGAGATTTTACACAAGTCTTTTGTTTTCTGTTCCGTACCTCAGTTTACCTTCCTGCAAAATTCCATGGCTTCTCACTTTCATGACAAGTTACGAAGCCTCTAAAACTCGGCCTCCCCATCTAGAAAACAGAGACCCTAATAATACCTAATAGTGTTGCTTTAAGGATTAAATGAGTTAAGTACAAAATGATGGGAACACACTGGTATGCAGTAAGCACTCCATAAATGCTCACACGTTGTTATTATGAGATTCAAGCTGGATGGGGCAGGGAGCCGTCTGCCAGTGTATTTGCTGAGGTCAAGGTACAGACTTGTTATAATTTCAGAAATGTAGGAGGGTGCGGGATGCTGTGGTTCCCACGAGAGCTTTGTCCCACGATCAGGGCGCTTGAGAGCTGAGAGAATGCAAGTTGCCCAGTGCGGTGTGTTATGATTTGATTTGCATAATTTATGGGGCAATTATTCATACCGTGATGCCAAGCTCGTTAAGCAACCAGGCACCATGAACCTACTAGTTGAGCCCAAATCTGAGGGGAGGGGGAGACACGGCCTTGAGGCCCCTGGGGACCCTGGCCTGAGGGCAGAAGCAAGACGCTCATGCATGAAAGCAAGTGTGCACACAACACAGGGAGCCTGGCACCCCAGGGAAGGAGGGGTGCTCCTCAGGATAAGGCAAAGACTGCTGGCTCTAAAGGGGTAGAGCTGGCTCAGGATTTCCTCATCAGCCTATCCCTCTGCTCCTCACCCTGAACTATACCAGCCTTTGTAAGTTTCCCGGCACTGCTGGGGTCTGCTGGCCTCAGCATCTGAGCCACACAGCTTCCTGCCAACAGTGTTCAAGGGTTATTATGTTCTGGCCAGGCGTGGTGGTGCACACCTTTAATCCCAGCACTCGGGAGGCAGAGGTAGGAGGATCGCCGAGAGTTCAAGGCCACCCTGAGACTACATAGTGAATTCCAGGTCAGCCTTGAGCCAGAGTGAGACCCTACCTCGAAAAACAAAACAAAAACAACAAAAAAAGAGTTATTATGTTCAAGGGATGGATGGCTTAGTGGTTAAGGCCCTTGCCTGCAGAGCCAAAGGACCCAGGTTCGATTCCCTAGGACCCATGTAAGCCAGATGCACACGGTGGTACATGTGTCTGGAGTTTAAAAAAAAAAAAGTTATATTTTCGATCTTAACACCCACTGAGGAATGGACCTGGAAAGTGAGGGCAGAATCTCTCCTTACAAGCACCAACGTGGTACCACAAGCTTCTGTCCATCTACTCCCTAACTCAGGATTGTGGGATGCCCGTCCCATCTTGGGGGGGAAGTAGCTGGGAAAATTGGGAGAGCCCTTTGTTGGGACTTAGGAGCTTGGAGCCAGTGCCTTCCCTTGGGGTCTCACTCTCCTCACGAGGAAGAGTGTGCTAATCTCCAATTTGCTGTGCAAGCTGGAAGGACTCAGTGATTGACAAACCCCAAGGGGGCTTGGCAGACACTAGGTGTGCCCAAGATGAAAAGGTGTTGGGACTGAGCCCCAAAAGCGCTGAAACAGGATGACTCTTGGGGTGGTGGGAGCTTCTTCCAAGGCCCAGGCTCTGGAAGAGACCCCTTGAATCCTTGCGCTGCTCTTAGCCCAGAAGGTAACTTTCCCACCGGTTGGATCCCAGGACCCTGGCCTCGTTGCTTCACATCGAACCTTCCTTACTCTGCAGCCACAGCTGGTCGGCTGGGTGGGGAAGCAGACGGTTGTTCTCTTCTCCTAATACCCAGCCCAGAGATTCAGATCCCATTTACATGGAGCTCCGTGACACGGGCCATTTTAACCCGTCTCACAACCATGGAGCGTTGACCCCTGAAAGAATCTGACCAGCGGGTGGAGGGGAATTTCCTCTCTATTCCCGCTGAAGGTTGTCAGGGCTTGGGAAAAAGTAAGTGGCAGTTCAGACCTCAAGTCAGGGGCTCTCCCTCACTCGATTCCTGCTTTCCATCTTGAATTCTCTCCTTCCCACCGGGGTTCTCACCACCCACCATTCAGTAGCTTGGGTCACCCTGTGCAACTCACTGTGGCGCTGTAAGTTTCCATGTCCTCATCGTTTAAACCAGCTCAGAAGCCGTACCTCACCGAGGTGTGAGAACGGTACGCAGCGTGTATAAAGTGCTCGGTAAACACTTGAGAAATGGTGACAGTGGCTGGGCTGTTGCTGTTTTGTTTTGTTGCTTAGCCTGTCTGATCTATGATCCTGGGAATGTCAGCGCCTAGCTCTGCTCACCTGTCTTGCCCCTAAAACACATTGCTTACAACACCTGCTGGCTCTCAGCCAGGACCTGGGCCATGTCTCTGAAGGGCACGAGGCCAAGGATGCCACTGGGGCTAAGTGAGGACAGTTCGGATGCTAGGAAGCACCAGCAAGAGGTCCCAGGGCTCCTTCCCAATGGGCTCCCCAGGGGCAGCTTCCTAGCCCTTCATTTCTCCAGGCCTCTGATGCATACTGCTGGGCTGTTGAATCCTTTGGAGCACCGGTCAGACTCAGTGCTCAGCTGCCATCTATGGTTCCCAAACACAGCATGAGCTGAGGAAGGAGGGAAAGTCCAGGCAGAGCCGACAGATAGACCTGTTAAGGCAGTTGAATGAGCCACAGTCATGGACAAAACTCATATCCTCAGAGGGCCTCAGCTTCCCAGAGACCTGTGCCATGGTTGGACTTTTTTTTTTTTTGCATGTGCATAGTATGTATGGTGTGGTGTGGGGTGTGTGTGCAGATGTACATGCTGTTGCAGCACCCCATGCACATGCTTGAAGTGGCCAGAGGAGAGAACACCGGGTGGCCTCTCCATTGCTGACTCGCCTGTATTTTCCTATAATGACGGGGTCTAGTCCTGACTCCATAGCTTGCTGCTTCATTCACAAGCTCCAGCTATTCTCCCATCTCTGCTCCCCACAGGATAAGGGTTACAGACATTTGTGGACATGCCTAGCTGTTTACGTGGGTTCTGGAAATTCAAACTCAGTCACACAGGAAGCAGACTGAGCCGTCTCTCCAACCCTTCCTTTTTTCTTTTCCTTTCCTTTCTTTTCTTTTCTTTTCCTTTTTCTTTCTCTTTCTTCCTCCCTCCCTCCCTTCCTCTCTCCCTCCCTCCCTCCCTCTCTTTCTCTTTCCCTCCCTCTTTCTTTCTTTCTTTCTTTCTTTCTTTCTTTCTTTCTCTCTTTCTTCTTTCTTTCTTTCTTTCTTTCTTTCTTTCTTTCTTTCTTTCTTTCTTTCTTTCTTTCTTTCGACAGGGTTTCACATAGCCCAAGTTGGCCAAAGATGACCTGAACTTCTGCTTCCATCTCCAAGTGCTGGGATTACAGGCATGTGCCACCATGTCCAGTTTATGCAGTGTTGGGATTGAACCTCCAGCTTCATGAATGCTAGCACAAGCACTCTACTACAGGGGAGCCACATTCCCTGGCCCCTGTGCTATGGTTTGAGTGTATCCACCAAAGTCCATGCACTGGAAACTTAATCCCCACGGCACAGCCCTGCAAGATGGAACCTCTAAGAAAGGCAGACCTGGGCCTGGAGAGATGGCTTAGCGATTAAGCGCTTGCCTGTGAAGTCTAAGGACCCTGGTTCAAGGCTTGATTCTCCAGGACCCACGTAAGCCAGATGCACAAGGGGGCACATGCATCTGGAGTTCGTTTGCAGTGGCTGGAGGCCCTGGCATGCCCATTTCCTCTCTCTCTATCTGCCTCTTTCTCTGTCTGTTGCTCTCAAATAAATAAATAAATAAACAAACAAAAAAAAAAAAAAAAAAAAAAAGAAAGGCAGATCTGTCCTGCTCACCCATGCAATGCCTTCACCACGTTATGACAGAGCACAGAGGCTTTCAGATGTTCCCCCAGCCCTATCTTTGATTGCCCAGAGCAGTGAGCCAAATACATGTCTGTTCATGACAAATGATCCCATCTGTGGTATTCTGTTATAAAAGCACAAAACACACTAAGACACTATGGTGGGTGGGGAGAGGGTGTCACAGCATGTGTGTATAGAGCTGACACATGCCTCACATGGTCCATGCTGGGCTTTCTGAATTCCTCTGCAGAAAGGACATTCTGGGAGCACGGCATCCTTTCTGTCAGCCCTTGGGGAATTCGCCCTGCTGAAGAAAACTGCCTGCTCCAAACCATTCCTTGTCCTTCCATAGCCTCCGTTCTGACCTACTCACAGGGAGGGAAGGCCTGGCCCTCTCCTCAAACTGGATCAGCTCCTTGTCCCAGAGCTCATGAAACCACACAGCCCAACGCCCCTCTAGATCCAGGGCTGCTTCCTCCCTTTTGGAGAAGAGATTCTGAGATGGATCCTAACATGCTGTCTACATGCCAGGCTCCACCACGGGGGCTATGCTCAGGGGGCAACAGCTGTAGCTGGACACTGCCCGCTGAATACAGCCTTGCTCTAAAGGCAATGGGAAGAGTGGAGAAGTTTCTCAGAGACACAGTCAGGTCTGGTTTGGAAAAGCATGCAGTGCCATATGGAAGATTGGGTGGGACAGAACCAGTGTGGCCACACTCATGATCCAGGTAAGACTCCCATGAACCCAGGGCCGGAGGGCTGGAGAGAAGGGATGTGGCAGGGGCTCGTGGGAGGTGGTCCCCATCCTCTCAGTGTTTGCTTATTGGGAGCAGGGTGAGTGAGGGGAGAACGGACTCAGGCTGGGCCCTGTGTGGACAGTGAGGTCATGCAGTGACCTGAGGAGCTCTGGAAGAGCAGTAGTGGGGTGAGGCAGGGAATGCAGATTACGTACATGTCCCAGTTTGAGGGGCCTGAAGGGCAGCCAAGGAATGAAGTCCAGACATCTGTGAAATAAATGTTTGGGCTAGGGACAGAGAGTGGGGGCAGCTTAGAGATGGGCTTGGAGCCTTTAAAGGAAGGACATTGTGGAGGTCACTCTACAATCCTACATGCTCTAGACTTGAGACAGACACCATGCCGGATAAAAGTTGGATGGCTGACTAGATAGATGTGTGAGAGGATGGATGGGATAGTGGATGGGTGGGTGAACAGATACAGATGGGTAGAACATGATGGGGCTAACAAATATCTGTGTCTTCCCTGTAGAGCTTCAGGCTCCCTGAGAGTGAAAAAGTGAACCCTTTTCTGATGTTCACAGCCCACCCCAGGCCTCAAAGGCGGTCATTATACCACCTGCTGCTATAAGCACCTCCATCACTGTGAGGAGGGTGAAGGAAGTGAGGAGGGAAGGAGGAGAATGAGGGGCAGCAGTGCTGAGAGCCTCCCCATCTCTGTCAGCACCCTGGGAAGCCCTGACCAGCAGCTGTGCCTCTGAAACGGGAGAGAAGCTGATGTCCATAGGAAATCACCACTTACCCGCATTCACATCTTCATGAGAGATTTAAATGACCTGGCTTCTTTCTGTTCCTCTCTCTTTCTGACTGTCCTCCAGCCCTCCATACCCGCTTCAACTCTCCCTCCTGTCCCTGCAGACCCAAAGAGGGACCAGACAAGCCCTCCCCCGAGGAATTCTTGCTCTGACAAGGAAACAACCACATACCTACTCAATGACAACATGGAAGTGTGTGACAGCAGCCTGCATGGGCCTGGGGGAGCCCAAAGGCAGGCCCACTGAAGGCTCAGGTGCCAAGAAGCTTTCTGGCTGAGGCTAAGGCTATAGCAGAGGGCTGACCTCCCAATTGGGGGTAGCACAGATGTGTGTGAGCACAGGGACCCACAGGGGGACACCCCACTTCTCATTGGCCCCCACACTTCCAGGGCCAGAGTCCTCTTCCCCTCCTCAGATGGTCCCTGCCTCTCAATGGTGGAGGAGAGGGGTGAGAGAGGAAACAGCATCTTTGCAAGTGGTGAGGGGAGAGTGCAGATCCGACCTCAGGTTTGGAGTTGGGGGCATCTCCTCCTCCATCTTGACAGCCATCTCCATCCAGGGTAGTGCCAAGGAGACCCAGCACAGAACGGGGAGAAGGGTGGCCATCTCATCCACGATCAGTTCACCCAATCATTACAGTTTTTGCTTGATCCCCTCTTATGAGTTAGTCAATCCCACCCACATTACAACCATTTAAAAAAAATTTTAAATCATTTTTAAATTTATTTTTGGAGAGAGACACAGAGAGAGGCAGACAGAGAGTGAGAGGGAGACAGATAGAGATGGGCGCGCCAGCAGTGTCTCAGCTGCTGTGAACGAAATCCAGATGTGTGCGCCCCCCTTGTGGTCAAGTGAGGCACTGCGCCCTTGTGTCACTGCATCTGGATAAACATGGGACCTGAAGATTGGAACCGCTGGAGATTGGAACCAGCGTTCTTAGGCTTAGGAGGCAGGCGCCTTAACCGCTAAGCCATCTCTCCAGCCCCATTATTTTTTTTCTTAAAATGGATGTGATGTGGGGGCTGGAGAGATGGCTTAGCGGTTAAGGTGAGCCTAATGACTCAGGTTTGATCCCCCAGTACCCACATAAACCAGATGCTCAAGGTGGTGCATGCACCTGGAGTTCATTTGCAGTGGCTGGAGGCCCTGATATGCCCATTCTTTCTCTCTATCTATCTCTACCTCTTTCTCTCTCAAATAAATAAATAATTTTTTTAAATAATGGATATCCAGCCGGGCGTGGTGGCGCACGCCTTTAATCCCAGCACTCGGGAGGCAGAGGTAGGAGGATCGCCGTGAGTTCGAGGCCACCCTGAGACTACATAGTTAATTTCAGGTCAGCCTGGGCCAGAGTGAGACCCTACCTCGCAAAACCAAAAAAAAAAAAATAATGGATATCCATCCAGGCATGGTGGTGCATGCCTTTAATCCCAGCACTTGGGAGGCAGAGATAGGAGGATCTCAGAGTTTGAGCCCACCCTGAAACCACATAGTGAATTCCAGGTCAGCCTAGACTAGAGTGAGATCCTATCTCAAAGAACCAATAATATGGCCAGGTGTGGTAGTGCACACCTTTAATCCCAGCACTGGGGAGAGGTAGGAGGATTGCCATGAGTTTGAGGCCACCCTGAGACTATATAGTGAATTCTAGGTCAGCCTGAGCTAGAGTGAGACCCTACCTTGAAAAACCAAACCAAACCAAAACAAAACAAACCAAAAAATCCCCTAATAATAATAACGGATATCCATATTTTTTCCCTACACACAAGTAGAGACAATTTGGGAGAAAGAGTTGAATGTGGAGTCCAAAAGTTCCAGCCAGTAAGCAGCTTGGCAATTTGACATCTCAGCTGGTCAGTGGAAACGGTGACACCCCACACCACCCAGAGCAGTAATGAGGGAAGAGGCCTTTGCAGGGAGCATGGCTCCATAAATGTGCGTCCCCTCTGCTCCCAAGCAGTAGGGCAGAGCCCTCCACATGCCTTCCCTGGCAGGCAGTGGATGCTTGAGGGATGAGACAGGGCCCAAGGAGGAGCCAGAAGTCAGGCAGAGAAGCTCTGGGGCACGCTGAGACTCGCCTGATTTCCCACCTGTGGTTGGATGATGTTTTTACTCCTTATGTCACCCCAGGCGGGTTGGTGGTGCCATCCCAGAAGCTGATCTGAATTTTCTCACCAGAAAACCAGCAAAGGACCTCTTCCTGCATGAAGGCAGTAACCTGGGGTCCCACCATCCAAGATGGAGTAAAAGTGGGAAGAGGAGCCCCACCCTAAAAGTGATGATTCTGGGTGGTTACCTGCCAGAAATCACTAGATCCCTTGGCTGCACCAAGAAGCTGTGACCAGGATCCTGTGGGAGCTGCTGGGGAAGCAGGATGACCTCATTGAGTGGTGTGACGCTGGCTGGCTGGCAGCAGGTGGGCACCCTGTTAGGCATCACCACCCAAGCTGACACCCTCCCAACACACACACACACACACACACACACACACACACACACACACACACAATCCCCCCTAAGGAGGATGCTGCAGCTAGAGTAGAGGGAGTGGAGAGATTTAGAGATGTCTTTCAGGGCTGTCTGGAGAGGGGGTGGACCAGGAAGGCTCTGCACCTTCTCTCCAGGGGTGAGGATAGAGTTGCTGCAGCCCAGGCCACAGCAGTCTCACGGCAGGCTTTCCTAAGAGCAAGCCAGCAGCTCGCATTGGAGGAACAGGAGGGACTGGGGATCGGGAGACCTGGGTTCTCTAGGAACCTGGATGGTTGAGCTACTGCAGGTTTCATCTCCCCTTCATTTTTCAGATAGCTGAGCCACTGAGGGCCGCTCTGCCAATGACTGTGTTAGCTTTAGGACCCCAGGGGCACTCCAGGCTAACACTTTCCTCCTTGATACCTAAAGAGGCAGATCACACAATGCGTTGAGGGTCCACATCTCATTGATTCTGTACCCCAGATGTCTGAGTTCAGGCTGATAGTTCCTCCTCCTGTTCTTCCCCACCCTGGGGTTTCTCTAGAGCAAATATTTGCTGCCTGTTTCCATAAGCAGCTTGCCTGTCTTCATGGGCAGCCCTGCCACACTTCCCTCTGGCCTCGTGGCATGCAGCCTTAGCAGGCTGACCACAGAGCTCCTTGGAAAGTTTTGGTGTTTTGGCCAGGCTGGATCCCAGACCAAGAGTCACCCACTTCACTGGACCTAGCCTTTTTCAGCGCACACTCCCACCACATCAAGACTTCTGGGGACTTAGGTCTTCCCAGGTGCCTGCCTGACTTGGAATAGCTGTGGCTTCCAGGCAGGGAGGGAATCTCGGGGCCCTCTGTCCCAGGCACCCCAGCTGGTCGCCTGAAAGGCCCCACACCAGCTAGCATCGCTCAGACAGTCTGCAGAGTGGCCTATGAGCTGAGCTAAACCTCACGGTCAGGGACTCTCCTTCTCTGGGCCTCGGTCTCCCTACCCTGACACATATCTCTGTGAATTAGAAGCATGGGCCAGAAGAGACCACCCCCTCCCCCAGGTCCTCTCTGCTCATACCACACACACCCCTGTGGCTTTTTTTTTTTTTTTAAGATTTGATTTTTATTTATTTATTAGAGACGGAGAGAGGGAAAGAGAGAGAGGGAGAGTGAGAATGGGTGCACCAGGGCCTTTAGCCACTGCAAACGAACTCCAGACAAGTGCACTCCCTTGTGCATCTGGCTTACATGGGACCTGGAGCATCGAACCGGGGTCCTTAGGCTTCACAGGCATGTGCCTTAACTGCCAAGCCATCTCTCCAAGGCCTTTCCCTGTTTCAGGAGGAGAGGGCGCCACTCTCATCTCGACCCCAGCCCAAGCCTCCTTCCAGCCTCTCTCTGCCCTGGACATGGGGGATTCACCCCACCAGGTGAAAACAGGTAGCTCCCCCACCCCATCCGCCCGCGCCCAGGAGGCTGGATGCACAGAGCTGCAGCGCCACCTGCTGTCCACCTGGAAAACGCTGCACATCTCAGGAACTGAACGCGCACCTAATTCCCAGAGGGTGTCCTAACCCCGCCCACTGGGCTACGCCCATCCCAGTCCCCTAGGCTTCTCCAGGTGGTCAGCTGGACGCAAAGATGTTTCTTTCTCAATGGGGGGAGGGGGCCTGTAAGCGCATCATCGTCTTTCCTGCTTGGCAAGTTACCCTTCCCCAGCCGCCTTCCATTCATCATCCCCCGCCCCCTCCCCCGCCCCATGCCGTCAACCAGCCCCACAGGAGTCCCACCTCGGGAAGGGTGTTCCGACCCGCCCTCTTTTTCTGCCATCTCCCTTCCTCCGTGGTCCAGGCCTCATGACCTACATCAATCAAGCAACTTCTGTTCACCCTCACACCAGAATAGCCTTCTTTGAAAGCAAAGGCTGGCGGGCCCCACCCCTCCAGCACACTTTTACAAGGCGGGACTTGGGATCGGTCCACGGACTCAAACCCAGCTCACCTCGACTTCAGTATTTCAGTGACGGCTCTTGGCCTTTGGGCGTTCAGTTCCCTTTGTCTCTAGAGTTCTTTCATCTTCCAAAACTTACCTTTCCGGGCTGGAGAGGTGGCTTAGCGTTGTTAAGGTGCTTGCCTGCGAAGCCTAAAGACCCAGGTTTGATTCCACACTGCCCAGGTAAGCCAGATGCACAAGGTGTTTTCATGCGTTTGGAGCTCGTTTGCAGTGGCTGGAGGCCCTAGTGCGCCTATTTTCTCTATCTGCCTCTCTCACTCTCTCCTCCTCTTTCTCTCCCTCAAATAAATATAAATAAGTAAGTATATATATATTTATATATAAATATATATTTTCGAGGTAGGGTCTCAATCTGGTCCAGGCTGACCTGGAATTAACTGTGTAGTCTCAGGGTAGGCTTGAACTCACGGCGGTCCTCCTACCTCTGCTTCCCAAGTGCTGGGATTAAAGGCATGCGCCACCATGCCTGGCTTATAAATAAAAATTTTTTTAATCTTTTCATGGGACCTGGAGGGATGGCTTAGCGGTTAAGCACTTGCCTGTGAAGCCTAAGGACCCTGGTTTGAGGCTCAATTCCCCAGGATCCACATAAGCCAGATGCACAAGGTGGCACATGCATCTGGAGTTCGTTTACAGTGGCTGGAGGACCTGGGGTGCCCATTCTCTCTCTCTCTATCTGCCTCTTTCTGTCTGTCCCTCCCAAATAAATAAAAAATTAAATTAAAATAAAAACAAAACAAAATCTTTTCATTCCCTGGGTTGAGTAGTGAACCCTCTTGCCGATGTTTAGTCCTGCACACAGGCCACTCCCACCCCTAGGGTTGGCCAGGCTCTGTGCAGAGAAGGTGTACCAGAACCAGAAGGTGGCCTGCAAAGCTGGTGTCCGTCCCCTCCAGCCTAGGAGTATTTATGGGCTGAGGTCCCCAGCGGGAGATCAGGGCACGTGGAAAGCAGTCCTGAGCCCCCAGTCTGGCTGTTTGTCTTCAGCTGATCAGGAGGTGACACACCCTGGAAGACAAGAGTCCCCACCTGCGCTGATGGCGGCAGGGAGATGGGAGGAGCCTTGGAGGTAGGCTGGTGTGGCGCTCCTGTGTGTCACTCCCTGGAGCGAGTGACTGGGTCCACTCCACAGGCAGGAAACTGAGGCGGAGACAAGGCCTGAACTGAAAAGGGGGAGGCTATCCATGTGCAGGACCTCATCTATCCACCTCGCCTCACCGTGAGCTAAGGACCGCTCGCTCTTGGGTTAGTACAGCAGATGGCCAATAAACACATAAACACATGTTCAGCATCTTTAGCTATGGGGAAATGAAAACTGAAACTACACGGAGAATTAATCTCACCTTGGAATCGTTATCATTAACCAGGTGGTCCATGCCTTTAGTCCCAGCACTGGGGAGGCTGAGATAGGAGGATTGCCATGAGTTGAAGGCCAGCCTGGGGCTATAGTATGAGTTCTAGATGAGCCTGGGCTAGAGTCAGACAAAGGAAGGAAGGAAGGAAGGAAGGAAGGAAGGAAGGAAGGAAGGAAGGAAGGAAGGAAGGAAGGAAGGAAGGAAGGAAGGAAGGAGGGAAGGAGGAAGGAGGGAAGGAGGGAAGGAGGGAAGGAGGGAAGGAGGGAAGGAGGGAAGGAAGGAAGGAAGGAAGGAAGGAAGGAGGGAGGGAAGGGGGAGGAAGGAAGGAAAGAAAGGAAACAAGAAAGAAAGAAAGAAAGAAAGAAAGAAAGAAAGAGGAGAAGGAAGAAAAAGATGAAGAAAGAAAGAAAGGAAGAAAGAGATGAAGAAAGAAAGAGAGAGAGAGCTATGTGTGGTGGCGCACGCCTTTAATCCCAGTGCTCGGGAGGCAGAGGTAGGAGGATCACTGTGAGTTTGAGGCCACCCTGAGACTACATAGTGAATTCCAGGTCAGCCTAGGCTAGAGTGAGACCCTACCTCAAAGAAAGAAAGAGAAGGAAAGAAAGAAAAAGCAAACACTACCAAATCCTGGAGTGGACAGAGATGAGGGGCAAACCCTTATACACTGCTGGTGAGAATATCAATTAGTTTAACTACTACTGGAAATCAGTACAAAAATTCCCCAAAACACTAAAAATAGAAGTAGCATGTTATCCAGTTATACCACTCCTGTATACACAGCAGAAGAAACCAAAAGTCCTTGCACACCCGTGTTCATTGCAGCACTATTCACAATAGCCAAGATATGGAATCAGTCTCTATCAGCAGATGTCAATCAGTGAGTGAAGAGAAAGAAAATGAAACGGTATATCACCGTGGTGTATATACAAAATGGAGTGTTGTTCAGCAATAAAAGAGAATGAAATGTTATTTGCAAGAAAATGGAAGGAAGTAGAGATCTTCATGTTAAACAAAATAAGCCGGACTCAGGAAGACATTATGGTTACCCACCAGAACTAGATGGCAAGACCCTATTGCTGAAGCTACCACAGGCTGTGGTCACAGAACACTGAGAAATCAAGCTGGAGTGGAGATGGAAGCCATCTTCCTGCCAGATAGCTGTCATAGTGCTGGAAAGCACTATGCAAGCTGCTGGGGGAGAAAAGTCATCAATAGTGTGAACAAGTAGCCGGGCATGGTGGCGCATACCTTTAATTCCAGCACTCACGAGAGAGAAGTAGGAGGATCACTGTGAGTTTGAGACCAGTCTGGGACTACAGAGTGGGTTCCAGGTCAGCGTGGGCTAACGTAAGACCCTAACCTCAAAAAAAAAGAAAAAAATAGTGTGGGCTTAGCAGTTAAGGTGCCTGCCTGTGAAGCCTGAGGAGCCATGTTCAACTCTCCAGATCTCACATAAGCCAGATGCACAAAGGTGAGGCAAGTGCAAGGTCGCACATGCCCACTAGGTGGCACAAGCATCTGGAGTTCAATTTCAGTGGCTGAGGCCCTGGCATGCCAATTTTCTCTTTCTCTGTCTCTCTGTTTCTCTGTCTGTTTTTCTCTAAAATAATAATAAAAAAAAAAAAAAGCCGGGCATGGTGGCACACGCCTTTAATCCCAGCACTTGGGAGGCAGAGGTAGGAGGATTGCCATGAGTTCAAGGCCACCCTGAGACTACATAGTTAATTCCAGGTCAGCCTGGACCAGAGTGAGACCCTACCTCAAAAAAAAAAAAAAAAAAAAAAGAAGTGTGAACAAATAGTGGCTCCTAAAAGCTACAAAAATCAACCCCCTCCTTAAAATAAAAAACAAAAAACAAAAAAAGAAAGTATCACAGTGAAATCCATTGTTCTGTACAATTAGTATATGCCACTAAAATTGCAATGAGTTAAAAAAAATCCCTGGGGACAGTGGCTACAATGCAGATTCTAGGCCCATCTCCCAGAGACAAGGTAGATCTGGAGTGAGATGCCACAATTGGCTTAAAAAAATTTTTTTTTAATTTGGTAGAGCGATAGAGTGGCCTCTAGCCACTGCAAATAAATGTGGGTACTAGGGAATCAAACCCAGGACCTTAGGCTTTGCAGACAAGAGCCTTGACCACTAAGCTATTTCTCCAGCCCCAACAATTGTTTTTTTTTTTAAACAAGCAGGCAGCCCACGCATCGCACACTGGGACACACTGATGAGTTTCCTCATTAAGGGACTGGGATGGATTTGAATCCAGAAGCCAACATAGCTGGGAGGTACCCTGATTTCCTCTAGGCTCCAAAGAAGATGGTGTCCAGCCCACCCAGGCCTATAATACCAGACATCTGGGTGAACGTGGCTCGCAAATTTCACCACCACCATGGTTATCATGTGGGTCATTGTCCCAGTATCCACATAAAGCCAGATGCACAAAGTGGCGCATGCCTCCGGAGTTGGTTTGCAGTGGCAAGAAGCCTGGGTGCACCCATTCTCTGTCTCTGTTTCTCTTGCTCTTTCACTACAAATTAATAAATAAAAATATTTTTAAAACCTGAAGCAGAATGATGATGGTAGCAAGTTTGGCTCACACTGTGGTCTTTCCTGAAGCCAACTAAAACCAGAGAAAAGGAATTTATCAAAATTTGGGAACTGGAGAGATGGCTTAGCGGTTAAGGCGTTTGCCTGCAAAGCCGAAGGACCCAGGTTCGATTCCCCAAGACCCATGTAAGCCAGATGCACAAGGTGGTACCTGCTTCTGGAGTTCGTATGCAGTGGCTAGAGGCCCTGGTGTACCATTCTCTCTCTCTGTGTTTCAAATTAAAAAAAGAAAAAAAAAAAAAAAGAAAGGGAAGCCAGATGCAGTGGATTAGGAATGGTAACCGGCTAAGTCCTATACAGACAAAACAGGAAGTGGAAAAGCAACCCATTTTTCACTGTGCAACCACTACATGCTGGAATTTGCTGTACCTGGGGCTTCTGGAACAGGGTGGGTGGGAGGCTAAAAGCTGGAAGATTGCATGAAAATCTATTGAAGAAGTTGACCCCTAGGTCCATCCCTCCATCCCTCTGTACAAACCAACATTTCAGGAAGAATGACGACAGGCAGAGCCCAGGCAGGAGAATGCAAGAGTGAATTTTCTCTTAGTAAGCTCGAAAGAAAAGACAGGGATGTGCCAACAGGTCCTTATACACAGCTCTATTGTGTCCTCAGGGGATCCAGTCTCTGAGGTAGTACTCCATTCTTCTAATTTTTTTTATTATTTTTTATTTATTTTTGGAGAGAGAGATAGACAGAGAGGGAGACAGAGATGGGCGCGCCAGCAGTCTCTCAGCTGCTGTGAATGAAATCCAGATGTGTGCGCCCCCTTGTGGGCAAGTGCGGCATTGGCCCTTGAGTCACTTTGCATCTGGCTAAATGTGGGACCTGGAGATTGGAACTGCTGGACATTGGAACCAGTGTTCTTAGGCTTAGCAGGCAGGCGCCTTAGCCACTAAGCCATCTCTTCAGCCCAGTACTCCATTCTTAAATACAAACGGGCAAGGGTGAGTGGGCGTTTGAAGAAGGCTTCTAATAAGGGGGAAAAGGGTTTTTGTTTTGTATTTTAAAGTACAGGGTCTGGGGATCCAGCTAAGTGGTGGAGGTGTTGCTTAGCATGCACAAGGCCCTGAGTTCAGTCCCTCACACCACATTAAAAAGCAGTGGTGGGAGCATTTGGGAGGCAGATGCAGGAAGATCAGGAGTTCAAGGTCAGCATCAGTCATGTACATGAGAGCTTGTCTCACACACACACACACACACACACACACACACACACACACGTATAAAATCCCAAGCTGTGGCCACTAGTTGCATAAATGTAGTCATTTTCCTTTTCTTTGCCATTGACAGTTTTTGTACATATACATGATGAATTTTAATCACAGTTCCCGCCTACTACCTTTTGTCCCCTTTCCACTGAATCCCTTCTTTCAGATAAATCTCTCTTATATTTTATTATTATTTTATTTATTTATTATTATTTATTTATTATTATATTTATTATATTATTATTATTATTATTATTATTATTATTATTATTATTATTATTATTTCAAGATAGGGTCTCGCTCTAGCCCAGGCTGACCTGGAATTCACTCTGTAGTCACAGGGTGGCCTCAAACTCACGGTGATCCTCCTACCTCTGCCTCTCAAGTGCTGGGATTAAAGGCGTGTGCCACCACACCAGGCTCTTCTATTTTATTTTAAATTTATTTATTTGAGAGAGCAAGAGAGAGGGGAAGAGAGAGAGAGAGAGAGACAGAGAAAGAGTGAGAATGGGCATGCCAGGGCCTCCAGTCACTGCAAACAAACTCCAGACATCTGCACTTTGTGCATCTGGCTTATGTAGGTCCTGGGGCATTGAACTGAAGTCCTTTGGCTTTGCAGGCAAATGCCTTAACTGCTAAGCCATCTTTCCAACCCTTATGTTTTATTTTTTATCAGAGAGAGAGAGAGAGAATTAGCATGCCAGGGCCTCTAGCCACCGCAATTAAACTCCACACACGTGCGCCATCTTATGTGCATACACAACCTTGTGTGCTTGTGTTACCTTGTGTGTCTGGCTTATGTGGGACTTGGGGAGTTGAACATGGATCCTCAGGCAAGTGCCTTAACCACTAAGCCATCTCTCCAGCCCCTCTCTCCTAATTTGCTCTCTTTTTTTTTCTTTTTGCCTTCCTCCATCATCCATGATGACATGTCGATGGGCCCAACAATGTGCAGGTGACAACAGCTACTATGAGGTCATGAATGTACTTGCCACATTGAAAGACAGTGTTCCAAAGCACTCCTCCCCATCCTCTGATAGTCCTTCTTTTTTGTTGTTGTTGTTTTTATTTATTTATTTATTTATTTATTTATTTATTTATTTGAGAGCAACAGAGAGAGAAAGAGGCAGATAGAGAGAGAGAGAGAGAGAGAGAGAGAGAGAATGAGCATGCCAGGGCCTCCAGCCACTGCAAAGGAACTCCAGATGCATGCGCCCCCTTGTGCATTTAGCTTATGTGGGTCTTGGGGAAATCGAGCCTTGAACCAGGGTCCTTAGGCTTCACAGGCAAGCGCTTAACCACTAAGCCACCTCTCCAGGCTCTCTGACAGTCTTTCTATTCCCTCTATTCCCTCTTTGGCAATGATCCCTGGAGGGTATGATAGAGATGTCTCTTTTAGGGCTGGAGAAATGGCTTAGTGGTTAAGGTGTTTGCCTTTGATGTCAAAGAATCCCAGTTCAATTCTCAGCCAGGTGCATGGGGGGGGCACATACATCTGGAGTTCCTTTGCGGTAACTAGAGGCCCTGGTGTGCCCATTCTCTCTCTGTCTGCCTCTCTTCTCTCTCTCTCTCTCTGCTTGCAAATAAATAAATAAGAATTAAAAAATCTTAAAAGGGCTGGAGAGATGGCTTAGTGGTTAAGGCACATCCCTGCAAAGCCTAAGGATCCCAGTTTGATTCTCCAGGTCCCACGTAAGCCAGATGCACAAGGGGGCGCACGTGTCTGGAGTTCGTTTGCAGTGGCTAGAGGCCCTGGCGTGCCCATTCTCCCTCTCCCTCTCTTTCCCTCTCTCTGTCTCTAATAAATAAATAAATAATTTTTAAAAATCAACAGTCACTTCTCAGCACTTTGATGGGTTTTGAGTCTCCCCAGTAGTCACCACCATCTGCAAAGGGAAGCTTCTCTGACCAAAGGTGAGAGTAGCACTAATCTATGGGCATGAACATAATATTTAGAGAGCAATTTGATAGGCACAACATATCCATTTAGCCAAACAGTAGCAGCTTCCCCCCTAGGTCTATGACTTTCCCAGCCATAGACTTTCAGTACTGAGCATGAATTCCCTATCACAGAGCAAGCGTCAAATCCAATTAGAGAGCACTTGGTTACCCCCATAACAGTCACACCACTGTGAGTGGGGTCATTTTCAACGGAAGCTGTACATCAGTTCTACAACAGCCGCTGCAGTGCTGTGGGGGACGCCGGTGGAGTGCCTTTGGGAAGCCGTCTGAGGTCCCAGCAACCCCTATGGTGCTCCCTGCCCTCGCCCTGTATCCTTTCTCATTTCCAGGATGAATGCTGAGGTTTCCAATGTCTAGTAGAGTTTCTTTTAGTCACATCTCTCTTGCCGGACTATGACCCTCCCAGCAACAGTGATGTCAGCACAGGGAAGTCACTCATTGTCTGAATTTATGAATGGTCAGCAACTACTGAAGTCTGGACACATAGTTATGGAACAGAATGGTCCTTATTACTCATCAGAAAAACCTTTTTAAAAATTTATTTATCTTTATTTATTTGATAGAAAGAGGGAGGGAGAGAAAGAGAGAGAGAGAGAGAATGGGTGCATCAGGGCCTCCAGCCAGTGCAAATGAACTCTAAATGCATGTGTCACCTTGTGCATCTGGCTAATGTGGGTCCTGGGGAATTGAACCTGGGTCCTTTGGCTTTGCAGGCAAGTGCCTTAACTGCTAAGCCATCCCTCTAGACCAGAAAAAACCCTTTTTAAAAAAGATTTTTTTTATATCTCATTTGTATTTATATTTGAGAGAGAAACAGAGAGAGAGAGAGAGAGCGAGAGACAAGGGAGGGAGGGAGAGAAAGTGGCAGATAAAGAGAGAATGGGTGAGCCAGGGCCTCCAGCAGCTGCAAAGGAACTCCAGAAGCATGCGCCTCCTTGTGCATCTGGTTTTCATGGGTCCTGGGGAATTGAACCTGGGTCCTTTAGCTTTGCAGGCTAGTGCCTTAGCTTCTAAGCCATCCCTCCAGCCCCAGCAAGACTTTCTTTACACCCACCCTACCTTGTGTTTTAGATACATAGCAAATGCTTGATAACTCGTGCACATTGCCCTATTTGAGTGGACATAGCTCCTGCATTCCCAGGCTGCTGGATGATTTGAACACATCTCAGAATTTTTCAGCGAGATGCCAAGATCTCCTCATGTATCAATAGAGAATATAGGGCCTGGGAGACATGACTTGGAAACTGAGTGGGTGGGAGCGTAGAAAATGTGATGGTGGGCCACCTGAGAGTTCACTGGTGTCCTTAAGACCCTGAGCGGAGGGGAGAGAGGGAATACTGGCTAACGTGAAACAGCTGCAGAGTGGCCGGGATGGGAGGAATGACTCATCTCCCGGCCTGTCCCACCCAGGGCCACTTTTCCTCCCTGCCCCTTGGTACAGCTTCCAATGTCCAGCATACAGAACCTTCCACATCTGGGAGGATGCTTGGGCCAGATTCTTCCAATCCTCTGGGATTGGGTGGGTAGGGACCCAGGTCAAGGCCTGCTTCCATCTGTCTGGTGTGTCACCAAAGATGTTGGCTCAAGGGCTCTGGCAGAACCGCCAAGTGCTCATACTGCGTGAGACATTTAGATCAGTTAACGGGGCAGGCCCCCCACCCCGCCTGCCACCAAGTTTTAGATTTTATAGATTGGTAAAATGGAACTAAAGAGGTAGTAATCAATAGTCAAATCTTTCTTTTCCTATGAACATTTTAAAGAAGAACAAGCTTTAGACTGGGGATGTAGCTCAGTGGTAGAGCACTTCCTAGCATGTGTAAGTCCCTGGGGAAAAATCACAACGTCCTGTCTTCTGGAAAAAGGAGGTGGTTACACAAAACTCACTCAGTGGGGGCTGGAGAGATGGCTTAGTGGTTAAGGAGCCTGCCTCCTAAGCCTAAGAACCCGGTTCCAATCTCCAGGTCCCACGTTTAGCGGATGCAAAGTGATGAAAGGGCGCAATGCCACACTTACCCACAAGGGACGCACGCATCTGGATTTTGTTCACAGCAGCTGAGAGACTGCTGGTGCGCCCATTCTCTATCTGTCTCCCTCTCCCTCTCTCTGTGTCTCTCTCCAAAAAAAAAAAAAATTAAAAAAAAAACTCACTCAGTGGAAGTAAATCAAGTTGTGCACTGATCCATGGGGCCATGTGCTGTTTAACACCACCACTTGAGCAAATTTTTTTTCTTTTAAAAAAATTTTTATTGACAACTTCTTTAATTGTAGACAATATCCCATGTTATTTCCCTCCCTCCCCCACTTTCCCCTTTGAAACTTCACTTCATCATATCCCCTCCCCCTCTCAATCAGTCTCTCTTTTCAGTTTGATGTCATGATCTTTTCCTCCTATTATGATGGTCTTGTGTAGGTAGTGTCAGGCACTGTGAGGTCATGGATATCCAGGCCATTTTGTGTCTGGAGGAGCACGTTGTAAGGAGCCCTACCCTTCCTTTGGCTCTTACCTTCTTTCCGCCCCCTCTTCTGCAATGGACCCTGAGCCTTGGAAGGTAGGTTTGAGACGTTTCAGCTAATTTTTTTTAAATGTACGTATATAGGGTGTATGATATGTGTACACATGTGTGTAGGGGCAGAGGTCAACATGGGGTATCTTCTTCAGTCACTCTCTTTTTTGTTTGTTTTTGTGTGTTCAAGGCAAGTTTTAACTGTAGCCCAAGCTGACCTGGAACTCGCTCTGTCACCCCAGGCTGGCCTCGAACTCTTGGTAATCTTTTACTTCGGCCTCCCAAGTGCTAGGATTAAAGGTGTGTGCTACCATGGCCTGATCCCCCTTATATTTTGAAACAAGATCTCGCTCTGAACCCAGAGCTCATTGATTTGGCTAGACTAGCTAGTCAGCAATCCCCAGCACTGGGGTTACAGGCACACTCCTCCACACCCAGCTTTTATGTGTGTGCTGGGGATCTGAACTCAGTTTACCGATTAAGCCATCTCCTAGCCTAGTTTAAAAATACGGAGCCAGGCATGATGGCGCACGCCTTTAATCCCAGCACTTGGAAGGCAGAGGTAGGAGGATCACCATGAGTTTGAGGCCACCCTGAGTCTACATAGTTAATTCCAGGTTAGCCTGGGCTAGAGTGAGACCCTACCTCGAAAAACAAAACAAAACAAGCTAAAATCAGCCAGCCGTGATGGGGCACACCTTTAAGCCCAGCACTCAGGAGGCAGAGGTAGGAGGAGCACATGAATTTGAGCCCACCCTGACTTCCATGTCAGCCTGGCCTAGAGCAAGACCCTATCTCGAAAAACAAACCAACGAAACAAAACAAAACAAGCTAACATACAAGAATGAGAAAGATATAATCCAATAAAAGACAGTCAAGAGTGGGACATGGGGGGCACACCTTTAATCCCAGCACTCGGGAGGCAGAGGTAGGAGGATCGCTGTGAATTCAAGGCCACCTTGACACTACATAGTGAGTTCCAGGTCAGCCTGAGCTAGAACAAGACCCTGCCTCAGGAAAAAAAAAAAAAAAAAAAAGGCAGCCAATCATCCTAACAGGGACAGTAGTAATGTTTTGCTAGCTTACTTTATATGTGTAAAAATAAAATAAATTCCATGATTAAAACCTTATTTCATAAGTTCACTCACTAGCTGGCATTTTCAATTTGGGTGTTGAACACAGAGTGGGGTGTCATGTGCAGTTGCTCTACAGCGATGTCACAGTGGTTGAGGAGGACCCAGTTGTACTTGGTTGCTTTGAGGGAAATGGAATTCCAAGCGCTCAGCTGAGAGAGGCTGAGAACCAGGACAGCAAAGGCCAGGTCAGGAGGAGAGGGCTCACAGCAGAGGGTCACCCTGGTCACGTGGCACAGTGACCACACTTTTGTCTGAAAGGGATGTTGCAGACCAAGGAGGCCCTGGTCAAGCAATTCATTGGCAAGTTTTGGGGAAACATCTATTGGCCTCCCTTATGTAAAAACTGAGGCACGGAGAGGGGCTGGCTCACTTAAAGTCACACATAAGTTAGGGATGAACTAACTGGGGCTGGAACTTGTGATCCCTTGGCCAACCAGCCCTTGACTTTCCACCCACAGGCTCTGGGGGTCCTGGTAGACCCCCTTTCCTGACCCTGAGAACTGCTCATCAGTACCCGCCCCCCCTCCCATGTTGCTATAAACTCTTCAGCGCCCCAGGGCTGGTGCAGAGCCGTGTGAGACTGACTTACCCGCATGGAGAGTTCCCCTCCGAAGCCAGCCAGTACTCTCCAGCTTGGCAGGAAGATCACTTGGCAAGGCTGGGCTCGGACTAGATGCCAGAGCTGCTACAATGGAGGGCTTCAGCCACCCAACACCTCCTTCAGGACTGCTGTCACCAAACTCAGGCTGACACCCTGACTCTGGCAGCCGACCCGATGGGTGGAGGAGGGGAAGTGGCTAGGTCGGCTCTGCCAGGAGAGTCAGGGAGGGGGACTTGGCCTCTGCAAAATGGGTTTCTTTCCACCTGGAGAGCTTTGCTCAGCTGCCCTCCCCCCTGAGGCGCTCCCCGCATAGGCGTGCCACGTCTCCACCGATTCTACAAAGCCCCTTTGATTAATGGGGCCGTGAAAAGGCCACTTTAGGTTCTGGCCTTTAGCACCCAATCTTTTGAAAGTTCAGTGTGATACTCTCTCCAAGGTTCCTGTTAGAGCCCACAACTGAACTTTTTCACCCAGCACCAGCACCACAGTGAGATGAGGGTCTCCACCCCTCAGCAGCTCAGCTAGCTGGCCATTGCCACCCCGAGCAGAGGAGCAGCGATCCTTAAGTCCTCAAATACATGTCAGAGAGACTCAAGACAGGGAGGAAATCCAGCTGATCACATAGACCAGGTATCCTGAAGGTCTCAATATTTGTCGCTGAACCTACAGCTCACCAATTCAGCTGGTCTATCTGGCCAGCGAACCCCAGGGATTACCTATCTCTGCCTCCCAGCACCAGGATTATGAGCATGTGCCACCGCACCTGGCATCTTATGTGGGTTTCTGCTCAGGTCCTCACACTCGTGTGGTGAGCCCTTCTCCAGCTAAGCCATCTCCCTAACCCTGCTTGAGATTATTTTTTTATGTCATTATTTACAAGGATATCTTGTAAGAGTCTTCAAGAGTCGGATCCATTTCTGAGATTGTACCTCTTAAACATTCTTTATATCTGTTAAATGGATGAATTAAAACATCCTTACTTCTTGGAGCTGGAGAGATGGCTTGGTGGTTAAGGTACTTGCCTGGAAAACCTAAGGACCCATGTTCGATTCCCCAGGACCCACATAAGCCAGATGCACAAGGTGGCACATGCGTCTGGAGTTCATTTGCAGAGGCTGGAGGTCCTGGTGTGCCCATTCTCTCTCTAAAAATAAATAAAAAAATATTTTTTAAATCCTTATTTCTTAAGCAATTGCTGTCTTACTACAAAGAAAATGTGCTCCACATTCAGATCCAAAGAAAACAGCCATTATGGCCAGTAACCGCCACTTGTTTTCCACTGTAAATGGCAAGGTCTTCCCCTGGCCCTCCTTGTAGTGGCCATGGTGGTGGACAGTGGACATTGTGAACCTCCGGATTCGCTGGCCCAACATGGTGTGGAAGAAATGGCCTGCTTAAGATTATATTAAAGGAAGACTACTGCCTCAACAACAAATCAAAAACCTGCTCCCCCAGCCCTTACCTGACGGAGAAGAAATCAAGGCCAGTACAGGGGGCTTGCTGCTGAGGTTGCCAGGGGCAGCACGTGATACCCAGGTTGTCATTCTGAGCCCAAGAATGAGTGTGAAAAGTCACCAAACGCCGTGTGCCACACACCTGCAAGGCCCGGGGTTTATTGTAGCACAAGGCAGTGTGCAGGTAAACTGAGATTCGTTTCACAGATGTGGCAAATCTCAGTTAGGATTCTAGCTCCCTGTGTGACAACTGGGCCTGTCATGGGCTAGGACTCTCTTCTCTCATCTGAGAAATGGAGGCAGTAAGACCCGCGGTACAGGTTGCTAGGATTGCGAGGTGCTCGGTGAATGGTGAACGGCAGTCTCCATGCCTTCCTTCTCTATGAAGTACCCTGGTCCCACAGCAGCCCGGGGGGTGGGCTCAGGGGAGCACAGAGCCCTGGTGCTGGAGTCTTCAGCCTACTGCTATGGAGTTCTACTTGGGTTGAACAGGGACCACCAGTTAAGAGGAATGAGGAGGTCTTTGGATGTGGAGGATAGGGTCAGAGTATAGCACTGGCAGCCAGTAGGATAAGCCAAGGCAACTTTCTCAACTGGATCCTCCCTCTGAGCCCAAGTAAGGGAGTGTCTCCGTGGGTCAAGCACTTTCTGCACACGCATGAGAAGCCGAATCTGGCTTCCTACCACCCATGTAACATGCTGTCATCTCAGCTCACTAGCTAGCCAGTTGGGCCAAATGGGTTATCTCTAGCTTCCACAAGAGACCTTGTCTCAAAGAACAAGGTGAAGAATGATTGATAAAGACCCTGATATTGACCTCTGGCTTCCACACTCATGCACACACATATGCATGCACACCACACACAGGTACACACGTACCACGCAAACATACAGTCAAATATTTAAAAAGATAACTGCATGTATATGTGAGGGTACACATGTGTGAAGTCATGTAAAGGCTTGTTCCTCAGGATAATGTGTGCTTTTTTTGTTGTTGTTGTTTTTTGTTTTTTGAGGTAGGATTTCACTCTAGCCCAGGATGACCTGGAATTCACTATGTAGTCTCAGGATGGTTTTGAACTCATGGCAATCCTCCTACCTCTGCCTCTGGAGTGCTGGGATTAAAGGAGTGCACCACCACGCCTGGCTAATGTGCACCTTTTAAAAATATTTTATTTATTTATTAGAGAGAGAGAAAGAGGCAGATAGAGAGAGAGAGAGAATGGGCACTCCAGGACCTCCAGCCACTGCAAATGAACTCCAGATGCATGCACCACCTTGTGCATCTGGGTTATGTGGGTACTGGGGAATTGAACCTGAGGCCTTAGGCTTTGCAGGCAAGTGCCGTAATGGCTAATCAATTTCTCCAGCCCAATGTGTACCTTTCTTGAGACAGGGGCTTGTCAGTTAGGCTAAACTGACTGACCAGTAAGCTCCAGAGATCCTCCTGCCTCCACCTTCCCAGCCCTGGGACTACAAACATGCACAGCCATGTTCCGGATTAAAAGAAATTTTTCTTATTTGAGAGAGAGAAAGAGAGAGAGAGAGAGAGAGGGAGAGATAGGAAGAGGCAGAGAGAGAGAATGGGTGCGCCAGGGCCTTTTCAGGAGTTGTGAACGAACTCCAGACACGTGCGCCCCCTTGTGTGCATCTGTGACATTGTGCACTTGTGTGTCTGGCTAAACGTGGGACCTGGAGATTTGAACAAGCGTTCTTAGGCTTCACAGGCAGGTGCCTTAACCGCCAAGCCATCTCTCTAGCCCCATGTTCAGGATGTTTATGTGGGCTCCGAGCATGGGACTCAGGTCCTCATGCTTGTGAAACAAGCACTTTACCCACTGAGCCTGGGCCCTAGCCCAGAACTTGACTCCTCTGTGGCTCCCTCTCATCCTGCCATCATCTGAGGGCACCTTGGATATGGAGGAGACAGGGGAAGAGCTCTCACCTTGCCCTGTTCCCCAAACCCCAGTGATCTCTGAGTGACTTAACAGGGGACTCAACTTGGGGTCTGGTCTCCAGTTTCATCTCTTGTCAGGTCCCTTGTTCCCTCCAAGCTACTGCTGTCTTTGCATATAGGCTTCTCTCTCTCCTTTGGATTCTGTAAAGTGGGGGACTGTGGGGAGCTAGAAAGGAGCCTTCAGCCTTGACTTTGCAACATTACATCTCCACTCCAGCTGACTGGAAATCTTCAGCCCCTGCTCTGTGCCTCTGCTGGCAGGGTGGCCTCAAGCTCAAAGTTATTTTCTCCCTCTGTAATAAACATCACCCTAGGGGCTGGGAAGATGGCTTAGCGGTGAAGGCATTTGCATGCAAAGCCAAAGGATCCTAGTTCGACTCTCCAGGACCCAAGTAAGCCAGATGCATGAGGGGGCACATGCATCCTGAGTTCTTTTACAGTGGCTGGAGGCCCTGGAGCACTCATTCTTTCTCTCTCTCTCTCTCTCTCACACAGCCTCTTTCTCTCTCTGCCTCTTTCTCTCTCTCAAATAAATAAATTAATTTAATTAAATAAAAAGAAAAAAATGTCACTCCACCATGAGCTCAAAGGACAGCCTTCAGTCTTCTTAAAGACTCCTTATGCTCTGAACTTTGTCCTACCTTTAGGTAAGCCAGGGTTTGTCACCACTACCCAGAACAGCATGGGCTTTAGAGCCAGAATGCTGAAAGTTTTGCCTGCAATGGTCAGGTCTTCTTCTCCTCCAACCTCTCTTGTTCCTAAGGCTGACTGGTGGTGGGTGATCCTGTGGCACCTTTACCTGCTCACCCACCTGCCTGCCTGGCCTAGGACCCCACCCCCTTTCACTGGCTGCATATGAATCCATTTTCATCTCACTGGGAATTGAACATTTCTGCTGGGGAAAACACATATACACACAGAACAAATGGAAAAGATCTACACATATGACAGACAAAATACTAACCCCCTTAATGTTTTTAAAGTATTTTTATTTATTTACTCATTTGAGACAGAGAGAAAGAGGAAAGAGGAAGACACACATGCATACACAGAGAAAGATGATGATAGATAGATAGATAGATAGATGATAGAGAGAGTGAGTATGGGCACACCAGGGCCTTCTACCACTGTATGCAAACTCCAGATTCATGTGTCATTTTGTGCATCTGGCTTTACATGGGTACTGGGAATTAAACCTAGGCTGTCAAGGTTTATAAACAAGTACCTTTAACTGCTGAGCCATCTCTCCAGACTCCCCTAATATTTTAATAAAACAATAAGAATGCCTTTGCTCATATACTTTATGAAGATTGAAATTAAATCTTTATAAAGCATACCCTATTATTCTGTTTGAAATAGATTAATACCCTAAAAGCATGGTAACTTTCTCAAAATCCCCCAAATAAAAATGTCCCTGAATGATATACTATTGTGATTTGAATGTAAAATGCTCATGAGCACACTTGATCCCCAGCTGCTGGTGCTGTCTGGAAAGGTTCTAGAACCCTTAGGAGGTGGAGCCTTGCTGGAGGAAGTGGATCACTGGGGTGAGCTAAAGTTCAGGCCCTACTTCCTGACTGTGCTACCAGATGCTTTGTGCTTCTGCCACTATGCCTTCACCACCATGAAACTTCCCCTGGAAACTGTTAACCAAAATAAACTCTTTCCTCCCTTAAAAAAAAAAAAAAAAGTTCGGGCTGGAGAGGTGGCTTAATGGTTAAGGCACTTGCCTGCAAAGCCTAAGAACTCAGGTTCGATTCTCCAGGTCCCATGTAAACCAGATGTACATGGTGGTGCATGCATCTGGAGTTCATTTGCAGTGGCTAGAGGCCCTGGCATGCCCGTTCTCTCTCTCTCAAATAAAAATAAATTAAAAAAAAAGTTCCTTGAAACACAGGGATTTGTGATGAAATGAGCTTGGTGCACACTGGGTTAAGTGGAGTTAACGTGCTTTGCTATAAGAATAGGGTTAGGGTAACGTTTAACCTGCTGCTCTACCTTGAGAATCCACCCTAAGACGGGAACCTCTGAAGCTTGCTGCTGGGACCATTTTTCCAGAGAGCATCTCCAGGGACCAGCATTCTGTGAAATGGATGCTGGAGTCACTGACTTTTTAATTTAATTTTTATTTTTATTTATTAGAGACACAGAAAGGGAGGAAGAGAGAAAAGAAAAGGAGGGAGAAAGAGAGAGAATGGGCACACCAGGACCTCTAGCTACTGCAAAAGAACTCCAGATGCATGCACCACCTTATGCATCTGGCTTACATAGAACCTAGAGAATCGAACCTTAGGTTTCACATGCACATACCTTAACTGCTAAGTCATGTCTCTAGCTCTGGAGTCACTGACTTAAAAAAAAATCTATTTATTTGCAAGCAGATAGATAGATGGATGGATGGATAGATAGATAGATAGATAGATAGATGGATGGATGGATAGATAGATAGATAGAGGAAATGGGTGTGCCAGGGCCTCTCACCACTGCAAACAAACTCCAGATGTATGCACCACTTTGTACATCTGGCTTATGTGGGTACTGGGGAATTGAACCCCGGTCATTAGATTCTGGAGGCAAGTGCCTTAATCGCTGAGCCATCTCTCCAGCCTGGGGTCACTGTCTTCAGGAGCAAGCATAAGTGCCTCCCCCCCACCCGCCGTTCTCCAACAATGCACTGACACCACTCTGTACTATGGTACTTCCTAGGTCATGCATTCACCCAGTGAGGCTTCCACTGGGAAGTGGAAAGTGGAAAGTGGGAAGTTCTTGGGAAACCCTGCTCTGGCAAAGTGGAGGACAGATGGCTGCTCTCACCCCTTGCAGATCTTCCTACTCCTCTGCCTTTGCTCACACCACTGCTTCTGTCTGGACTGCTCTGTTTTAGTCCCATTGCTCTGCCCACGTCCCCTATCACACGTGTCAAGTTTGAGTCTCAAGCTTTCTGCGCCATGACCAAGGCTTCTAGAATTGCCTGACAGGTCCAGATAGTCATTGGAAGAAGTTAGTGAGGAACAGAGCAATGATCGACACAAGTGAGTTGAGGGATGGCCGAGACAGCTCACGAGCAGAAACTTGACAGAGCTGTGTTTCAGTACTTGAACTCTGCAAGTTTCAGGTGGCTTGTTGGCCAGTTCTTAGCCACCCTCCTGAAACAGCTGAAAGGTCCCTTTCTCTTAAGCTCTTCCTTGGGGGTCTCACCCCTGTCTGAAGCCCCCCTGAAGAGCACTACTCATCTTTGGGTGTGGATCTGCAAGTTCCCTGCCACCTGTCTTGACCTTTCGACTCTCCTGACAGGCAAAGCAGAAAAGGTGCCCAAGTTGGTTTGAACACAGAATCTGCTGGGATTCTGTAAAAATTAGGCTGTCCTCGTTGTCCACCTGGATTCTGCAGCTCCCTGGATAAGCAACACTGTCCCCTCGTGGGGGGGGGTGGCACTTCGAGGGTGGTGCTTCGCAGGGATGCAAAATGGCAAGAAGCCACTTGACCTTAAACTTCCTTAGAAACAATTTCCTCGGGGAATCGCCTAACCTCTTTGAAACTCATTTTCCTTAACTCTAAAATGGACCTCTTTGGTTGCTTTGGGGTACTCGTCAAATAAAACAGGAAGAGCTGGCATATGGTAGGTGCTTGGTAGGGCTTAACTCCCTCCACTCTTCCCATTGCTGCTTCTGAACTGCTAGAGAAACTGTTTCTTCATTTTGCCGTTGTGTGGTGTTGGGGCACTGGATGAAGGGTGAGCTTAGATGGGAGAGGGGACTGTATCCTAGCTCATACGTACCCATTCCACACCAGTCCTGAATCTCCTGGGGTGGGGGTCAGCATTGATCACCCTTTTGCACAGACCCTGCTGTGTTGGAACTAGCCAGATCTCTTACCAGGCTCTGACCGCCTCCTATCTACCTCCCACAGATCTGATTTCACCTCCCCCCCACCTCCGCAGTGCCAGGATGAGTCAGCTCTATGTCATCAAGGCTTGGCCCAAAGCAGGTGCACACGATAGAATTTTGGACAGGCTGTTATCCGTAGTTGTTGATGAAGGGCCCTTGAAGAAAAGCTTTCATTGCTGCTTGAGAGGACACTGGCTCGGCAAGATCGAGTGGGTTCTGGGAGGTCAAGCAAGGAGAGGGGGAGACAGGGGTGAGAGGTACGGATGAAGGGCTCAGAGGGGTACAAGGTACTTTGCCATGTCCTGTCTGGCATTCATTCATTAAACTCTGCAAGTGTTAAGTGCTAGGCTTGCCAGGATCGGATCTTTGCTCATCCTGGTTGAGGGGCTGCAGTATACTGGCTAAGAGTGATGGCACTATGGGTTCTTGGGCAAGTTACTTAAAGGCCCTGGTGACAGCAACAATATCCGACATTTTACAAGGTTGTTGTGAAGAGCGCATGACTTCATTCATGCAAATCCCTTGGCGCAGCCCCTAGCAGATAAGCGCGCATTACTGTAACTGGTAAAGACAGCAATTCTCCTTCACTCCTGTGTGGTTAGAACAAGGTCCCCAGTAGCCCACAATTCAGCCTCCCCGCCTCTGACAGCTGAGAAAACTGGGGTTGTAGAAGGCAGAGGTGGAGCAGGAACAGATTCCTGGCCAAGGCACTCTCTAGGTTCACACTGGTCTTCCCTGAGTTTATGGCATGTAGAGCAGGCACGCACGCTGCTTCCCCGAGTGCTCCTTTGGGGAAAGTGGTATGAGCAGCTAGGCGCAGCTTGCACATAACAGTAAGGTCCAGCCACTTCCTAGCGCACAGCTGAGGATGTACTTAAGGAGCACTCCGCTGCGGGCCTGCAACGTGCTGCCCAGAGCCCCACCTCTCTCTCTCTCCTGTCCTTGCTGCTGCTGCTGCTGCTGCTGAGTTACAGCTTGGCCCTGGAGAGAATTGCTTCACCCCAGAACATTTTCTTACTGGATGGACTTTGAGGCCATAACGACAACACAAGTGTATTTGTAAGTTTCCACTGTTTCCATGGTGCTAGCATGTTCTTGATTTCATTTGACCGTCACAATTTTTTTTTTTTTTTTTTTTTTTGCATGGAGAAAGCTCAGCTCAAAGGAACTGAGTTATTCATCTGAGGTCTTGGTACTGGTCACGAGGTATTTTTCATTTGGGACTTGAAATACGAGCTGGCACCGAGGACCTCCCAGAAGCCTTTCTGAAATGTTCCACCTGAACAATGTCCTGACAACCACATGAACCAACTGCCACCATCGTCCGTCCTCTCGCAGGCAAAGACACTGCGGGGCAGAAGTCAAGGATGCACAGGCAGGCTTCAAACTCAGGCAGCCAGGCTCCACAGCCTCCCCTTCTCACTTGAATGATTACTCGTGCCCACACTGTGGGATAGCTTCAGCACTCCTGCTCACTGTTCCCTGGGTGGTGGTTATCTCTTCTTCGTAACTATGAAAACTAAAAATGTCTCTAGACATTGCCAAATGTCACACAGGGGCCCAAAGCACCCCCAGGTTGAGATCCATTGCTCTATCCTAAATGACCGCACACCATTGTTTCTAAAAACATGGCAACTGCCGAGCTGCGCAGATGGCTCCATGGATAAAGTACCCGCCAAAACTCAACTCCAGGTACCCGAGTCCAGATCCCCAGGCCCCATATAAAAAGCTGGAAACCATGAGGGGTTTCTTTAATCTCAGTATGCCCACTGTGAGAGGGAAGGTGAACACAGGAGAATTTTCCTGGAAGTCTGTGAACAGAGGGATGAACAATGAGACCCTGCTTCAAACAAGGTTCAAAGTGAAGACTGACCCTAAAATTGTCCTCTAGTCTCTACATGTGTGCACAGCACATGCATGACCCCCTCTACATCATATATATACATTGAGAGCGACAGACAGAGAGAGAAAGAGGCAGAGAGAGAGAGAATGGGCGCACCAGGGCCTACAGCCACTGTAAACGATCTCCAGATGCATGTGCCACCTTGTGCATCTGGCTTACTTGGGTACTGGGGTCTTGAGCCTCAAACTGGGGTCCTTAGGCTTCACAAGCAAGTGCTTAACCACTAAGCAATCTCTCCAGCCCCAATTTTTTTTTTCAAAGTAGGGTCTCACTCTAGCTCCGGCTGACCTGGAATTCACTATGCCGTCTCAGGGTAGCCTCGAAGTCACAGCGATACTCCTACCTCTGCCTCCTGAGTGCTGGGATTAAAGATGTGTGCCACCAACGCCTGGCTAAATAGTTTTAAACATGAATTAGATGTTCAAATTTTAGACAAGATATGTTCCTGTAGACTGTTTTCCAAAATGAACCAACGTTCAGATTCAAATCAACTTTAAATACTCACCCCTATGCCCAGGCAATGTATAGAACAGCATAAGAATGAACTGGGGCTGGAGACATGGCTCAGTGGCTAAGGTGCTTGTCTGCAAAGCCTAAAGATCCAGGTTTGAGTCCCCAGAACCTATGTAAAGCCAGATGTACAAAATGGCACATGCATCTGGAATTAGTTTGCAGTGGCTAGAGACTCTGGTGGCCCTGGTGCATCCATATTCTCTCTCTCTCTTTCTCTACTTACAAATAAATAAATAAAATAGTTTAAGTCTTAAAAAAAAAAAAAAAAAAAAGAATGAACTGGTGTTTAGAGAAGTCAAATGTGCCTGCACTAACAAAGCTAGTTGACGGAGGAACAGGATTGGAATGCTGCTCTTGATTCTTTTTTAAAAAAATTATTTTATTATTTATTTATTTAAGAGAAAGAGACACACAGAGAGAATGGGTGTGCCAGAGCCTCCAGCCACTGCAGACGAACTCCAGATGCATGCATCACCTTGTGTATCTGGCTTACATGGGTCCTGGGGAATCGAACCTGGTCCTTTGGCTTTGCAGGCAAGTAAGTGCCTTAACCACTAAGCAATCTCTCCAGCCCTGCTCTTGATTCTTCATGTCCAACTCTTCAGCAGTATGCATGTATCTTGAAGTGACAGTATGCATATATCCTGAACTATTATGTCTCAGTTCTAAGATGCATTTTTCCTCCCTCCCTCCCTTCCTTCCTTCTTTCCCTCCTTCCTTCCTCCCTCCCTTCCTTCCTTCCTCTCTTGATGAGCCACCTTCCTCAGCTTCCAAGTGCTAGGATCAAAGACATGAGGCATCCATCACACCTGGCTTAGAAGTTTCTTTTATATCTTTTTTTAAAAAAATATTTCTTTTTTAAAAATCATATTTATTTATTCATTTGAGATAGAGAGAGGGAGGGAGGGAAGACCCAGAGAGAGAATGTGGGCCCATCAGGACCTCTTGCTACTGCAAACAAACTCCAGATGCACGTGCAACCTTGTGCAGCTGGATTTACACGGGCACTAGGGAATTGAACTCCAGCCAACAGGCTTTGCAAGCAAGCGCCTTTAACCTCTGAGCCACGCCCGAGAAGTTGCTTTTCTAACAGTGTTTCAATTAATTGCTCGAGTGTGTGAATGACTAAACTCGTTCTCCATCATGAGTGACTTTAGCAGCCTTGCTTTACAGATGGGGAGACTGAGGTCCAGAGAGGGTTGGCATCTTGCCCAACATCTGTCAGGGTCAGTGGCTGGGCAGGGAAGTGAGTCTCTGGGTTCCTCATGCTTTTTGTAGGGTAGTTAATCACAACCAGCTGGTTAGCGGTCAGGTTAGCCAAGTCTTTTCTTAGAGTGAGCAGCATGCCAGGATGCTTCCCCAGTAAAAACAGAGACATCTGAGCTCAGAGAGAAGAGGTTCGCCCACAGCTCCTGTTGGAGTTCAGATCTGAAATGTCTTGTACTGAGGGCTTGATTCCCAGTGGATTCATTCACTGATGGGCTGATACATAGTTGAACAGGCTACTGGGAAGTGTTAGAAACTTCAGGAGGTGCCTGCTTCAAGCTACCATCGGGTGAGCAGCCTTGCCTTGCTAGGCACTGCGCTGCGCCACGATGTTCGTGATGTTCTGCCTCATCACAGGCCCAGAAACAATGGAGCCAGTGCACGCAAAACTCTTGAAATCTTGAGCCAAAATAAATGTTTTCAGTCAATTCTTCTCAGCAATGGAAAGCTATCATACCTCCCCAGAGGCAACACTCAGTCTTGGGCTCCCCAACTAAACCACTGCTTTCTCCTTCTGCTGTTCTGTCCAATCCTGACCCTCTTGAACTCGACCTTTCAGGCCTGCCTCCACCCTCACGAGCAGCAAAGGCACAGCAGCCTCTTCCAGACCTCTCCAGAGAACAGGTCCCTCATGTCTTCTCCACTGATGGCACAGGTATTGTATCTTGTCCTTCCAGTGTGTTCCACCAGTTCTCTAATTCTTTTGTGTGTATGCAGATGCACATGTGTGTGCAGATGCAGGCACACATGTACACATGTGTGTGATGTGTGCAGAGGCCAGAGGACCATCTGAGATCCTTTTTATTTTTTTGGTTTTCCATGGTGGGGTTTCATTCTAGCCCAGGCTGACCTGGAATTCACTCTGTAGTTTCAGGGTGGCTTTGAACTCATAGTGATCCTCCTACCTCTGCCTCCCAAGTGCTGGGATTAAAGATGTGTACCACCACACCTGGCTCTGAGATCCTTTTTTTTTTTTTTTCCCAGTCTCTCAGTGGCCTGGAGCTCAAGTAGTAGGCTAGGCTTGGGTGGCCAGTGAGCCCCAGGGATCTTCCTGTCTCCACCTCCTCAGTGCTTTTATTTTTTGGTTTTTTGAAGTAGGGTCTCACTCTAGGCCAGCCTAACCTGGAATTCACTGTGTAGTCTCAGGGTGATCTTGTACTCACAGCAATCCTCCTACCTCTGCCTCCCAAATGCTGGGATTAAAGGCGTGTGCCACCACACTCGGCCCTTCTCAGTGCTTTCTTTTCTTTCTTTCTTTTTTTAAAACTTATTTATTTATTTATTTATTTGCAAGCAGAGAGAGAGAGAGAGAATAGGCATGCTAGGGCCTCTAGCCATTGCTAACGAACTCCAGATGCATGTGTCCCTCGTGAATCTGGCTTATGTGGGTCCTGGAGAATCGAACTGGGATCCTTTGGCTTCGCAGGCAAACACCTTAGCAATTAGCCATTTCTCCAGTCCCCTCTCAGTGCTTTCTTTCTTCTTTTTTTAGAATGTGCATGCCAGGGCCTCCTGCCACTGCAAACAAACTCCAGATGCATGCATCACTTTGTGCATCTGGCTTTATATGGGTACGGGGGAATCGAACCTAGGCTGTCAGGCTTTGCAAGCAAGTGCCTTTAACAGCTGAGCCATCTCCCCAGCACCCCCCCCCCAGTCTTTTTTTTAAAGTGGGCGTCAGGGATTGAAATTGGGTCGCCACTCTTGCATAGCAAGCACTAGACCCAGTACTCTGGATTCTTCATCAGCTGGGTTCAAATCCATCCACCTCGCCTGGTGGGTGCAAAGGACTCTCACCAGGAAGCCACAGAGGAAAGGAGATGAGAAGCCAAGGCCTGGTGGGGTCTCTTAGGAATGACCTCCAGTTCTCAGCTGTTTTGAGGACTGAGCAGACATAATGTCTATGAGGACCCACGGTGATCTTTCCAGAACTGTGGCAGGGTCGAGGCTGGCTGTACAGTAGTCCACAGCCTCTGACTTTGCACAAGATGTGGACTGTGTGACCTTGGGCAAATGATCTCTTTGAAACTCAGTTGTCTCATGGGGACAATATCATTGAACTGTGAGCCTTAAATGAGATACATATTAACCATCTGACAATGTCTGGCACAGAGGAGGCACCCTTCCTAAATGTGAGCATGCTTATATAAAGCCTGGAGGTCAATTCCAGGACTCTATCATTTCAGCACGGGGCTAGGGTGGGGAGTCAATCTCATGCAATGGGGTTTAATCGTCAATGAGAACTGAGGTTGCCACCAATCTTCCAGCAGCAGCAGTTGCCTCTGCGTCCAGTTGTCTCTTCCAGGGAGTCTGCAAAGCTGGAAAAGGAACTACAGACCTGGAGACAATGCCAGTGTGTGACAGAGGTCATTTGGAGGTCTACAGCTCTTTACCCTGTGAAGGTCTGTTCCCTGTCTCCATAAAAAGACAGGCGCTCAGACACAAGCAGGTTCTAAAGAGGGCAATGAAAATTATATGGGCTGTGGTTTGAGGAGGGAAGGAAAGAAGAAAAGGGGAAAGCAGAAACGACTTGGCTTGCAAAGAAAGGGGTCCGATGGTTATAAACGGGAGGGTATTATAGAGCAGGGGAGAGTGGTGAGTCACATGCCGAGGCTGTTATTGTGGCAGGGGGCCTGCAGGGACCACAGGGATCATGTCTTGAGACGGAATATTTTGGGAGAAAGACTATACCAATCACAGGTGTTATTAATTATGATCAGTCGTGAACAATGGTTTGCTTTTTAGCTTAACTGCATCTTTCGCTCTCTAACGTGCCTGGAGACAGCAAGGTGGACAACTGCCACGGCATCTTGGGGATGAAAGACGGTTCCTGGCCAGTTGACAGTCAGGGGCTCTAGGCTTTAGCATCTCTTAGACTCCCTTTGGCTCCAGGGGACTCCCTTTCTCTCCTCATCTCTTGCTGTGCTCCTTGTCCCCAATCCTGCAGCCACTCTGAATTCCCCACTGGTCCCATGACACATCATTTGCTCATTCATTTAAAAAAAGTGTGGAGCAACTGGCACAGAGTAGGGATATGACCAGCAAACTGGACAAGGTCCCAGAGCATGTAGAACTGAAATACCACTGTGAGAAACTGTCTCTAGGGAAGGTAGCCCAGTTTGAAACAGCAGACAAAACTTTTCTATGGTAGCTGGGTGTGGTGGTGCACCCTTTTAATCCCAACACTCGGGAGGCAGAGGTAGGAGGATCGCTGTGGGTTTGAGGCCAGCCTGGGACTACAGAGTAAGTTCCAGAATGAGAACCTACCTCAACAGAAAGCAGAGTTGAATTTTTCAAATAATCTTGAATTTTCTATTTCAGAATGCCATTTAATCCTAAAATGGGAAAAACATATTATAGACAACATGAAAATAAATATCTTGTTTTCTTCCTTCTTTCTTTTTTAAAAATATATTTTATTAGCCAGGCGTGGTGGCGCACGCCTTTAATCCCAGCACTCGGGAGGCAGAGGTAGGAGGATCGCCGAAAGTTCGAGGCCACCCTGAGACTACATAGTTAATTCCAGGTCAGCCTGGACCAGAGTGAAACCCTACCTCAAAAAAAAACCAAAAAAAAAAAAAATTATTTATTTGAGAAAGAGAGGAGCAAGAATGGGCACACCAGGGCTTCCAGCCACTGCAAATGAATTTCAGATGCATTCTCCCCCTTGTGCATCTGGTTTACATTGGTCCTGTAGAATCAAACCTTTGGCTTTGCAGGCAAAGGCCTTAACCGCTAAGCCATCTCTCCAGCCCCCCTTCCTTATTCTCCTTTTGTTTTGTTTTGTTGTTTTGCTTTCTCGAGGTAGGGCCTCACTCTAGCTCAGGCTGGCCAGAAATTCACTATGTAGTCTCAGGGTGGCTTCGAACTCACAGTGATCCTCCTACCTCTGCCTTCCAAGTGCTGGGATTAAAGGCATGCACCATCACGCATAGCACTGGTCCTTTTTTTAAGTACTCTAAAAAAATTTGAGAGAGAGAGAGAGAGAGAGAGAGAAAGGGGCATACCGGGGCCTCTAGTCACTATAAACGGATTCTAGATGCATGTGCCACCATGTGCATCTGGCTTATGTGGGTATAGGGGAATCAAACCTGCATCCTTAGGCTTCACAGGCAAGCTCCTTAAGTGCTAAGCTATCTATCTCTCCAGCCCTTCCTTCCTTTTTTAAAAAAACTTTATTATATTTGTTTGAGAGAGAGGGTGGGGGGAAGAGGCAGATAGAAAGAATGGGCACACCAGGGCTTTCAGCCACTGCAAATGAACTCCAGACGCATGCACCACCACATGCATCTGGCTTATGTGGGTCCTGGGGAATTGAACCTGGGTCCTTTGACTTCGCAGGCAAGTACCTTAACTGCTATCACTCCAGTCCCCTTTCCCTTTCTTTTACTCCCACTATAGATAGGGTCTTATGTGGCCCAGGCTGGCCTCAAAGTCGATATGTCACCAAGGATGACCTTGAACTCATTTTTAAAATTCTTTATTTTTTGAAATTTATTTATTTATTTGAAGGAAGGAGGGGGGCATTAAACCCAGGTCTTCAGGCTTCTCAAACAAGCTCCTTAAACCACTGAGCCATCCCTTCATCCCACCCCTACCAATCTTTTTATACTCCCTTCTAAAGGTGGGTATTTTCATTTTGAGAAACAGCCTGCTCTACCAAAACCAGTTGGTCTGGGTTTAAATCTCACTCCAGGGCTGAAGAAATGGCTTAGCAGTTAAGGTGCTTACCTGCAAAGCCAAAGGACTCAGGTTTGATTCCCCAGGACCCACATAAGCCAGATGCACAAGGTGGTGCATGCAGCAGCTAGGTGCCCTGATATACCCCCATTCTCATTCATTCTCTGTCTCCCTCTTTTTCATATATATATTCACTCCAAAACTGAATAGCATGGAACAAGTCACTTGCTCTCTGATCCACAAAATGGGGATGACAACACCCACTCCATCACATTACAGTAAACCTAAAATGATTTGTACAAACCACCTAGTTAGTGCTCAACACCTGGGAGCTGCTATTAATAACAGGAAATCCAAATACAAGATCATGTATAAGGATAGTTTTTTTTTAAATTAACAGCTCACTTCTTAGGATAAAGGTTTTGTGTACCTACAACTTAATCATGCACTGTCCTTGAGAAAGATAATCACACCAAGAGTAGGAATTTGCTAAATAAGACCAATTTTAATTTTTTTTATTTTTTTATTTGCACATTTGTGGGGGGTAGAGGGGGCTCCAAGGGTCTCTTGGCCAAGGCAAACAAATGCACATCTGACTTTACATGGGTGGCTGGAGATTTGAACCTAGGCCAGCACACTTTATAAGTAACTTTTTTTTTTTTTTTTTTTGAGAGAGAGAGAGAGAGAGAGGCAGAGGAAGACAGAGAGAGGTGCGCCAGCAGCCTCTCAGCTGCTGAGGACGAAATCCAGATGCGTGTGCCCCCTTGTGGTCAAGTGCAGATTGCGCCCTTGCATCTCTTTGCATCTGGCTAAATGTGGGACCTAGAAGAGATTGGAACCGCTGGAGATTGGAACCAGCGTTCTTAGGCTTAGGAGGCAGGTGCCTTAACCACTAAGCCATCTCTCCAGCCCTCTAAGTAACCATTTTTAACCACTGAGCCATTTCCCCAGGCCTGATAACAAGTTTTTCTAAAACAAATTTTTATGGTGACCAACACCAGAAGTGTGCCAAGCACTAACCCTAAATCTTGCTCTAATTAACAAATCTGTGTGTCCTGTAAAGCTGACATGTGGATTACCATTTACATTAATAACTGTTTAAAAGGCAGACACCAGCCAAGAAATGATGGTCTCAGGTATTCCGTCTCCAGTGACACTGTGTGCTATGACAGAGCACAGCACTTACAGGACACTTCTGGTCATCCCCGGCTTCTTCCCCTCCAGGGATGTGGTCCTGAGCAAGTTCCTCCCTCCAGCCCTGTGTAAAAGGAGTGGCTGTCTACATAGTCTCCAAGCCTTCTTCCAGCTCTCAATCTCTCTCTCCGACTGTGCAGATTTCACAGTTCAACATGGACAACCCTGGTGTCAAGAAGCATTACATGTTATGAACCTTGAAGAGCTGGAAACGGGGGCTAGGGAGATGGCTCAGTGGACAAAGCACTTGCCGAGTACCTGAGTTCAGATCCCCGGGACTGTCTGTGTAAAGCCAGACAGATGCTGTAAGCATGAGTGTTTAAATCCCAGCATGCCTAGGGAGAGAAGTGGACAGGAGAGTTGCCCAGAATCTCACAAGCTACCTGCCAAATGCAGCAATAATGAAAGGCTCTGCCTCAAGCAAGGTGGAAGGAGAGCAGACACTTGAAGTTGTCCTCTGACATCTACATGGTCACGTTGGCACACACATGAACATGTGTGTGCGTGCATGCACACACATACAGAGAAATGCATCAACCCCCTTGGAATAGCACACTTAATGTCATGGTTACCATCTGGTTTTAGGGGGATGAATCACACATTATATGGATTTACTTTGAATGTCAAAATAATTGCCCTATTTGCACTGAGAAGGAAATGAGAGAGTAACTTCAAAGCATTTAGGGCCATGCAGGTCCTGAGTAAGGACCAGTTTCAAAGGTCCGTCAACTTTTAGCAAATGCTATGACTCAGTGGCCGCAAACCTATTCCACCTGGCTCTTTCCTGGCAACGATGATGGTAAATGTGGCTGTTTCCAAGCTCATTAATGAGGGTTACGTACTCATTAATGAGCTATGTATGGGACAACAACTATTATTGTTTCCACAGGTTTCAGGTGTTCACTCTGTCTATACCCAATGCTACCTACTACTCTGAGCTTCAACATGGGAGCTAGCCAAGAACCACGTAGGTTGTTACAGGGCTTATGTCAGCAAATGACCTGGGGAAAGTGGGGAGACAGCTAATAGCTCCTCACCCAGACTTCAGGGCTGGGGAAGCCTCCAGGGACCGTGGCATCTGAGGTATGAAGGGTTGAGCAACAAGGCTGGTCATAGGTCACACCCTCTGTGGTCTGCAGCCTGGATTTATCTAGGGAATGTCTCCTCTAGTCAGCTAGGGCCCTCCTCTCACAACCTGGGGTTTGGTTTTCTTTTCTCTTCTGGTCTTCTTTTTTTCCTTCCTTCCTTCTTTTCCTCCCTCCCTCCCTTCCTTCGAGGCAAGCCTGGCCTTTTTAAACATGACAGCAAGAGCGAGAACAACACAGAGAGAATTGGCATGCCAGGGCATCCAGCCACTGTAATCAAACTTCAGAATATGTGCCACCTTGTGTGTATGTGCAAACCTGCATATGCGTCACCTTGTGCATCTAGCTTACGTGTGATCTGGGGAGTCAAACATGGGTCCTTAGGCTTTGCAGGCCTCTTTTTTTTTTTAGTTTTTTAATTTTTATTTATTTACTTGATGGGGGGAGAGAATGGGCACCCCAGGGCCTTCAGCCATTGCAAATGAACTCCAGATGTGTGTGCCCCTTGTGCATCTGGCTAATGTGGGTCCTGGAGAATCAAACCTGGGTCTTTTGGCTTTTTAGGCAAATGCCTTAACCATTAAGCCATCCCTTCAGCCCCCAGCTCTCTTTAAAAAAATCACAATTCATGTTTATCTCCTACTTGCCTTATCAGTGCAAGCTGAGGGTTTGTTTTTTTTTTTTTTTTTTTTTTGGTTTTTCAAGGTAGGGTCTCACTCTGGCCCAGGTTGACCTGGAATTAACTATGTAGTCTCAGGGTGGCCTTGAACTCACGGCGATCCTCCTACCTCTGCCTCCCGAGTGCTGGGATTAAAGGCGTGCGCCACCACACCCAGCGATGAGGGTTTTCTTAGTGAAAGTGACCATGTTCTGGTTTGCTCTGTGACCTGGGGTAACTATTAGTAGTGCCCCTCGCACCCTCAAACACACCATAGTCACAATGATCAGCTGTACTGTCACTCAACTGTAATCTTGCTCCTGGCAGTCCCTGACTTGCATGGCTGGCTCCCCTGTGGCAGAGCCAGGATTCCAACTTATTCATCTTTGTATCCATGGCATGGAATCTACTTTCTTCTCCTCTGTACCCATGACATTTAGCCTTGGGCTTCAGGCTAGATTATTACCACAGCCATCCAAATACAGTATTAGAAAGTAGAGTGCAGAGCAAAGCAAGAGACAACACATTAGACTTGCAACCTTTTCCAGATATAAGAGAATGGGCGCACCAGGACCTCCAGCCACTGCAAATGAACTCCAGATGCATACACCACCTTGTGCATCTGGCTTATGTGAGTCCTAGGGAATCAAACATGGGTCCTTAGGCTTCACAGGCAAGTACCTGAACTGCTAAGCCATCACTCCAGCCCTACAAGTCCAATATTTTGATTTTGCTAAATCCAGTCGCAATCATCTTGAACACTCTTCTTCTTATATCCTCAAGAACAAGGCGGCAGGTGAGGGAGCAGCAGCAGTCTGGCTTTGTCCTCCATGTATGCTTCAGCAGCATTTAAACTGCACCCCTCTCAATTCCTCAAGCATGCCAACGTGGCTGTTTGGGCCCGCCTCTTCTTTTAACTGTCATCCGCTCACGTTTTGTGATTAATGTATACGGAGAAAAGTAAAAAGGCCTAGGATTGAGTCAACAGTTTTCTTGATCCCCAATTACAATATCCTCTTTTGCAGTATATCCTTGTTGAACATTTGGAATGAATTAAGACTTTAAACTTCCAGATGTTTAAACTACTACTGTAAATTTAAACTCATTAAAAAGGAGGCAGATTTACTACCTCTACTTAGTTTTGAAGTCTGTTGTTCACTCTGTCCAAATAATTTATGGACCCAAATACAGTGGCATGTAGTGTATTCTATTTATATAGCATTTATAGTGAGAAATAAGGGGCATTAAGAAAAGTCTGGAAATTTATTGCCATTTCAGCCAACCTATAGATCATACGTATTGTTGTTTCTAAGCTAGTAATTATTTCCTGAAACTGATCTAGTAGATATTTTTTATGCTAATCTATACTAAAAATTATTTTATGCTTTTCCTGGCCACACCAAAAAAAGCTGGCTATGGAGGAGCATTTGATGATGGCAAGAGGACAGCTGTACCCACTCTCGTGCAATGAATGGACCTGGACCACAATCCTTTGTGGTCTTGTCTTGGCAGCCCAACAAAGGTGGCAGCGCTTCTACACCTAGTTTGTAAAATCTCCCAGAAGTTGCAGACTCCAACTTTTCTTTTTTCACAAAGAACCCACGTCGACTATAATGAGTGCATTTCAGCTGTTGTGCTGAGAGCTGGCATTGGATAAAGCAAGAACATAAAAGAACTCCATTCCCAAAGCAAATATTTCTCTTACAAACCTGAAGAATGAAGTGGCTTTCATAATCAATTCTAAGATCAAATACCTGGATTGAAATACCTGGTTCTGGCGCTCATTAGCTGTAATTTGAAGCAATTAATTTACCTCTGTGGGTTTTATTTCTCCACTGAAAAGTGGGGATAATGCCTGCCTGCATTTTCCTGGGAACTTGACTGAGATAATGAAGGTGCTTTGTAAGCACTAATGTATCATATAAATATTAATAAACATGGCAAGAACAAGCTTCCTGTATCTTATGAATTACTTCACTTTTAATAGCACTTAAGTGACCACCCCCCAAATCAAACAGAACTAAACCAGATCCAGGTAAGTTACTGCAGAGCAGTTGGTCTCCAGAGGACCGCTCTTTCAACATAAACCACTTACCTCACTGGAGTTCTAAGAATTCAATAGGAACTACCCAAAACTTTAAATAATGGAATTGTTCGTCTATTTTATAGGCACCACATCCTTCACTAGGATTCAACTATGTGACTTCCCCCCCCTCCCAGAAACAAACAGTAAATATTTCAAAAGCAAAAATTCTAATTAAAGTTGGACATGGTGACACATGCCTGTTATCCCAATGCTGGGGAGGTAGAGACATGCAGATGCCTAGGACCTGATGGCCAGCTAACTGGTCCAGGCCAATGGGACCCTGCCTCAAAAATGGTGGACAAAGCCGGGCGTGGTGGCTCGCTCACACCTTTAATCCCAGCACTTGGGAGGCAGAGGTAGGAGGATTGCCATGAGTTCGAGGCCACCCTGAGACTCCATAGTGAATTCCAGGTCAGCCTGGGCTAGAGTGAGACCTTACCTCGGAGAAACAAAAAACAAAGATGGTGGACAAAGGGTCTGGGGGATGGCTCAGTGGTAAGAGCCCTTGCCGCACAAGCATGGGGACTCACATAAACAGCTGAGTATGGTGTACATGCCTGTAATCCCAGTGTGCTGGGGGGGTGGGGCAAAGACAGGAGGACTGCTGAAGCACACTGCTCAGCCAGTCTAACCAAAGAGCTGTGTAAACTAAACTTCAGACTGACAGATCCTTTCTCAAGGAAGTAAGGCACAATAGAGGAAGGCACCAGATATCCTCCTGACTCTACACATATGCACATGGGGTGGGCACATCTACACGCACACACGCACCCCCCCTCCCAGAATTTAAACGAATGAAAAATTGAGGTTGTCCTTTGGTCTGCACATAAATTCCTCAAACATGTAAATCTTGAATGTACCTCCTACTACATTTTCCAGACTCTAGATCCAGGACTTTTTTCAAACCTCCCAAGGCTTCCATGTATACCATCCCTTTCATTTAACGTGCTTAAGTGGCCTGGTTACTGCCACTTACCTGAGAAGCCTGGCACATAGCATTTGTGGCAAGCACACCACTATCTGCCAACTCTAAAAGACAAACTCATCTGAGACTACCATAAACTCAAATGATCGAGGATGCATTTGTGAAAATGTCCCTTTTCCTGTTTTTCCCTGGTTCATTAGGTAGTCTAGGCTGGCCTTCAATTATGTGGTTGACCTTTGACTTACAGCAATTCTGTCTCGGCTTCCTGTGTGCTGGGACTATAGGCATGTGCCTACAGCACCTACTATGAAAGATATATTTTATCGTTTTAGGGCTTTGACTGGGCGATTGAGCGCTGGCAGGGTACCTGGTGAGTTTGTAAACTTTTAAGTTCGATCATCAGCACTAAAGATGGGCACCTTGACAATGTGTGTTGCCCAAATGCTTTTGGATCTACAGTTGTGAACTGAAAACAGGGTTGTGTTCTCCAACTCCTGCCACCAAGGGGAACCTATTTACTCTTTCCTTGAATCGAGGCTGGCCAAGTGACCTGGGCTGTGGGCTTTATTTTTGGTGTGTGCACGTTGGTTTGTGTGGAGGTCATCAGTCTTCACCTTCCACCTTGTTTGAGGCAGCCTATCTCATAGTTCATTGCTTTGTTTGCCAGGATAATTGGTCTGCAAGTGTCCAGCCGATTGTGGCTTCCTTCTTGCTGTAGATGGCCACTCGTGTCCAGCTTTACAAGGGTGCTGGGGATCTGAACTTGGGCACTCAGACTTGCACAGCAAGCACTTTATCCACTGAGCCATCTCCCCAGCCTTCAAAGCTACCCTTGTCCTCTTGGTACTCTGGGGTCACCATATGATAAACCCAAGACAAAAGACCACATGAAGAGACCCAGCCTGCTGGACAAATGCCTGAAGCCCAAATACCTGCACAAAAGCCATGTAATCCCAAAACTCTAAGTGACATTGTTGCTGCAAGCTAAGGTTGGGCATGTTGTAGAACAGCAATAGGTCATTGACAACAACCGCCCAATTCGCAGAGCGCATCTTACAACAGGTAATATTGTGGAGCAAACAGACCTGGGTTGAGTACTCTGCCAGTGAACTCACTCACAAGTGTCTCAAAAATTTGGTGCAGACAAGGAAAGGACAGCTCTGGTCTCCTTCAATGTCATCCTGAATTTGGTCAGTTCTGTTTGCTAGGGACAGAGCTAGCACTTAGAGCTCTGGCTAGAATATAGTCTTGTTATCACTTTCTACCCTGCTGGATTTGCCCAGGCCAGGGAACATACTGCCTACTATCTCAAGACCCAGCACTGCAGCAAATCGATCCCATTCTGCCTTCTGAAGCTCAAATACTATTACCTTATCTCAACACAAAATAACCCAATGAACGGCAGCTGTGCAATTAAATTCATCCATTTACAGCTTAAGCAAGAATAACAAGCCCTGACAACTTACACCAGGTGCCACACAGCATATATATAAAATGAGTTAGGTAAACGATACAGTTAATAACTTCTTACTTTTAACTAATTTTCTATACTTCAAGTAGTTAACCACATACCAAAAAGTAACACCAGAAACACTATCTTGAATTGTAAAACTTGTGAGGCTAATTATCAAATATGTTTTAAGAGAATTTATAAGAATGTGTGTTGACCCCACCAAAAATAATGTACCTGAACTTTAAACAAAATTCACATTTTATTTAAATTGAAATAAACTATACAAATTGATTTTCTTCACCAAAAATAACAGTAATACTTTCTGTATTATTTTTAGATAAACCACAAACATTTGTTTTTGTAGGCTTTTCAAGACAAGGCAGTAGATATAATCATGGAAAAAGAAGAAAACAGACAGGTCACCTGTCTGTATAGATGGCCTGATTCTGCTTGACCATGAAACAGAGGTAAATTACCTGCTGACATGTTTATGAAAATGTGGGCTCAACAAAGGAATGTAAACAAGCGGATGAGGAGCAGCAAGCAATGCCAGGCTCTTCATTCAGACCTTCATGCATTCCTTTAAATTCACTCCAGACAAAAATGTGTTATCTCTGTTGAAAGGTGAGCTCACAAACTTCTCTCTAGTACTTCTCACAACCATCCATTACTACACTGGTTCTTTTTGTCCTTAGGTCTGTTTTCAGTATGACGATTGAGCCCAGGGCTTGCACACGCTAGGCAAATGCTCCACCGTGGCTAAGCTACCGCCTAGTCTGTTTTTTGACACAGGGTCTCACTATGTAGCCCAGGCTGGCCTTAAACTCATGATCTGCTGCCTCCTCCTCCCGAGTGCTGCCTTTACAGATTTTTAACACTTAAAACTCCTACTAGTCAAAAGTTAATGGTGTACTTCATTGTAACTTTTTATAAAATGTATTTTCTTCTCTCATACCGCCTCAAAATTCATCTCTTCAAAAACTTGGTAACTCAATTTCTGACAACTGGATCCACAATAATTTTATCTCTAAAGTGACTTTAACTAAAATAATGCCAGAGCACCACTAGCAGAGAACATTCAGAAGTGAATGTTGGCACTCTCAGAGGTGTTTTCTGAAAGGACCGGTACTCAAAGCATGAGAATTCAAACAGGGGCCATTTAAATAAGTGAATTATCAATGGCTAATATATTCAACTGGAGGCCTATAGGCAAAGTGTTCAATGATTAAGTGGCCTATTCTTCACCTTACGGCTTTTCTTTGAAATATCAAATATAAGACAAAGCCCATTTAAAAATCTCTTAAGTATTCTCAATGGGTTCTGAGTTATTTGTAGGAAGCTCTGATTTATTTGTATATAGTTTGATATATGTGTCCACCATTAAGTCCAGATCATGTTTTATATCAAAATTTATGTTAAGCAAAGCCAAATTACTTGACCTTTGGTCTGTCAAAGTGTTCCTCAAGTATGCTTTGAGACGCTTTCGTCCATTCTCATAGCGTTCATTCTCAACCTTCATCACAGGGAGAATACACAGGACCTTTAGCAAGGCATACACATTAGGAAAAAACTTGATGTCAGGCAGATGGAGGGCTTCGTAAATGGTGGATGGAAGCTCTATATCTTTCCCTCTGTGTTTCCACTTGATTCTCCAACAGTGAAGCTCAGCTGAGAGTGTGTCCGGATTGGGTAAGTCACTTCTGTACATGTCAGCATGGTGTTCCTCTGACGTGTTGAATTTAAGCTGTCCCATGACTGAGGGCACCAGAGATAAGCATTTAAGAGCTTTGAGGTGCTGTTCTGAAAATATATCTTTAAGTTCCTGAATAATGTGCTCCACCGTAGGAACACTTAAGGTTTCTTTATAGTAACTCTCAGAGGTTAGCTGAGATTCCAGGTTACCTTGCTGGGCCCTGCGGAATTTCCCAGGGAGTTTCATTTGAATATCAAGTTTGGTTGCCAAATTTGTGGCTTCCTCAAACCAAAACTCATGATAAACTTCAATATTTTCCATCACCTCATTGAGTGAGTGTAATACTGCTGTCAGGCTACTGGCTGCAAAGAAAACATCAGAAGTTTGTCCCTGGAGATTCTTCCCAAAGGCCCTTGTAAAAGACAAGACATTTTTAAGAACTACAATGGTAACGATGAAATCAAAATCTGTCACAGCACTACAGAGGACAAATGCTCGGCCAGCTATACAGTTATTCCACCTAACATTCGTGTCACTGTTTACACCATCTAAACACAGAACAAGTGCTTGGAGGAGGTCCACTAAGATTTCAAAGGCATCGTGCCTGCCCGTCCACTGAGAACGGCAAATCTCCTTCAGCTCTTTACCCCGTTCCTGACTGTTCTGAAAGAGAACAGAAATTATGTTGTCAAGTTCTAGAAGCAGCTGTGGTGAGCGGTGGAAAAAAGAGCAAACTTCCTCAATTGTTCCTAATGCAACCGACACTCCCATCACAGGGACGGACTTTGCCAGCCATGTGTTTAAGGCACAGGAAGAGCAGAGTGTGGAGACAGCTTGTGGATATTTCTCTAAAAGTCGAGAAGCAACAACTTTCATCTTGGAAGAAAATCCACTAGATACAATGTAGGCCTGGCCACGACAGTACTCCATATTTAGTCCCCACTTCTCAGTTATTGTAGTGTGAAATTTCACAGCCAAAATCTCTGCATCGGCTTCATAAGGCAGAAAGCCCACAAACTCCTCTCTCAGGTTATGAGATTCATCGACAAACCTCACCAGCACAGGCAGATGCTCTTCTCCTGCAATGTCTACTACATCATCCGTGATAATAGAGAAGAAATGTGAGTCCCTCACCTCCCTGAGTGTTTCCTCCCGAATGCAGCTCTCACAGATCTCTAGCATCTGTTTCTGCTGCGTTTTTGAACAGAACAACGTGTTAACTGCTGTGGTCTCAAAGCGCTTTCTCAAAACCTCTTCACCAGAATTTATCCGGCATTCCAGCAGTGCCTGAAAGTTATCAGGAGTGAAGAGACCTTCTGGGATCTCATCAGCTTCGTGCCCATCCAGGGGAATGTTTTGTTTCCCCATAAGAATCAAAATTTCAAATAAAGACTTTAGGTACTCTTTGTTTTCCTTCTCTTCAAGGGTCAAAGGTAAAATGTCTCCGTCCTGCTGGCTGACCCCTTCTGCACTAGGGTTCTGAGCATTGCTGTTGGTTTCATGTTCCTGTTCAGAAGTGTCATCAACTGGAACAAATTTTTTTACAAAATTATTTTACAAATAAGTTCATAAGGAGCCATAAAAAAATAAATAAAACATTTCTGATTGGCTACATAGTTAAAATCTACAAACTCATTTATTCAACATTCACAGACATCAATTGGAACAGAGTAGGACAGAAATTAAAGTCACTAGAGAGAGAAAAAAACACTCAATAGATTTAAGTACACAGAAATTCTGTTAGATAGGAGGAATAATTTTTAATAAGCTTACATGGCACTTACATATTCTTTACAATAATTAGAAAGAGGTGAAGAGTTACTATGCATCTCATATACATTATATTATTTTCTTTAGGCAGACAATATCAATGCCTCTTAACAAATGAGGGCAGTAAATATCTTGCTCAAAGTCTCAGATACAATTAGGATAAAAATGTAATTTAAATACAAGGCCCATGTACACCCTATTTCTATCAAACTGGTAAGTCACAATTTTATATGTGAGATGGAATAATTTTATAAAATCTGATATAGGCATATAATTATTGGGGGGCTAATATCAGAACATTAGTAATCTTAGCCTCTTAAAATTATACTGTATTTCTTCAGAAAGATGCTTACTAACCAGAAATGAATAAAGTGAAAAGCCAGTCCCTCCCTCTTGCAAATTCCTCTGTGATCCCAGCTGCCAGCAACTTATAACCCAGCAAGTTCTGCCCTCTGTGGTCTCCCCAGGGCTCATTTCTAAGCAATGTGGGTTAGCAGAGATACTTAACAATACCTAAATGAGTGTGGCTCCCCAAATCTAGCACCTTGTTCTATGCCATTCTACTTTTGTGCAGAATACTTTCCTTCTTTCCTTTGCCTGATCTACGTCTCCCCATCTATAAAGAAGGAAAACAGCTGGGCGTGGTGGCGCACGCCTTTAATACCAGCACTCGGGAGGCAGAGGTAGGAGGATCGCTGAGAGTTCGAGGCCACCCTGAGACTACACAGTGAATTCCAGGTCAGCCTGGACCAGAGTGAGACCCTACCTCGCAAAACCAAAAAAAAAAAAAAAAAAAAAAAAAGAAGGAAAACATTACTTATCATGGAGCCACTATGAAAATTACATCAATTAATGTTTTTTTTAAAACACCCTAAAACATTAAGCTAAGTGTGGGAGCAGCTCATATCTTACAATCCCAGCACTAAGGAAGCTGAGGTAAGAGGGTCACCATGACTTCATGGCCAGGTGGGCTACACAATGAGTTCCAGGTTAGCCTGGGCTACAGTGAGACCCTACCTCAAAAAACAAAATTAAGTAAAAACAAAAGTAAATAAAAATAATTCAGAATGAGTTGATTGGGTTTAAGAAAAAGGAAAGCACTAGAGGGATGACTTGGCATCAAAGATTATGTTTCTAGGAACAGGAGGAGGAGGAGACAGAGCAGAAGGAGAAATAGTAGCAACCAACAAGTACAGAAACCACGTCCAGCCCTCATCCTCTGGTGGCACAGCTCAGATACCAACATCTTCTAGGCTTAGACAATTGTATCCACTACACTCAATGCCAACTGCCCTCACAGCATTGATTCCTAACATTTACCAAGAAATAATTATGCATCACAAGCTGAGTGGACAGTAATGTAGTGCCTTCCTTTATTGCTGTGCTGCCTTCACAATACTGGGACACACGGTGTGGCTTGCCACTCCTATCACACTGACAATACCCAGTAGGGAAGAGTCACCTCTGCACCATCTGTAGATGGCAAAGAGTGTGACATAACACAGCAAAGACAAAATGACCTAAGATTTAGTTTCAGGCCACAGGACCAAGCCAACCACATCCTTCCATCCATTTTCAAGGTAGGTTTTGGATATAAAGAACTATTCATTCATCAATACCAGGTCAAGGCTTTTTTTTAAGGCATTCAGAAGCTGAGTCACTAACACTACCACTTACTTTTTTTCTGTTTCAGTGTCCTGATTTCATCTTCACTCTAAAAAGACAAGAAAAAAGTATTTAAGAAAACTGACATCTAGGACATCATCAATCATTTTAGATTAAAAAAGAAAAGCCAATTCTGAGTAAAATTCTACTCATTTAAAAGCATGAATTATTTTTCTTTTTTAAGACAGGGTCTCATGTACCCCAGACTGGTTTCAAACTTGCTATGTAGCTGAAGATGACCTTGAAGTTCTTTTTCTGATCCTCTATCTCCCAAATGCTCAGATTACAGGTGTGCACCACGCTTAGTTTATGTGGTGCTAGGGATAGAACCTAGGATTTCGCACATGCTGGGCAATCACTGTACCGACTAAGTTATGTCCCCAGCCCCAAAGAGCAGATTCTTTCTGTGAAACACATTCTTCAAGCAGATATAGAAAGCCAGAACAAAGTGATCTGCTGGTGACTGCAAGCTTGTAATAAAGACCTAGAAGGAAAGAACATGTCATAAACCCGCTTTCTGTCTGAATCATCCTGACTCTGAGTTACAAATGTTTATGGAATAAAAAAATCAAACAGGAGGAGATAATCATCTAAATACATTGTGGACATGAATAAAAGTTATTAATAAAAAAAGTATATCATGGCATTTAGTGCCAAATTTAAGGGAAGAACACTCATCTAGCAAACACAAGGTCCTGGGTTTGGTCAAATTCAAGAGGACACAAATCACTCCCTTCAATCCAACCTTGAGGATGCCACAAAAGAGGGAAACTGCTGAATCTCATGATTTAACAAAAGATAAGTCCCCAGGAAGCAGAAAGTGACACAGTGTCAGCACAGAAAAAAGACACAGAGCACAGCTGATGTACTCATAACCCACAGGCAGGGCTGGATGGACCATTAACTTTCCATCTGTCTTTTACTCTCCCTTCAATGCGCCACAGTGTTTATACTACAACCCGTTACTGTTCAGTAGCAGGAAATCAACAGTGCCGTTGGCAGCTGGACTACAGGGTACCTGCTGGGCAGCTCTGGACATACTGCTAACAAGAAACGTCAGCAAACTGGCTAAATGGAACCTTCCCTCCTAATCCCATGGACTGGCTGCAGTTGTACGGATGGCAGATCTGGAAGGTGTGCCTGCCACCAAGAGCAGAGTACAGGAAGTGACAGCTATAGAACAGGAAGAGACTGAGCTCCATACCCCAGGAATGTATTACTATAAAGGAAGCCAGTATGAAGGACTGCCATGTGTACATGTCAGCACCCATCTGTGACAGGTCCCACAAACACATTAGGGAGCAAATGTCCCAAGAAATAAAACGTGAAGGGTTCTCAGAATGTGAAAGATTTCAGTCCTGATATATAAAATAATCAAGTTAGGTTAAAAAAAAAAAGAAAGAAAAGAAAAGAAAATAGACAATGGATTTGATGAAAAAAAAAAAAAACACATTTCTGCTTTTCTTTAATCCCAGCACTTGGGAGGCAGAGGTAGGAGGATCACCATGAGTTCAAAGCCACCCTGAGACTACATAGTGAATTCCAGGTCAGCCTGGCTAGAGTGAAACCCTACCTCGAAACACCAAAAACAAAAAAACAAAGCTTTTGGTGGTACTGGAGTTAGAACACAGTGTCCTGTAAATGCTCAAATTTGTTAAGTACTGTTCAATGTAAATACAAAGAAAACTTACAAAATACTGGACAAATGAAGCCAACAGTACAGAAAAATAAGCATTTTACAGTCAAGTTCAATACAGATAGTTTGACATCAGAAAAATCCATCATTTTTTTTCAAGCCACGTTAGAGTCCTTTTCTGCCTCTGCTGCCACCATGGCACCTGTGAGAAAGCTTGTAGTGGAAGGAGGTAAAAGAAAAAGCAACAGACTGTGAAGCTCACCCCTGACTGCACCCACCCTGTAGAAAAGAGAGTTAAAGTCAACAGCAAATTGGAAAATGTTGGTGGAAGGGTCACGGTCATTGAGAGGACCAAGAGCCTCATCCCTGTCACTTCCCAGGACCCAAAAGGGATTTGAAAGATGTAACCAACCAAATTTTGCAGAATAATCTATGTGATTACGCATAGCTGCTAAAAAGTTACAAATTACATTAGTTCCAGATTAACCAACCAGGATTAAGAGGAGGAAGATGAGATTAAAACATTGACTGGAATATTCTGTATGAATTCATGAAGAAAAATAAGAACAAAAAATTGTGACCACTCCTATTTGATAAATTCAATGAAAGCATTGGATAAGGCTAACAGGTAATGATAAAAACTCTGAATTTAGGACTAGAAGGGCATTTCTTTAACTTGATAAACAACATATTTAATGAAACCAAACAATGTGACATTACTGCAACTGTTTAATATAGTATTAGAACTCTTGCCTAAATGAGATGGGCAACAGAAAAAAAAATAAGACAAATTGGGGCTAGGTATAGTGGGGCACATATGCACTTGGGAAATAAAGGCAGGAGGATCAGGAAGTTCAAGGCCAGCCTCCCATTTCAGAGTAAGCTTGAGATCATGGCTACTCGAGACTCTGTCCCAAAAACAAACAAAAATGCCAAATTACCTTCTTTTTATGTTTACACTCATAGATTAGTACTGCTCAGTCTCGGTTAGGAAAGCTTTTTTGTGCAGGTTAGTGTAGAGACACATAACTGGTCAAAGTGCTGAGACCTCAGTAAGTGACTTGAGTGCTCGGCCCTATGTAGCATCCTTTCCAAGGTACAGGAACCATCTCAGAGGAGGGAGGGGAGGGCAGAAGGAAGTAAGAGCTGGAGGGTGGGAAGGCGTGCTGTGAAATGCTGCCAGTCACTACACTCATGAACTCACAGCAGCTGTGGTTACCTGCACAAGACTTGCACAAGCCTGGGCTGTCAACAGTCCATCATGGATGGGGGAGGGCTCATGAAGCCTCATCCCTCCCTGAGGAACTCTTGGCAATTAATGGTTGCTAGGGAAAGAAGATCATTTTGTTTAGTGGTGAAGCCACTGGTAAGTTGTCCATGCTCTAGTAAAAAAAAAAAAACCCACCCACGCTCATGCAAGCAACACTAAACTCAGTGGGTCACCCAAAAAATGAACAAAAAGACCTGAATATAGGATTAAACTAGTTGGGAAGAGGGACTTCAGAAGAGGTGGAAGGGCATAAGAGTGTAATGGGAGGATGAATATGATCAAAATACAATATATATATGTATGAAACCACCAAAAATTGCCAATTAAAAAAAATATTCAGGAAGTTAGGCGTGGTGGTACATGCCTTTAGTCCCAGCACTTAAGGGGGATCACTGTGCGTTCTAGGTTAGCCTGGGCTAGAGTGAGACCCCACCTCAAAAAAATAAATAAATAAAAGAATCAGGAGAGCTAGGTGTGGTGGCTCATGACTATAATTCTAGCATTTGGGAAGCTGAGGTAAGAGTACTGCTGCCTGGGCTACAAAGTAGAAAATCATTTCCTCCTTATTCGTAGGTAACTCAACCAGTTATGCCACAAAGTCAATAAACTACTAGGATTAATTTTTTAAAATGAGCTTCAAAATTGCTGGAAACAATCTTAACCATAATATACTCTACCATTAAGAAATGGAATGTATTTAGAAAGAAACCTAAGGGAGAAAGTACATGTTCTCCTCTAAGGATTACAACAAAAGCCCCTGTAGCTCAGTGGTAAGAGTGCCTGCTTATCATACACAAGGCCTTGAGTTCATTCCCTAACATCAACAAAACATAACTAAAAGTACTCCCAAATTTCCAAAGCTTGACGGTGTGTTTCTAAGTGTTTTAAAGAACAATTATCTAGTTTTGTCAATGACTGCTGCTACTTGATGGTTTTTTTCTATTCATAGGTGAGATTAATTACTATTATAAAGATGTCAATTCAAAGCAATTATAATAAAACTTCTAACAGGACTTGGAGGAGAATTTGGCAGAATTCTCAAATTTATACTTTGAGTTTATAGTTTCTAAAATGAAGAATTAAACAACTATTGTTTGAAAGACATATGGCAAATACTAGTAGTCAAAAGTGTGGTGCAGATGTAAATAAATAATCCAGTGGAAGACAGCCCTAAAATAGGCTTGCATGTGTATGACAGAGGTGACATTAAAAAAGAAAACATCATTGTGTGTGTTCATTTGGGAGTGTTCCTGCCACAGCACATACATGGAGGCCTGAGGACAACTTCAGGTGTTAGTCCTCACTTTCCACCTTGTTTTGAGACAGGATCTCTTTTTCTTTTAAATTTGTGCATCGTGTGTGCCTGTGTATAGTGTATGCGTGTGTGTGCAATTGCACGCACTGAATGTACACCAGAGCAGCACATTGTGTGTCCTCCTCTATCACTCTTCTGTATTGTTCCTTGAGCACAAGTCTCACACTGAACCTGAAGCTGTTGTTTTTTCGCCAGTCTAGCTGACCAAGAAGCCTCAGCAATTCTGTCCCCCATACCTCTCACAAAAGAATTGGGGTTTCTTGAGTTTTACACGGCTGCTGGGGATCAATCTCATGTCATCATGCTTGTGCAGCAAGTATTTTACTCCATGAGCCCAGAGGGGAATTTTATTAACCAACCATGGTGGGAAAACTAGTTTTCTCTAAGGAGAAAAAGTTAGATCTCTATGGAGACACCACACATACAAAGTCCAAGTGGATCAAATATTAAAAATAAACAGAAGAAAATGAGAAAAATTAGATGTTGTCTTTTAAAAAGAGGCACATTGTAGGCAGACTGATATATGTTAAATATACTGTCCCGGATACCAACAAATAGGGGAAATACAGGAATGGCAACAGTGGAACGAGTAAAAATATACTGCATATAGCTTAGTAGTGGATTGTTTGCCTAGCATGTGTGAGGCCCTACTCAATCCCAAGTTCAACACAGGGAGAAAAACAAGAACAGAAAAACAAAAGTCCAGAACAAACCACAACGGGCCTTATTAGTGAGTGACATTAGGGACAGAAAACTATGAACTGAGGTGTCTGAGTCATTTTGTTCACCTAAGACCAACAGAAGCTAGATAGATTTTGGTCATCAGATCTGAAAGGTATCAAAAGAATATAAAAACATATAAATTATGACATATTCAAAGATTCGAGGAAATGACTCTGTGGTTGAAGGAACTCGTTTGCAAAACCTGGCTGCCCTGGTTCAATTCCCCAGTACCCATGTAAAGCCAGATGATTCATCTGGAGTTTATTTGCAGTGGCAGGAGGCCCTAACATGCCCATTTTTTCTCTTTTTTCCCCATCTCTCAAATAAATACATATATTCTTAAATTCTAATCTTTTTCTTTTCTTTTTTATTTATGAGAGAGGGAGGGAGGGAGGGAGGGAGGGAGGGAGGGAGGGAGGGAGAGAATGGGGTGCCAAGGCCTTTAACCACTGTAAACAAAGTCCAGACACATATGCCACCTTGTGCATCTGGCTTATGTGGGTTCTGTGGAGTCGAACTTGGGTCCTTAGGCTTCATAGGCAAGCACCTTAACCACTAAGCCATCTCTCCAGCCCTCTAAATCTTTTTTATAAACCTTTTCAATACTTAAAGTAGCAACATTTAATCCATATTTTAGAGCTATCCAGGTCTCAGGTTTTATACTTTTCTTTATTCTTTTGTGCTGAATATTGGAAACACACCTCAGTTCCATTTTTTCCTTAGTACCAAAGTAAAGGTTCTTGACCCAATCACAGAAAAGCAATGAGCCTGTAATCAACAGCTTACTCTGGCACAAGTTCAACAACTACCCATGGGCTGGATTTGAGGAAGCTCTCCCAATTTAAATAGTGCTAAAGACTAACCATCTTACTTAGTAATCACAGCATGCATTTCCTAGTATGCTGCATTTGAAATAGAGTAACTCACATTAGTTTTAATATGAATGCTTTTATATTTCATTTCAAAGTTTTATGGGAAGGTGGGAATGCAGGTCCAAAGACATACCAATTCTTTTATTCGTTTTCTGTGTCTACTGTGTGGATTGTTCAAATGACTGGTAAGATCAAATATTGTTGGTATTGCATTATCTCGAAGAACTGTCCTATAAGGACTCTGAAAAAGAAAAATACATCAATTCAGAGATAATCCTTCAGAAAAATTAAAATTCTACATTAATGATTTATACGGATCTGCAAAATTTGACGCCAATTTAGGTCAGTCTACTATTCCTGTGTTTGCACTTGCCTTTCTGGCCCTCCTTACCTGTTTCCCTTTCCTAAGTCCACCACATTGACAGAGCTCACAAGTCTCCAAGTAATGTAGCCTCTTTCATACTCTAACAACACTCTGCTTCTTACCTGCTCTTCCCTCCACTGCTGCTGATATTACTGGGAAATACCTAGTATAATGAAAATAACATTGGACCAGGCCCAAGGAGACATACAAACTCATTCAAACTCTACTAGCACACACTAACAGACCCTAGTTAAATTAATTCCCCGTTTAGAACCCAGTTTCCTATTTTGAGTAGAAGTCAGATACTACCCAAAATGAAATCATTCACATACTGATGATCATAACACAGGCCATTTAAGCTATTCCTCTACCCACGTTTTACACAATCTACTCGCTTGTTTAGTTAACATTATCTTAATGCTGTTAGAATAATCTTTGGTGGGTTAGTTATATTTTTAACAGATATCAGAAAACTTACAAGATAAAGATTGATTCATGGGCTACCTGGAATCATATCTCATGCCACAAATCACATTTCTGACAACACTGAATTACGTCTTTCTAAATCCCCTTCTTGTTTGAATGATCTTATCACCGAAGGATGATAGTTCTCTACCTCTCTTTGTGTCAACCAAATCCAACCCTAGACAGATGGTGACAGTCTTCTGTAGCTAGCCCAGCCCAGCCCAGAGGAATCCCATGGAACAAGACATTAAGGAGAGTAACAGATGAGTAAAGTACCATTAATTTAAGCTGGTTCAAAGAAACAGTGACTTTCATTTCTCTCCTCAGTTTTTCAGTGAAAACACAAAGCACAAGTCATTGGAAAAAAAAAAAAAAACTTTCTTGGGAGTACTAATTCTTTCAAAGCCATTAAAGCATATTCAAATATTATGCTAAAAATAATAACCTCTATAAATATTTTTATGTAAGGAAGAAAAGTTGAGAATATATAATGGGAATTATATCTAAGTGAAACACACTAAGGAGCTGCTGAATACAATCAGGAAGAACTGCTATTCAGTCAGTATTTTCTAGTTCAGTATCAAGCATTATAGAAAATCAAGAATGCAGGCCAGGGGCTGGAGAGATGGCTTAGCAGTTAAGGCGTATGCCTGCGAAGCCCAAGGATCCAGGTTCCATTCTCCAGGTCCCACATAAGCCAGATGCACACGGTAGCACATGCATCTGGAGTTCATTTGCAGTGGTTGTAAGCCCTGGCATGCCCATTCTCTCTCTGTTTCTAATAAATAAATAAAAATAAATCTTAAAAAAAAAAAAGAATACAGGCTGGAGAGATGGCTTAGTGGTTAAGGCATTTGCCTGCAAAGCCAAAGGACTCCGGTTCGACTCTCCCGGACCCACATAAGCTAGGTACACAAGGGGTACATGCATCTGGAGTTCGTTTGCAGTGGCTGGACGCTCTAGCATGCCCACTCTCTTAAATAAATAAATAAATAAATAAATAAATAAATAAATAAATAAATAGAAAATCAAGAATGCAATCTGAAAATGGGTATGGTGTCTCACTACTGTAATCCCAGCATTTGAGAGGCTGAGGTAGGAGGATCATTGTGTATTCCATATCAGCCTGGGCTAGAGTGAGACTCTACTCAAAACAAACAAATAAATCTAGTTTCAGTATTACTTTGCTTAATTTATTATTATTTTGTATTTTTTGAGACAGGATCTCACTATGTAGCCTAGTCTTGCCACATGGTCCAAGGACTTGTGATCCTACCTACTTAGGCTCGTGAATACTGGAACTGCACTACCATGCCCAGTTGAAATCTTTTTCTTTTTGTATTTGTATTCATTTTCAAGCAGAGACAGACACAAAGAAATAGAGAGGGTGGGAGACAGAGGGAGAGAACAGGTGGGCCAAGGCCTCTAGCCACTACAAATGAACTCCAGACACATTCACCACTTTGTGCATCTGGCTTTAGGTTGGTACTAGGGAACTGAACCTAGGTCATTAGATTTTGCAGGCAAACGCCTTAGACTGAGCCATCTCTCCAGCCCCCCAGCTGAAATCTTAATGACCTTTACCTTCTAGTGATGGCTAGTGACCCTCGATCTACCAAGAAGTTTGGACTGGGGATTGTTTACAGATATACCATGAAAGAGAGCCAAACCTGTAACACCCTAAGTTTCCTATCTTCACTAATCAAGTCTCAAAATAAATACAGTCAACTCTTGTTTCTTGATTACTGAAGGGAGGAAAGAAAACATTCTATGAATTTTAAAAGTTAAAATTTAATTTTCTATTTTATTGAAAATAAAACAAAGATCAAAAATAGAACGTGAGCTGGGTGTGGTGGTGTATACCTTTAATCCCAGCACTTGGATGGCAGAGGTAGGAGGATCGCCATGAGTTTGAGGCCACTCTAAGACTACACAGTGAATTCTAGCTCAGCCTGGGCTAGAGTGAAACTCTACCTCAAAAAACAAAACAAACAAACAAACAAAAATAATGTGAATGAAAAATTTAATTGCATATTCATTTTTAAGTACACATGATAAAAAATTATATTCAATTCATAATAACAATTTTAACTAAATACCAAGATTTAATCTTTGCTAGCTTAAGGGAACTATACTAATCTTACTCTAGCAACAAAAACAGTAAAATATTTGGCTTTGGCATAACTACTCATAAGTGTGTACTAATAAGGTCTTAAAGGAAGCCAAAATGCTTTGACATTTAAATATAGATAGCATGTAAACCAGCTTTCTAAAAAAATATTTGGGCTGGAGAGATGGTTTAACAGTTAAGGTGCTTGCCTGCAAAGCTAAAGGACCCAGATTCGATTCCCCAGAACCCACGTAAGCCAGATGCACAAGGTAATATTTGTGTCTGGATTTGTTTGCAGCAGCTGGAGGCCCTGGCATGCTCATTATTTCTCTCTCTCTCGCTCTCTCTCTCTGTCTCAAGTAAATAAATCAATAAAAATAAAATACTTTAAAAATATTATGTATTTGCAAGCAGAGAGAGAGAAGAGAGAGAGAGAATGGGCACACCAGGACTTCCAGCCACCGCAAACAAACTCCAGATGCATGCACCACTTTGTGCATCTGGCTTAAACTGTGGAATCAAACCCAGGTCATCAGGCTTTGCAAGCACCTTAACTGCTGAGCCACCTCCAGCCAAAAACCAGCTTTTAACAGCAGCTTCTTTTACATATGTAGAATTCTCACATTTGGGTTATTCAAAATGGAAGAATCAGATAGAAATTTAAAAAGCAAGCCAGGCGTGGTGGTGCACACCTTTAATCCCAGCACTCAGGAGGCAGAGATGGAGGATCTCTGTGAGTTCAAGGCCACCCTGAGAGTACCTAGTGAATTCCAGGTCAGCATGAGCTAAAGTGAGAAAAAAAATTTTAAAAATAAAGAAATTTAAAAAGCAAAGCTAGAGCCAGGCGTGGTGGGCACGCCTTTAATCTCAGCACTTGGGAGGCAGAGGTAGGAAGATTGTCATGAGTTCATGAGTTTGAGGCCACCCTGAGACTACATAGTGAATTGTGAATTCTAGGTCAGCCTGGGCTACAGTGAGACCCTACCTCCAAAACAAACAAACAAACAAACAAAAACAAGCTAGATAAGCTTTCTAATTCAATGCTCTGGCTACAGATAGTGAACTATATTTTAAATTCTCACATTAATTTGGTAAGAATTATCTAATTAAGAGATCATATTTGTTAATTAAAATAATTTTTAAATGCATATGACTTATGTAATTAAATATTATTTTGCGATATTTAATCTTAATGTCTAGAATATAAAAGCAGTTTGCCTTTTAGACATGAAATTTCTTAAGATTATTATTATGCTCTTAAGAAAACAAGGCAAAAAAATCCCTCAAATATTTGTGATTAAATTGTTGCATAAATGTGTACTAATGACTTGTCTTAAAGTATCTGCTCCAAAAAATTTTTAGAATTAAAATAATCAATCATCCTTTAACCAGCTTTCTAAAAAAAATATTGTTTGGGCTGGAGAGATGGTTTAACAGTTAAGGTGCTTGCCTGCAAAGCTAAAGGACCCAGATTCGATTCCCCAGAACCCACGTAAGCCAGATGCACAAGGTAATATTTGTGTCTGGATTTGTTTGCAGCAGCTGGAGGCCCTGGCATGCTCATTATTTCTCTCTCTCTCGCTCTCTCTCTCTGTCTCAAGTAAATAAATCAATAAAAATAAAATACTTTAAAAATATTATGTATTTGCAAGCAGAGAGAGAGAAGAGAGAGAGAGAATGGGCACACCAGGACTTCCAGCCACCGCAAACAAACTCCAGATGCATGCACCACTTTGTGCATCTGGCTTTGTATGTGTACTGTGGAATCAAACCCAGGTCATCAGGCTTTGCAGGCAAGCACCTTAACTGCTGAGCCACCTCCGCAGCCAAAAACCAGCTTTTAACAGCAGCTTCTTTTACATATGTAGAATTCTCACATTTGGGTTATTCAAAATGGAAGAATCAGATAGAAATTTAAAAAGCAAGCCAGGCGTGGTGGTGCACACCTTTAATCCCAGCACTCAGGAGGCAGAGATGGGAGGATCTCTGTGAGTTCAAGGCCACCCTGAGAGTACCTAGTGAATTCCAGGTCAGCATGAGCTAAAGTGAGACCCTGCCTCGAAAAAAATTTTAAAAATAAAGAAATTTAAAAAGCAAAGCTAGAGCCAGGCGTGGTGGCGCACGCCTTTAATCTCAGCACTTGGGAGGCAGAGGTAGGAAGATTGTCATGAGTTCATGAGTTTGAGGCCACCCTGAGACTACATAGTGAATTGTGAATTCTAGGTCAGCCTGGGCTACAGTGAGACCCTACCTCCAAAACAAACAAACAAACAAACAAAAACAAGCTAGATAAGCTTTCTAATTCAATGCTCTGGCTACAGATAGTGAACTATATTTTAAATTTCTCACATTAATTTGGTAAGAATTATCTAATTAAGAGATCATATTTGTTACTAAAATAATTTTTTAAATGCATATGACTTATGTAATTAAATATTATTTGCGATATTTTTCCTTAATGTCTAGAATATAAAAGCAGTTTGCCTTTTAGACATGAAATTTCTTAAGATTATTATTATGCTCTTAAGAAAGCAAGGCAAAAAAAATCCCTCAAATATTTGTGATTAAATTGTTGCACCGAAATTGGCTCACCTCCTAATGACTTGACTTCACAAGTATCTGCTCCAATTAATTTTTAGAAATAAAATAACTCAATCATCCTTTAGTTTTCTGCAAAATGTATCTGAAAAAAATACCAAACTAGGGCTGGTGAGAGGGTCTCAGCAGTTAAGGCACTTGCCTGCAAAGCCTAAGGACCCAAGTTTGAGTCCCTAGATGCACAAGGTGGCACAAGCATCTGGAGTTCAATTGTAGTGGCTTGAGGCCCTGGTGCCCATTCTCTCTTGCTCTGCCTCTTTCTCTCTCTCACTCTCAAAAAAATAAAATATTTTTTAAAATAATAAAACCTGAGAGTGAAACTGTACCTTAAAAAACCAAAATAAATAAATAAATAAATAAAATTTTAAAAATCTAGACAAATTATTATGTAACAATATATAGTGCACCTTCAAGTTAAGTTTATGTCTATTCCAATATCTAAGATGAAATATTATTTAGTTATACCTAAACAAGAACATTTATAGTTATTTATCAACTCTTCCTTACTAGTTACTGAAGTGCTTCATATCTTCTTCATTCCCATCAAATCTGCCCTACTTTTATCTTTCCTGAGTCACAGCAGTAACAGAATCACCTGGTCTAATCTCCTCATTAGAAACTGGGGCCCAGAAAGGGGAAGGTCTGTAGTGACCTTACCAATTACTGAAGGGTGTTTGTTTGTATTACTTGTATGACTTTATTCCTCTTACACCTATCCCATAAAAATTATGTGTTGAGGCCGGGTGTGGTAGTGCACGCCTTTAATCCCAGCACTCAGGAGGCAGAGGTAGGAGGATTGCCATGAGTTTGAGGCCACTCTGAGAATACAGAGTGAATTCCAGGTCACCCTGGGCCAGAGTGAGATCCTACCTTGAAAAACCAAAAAAAAAAAATGTGTGTGTGTGTGTGTGTGTGTGTGTGTGTGTGTTGGTTCTTTTGGTCGGTGTTGAGGTAGGATGTTGCTCTAGCCCATGTTGACCTGGAATTCACTATGTCTCAGGGTGGCCTTGAGCTCGCAGCTTCTGCCTCCAAGTGCTGGGATTAAAGGTGAACACCACTACACCTGGCTAACCACCCCCCCTTTTTTAAATGTGTTGGTTCTCAGAGTACATTCAAAACATGAACACAAAGAGCACCATTCCTAGATTAACTGTCACTCATGAGAAAGCTCTAGAGAGGGGCTGGGATAACATTCAGAGGTAGAGGCACTTTCCTGGCATGCACAAGCTTGGAGTTCCATCCCAAGCATCACATTAAAAAAACAAGTTCCAGAAATTATTCTAAACTATCCAATATAAGTATAAATTCACAATGCTACAATCATTTAGAATTTTCTGCAAGCTTAGAAGTGGTTATTTCTAGTGAGTGGGAATGGAACATTAGAAACCCAGAGGTTAATAGAAGAAAAAAAAAAGGTCAAAGTTTTTAAAGAACAAAAATAAGATACTATTAAATTCCAAATATCTTCAACTTATAGTGGTAGGGTACAGGTACACTTTTAATAATATTAATAACTAACAGATAAGATTTACATTTCCAAGCAGAGTGACAGAGAGAAGCCAAGTCTTTCTGTTACTTACAGTTCTACAGATCATAGAGGTCTCAAAGTGTTTGGCACACAGTCGGTAATGCTTATTCAGTTGATCAGGTGTTTTATCTTCTAAGTCTGCTCTCCTACAATTCTCCACCCACTTCTGGCATCTATAAATAAAACAAAAATGTAATTCTCAATTAACCTTGATTAAATTGCCAAGAGACCACTGGAAGACTTCACGCCCATGGGTGAATTAGCACTAACTGCTGGAGAAGAAGGGAGAGAGCTTCAAATGCCCAGCTGGAGCACTTCACTAGCTCCTCTGCTTTCCACCTGACTTGGGGATGAGCCACACACTGAGCTGCCTCCAGCCTCCCACCAACTCTTTACAATAGACAAACCACCTGGGACAATCAAGCTTAGGCAGTGGGTTTTTTTTTTTTTAAAAAAACCTTAATTTTGGGTAATCAATGATCTCTAAGCCACAGCCCCAAGCTGAGATGCTTATATTGATTTTACTTTTTAAAAAGAATACTAATGGCACTTTTTCTGTTCTGCTTTGCTTTGAGACAGGGCCTCATGTAACACAAGCTTGCCTGCAACTTGCTATGAAGTCAAGAATGAACTACTCTTTTTTTTTTTTTTTGGGTTTACAGAGGTAGGGTCTCACTCTAGTTCAGGCTGAGCTGGAATTCACTATGTAGTCTAAGAGTGGCCTCAAACTCATGGCGATCCTCCTACCTCTGCCATCCAAGTGCTGGGATTAAAGGTGTGTGCCACTATGCCCAGCCTTTAACTCCTGATTCTGCTTCCACCTTCCAAGTGCTTGGACTAACATGTGTGCCACCATGCTAGACAATGGCAATTTTCCTAAACCAACAGTAATTACCGTGACATGTAAATTCTACAGTGTGTCTTTTTCATTGATTATGCCTTTGAATTTTTTAATTTAATTTTACTTGAGAGCGAGAGATAAAGAGGCGGAGAGAGAGAATGGGCGTGCCAGGGCCTTCAGCCACTGTAAATGAACTCCAGACACATGTGCCACCTTGTGCATCTAGCTTACGTGGGTCCTGGGGAATCCAACCTGAGACCTTAGACTTCGCAGGCAAACACCCCAACTGCTAAGCCATATCTCCTGCTCTGCTTTTGAATTTTTATTTTTTGTGTTTTTTTTTTTTTTTATGAGAGAGTGAGAAAGAGAGAGAAATGGCATGTCAAGGCCTCCAGCCCTGCAATCCAACTCCAGACATGTGTACCACCTTGTGTGCTTGCATAATAATCTTGTGTATCTGGCTTACATGGGATCTGGAGAGTCAAACATGGGTCCTTAGGCTTCACAGGCAAGGGTCTTAACAGCTAAGCCATCTCTCCAGCCCTTGAATTTTTAATTACTTCTAAACAGCGGTTTCTACCAGTGTGCATTGATCTATATATATATACAATAAGTGAAAAATGAACTCTTTAATAGCATTAAATATATTTATCTTTGTTGTTAACAATGTTAGTAAACTTTTGAACAACAGGAGGTTGGCAGTGTTTCCTTTTATCAACCTTCCTTATACAACCCATTTTTGGGTAAAATGATAAAGTGTAATTTGTAACCCTTAAAATACTGTGACTAATTCAAGAAACACTTTTGAAAACCTCTTCTTTTGTATAAGTAACTATAGGTACTGTGGGGGCAGGAAAAGCCCAAAATACAACAGAATTTGATTCATTATGCTGCTTTCTGATGGTGGACTCAGTGTGACCAGCTTTCTCAAGTTCCTGCCACCGTGCCTTCCCTTCCAGGATGGACCATCATCTACAACTAAACACATGCAATGAGAATTTTCCCAGCAGTGAGGAATGGATCACGAGTAGACTGGAACAAAATCTATTGCCATACTTATGAATGTCTATTTATTGTCAAAGTGATCGGTACAGTTTTCTTATTAATTGCACTACTTACATTTTAAGTACAGCGCTTATATAATTGGCTAAATAATGGCAACTTACACTACCAATGACACCAATAATGATAATAAAATTGGCGATTTGAATCTTTAAAGAAACAGCAGATGCATGTAGTATGAGATTTGGTTTAAATAAAATTTTGTTTTGGCCTAAGACCTGATGAAGGCCTGTAATGCTAGCTACTTGGGAGACTAAGGCAGGAAGATTGCAAGTTCAAAGCATTCTTGGTCTATAGAGTACATATAACGACACCCCAGGAAACTTGGTGAGATCCTGTGCCAACAAAAGGTAAAGGCTGAAGAAGTGGTTCAATTGGTAAAAGAGCTGGCTATGGAAGTGTGAAGATCTGAGTTTGGATCTCCAGAACCCATGGAGATGCCAGGAACGATGGCACATACTTATAATTCCAGCATTGTGCAGGTAGCGACAAGATGATCCCTGAGGTAAGCTGGCTAGCTATAGGTTCAGAGAGCGCTTGTCTCAAAATAAGTAAATTAATTAAATAAATAAAGATGGAAAATGGTTGAAAAAGACAATGTTAATCTCTAGTCTCCACGTGAACATACACACACAGGTACCCACCTACACATGTGTGCGTCCTCCCCATACATAAGAAATGACCAATTCTGTTATATTTTACCAAAACTTAACATAATGTAATATGCCAAAAACCATGGAACTATGCACATAGATAGGTAAATTAATATAGTTTATATGAATTATACCTTGAAGGCTTTAAAAAAAGCTGAATGGAAATGGCACAAATCTGTAATTCCAGCTACTTGAGAGGATGAGGCAGAAGGATCCCAAGTTCAGGGCTTGCCTGGGCAACTTAATGAGACCTCTCTCAAAAAGTATATATATACACACACACACACACACACACACACACACACACATACATACATAGATATATGTATTTATTTTCATTTATTTATTAGGGGGTGGGGAACAGAGAGAATGGCAACACTAGGGCCTCCAGCCACTGCAAATGAACTTGACCCATGTGCTACCATGTGCATCTGGTTTACAGGTTCTGGGGAATTGAAGCTGGGTCCTTAGGCTTTGCAGGCAAGCACCTTAACGGGTATGCCATCCTCCAGCTCCCCCTTTATTATTTATTTGAGAGAGAAGGAAAGAGAGAATGGGTGTGCCAGGGCCTCCTGCTGCTATAAATGAACTCTAGACAAAATAAAAAGAACATTCAGAAATGCCCTGTACCTATTGCTTAGTTGTTTCTCATTGCATCTTTCCTCCAGGCCCAAGCAACTGCCAATCTGTTTTCTGCCTCTATTGCCTTATGCTGAATATTTCATATAAACGAAATAATACGTGATCTTTTGTATTTGGCTTCTTTCACTTAGCGTAACAGCCATCAGGCATCATTGGTACTTCAGTTTTCGTGGCAGAATAATATTCTATTGTATTGGCATACATTTTGTTTATGCATTCATGCCCCAAAGACATCTCAATTATTTCTTTTACCTATTGGTAGTGCTGCTATGAATTTGTGCATTTGAGCTTTTCTTTTCACATCCAGTTTGCAATTCTTTTGGATATAAACCTAGGAATGGAATTGGGCAAGATAATTCTGTTTGTCATTCACTGTGGTTTTGATTTGAACTTCCCTAACAGCTAATGATATTGAGCATCCTTCCATGTTATATGTATCTCCTTTGGGGCAGTATCTACTCAAGTCCTTTGTCCAGTTTCTAACTGAGTAGTCTGTCTTTTCCTTGTTGAATTATACTTTTTCTTCACCATGTTCCAATGATACTTTATTTACAAAAAGCAGGCAAGAGGCTGGACTTGGCCCCTGGGCCATGGTTAACTGACCCTTGGCTGAAAGCATTAGATTCCGGTGCTGGAGAGTTACAGGTGCAGCTGCTGCATCTACCTCTGTATGGATTTCAAGAGGTTCCCATTCCTCTGCTCCTCACTTTCCTCATAGTTCCAGACAGATTTCAGTCCTTCATGGCGGGGAAGGCATGGTGGCAGAAATGACTCCTTCTGTGGCACCAGGAACAGTCACAGCCCATCATGGTGGTGGGGAAGGCATGGTTGCAGGAGCTGAGGCAGTTTCTCACATTCAGTCCACAGTGAGGAGGCAGAGAGGGATAATGTGTGCACTCTGAATTGTTCTCTATATATTTTGGGTGCTAAACTCTCAAGTTGTATTGTTTGCCAATATCTTCTTTCATTCTTACCACTTTATTGGCAATGATTTTTGATACAAACAAGTTTAATTTTGATGTTCAATTCACCTTTCATTGTATATGGTGTTGGTTTATCCAAGAATCTGCTCCACATCCCACGATTTACTCCTGCGCTTTCTTCCAAGAGTTTAATAGTTTTTGGTCTTTCCTAAATAGGCTACTTGGAGTCTATTTCTGTATGTGGCATGAAGAAAGACATCTATTCTTGGATGTCCATCAAGCCTCTCGTACATTACATATTCCAAATCAAACTTTTAGTATCCTTTCACCAAACTTGCCCTTTCTGGTCTCCTATCTCAGTAAATGTTCAGGTTAAAAAATCTGAGGAGGTCGGGCGTGGTGGAGCACACCTTTAATCCCAGCACTCAGGAGGCAGAGATAGGAGGATCACCATGAGTTTGAGGCCACCCTGAGACTACACAGTGAATTCCAGGTCAGCCTGAGCTAGAATGAGACCCTACCTTGAAAAACAAAAACAAAACATCTGAGGAGGAGCCAGGTGTGGTGGAGCACGCCTTTAATCCCAGCACTTGGGAGACACAGTTAGGAGGATCACTGTGAGTTCAAGGACACCCTGAGACTACATAGTGAATTACAGGCCTAAGCTAGCATGAGATCCTACCTCAACCCCCCCCCCCAAAAAAGAGGAGGGGCTGGAGGGATTGCTCAGTGGTCAAGACGTCTACCCGCAAAGCCAAAGGACCAGGGTTTGATTCCCTAGTACCCACGTCCAACCAGGTGCATAAAATGGTGCCTATGTCTGGAGTTCATTTGCAGTGGCTGGAGGATCTGGTGCTGGAAGCCCTGGTGCAGTCAGTCTGTCTCTCTCTCTCCTCTCTCTGCTTGCAAATAAATAAAAACATGTGAAGAACTGTGGGGGTGGGGGAAGTTTTAAAGAATTTGAGGATTCACCCTTGTCTCCTCTTTTTCCTCTCATAACCCACACTGAAACCGTTAGCAAATTTTTTGGCTTCATCTTCAAAGCACCTCAAACACAACAATTTACCTCGTCCTCGACTGATCTGGATTATTGCAATAGCCTCTCACTGATCCTTTTGCCTTTACCTTTGTTTCCCTACAATTTAACAAGCAACCAGTGAGCCTGTTACAGAAAGAACTCTGGGGGAATGAGGAGATGGCTCAGCAGTTAAAAGCACCTGCTTTCAAAGCCTGGCAGCCCCGGTTCAACTTCCCAGCATCTACATAAACCCAGATGCAAAAAGTGCCTCATTTAGACTGGCATTCATTTACAGCAGCAAGGGACCATGGCACACCTATACACATCCATCCACCCACACAAATGAATAAATAAATATATATATAAAATTTTTTAAAAGAGAAGTCTCCCTGCTCTGAGCACTTCCTAGCTCAGAATAAATGCTAGTGTTTTCTATGACTACAATTTCCCATGCAACTTGTCTTTCTCATATACATCCTTTCTGGAGTCATTCACCTGCCTTTACTGTTTCCAGTCCATAGTACTCATCCGCAAGACACCTTCACCATATCCTGTAAACTTCAACTGTTCAGATTCATTGTGGCGAGGTTTATTCTGTTCCCTCATAATTGTACCTCCCCTGCTATTTTTTTTTTTTTTTTTTGAGACAGTCTCTCTCACTGTAGCCCATGCTGGCCTCAAACTCAAGGTAATCCTCTCTACCTTGGCCTCCCAAGTGCTAGGATTACAGGATTATGCTGCCATAGCAGGGTCTCCAACTTGTATCTTTCTTCACGGTATTTATCACTATTGGACACACTGCTGTATGTATTTCACTTGTCTATTTTCCTCCACCAGAATGTAACCTCTGAGTGGGGACTTGCATTTGGGTTCATCTGTTACTCTCCCCCAATGCTCAGACCAATGTTTAACATAGTGCAGACCCTCAATAAATATTTATTGAACTAATAAACAGTTTGCTGTATTATAATTGCCTGTTGATGTATCTGCCCCTTCCAGGTTAGGAGCTTTCTGCAGCCAATGACAGTCTCATTCATTTTTTTTTTTTTTGAGTCCCCAGCACCTGACATTAGTACTCCCAATATGGTAAGCGTTTGTTTTTAAATGAATGAACTAACGAGAGGCCTACAAAACATCTACAGCCCTTCACACGAAGTCCTCTGCTCCCCCAAAAGAAGAAATTGCAACACAAATTCCCCACGCCCTCACGCGTACCCCTTTTCATCTCCCCAACAACATCCATGGGACATGAGCAACGGTCAAGCCTGGGGGGGGGGCATTGTGAACATTGTACAATGACAGGTCCTAAGGAGGCAGCCGATATGACCTGATTGAACTTACGATCAAAGACAGCGGGCCAAATCCGGAATGGAAAATGCATTCCGCGTTCCTGTTCGAGGAGCGGGGATGTCCCAGGGTCCCTATTCCCGGGGGTGAGGGTGGTGGTGGTGATGGGGGGAAACGAACCTTTCCAGAGTCCCCAAGTCCCTGTTTGACAGCTTAAGGAACCGGGCGACAGTGCAGAGGGGGCAGCGGCTGGGGAGCCCACCTCACGCGCCTCCTCCCGGGGTGGGATTTCGGAAGAAGCCTTCGCGGGCGGCAGGGTGGGAGGGAGCGCCCGCCCGCAGCCCGGCGAGCGCACGTGCTCCCAGCTCCCCGCCGCGGCCGCGGGCCCAGCGCAGCGGGCTGGTGGCCGCTGCCTCGGCTCCCTGGCTTACCTGGCCGGATCCCGCGGGAACCTGAAGAAGGCCAAGTCCGACTGGGTGCTCTTGCGCGTGCAGTTGGGGGCCGCGCAGAAGTTCGGCATCGTTGCCCGCCGAGCCGAGCCCTCCCCTCCCCGCCTCCTCAGGGCAGTCCGCCAGCCCGTCGGGGGCCCCGGGGAGGGGAGTCAGCTCGGCCCGGCCCGGCTCGGCTCGGCTCGGCTCGGCCCGGCCCGGCTCGGCGGCAGGGCCGCGTGCGCGCGCGGCGCAGCGCGCGCACGGGGTCCGGGGAAGGAGGGGCGGGCGCACGGGAAGCCGCGAGGGGCAGGAGGGGCGCGCGGTCCGAGACCGGCCTGGGGACGCGGCTCCACAGTGCTGTGAGCGGCCGGGAGGATTTACCGCCGCCGCCGCCGTCGCCGCTGGTGTACCTCCCTCCCCACCCGCCCGGGACGTTGCCGCCTCCTTCCCACAATGCACCCGGGCGCCCGAGGGTGCCCTCTCTGCTGCACTCAGGCTCCCTACCCCCGCCCCTGCATGAAGCGAGGCCCCACCTCCCTAAGGGCGGGCATGCGCACTGACGCGCGCCGGCCCCGGGGTGTGACGAACAAGAAGGCGGGACCCGGGGGAGGGAGGGGGAGGGAGGCCGTAGTGCGCCTGCGCAGCGTACAGCCCAACCCGCGGCGGGGGGGCGGAGCGGGGGGGGCGGGGCGTGGGGAAACAAGTGCGCATGCGGCCTAGCTTCTCCCGGGACTCTTAATGCTGGCGAGCCGTCTGTTCTCCCTGGTAGGTTTAAGCGTGCGCGGGTTTGTGCAGGTGTGGGGAGAGCTTGCACTTTACACCGTCATTACAACCACAGGCGTAAGTGGTCCGTTTTGAGGCGTCTGTTGCAAACGTTGCCAAAGGTTCTCAAGGGCCGAGGAATCGGGACCACCTTGGGTGCCGGCTTTGCAGACTCCCCGGAGGCAGAGTTGCGTGCACTGGTTGGGCCCAGAAGGGGGGCGACGGAGATTGGAGTTCCCTTGTCTACTCGGGCCCGGATGCCGTATGAGATTGGGTCTCCCCCAAACCGACTGGACGTTAAGGCTTCCAGAGGAAGAGGAATCGTGGCATCATTAGGCCAAAGTATCGTAGAGATTGGACCCCTCAGTCTTGCCCACACATTTGTGGCCTGTTAACGTTCTCACATGGTTTATTGCCAAAATGAGTGACCGCTATTTAGAACAAAGGACTAGTATCAAATTTTGTGTGAAACTGAACAAGTCTGCAAGTGAGACCCACCATCTTTTGAAGGAAGCCTATGGGGATGAGGTCATGTCAAGGGCCCGAGTTTTTGACTGGCACAAAAGGTTTAAAGAAGGACGAGAAGATATACGGGACGATGCACGAAGTGGTCGCCCAATCACCCATAGGACAGATGAAAATATCCAGAAGGTGAAGGACTTGGTTTGTTCGAATAGACAGTTAACGGTGAGAATGATGGCTGAAGAGTTAAATTTAGATAAAGAAACTGTTAGGCTCATTCTGAAAGAAAACTTGAACATGAGAAAAGTTTCTGCCAAAGTTATAGCGGACATTTTGAAGGATGAAACTAAACCTGGAAATTTTCCGTCTGACCATTCAGAAGAAGCCAGGAAAACTAGCTCAGGTTTGAGAAAGAAGGCAATGCGTTCTGAAACACGGAGTCATCTACAGGGCGATGCTGGTGGGGAAATGCCTTTGCCCACGTCACGTCCCAGAATCCACCACCCTGCCAGCCAGCTTCTGCAGGCGTCATCCTCAGCAAGCCTTTCTACCAGGGTTGCCCAGGATTGGTTTGCATCCTGGTAAAATGAACCTGCCTAGGGAAGCTGTCTTCATTTTCCTCCCTCCTTGTCAGGGCCCCGCTACTTGCAGGATGCTGGAAACTGTGTGGCTGTCTTCCTTGTTGTTCCCCACCACTTTGGAGTAATTGTGGCTGCTGACTTCTGGTGCTAATTTGTTCCTGATTTTTTTTTTTTTTTTTTTTTGGTCTTACCAAGTGTAGATCTCTTCAGTGTACCCACTTCAGCTTGTATCATTACTGCCCCGGGGGATCATGGCAGTGAGAAGGGGGAGATAGAATCTGAAGTATCTGTGTCCAAGGAGACATGCTCTTCTGGGAGGACCCCAAAAGAAGTCCTACAGTTTTAGCGTGCTTAACAGGCCTGCGGTTTGACACAGAAGGCAGTGTCGTACTAACACATTGAGCAGTGCCCAAAGGCTGCTGGCTGAAATGACTCAGCGGGAACCTCGGAGAACTCAGGAGTTGGTCACTAGTACTTAATCTCATGGATCTCCCCCTGACAAAAGAGCTGGGTTTGGTTCACTCTAATCCAGTGCTTTGGGCCATCATTTATTTGGGTATTCCCTCTTCTGGAAGAGAAGGACCTGGCCCTAGAACATTTAAGTCATGTGATCTGGGCCAAGACTGATGTGTGATTAGAAAGGTCAGGTGACTCTCCAGACACTAATTTAAGGGGTCTAGCACTGCACTGCAAGAAGTTTTTGATAACTGAGGACAGTAGTTGTGTTTTGAGGCAAGCCAAATAGACTGGCCTTTTTTTTTTTTTTTTTTTTTTTTTTTTTTTTATGCAAGAGTAAGAGAGAGAGAGAAAATTGGTTCACCAGGGCCTCAAGCCACTGCAGTCGAACTCCAGAAGCATGCACTTTGTGTGCTTGTGTTACTGTGTGTCTGGTTTACTTGGGACCTGGAGAGTTGAACGTGGGTCCTTAGGCTTTGCAGACAAGCGCCTTAACCACTAAGCCATCTCTCCAGCCCTCTACTGTTTTTTGAACACTGCTATACATCAACAATGAAATTCTGAAGTAAGATCACAAAAGGTGGAGGAGCTTCATCGTGGAAGGTGATTCTTGAACTGAGCAGGAACATGAGGAGGGAGGGGCAAAGGGCATGAGGTGAAGGAAAGCTACGCAGGAGGTGGAACAGCATGAGGCTTGGAATCTGTGTCAGGAGAAAAGGATGACGTTGGCTACAATAGCAAAGTTTAAAGGGAAAAATAATGATGTTGCAGAGGAATAATTTGAGATAATTGACTTCCTCTCCTTTGCCCCTGAATTTCTGCCAGTAGTTTATGAATTGCTCCCCCTGAGTCTGTGAGTAGGTTTGTATTAACGTGCTCATTAGATCATCTGAGATTCCCGTTGGTCCCCCAAAAGCAGTCTCTCTACAAGTTTAGGCTGTCTCTTCTGTTCTTACCTCTCTGCCAGGATTTATTGGAATAAATTTTTTTTTTCCAGCCAGGTTCCAAATGATACATACAGATTGGAAACATCTCAGAATGCCTGGGCGGGCGCAGAGGAAGAGGGGTGGCTGCAGCATTTCACAGGATTGGCCAGTGTCTGTTTTTTCCAAGGGTTCTGACATATATCAGCCCCTCTTATTTATATTTTATTTTATTTTATTTTATTATTTTTATTTATTTTATTTTATTTTATTATTTTTATTTTGTTTCATTTTATTTTATTTTATTTTATTTTATTTTATTTTATTTTATTTTATTTTATTTTATTTTATTTTGGTTTTTCAAGGTAGGATCTCACTCTAGCCCAGGCTGACCTGGAATTCTCTCTGTATTCTCAGGGTGGTCTTGAACTCACAGCGATCCTCCTACCTCTGCCTCCCGAGTGCTGGGATTAAAGGCATGCACCACCACGCCCAGCCCCCTCTTATTTAATAAGGAAGTAAATATAGATTGATAGCAGAGGCCCAGCACTATTTATCTAACACAGTTCATTTATCATTCTCTCCTTTCACTGTCTCTGCTGCCTTCACAAAAGTATGTTTCCCAGCAATATCCATTAGTTTTGAGGCACCTTGAAAGCTAGATCTTCTCTCACATATAAAAGATATTATATAAGCAAGTTCCTAAACAAAGCAGCAATTTAAAGGCTACTATCTGCTTAATAGTCCCTAGACATTTCATTTCAGGCCATTAACTCTTTCTATATCAACCAAGTCTTAGGTTCCCCACAAGCACTTTCCACTATGGACACTGCATTTTAGAAACCAAGTCCCCACTGTAAGCTATTGCACTATTCTTGCTGAAGTTATTCATACTGGTAATTATTGCAGAAGTATATGCTCATGGGCCAGACCAAGAACCGGCAATTACCATCTTGAGGCCTGATTTCCAGCTATCATAACAAAAGTCCTGAGAGAACTTATTTCTGGATTTTAGTTCATCCGGTGAGTAGGGCTGGAGTGACCCTTGCTGAATGCAGGGTGCCAGCAGCAAAGTGAGCTCAAGAAAGGCATGGGGACAAGTACACAGAAGCAGGTGACGTGGGAATTCAGATTATTCCAGATGGCTCATGAAAAGAACTTAATGTATTACCTTAGACCGCGTCCCAAGTCATAGTCAGATTGGACTGCAAGTTGGACCCATTTGTAGTGCTTCCAGAAAGGATTCTGTGATTGTAGGAAGCCTCAGATTTTGGTGGGGGGAGTGGGGTTAAAATGACTGCCCTAGCATCCAGAGCAGATCACTCATGTGGCTTCTTAGGATCATTCATCTCAAGGCCAGCTGATGAGCTCATAGGCAATAGGAGGGTTCTTTATATAACGGTGTTCCTGTCCACCTGCTGAGCCCACTTTATATCTGGCCTGTACCTTCCTTTCCCGGCACCTTGAGCTCCTGGTCTTATAGACTCAGCTCCAGCCATGACCCACATCCAAGCCTCTTCTTGGCCCTTTCGGACAGTTGTCAATTCTCTTACCAGTTGGCTATTGATTCTCTGACTGCCTCGTGCTGTTTCCTGGTTCTGGACCACACCTCTGAGAGCTGCATTTAATCCTTGAATTGCCCTGTTGGGTATGTTTTCTTTTTCACTCACCTCACAAATCTTTTTCCTTCTGAATTTTGGGTCCTGACTTAAGCGATCATTCTGACCCCAGGTTCCCTTCCTACATTGAACAAGTAGAGTAGGGTGATGTGAAGGAGGCGTGATGTGCTTCTTTTTACTCTTTATATGGCGCATACGTGCCTGAGAAGGAGGTAGGACAGAGGTCCTACCACCCATAGCCACCATCAGTTGCGCTTTCCAGACACAGCCTGTTTCTCAGGGAAGCAATTTTGTTTTCTCCGGTCCCTAAAGTCATGAAACCTTTTCAGAGCTAGGACATCCAAATCTAATTCTCTCAGCAACCGCGTTTTTTCCCTAGTAGGAGACACTGTAAGAGATCAACCCTGGCTTTCTGGGGATGTCAGTGAGCCTTAACTCATTTTCAGGTTTAACAGTCAGTGAATCTCTGGCTTTCAGACTGATTTTCCTTCCTCTCTACCCCTACTTTTACCCCTGTTCTGGTTCAAAGTCTACCTAAAATATTCTGTGCCACAACTGAAAGTCCTAGAGGAATACCTGCTTTTCATCCCATCATTGATTTTATCTAAGTCTCCACCATTCATCACAAATGCCCTAAAAGTAGTGATCAAAAATTATTCACCAACATACATAGCCCTGACTGCTAAGAGAAAAGCTCAGAAAAGAATTGAGCAGGTAAAAAAAGAATAAAAATAAAACTTGCTTTTCAAAGTCAAATATATATATATATATTTTTTTCACCAAGCTGAGTGTGGTGGTGCACACCTTTAATCCCAGCACTCAGATGGGGAGGCCATGAGTTTGAGGCCACCCTGAGACTACACAGTGAATTCCAGGTCAGCCTGAGCTAGAGTGAGACCCTATCTCAAAAAAAAAATCACTAAACCTTTGACTTAACATGAGAATGTCTCCTCAGTCCTCTGACTTCTGCCCCTGGCTGGGAGTCCTTACTGAAATAGTATCAGGGATAGGCTTGGGAGTACATACCAGTAATCCCAGTACTAGGAAAGCTGAGGCAGGAGAATTGTGAATTTAAGGCCAGCCTGAGCTATGTAGCAAGCTATCTTGAAAAAAAAGAAGGAAGGAAAGAAAGAAAGAGATGCTGTCATTTTGGAAGAAAGAATGCATATCTGGGGCCTATTTTCTAGAGTCTTCCCTTTTAGATCCAGTCCTTAACCAAAGTATACATTGCCACTGGAGATGATTGAATAAATCCAGATGCTAAAGGGCTTGAGGACACCTAGTAAAGTGGAATACTATTAGGGAACTGTCACCATGTCATACACTAGTCAGTGTGCCTGCTGTTTTCAGATACTGTTAAGAGCACGTGACACTAGCCTTGAAGACTGCATCATCCACCAGGGCCCATGTTGTTCAAGTAGCAGGAATTTCCCATAGCTCCTGAACTGGTTACTCTGCATTCTTCAGCAGATGCTTCCTTTAGAGCAGTCCTCCCAGATCCCAGTTTTTCTGTTTTTGTTTTTTTTTTTGTTTTTTTTTTTTTTTAAGGCAAACCCAACAGACTGGCCTTTAAAAAAAGAGAGAGAGAGTTGGTACACCAGGGCCTCCAGCCACTGTAATCGAACTCCAAACGTGTGCATCACCTTGTACACATGTGCAACCTTGCACATGTATCACCTGTGCATCTGGCTTCTGTGGTATCTGGGGAGTTGAACATGGGTCCTTAGGCTTTGCAGGCAAGCACCGTAAGTGTTAAGCCATCTCTCCAGTCTGATTTTCCAGGTTTTTGCATCTTGTCTGAGGCAGCCCTTGTGTATTCAAGTCCTCAAGTCTCTGCTTTACCAGATCCTTGCAAATGCTGTGCAGGTTGCTTCTTTCTTTTCCCAGTATTAACATCCATCAACAAAGGGGGACCTCCAAGGACCCACTTGGGTTTAGTGTAGGCACCAGCAGACCATATAGGAAATACCCTATACTTAGTGAGCCATATGTTCTGTGTTGCAACTATTGAGTGTTTTAGTGCAAAAACAGACATAGCTAATATGGAAACAGATGAGTGTGGCTGTGTTCCAGTGAAACTCCATAAATGGATACTTGAATTTGAATGTCATATAGTTTTCACAAAATATTTTGGTGGTTTTTCCCCTATAATCATTTTTAAAATGTAAAAAGAAATTAGACCATAGAAAAATAAGTGGTGGACTATATTTGGCCCATGGACCATATTTTGCCTATTCCTAATCTAATGCATATAAAGTGTGTATATAAAGATGACAGATGATTGATTGTTTTCCATCCATAACATTGTTCATGCCAAGTTAGTCTGGCAGTGTCTCACAATTTACTGTATAGGAACTGTGGAATATTGGAAAGAATCTTTATGAGACCAGGAGAGTGAACTAGAACTGAATAATTGGTTATTTCACCTTGACTATATTCTGATTCACAAGATGAACTGTGTGCTGTTTTCACTGAAACAAACTGCCACCTACGTTATTCTTCCACCTACATTATTCTTGTGCAATATCCCAAATGTAGTTTGGCAGTATTGAAAATGACATTGGGTTACAACCAGAAATAACGACCTTCAGTTGTTCCAAAAGTGCCTGGACCTTGGGCAGCATTTGAATAAGTTTATGTTGTCATGTAGCATACTGTGTATATGCTATGGGGGTAACAAATTTCACTGAAGTATATTTTTGCATGTTAAATATATATATATATATATATATATATATATATATATATATATATATACATACTATTCCTGAGGTGTGTTCTTTTAAAGGAGTCTACTTTTCTTTCTCCTAAAGCGCTTTTTAAAAATCGTGTCACTTTTGTTTAAATTGGTTTTCCAAAGCTATTAGTACAGTTTCAGGATTGACCTTTGTAAGAATGGCTGATAGGCCAACCATGTTTCTCCTGAATGAGGAGTAATTAAACCCTGCAGTGGCTGTAAGACTATCTGAAAGAAGATTCTGTGTTAATTCACTCAACAAATGTGGATTGAATGGCTTGTGCACCAGACCCCATCCTATGTGCTGGGATACGGCAATGAACAAAACAGACAGTCCTTGGATTTGACAGTCTGAAATCTAATTATGTTCCTCCTCCACTCTTGCACAACTTCTGTTCCATTTGCTCACACTAACTCACTGTTAACTGTGTGCCTGGACATAGGTATGACCTTTGCCATTGGCCCTTGCGTCATAATGCCTCTCCAGCTGCATTAATTATTTGGGGACTGTATGTGCCACTTAAGTTTTATTACCCTTTACATGGATGTGTATTGGTAGAAAAACATGCTGGCAATGTTGTAGGTGTAAATTGGCAACAGCCCTCTGAAAAACAATTTGGCAGTATCTATTAGGAACTTTAAAAATGTTTATATCCTCTGATCCTCTAATTCTGCTTCTGGGACTGTGTCCTAAAGAAACAGTCTAAAATGTGGGCACATTTTATGCTTAATAACTTGAAAGCCTAACAGTAGAAAATTGGTTAATTAAATTACAATCTGACTACACAATAGACTACTAGACAGTCATCGTTATGAAAACTAAAGGGCTGGAGAGATGGCTTAGTGGTTAAGCACACTTCCTGTGCAAACATGAGTGCCTCAGGGGCCCTGAAACTGCCCAAGTTTGATTTTTTAAAATATATTTTGTTGATTGATTTATTTGACAGAGAGAAAGAGGCAGAGAGAGAGGGAGAGAATGGGTGTGCCAGGGCTTCCAGCCACTGCAAATGAACTCCAGATGCATGCACCACCTTGTGCATCTGGCTTACGTGGGTACTGGGGAATCGAACCTGGGTCCTTTGGCTTTGCAGGCAAGTGCCTTAACTGCTAAGCCATCCCTCCAGCCCCCAAGTTTGAATCTTCAAATCCCTCTTAAACATCTGGGCATGACCATATGCATCTGCAAACTAAGTTGTACAAAGGGGAGCAGAGACCAGGCAATTGCCTGGGCTCATGAAAAACAGCAAATGCTGGTATCAGTAAGAGACTCCTGCTCAAGTAAGGATGGTCAGAAAGAGCAATGGAGTGGGACACCATTCCCACCATTCCCATGGGCAAGCACACAGGACACTGCAATGGCACATGCATGTGGATACACCATTCACACTACACATACATATGCCATATTACATGCACACAAACAAAAAAGAAAGTTAATGATTAGTGAAAAGGAGATAGAAATTATATATATGTGTATATATATATGTATGTATATGTTTTTAGATGACTAGAAAGAATTATAGTAACTCTGAGTTGTTGAATTATGAGTGCTTAAATTTTTTCTGGTTCATCTGCTTTTAAAGATAATTGTCCAAACTGTTACTACTTTGAGTAGCAGCAACAACAAAATAGCATCAGAAGTTGGCAGTGGAGAGACTGAGACTACAGCACTAGTTTGATCCGTGAAGAAGGAAGTGCTCGGTCAGCATGGAGATTGTATGATGCAGTGTTGGCAGCAGTAGTGGGACAAAAGGGAAAAGGAGAAGAAATGTGACCAAAATCCCAACAAGGAAACCCGAGTGGTTTTGAAAAGACACTACAAGTGGTATGCTCCTCCTATGTGGTTTTAGGCACATCAGCGAGAGCTTATGAGTCATGTTTATCCTGACAAGTGAAAGGATATGAGATTCTCTCCTGGGTGGAATTAACCTCATTTGGATTTTACTGTCACATTCTCTCATACAAAATGAATTCTTTTTTTTCAGTTTTTAGATACAGCGAGTGAGAGAGAGAGAAAAAATTGGCACACCAGGGCCTCAGCCATTGCAGTCGAACTCCAGACACCTGCACCACCTAGTGGGCATGTGCGACCTTGTGCTTGGGTCACCTTTGTGTGGGATCTGGCGAGAGCTTGAACATGGGGCCTTAGGCTTCACAGGCAAGCACCTTCACTGCTAAGCCATCTTTCTAGCCCTGAAATGAATTCTTTTTTTTTTTTTTTTTTTGGTTTTTCGAGGTAGGGTTTCACTCTAGCACAGGCTGACTTGGAATTCACTATGTAGTCTCAGGGTGGCCTCAAACTCATGGTGATCCTCCTACCTCTGCCTCTCAAGTGCTGGGACTAAAGGCGTGCACCACCACGCGCAGCTTTTTTTTTCCTTTTTCCTTTTCTTTTCTCTTTCTTTTTTTTTTTTTTTTTTTTTTGAATTCTTAAGATGAGTTCTGGAGAATCCTTGAGCTTTCCATATAATTTCTTCAGTATAGTAATAGCTTGAAATGTACCAAGTCTACGTCCTCTCATGCTGGGCCTCTCACGTGGCATAGATGTCCACTGGAATACTTCCTGTTTTACACTGAGAATACTAAGTGCAGAATATCAGACAGCTTTTAAAAAACATTTTTATTAAGAATTTTAATACATGAACATACTGTAATTTGATTGTATTCCTTGCCTGTTACCCTCTTTTGTCTTCCCTCCTCCATCCCTGTTACACTGAGCACCCCTCCTCTATCCAAGCAGTACTTCTGGTTTTGTTTTTTTTTTTTTTTTTTTTTTTTTTTGGTTTTTCGAAGTAGGGTCTCACCCTAGTCCAGGCTGACCTGGAATTAACTATGTAGTCTCAGGGTAGCCTCGAACTCATGGCGATCCTCCTCTGCCTCCTGAGTGCTGGGATTAAAGGCGTGCGCCACCATGCCTGGCTTAGTACTTCTGTTTTTTTTTTTTTAATATTTTACTTATTTTTATTTATTTATTTGAGAGAGAGAGAGAAGTAGTCAGGTAGAGAGAGAGAGAGAGAGAGAAATGGGCAAACCAGGGCCTCCAGCCACTGCAAACGAACTCCAGATGCATGCGCCCCCTTGTGCATCTGGCTTACGTGGGTCCTGGAAAGTCGAACCTGGGTCTTTTGGCTTTGCAGGCAAGCATCTTAACCGCTGAGCCATCTCTCCAGCCAGTACTTCTGTTTTGATGTCTCCAGCTTTTTGTCTTCTTCCTCTGATCTCTACAAAATGTTGATGACTCGGAATGATGCAGGTCTCGTGGGGTCACGAATGCAGCAGTCAGTTCCTGTCTGGATGACAGAACCTCTTGAGTATTCTTTCTTACCCTGTGGCTCTTCCATTCTCCCTGCCAACCTCTTTGGCAGTGTTCCCTGAGCCTTGGAGGGCATTCTGATTTGCAAATGTTAATTTGTTGTTGTCCCGACTTAGTGTCTGAATAGCAATCATGTATGAGACCCTTAAGTGACAAATTATGTTGCTAATGCCTACGCATAGATGAAATTGAAGTGTGTACTTCGTTGTTGCTTTAGTTATAATAATAATGATAACAATAAAATATGATTATAATTAAAATGTTAAATGCATCTCCTTGTTGAAATTAAAAGCCTTCGAGTGAGTACACAGTGTAGGTCCTGCTTTCTGAGTTATTACAGGTATATTCATGTCAAGCTGGCTGGATTCTTCAAGATCACGGGTAAGTCCCTCGGTCTATAGAAAGCATGAGGGTGAAGCTTGGCTTTTAGTTCTGGCATCTCAGCTAGCTTGTGACTAAGCAGTTCCTCTGCACCCTGAGTGCCTCAGTTTAGTCTTCTGTAAAAAGAATACCATATATCTTATGGAATTGTTCATTTTTTTCATTCAACAAATAATTATTTGATGCTTAGATGTGTCTAACACCATTCCAGATATAGGACATGACAATACACAAAACAAAGGGGGGGAATTCTCTCCACATGACATGCATTCAAGTGAGGGAAACAAGAAACAAGTCAAAATACACTATCTTAGTGATTATTACATGCAAGGTGTCCGTTGAGTAATATAGAAGGTGCAATGTTGAAGACTGTCATGAGGTACAGTTCTCTGTATTCTTCACAACAGCTCCTGAAGTACCCTACAAAATGGTAGTAACCAGAAAAGGCCGCTACTGCCTTTTGTCTCTGGCTGGTCAATGAAGGCTAAGTCCATTTTTCCCTTAAGACAAATTCTCACATGCACTGTAACTGTGACCCTATTCTTCCTGTATGACAGATTAATCAAGGTGGTGTCTTACCACTGGTACAGTCTTTTCTGGAGCCAGCTGGCAGGAATCCCCTGTGTGATCCCAGATGGCAGGTGTTAGGTCCACACAGACAAATGCATAGTGTCATTGCTTTCTATGCAGAAAAACCTAGAATACATTTTGTAATGGCTATTTTTCTTTTTAAAAACATTGTGTGCCTTATTCCTGTGCCAGACATTGGGAAACCAAGCAAAATTTGTACTTTTGGAAAGGGACTGGCTCCTACATTATTTATGGGAGACCAGGGTATTGACAAGAAGCCAGGAAAAAGAGGGTTTAACACCCGGGGTTTATTGATATTTTTGCTTGTGGGAGAAAATGTAGACAGTCGAGAAACGACCAGAAGTTCACCCCAAGTATCTGAGTCTTTCATGAGATCCATCTCTGTCTCAGCTTCCTCTTCCAAAAACATGTAGCAACCAGCTAATTACCAAGCTCCTCCTTTGGATCTGGCCTCTAGGCACAGAGAGTACAGGCCTTAGCTAAGGCCCAGCTTTGTGGGATAGGGGAAGAAGGACCAGGGTGTGGAAAGATGCACCAAGAATGGTCTCCCTTAGACTATCAGTCTTTCTCAGAGGGCAGCTTTAAAGAGTCTGCTTTTAAGCCAGGCATGGTATGCACGCCTTTAATCCCAGCACTGGGGAGGCAGAGATAGGAGGATCACCATGAGTTCAAGGCCACCCTGAGAATACAGAGTGAATTTCAGGTCAGCCTGGGCTAGAGCGAGACTTTACCCCCAAAAAACAAAACAAACAAACAAAAAAAGATTCTGCTTTTATAAGGAATTTGTAACAAAAATGTGGACTCATCACACTTAGCATGATTGTGTAACTGAGAAAGTGCAAAGAAACAAGGTACAAAGAAGCTAGTGCCCAGCACAATTAATTAATTGTAATTAATCAGCTGCCATGCCATTGCTAAGTCCTTAGATAGATCCTCCTGAGTGCTCTGTGCAGGATTTGGTTTGGAATATTACACACTGGAAGAAACTGAACATGGGCCTTGCCTTCAGAGTCTATCAAGAGAAAATTCAGAATTAAAACCCAGATTAGCTGAGGAAATTGGCTCTGGAAGGTTGAGTTAATTCTCTTTCTTCCTTCCTCTTTCTTTTTTTTAAAAAAATATTTAATTAATTTATTTGAGAGAAAGAGGCAGAGGGAGTGAGAGAGAGAGAGAGAAAATGGGTGTGCCAGGGCCTCTAGCCACTGCAAACGAATTCCAGACGCATATACCCCCTTGTGCATCTGGCTTACATGGGTCCTGGAGAGTCGAACAGGGATCCTTTGGCTTTACAGGCAAACGCCTTCACCACTAAGCCATCTCTCCAGCCCGAGTCACTTTTCTTGAATCACACATCTACTTGATGGCAGACCTGGAAAAATAATGAACTTATCCAATTGAATCCACTGAGTTTTTCTATTATGTCATTTTCTATTTTTCTATTATGTCATTGGTAATAAATTTTTTTAGAAACGCTTAAGATAGCTTTAAAATAGTACCTTTAATAAATGATTTAACAAGAGCTGATTTCTATACAGGAACAAGGGGGATAGCATAGAACATGGTGCACAGGGTTTGTCCAAATTTCTCTGGGGTGTCTAGATCCCCAGTCCTTCAGAGGTATGTATTTATAAGTAAACCTTGGCATTCTGTCATTCCTCTTTTTTTTTTTTTTTTTTTTTTTTTTTTTTTTGGTTTTTGCAAGGTAGGGTCTCACTCTGGTCCAGGCTCACCTGGAATTCACTATGTAGTCTCAGGGTGGCCTCGAACTCTTGGCGATCCTCCTACCTCTGCCTCCCGAGTGCTGGGATTAAAGGCGTGCGCCACCACGCCCGGCTGTCATTCCTCTTTTTTTCCCAGATGTTCTTCCCAAGTAATGTGCTATGTTTTGCATTTTTAATATTTCTCATATACATTTTTTAAAAAAAATCTGGGCACATAAATCCTAATAAAGCTTTCAGCTGTCTCCTGTGTGCCATCTCAGACTTCCAAGTGTGTTTGTATTTGTGACACAGTGGGTAAAGTCATGAATGCCATCATGTAACTTGGTCTTGTGTCCTCTAAACGCCAGGCTTGTATTTCCGCGTGCTCTAAAAATTCTTTACAGTTCACTTGTAAATGCCACTATATTGTGCTATGACATTCTCACAGTAACATGTATTGCAAACGGGAAAACAGGGAGCCCAAGGAAAAGGGAAGGTTTGTAGTGGGGAAAGGACGAGGGAGAGGAAATGAGAGGAAGGGGAGCCATTCGAAGTGGAAGGATACACAAAGTGATAGGAGAGTGTGTTCCATTCCGGTTGGTCGTCTCCTTAGAACAGAATGTCTTATGCCCACTATAGGGGCTGGCAGGATCCACCACCCATCAAGTTACCCACTGTCTGATTCTTACATCATGGCAGATGCATGCCATTCCTCCAACATTTCTCACTGGTTGGACAGGACAGTCACCACCTCACCTCTCACCCTACTATTCGAAAGTTCATCTCCTAAATTGTCCATGTGACTGTTTGGAGTTTGCTGGACATGAGAAACTTGAACACTGACTCTTTTTTTTTTTTTTTTTTTTTTTGGAGGTAGAGTCTCACTCTAGCCCAGGCTGACTTGGAATTCACTATGTAGTCTCAGGCTGGGCTCAAACTCATAATGATTCTCCTATCTCTGTCTCCCCAGTACTGAGATTAAAGGCAAGTGCCACCAGGCCCCACGACACTGAGTTTTTGAGCTTGCTCAGCCACAACACACAGCTTTCTTCCCTGCTGCCACCTGCCTGGCACACGCCTGTTCTGCACGCAAGCCATTCTTCCCCAGCTGGTGCCCCTGTTGCTAAAGCTACAGCCACCAATGTACAGTGCATGGTCATATGTCAAAGAAAAGAAACGGGCTTGGGAAGACGGCTCTGTGTGTACAAGCACTTATCATTTAAGTAAGCGGGCTTAAGAGGGCTTGCTTTGCCCTGATTTTGATTACCCAGAACCCACATAAACATTTGGGCGTGACCATGCATGTCTGTAACCCCCGTCCTGTGGGGAACAGAGACTAGAGAATCAATGGGGCTCACTGGTCAGTCTGACCAAAAATGGCAGCTTCCAGTTCAGTGAGAGACTCCATCTCAAGGAAGCATGGGAGCAAGCAAAAACAGGAAGACATCTGGCATTCTCTGGCCTTCACATGTGTATCTCCACACAAACTACACATACTGTACATGCACAGAAAAAGAAACAGGAACACTTAATTGTTTGAAGGTTGTGCCCCACCACTACCTAGACCAACCACCTCCGATCCTCCTCTGTATTCCCTGAATCCAGGATTAATCTTGCCTGGGACTGCTCAATAATTGTTTGGCAGTGGGATGAAAGAAGGGATTTTCATGGTAGCTGCTTTTTTAAATGTAAAATTCACATAACAGAATTCACCGTTTAAAGCATACATTTAAATGACATTTAGTATATTCACAACGCTGCATAACCACTACCACTGTGTAATCCCAGAACGTTTTCATCAGGAAACCTTATAGCCATTAAGAAACTGGCCTTTGGCAACTAGTAATAAACTTTCCATTGTTTTGCCTATTCTTGAAATTTCATATAAATGGAATCATAACAATATGCATATGTAGCCTATTGTATCTGGCTTCTTTTTCTTTGGTATACAACTAGGAGTTGTGGATCAAATGGCAATCTTAGGTTTAACTTGTTGAGGAACTGCCAGACTTTTTCACAGCCACTGCCCCACCTTACATTCCCACCAGGAGTGTAAGAGGTAAGGCTTGCACTTCCTTCATATCTTCCAACACTTGTTATTTTTTCCTTATTTCTTATATCTGTTACAGTAAGCATGAAGTGATATCTCATTGGGCTCTTTTTTGGTAGTTAATTAGTTTTTGAGACAGAGTTTCACTGTGTAAGCCCTAGTTAGCCTGAACTCAATATGGAACCCAGGCTAGCCTGGAACTCCTGGCAGTCCTCCTGCCTCAGTCTCCCACACGCTGGTACTATAGGCATGTACCTTCACACCCAATTATCTTGTGCTTTTGATTTGCATGTCCCTAGTGACTAATTCTACTAAGTATCTTTTCATGTGCTTGTTGGCTATGTGTATAATTTCTTTGGAGAAATGTGTTTGTATCTGTTACTTTCTCATTGCTGGGACAAAATGCAACCAGAAATATCTTAAGGAAGGAAAAGGGGATATTTCGGACTCACATGTATGTGGGGAAGTCTTTCAAGGTGGGGAAATCATCACAGAAGCAGTAGGCCTGCCTCACATTATCACGCCAGCAGGAAGAAAGTAGATGAATGGCAGGGCTCAGCGAGCTTTCTCCTTTTTATACAGTTCAGGACCCCCAGCCCATGGATGTCAAGACTCACTGTCATCTCAATTAGTCTCACCTAGAAAATCCCTAACAGGGCTGGAGAGATGGCTTAGCAGTTAAGGCGCTTGCCTACAAAGCCAAAGGACCCAGGTTCGATTCCTCAAGACCCACGTAAGCCAGATGCACAAGGTGGCGCATGCATCTGGAGTTCCTTTGTAGCGGCTGGAGGCCCTGGTGTGCCCACTCTTTCTCTTTCCCTGCCAATTCTCTCTCACTCAAAGAAATAAATAAAAAAAAAAAAAAAAAAAAAAAGAAAATCCCTAACAGACATGCCAAAAGATTTGTTTCCATGGTATTCTAAATCTGGTCAAGTTGACAACCAGAGACTGACCATAGTGTTCAAATCTTTTGTCCACTTTTCTTTTTTTCTGTTTGGTATGTGTGTAGTGGTGAGTGGGTGTGCAGGTGCCATGTCATGCATGTGGAGGTCAGAGGGCAACTTTCAGATGTCAGTTCTTCCCTTTCCTCCTCATTTGAGGCAGGGTCTCTCATTCACCACTCTCAACAGGCTAAATGACCCCCAAACTTCTAGGGAATTCATGTCTCCACCTCCTATCTCACTATAAGCATGCTGGAATTATAGAAGCCTGCCAGGTTCCAGCTTTTGCATGAGGTATGGGGATCCAAACTCACATACTTATGCCTGCATAGCAAATGTCTTATCCACCTGAGCCATCTCCTCAGTCACCTTTTGTTTATCTTTTTATTTGGGTTGTTCATTATTTCCTGTTGAGCTCTAGCTCTTTGTAAATTCTGGATATGACACTATTAGATCCATTATTTGCAAATATTACCTCTTATTTTATGGATTTTCTCTATAGTGTTCTTTAAGATGACTTTCATAAGTAGCCAAAAATGACTTTGAACTTCCAATCCTTCTGTTTTTGCCTTCTGAGAGCTGAAATTATAGCAGGTACCTCCTGGCTTCATATCTCCATATTATAGATTTAAAAAAAAAAAACTGAGCAGAAGCTGGGTGTGGTGGCGCAAGTCTTTAATCCCCGCACTTGGGAGGCAGAGGTAGGAGGATCGCCATGAGTTCAAGGCCACTCTGAGACCACATAGTGATTTCCAGGTCAGCCTGAGCTAGAGTGAGACCCTACCTCAAAAAAACAAACAAACAAAGAAAACTGAATAGGACATGACATGGTGGTGCATGCTTGTAATATCAGCATTTGGGAGGCAGAGGCAGGAGGATCACCACAAGTTCAAGGCCAGCTTGGTCTGCATAGCACATTCTTGGCCAGCAATGAATAAGTAGCAAGATCCTGTCTCAAAAAATAAAGAAAGAAAGAAAGAAAGAACGAAAGAAAGAGAGAGAGAGAGAGAAAGAAAGAAAGAAAGAAAGAAAGAAAGAAAGAAAGAAAAGAAAGAAAGGGCGGGCAAAAAAAAGAATGAAAGAAAACTATAGTTCAGAAAGTTGATCTAAGCTGCCAAATCAATAAAACTGAGTGAAGAACTTTTGTGTTCAGTCTGTCCATAAAATCTCAGACAAGTTCTGGGCATGGTGACTCACACCTATAATCACATAAGTTGGATGCAGAGACAGTAGAATTGTAAATCTGAGGCCAGTCTGGGCTTCACAGTGATACCCTGTGTAAAAAAAAAACCAAAAATTGGGGGCTGGAGAGATGGCTTAGCGGTTAAGGCGCTTGCCTACAAAGCCAAAGGATCTAGGTTTGCTTCCCCAGGACCCATGTAAGCCAGATGCACGAGGGGGTGCATGTGTCTGGAATTTGTTTGCAGTGGCTGGAGGTCTTGGCACACCCATTTTCCTGCTCTCTGTCTCTCTCTCTCTGCCTCTCTCTCAAATAAATAAAAATAAAATACTTTTTTAAAAAATCTCATACAGGTATGCTAAGGACACCTCATTGCATCTATCTTCTCTCCGTTCTTGTCCTTCAAAGACATTTTTTCTTTATGCCAGACATAGAGTGTGTGTGAATTGGTGCACCAGGGCCTCCAGCCATTGCAATTGCACTTCAGACATGTGCGCCCCCTTGTGTGCATGTTCGACATTGCGTGCTTGCATCACTGCATCTGGCTTACATGGGACCTGGAGAGTTGAACATGAGTCCTTAGGCTTTGCAGGCAAGCACCTTAACTGCTAAGCCATCTCTCCAGCCAAGGACAATTTTTACTAGCATCTTCCTGAAGCTGTTACTCTGAAGAAGGTTCCTTCTGCCTCCTAGGTATGGCTGTTTGTGGAGAGAACAGGTGGGAGTAGAAAGCAAATAGGAGAAGCTAAGCTCTTGCCCAGCATTTGACTTGGAAGATGTAGAGGCCAACAGGCACTTCCACCATCGAGAAACATCTCCAAGTTCACAGGAAAGGTGGGCAGTGAAGGTGACATACCAAGGGCCCTGCACACTGTCTTCATCTACCTCATGAAAAGTTGGATACCCAGGCCATGGCAGTACTCACCTGCACATCATGCTGGAAATTGAGAATGTAAAACTCCGAGACTTTTGACTTCCCTCTACAGACTAAGAGCATCTCTTGCTTTCTGTGTCTTTTTTGTTTGTTTGTAGTTTTTCAAGGTAGGGACTCACTCTAGCCCAGGCTGACCTAGAATTCACTGTGTAGTCTCAGGGTGGCCTCGAACTCATGTGATCCTCCTATCTTTGCTTCCCGAGTACTGGGATTAAAGGCATGCACCACCGTGCCTGGCCATCTTTTTGTTGTTGTTGTTGTTAATTGCCTTAAGTATTTATTATGTGCTAGGCCCAGGGTTAAATCCTCTTGAAAATTCCTAAGGGAAAAACCAAGGAGTCAGAAAATCAGCTTACAGCTTGTCAAATTAATTTGGTGGGCTATGACCATTAAACATGAAATATACTAGAACAGAAATGATCAGCCAGGCGTGGGGGCACACGCCTTTAATCCCAGCACTCGGGTGGCAGAGGTAGGAGGATAGCCAAGAGTTCAAGGCCACCCTGAGACTACATAGTGAATTCCAGGTCAGCCTGGGCTAGAGACCCTACCTTGAAAAACAAACAAACAAACAAACAAACAAACAAAAAGCTGGGCGTGGAGGTGCATGCCTTTAATCCCAGCACTCAGGAGGCAGAGGTAGGAGGATCACCGTGAGTTCAAGGCCACCCTGAGGCTACATAGTGAATTCCAGGTCAGCCTGGGCTAGAGTGAGACCCTACCTCAAAAGAAATGATTAGGGTACAGCCCATGCAATAATGGAGAGTATTATATTATTTTGTAGATTTTTCTTTTCATGTTCATGAGCATGTGAATGGTTGTGCATGTGGTCCCTAAGCATGCATTCCTTCTTCAGCTGGGTGTAGTAGCACAGACCTGTTGTCCTATCACTGGGAAATAGAGGCAAGGAGGATTCATGGCCATCTATGGCTACGTAGTGACTTTGAGGTCAGTATGAACTACAAGAAACCCTATCTTTACATCTCAATCACACCTCTAAAGTGCAGGAGCCATTGCGGAAGAGGTGGTAGAAAGAATGTAAGAGCCAAAGGATGGGGAGAGTGCTTTGGAACACTGCCTTCTGGACACAATGTGACCACTGCATTCATGATCCCACGGCAGCTGTCATTACTGGCACAAGACCTGCATAATATTGGGCCCATCAGCGTGTCATCGTGGTCATGGATTAAAAAATAAAAAAGCATGGCATGGGCAAAAAAAAAAGACATCAAAATAGAAGAGGGATTAGTTGGAAAGATGAACGTTTCCATGGGTATGGAAATTGTTAATAGAAAATTTTAGGTTAATGAGAGTTTAGGCAAAAGTTGGTAGAGGTGGGTAATGCTATGCCCAGAAGCCAGAGAGTGTTATTAGAAAGATTTCAGGGCCAGGGGTGGAATGCATTGTTGTTGTTGGCAAGGGGGCCCTCATGCCCCCAAAACATTACAGGCTATTACCAAGGCTCTTGGTTGCCCACCAAGACTAGATGGTAAAACATTATAGCTAAAGACAGCACATGCTTGGGCTGCCAATCACTGAGAAATCCAGCTGGAGCTGAGCTGGAAGCCTCCTCACTTTTTTCAAAAATATATTTTATTTATTTATTTGAGAGCGAGAAAGAGGAGAGAGAGAGAGAGAGAGAGAGAGAGAGAGAGAGAATGAGTGCACCAGGGCCTCCAGCCACTGAGACATCTCTATCATTCCTTCTAAAGGCTCAGGGACCAGTACAGGCGAGATGGCAGAAAGAATGTAAGAGCCAAAGGAAAGGGAGGAGTGCTTACAATACTATCTTCCAGACACAAGGTGGCCTTGATATTCATGACCTCACAGTCATTGATGCTACACCTACCTACACAACACCTGCATAATAGGAGTAACAAAATGATGACATCCAAATAGAAGAGACGCTAGCTGGAAAGAAGGATTCAGCTGGAGGGGAACTTGGGAGGAGGAAAAGGAAGGGTTGAGGGAGGGGATTATATTTATGGACGTTGTCAATAAAAAGTTTTATTTTTAATTTAGATTAAAAAGAAAAAAAGAACCTTGGTTTTTTTGTTTTGTTTTGTTGTTTTTTGTTTGTTTGTTTGTTTGTTTTTCCAGGTAGAGTCTCACTCTAGCCCAGGCAGTCTTTGTTTGTTTGTTTTTAAATAGGCAAGAAAATCACTGCTCCAAAAACAGTCCTAGCACATAAATTGTCTCAGGTGGCCATTTTTTCAAAGAAAACAGGCTTCAGAGAGGCAAAAGGTCAGTGGTGGAAGCAGAGTTCTAGTGAGTGCTTCCGAGCTGAGTCAACACCCTACGATGGTGAGGTGGATCCGCGAGCTAATTGTGGACTCCATGAGGAAGAGAAGACACTGTAAGTAGTTGGAAGTGAGGACAAATGAGGTGAGGGGAGGCACAGGGACCTTCAGAGCAGGAAATGGCTGCCTTATCAGCCAAGGGGCAAGGTGGAGAGTCACCAAGGGCCCAGGAGCCATGCCACCCATCAGAAGTTTCAATTCTAGCAGGCCTGTCATTGGTAGCGAGAGCCACGGAGGACACGGAACCAGAGAGCTGTGCAAAGCAAATGAGGAGAAGGTAGTTGTGGCCTCTTTCTCCCCTATCCACTTCCCTCCCTGCCCTTAGAATCTCCCTTTGCCAGCCATGCTGGAAGTTAGATGCCAGGGAGCTTGCATCCTGGATCAGTCCCCCTGTGGTGCAGGGCAGAGCAGAGCAGAAGGCTAAAAGATGCATCTGAGGACAGCAGGCCAAGCCTGGCATAAATGGAAGAAAGGAGGGAGGGAGGGAAGGAGGGACATGAGCCTATGTGCAACATGTAAGCATTTTAAAATGCTTCGTAGGCCGGGTGTGGTGGCGCATGCCTTTAATCCCAGCACTCAGGAGGCAGAGGCAGGAGGATCACCACGAGTTTGAGGCCACCCTGAGACTGCACAGTGAATTCCAGGTCAGCCTGGGTCAGAGTGAGACCCTACCTCGAAAAACCAAAATAAAATAAAATGAAATGAAATGAAATAAAATAAAATAAAATGCTTTGTAGAAGCGTCCTTTTGCAATTGAAAGGAGTCATGGCTAAAGAAAAGTTGCTTGGGCTGGAAAGATGGCCCAGTGGTTAAGAGCACTTCCTGTGCAAGCATGAGGGCCTGGGGAGGCCTGAGAGACCAATGGGGTTGGTCCCTAGGACCCACATAACAGCTGGGTGTGGCCATGCATATCTGTAACCCCAAATTGCTGGAACTTGTGAAAAACCAACAAGCTCCAGGATCAGTAAGAGATACCACTCACGCTCAAACGGGAATGGGTGGAAGAGCAATGGAGTGGGAACACAATGCTGCACTCTGGCCTCCACAGGTAAGAGCACTCCACCCACAGGCAAGCTTATGGGGTAGCGACAGGGCACATGCACGTGTATACAACACACACATACACCACATAGTACATCCTCTCTCTCTCTCTGTCTCTCTGTGTCTCTCTCAAAAAAAAAAAAGGTTGCTTTCTTGGGCTGGAGAGATGGCTTAGTGGTTAAGGGACTTGCCTGTGAAGCCTAAGGTCCCAGTTTGGATTCCCCAGTACTCACATAAGCCAGATGCACAAGGTGGCACATGCATCTGGAGCTCATTTGCAGTGGCTGGAGGCACTGGTATGTCCAGTCTCTCTATCCCCTCCGCACCTTAGATAAATAAAATGTTTTAAGAATTACTTTCTTTACAGAGTTATAAGCATCAACAAAAGAGATACGCAGATCTTTTGAAAATTGTCATGTGCTGAATCAATGTAAGGCCTAACTATCATTACTAGTTCTCTAGATACAGGGCTTATATGGGAGTGTAAAAAGTTGCACTTTATTGAGCATCTCCTATTGGAATATTTTAAATATGGTTTTGTGTAGTTATTTTTAATTTTTAAAATTTATTTGTAAGCAGAGAGAGAGACAGAATGAGAGAGAATAGGCGCGCCAGGGCCTCTAGCCTCTGCAAACGAACTCCAGATGCATGTGCCACTCTGTGAATCCAGCTTTACACTGGTACTAGGGAATTGAACCCAGGCTGTTAGGCTTTGCAGGCAAGCACCTTAACCACTGAGCCATCTTCCCAGCCCGTATTATTGGAACATTTTAGATGTAAGTAATTATTACTAAGAGAGCTGTGTAAGGCAGGTGGTGGACTGGCACTGACTCCTACTGGACTGAAACTTACTTACTATGTAATCCAGTCTGGTCTCAAACTATGGGTGGTCCTCAGTTGGGGTCCCTCCTAGGGCAGCCCAGGAGGGACGGCAGTGTCTCTGCCGAGTTGGGGGTGAGAGGTGCAGAGTCACGACACAGACTCCAGGAGTTGGGTGGAAGCAGCAGAGGGCGAGCTGCTGCAAACTCATTTATTCAAGGAAGTATAGGGGGTTTAAGGGGTTTGGCTGGCCAATCATTGTATGGGGTGGTCCCCTTTTTGTGACCAATGACAGCCTGTCTCCAGACAGATCATCTCGTAGCAGGTTTCTCGCGAACATGAGACGGTAGCTGTTGTCACGTCAGGCCTGCGCAGGAAGCATGTTCACAGAAGCCACTTCCTGGTTTCTTCTGACATGTGGTCTGGCTAGGGCCAGGCCTGAATTGTGCCATACAGTCCTCCTGCCTCTGCCTCCTGATTGCTGGGATTACAGGTATGCATTACCACAGCCAGCTTGCTAAGAAGTGATTTAGAGAGTATAATAAGCTAAGAGTGACCCATCTTGATCACAGTATAGCTGTGATGTCCAGCCAGCAACTCCACATTCAAAGTGGGTGTAGGAGACTGGTTGAGATTCAGCCCTCCCCAAAGCTAGGAGCAGAGTTCTACTTGCACATTCTGGCCACATGACTGCTCCTAACTACAAGGGTGCTGTGGTGGGAGGCAGCAAAGGACAAATGGCACCTGTGTGGTCTGCTGTACATACAGAAAGCACAGCACAGAATTAGCGGTTTCATAGGCCTACATGTGTTTGTGTGTCTTCCATTTCTTTTTTGTTTGTTTGTTTTTGTTTTTTTGAGGTAGGGTCTCACTCTGGCCCAGGCTGACCTGGAATTAACTATGTAGTCTCAGGGTGGCCTCGAACTCTTGGCGATCCTCCTACCTCTGCCTCCCGAGTGCTGGGATTAAAGGCGTGCGCCACCATGCCCGGCCCCCCATTTCTTTTTTTAAATATTCTATTTATTTATTTATTTATTTATTTATTTATTTATTTATTTATTTGAGAGAGAGAAAGAGACAGATAGAGAGTGGACATGCCAGGACCTCTAGCCACTGCAAGGAAGGAAATCCAGACGCATGCGCCACCTTGTACATCTGGCTTTCTGGGGGCACTGGGGAATTGAACTCCAGTCCTTAGGCTTTGCAGGCAAGTGACTTAACTGCTAAGCCATCTCTCCAGCCCATGTCCTCCATTTCTATCAGTCCTATGCATGGCATTCTCCTTTACAAATATGGCTTGACACACACTGGTAAAGGCAGAGGTTGGCCACAGATCCAGTACTTTGTAATTACAGTCCAATTGGTAGGCCGTGTCCTACTCGCCCCCTCAAATGCCCCTCCAAGATCTTGGTCATGCAGTCACATCAGGCTCCAGTGGGCTTGAGGAAGAGAGAAGAGGGAATGAGATGAGTTGATGTCTGTCCCTGGGACTATGCATGGAATGGTGACAAAGCCACGAGAAGAGGTTCCCTAACTCCATGTTCTGGGCTTGCACCTCTGCCAGAGTGTGGCTGCTTTGGAATAGGCATACTGGCAAGTTTACCCTTATTTTGATGATGCCTCTACCTGGAACTCCTGTGGGATTCCCTTTACAAGTTGCAGAGAGACCTCAACCTCAGAACCATAAAATTATACCTCCATTCTGACCTCAAACCCAACTACAGCTACTCATCTCATTGACCATCAGTTCCAAGTTGCTCCCCCAAGACAGAAATGTATTGTAACTTAGCTGTGAAAGAATGTGGTGTCTGTTCAAATAAAAATTACAAGCCAGGCATGGTGGTGTATGCTTCTAGAGCCAGCACTCTGGAGGCAGAGGTAGGAAGATCGTTGTGAGTTCGAGGCCAGCCTAGGACTACAGAGTGCGTTCCATGTTAGCCCGGGCTACAGTGAGACTCTGCTTCAAAAAATACAAAACAAATAATGAGATAAATAAAAATAAAAATTGCAGAAGTGCTTAAGGCAGCAGAATTACTGTTCAAATATATACACTCTCCTAGGTTGACACCCTGGAAGAACACAACTCTTAAGTTTCATTAATATAATTTTTACCATATTAAAAAAAAATTACCTTGACAAGTGTTGCAGTCAGGTTCACATTGCTGGCAGAAATTACCTGACCAAGAGCAGCTTTTGGGAAAAAAGGGTTTATTTTGGCTTAAAGGCTCGAGGGGAAGCTCCATGATTGCAGGGGAAAACGATGACATGAGCAGAGGGTGGGCATCACCCCCTGGCCAACATAAGGTAGACAATAGCAACAGGAGAATGTGCCAAACACTGGCAAAGGAAAGCTGGCTGTAACACCTGCCCTCAACAATACACTGCCTCCAGGAGGCGTTAATTCCCAACTCTCCATCAGCTGGGAACCTAGCATTCAGAACACCCAAGTTTATGGGGACACCTGAATCAAACCACCACAAGGAGCATTGTGAAAAGAATGCTGGAGCCAGGCATGGTGGTGCACGCCTTTAATCTCAGCACTTAGGAGGCAAACGTAGGAGAATCGCTGTCAGTTTGAGGCCAGCCTGGGACTACAGAGTGAGTTTCAGGTCAGTCTGGGCTAGAGTGAGACCCTACCTTGGAAAAAAAAAAAAGGAAAGGAAAGAAAAGAAAGAAAAAGAATGCTGGACTTGGTAAAGATAGATGTGGGATAACAATATTGGTTGCCATACGTTGAGATGGGGTTGGTGAAATTACAAACTGGTTTTGCTTTCAGACAAGCAGCTTTTGTTTTCTTGCGGTACTGGGAGTGGAGCCCAGTGCTGTGCCACTTAGCTTCTTCTCTGGCTGTTTTGGCTTCCTCAGAGCAATTTGGCAGTGAGCATCAGGAACCTTTAGTGATTCAGCCAGTTGACCTAGAAATTCCATTTCTAGGAATCTTTCTTGCAAAGGAAGCCACATATGCAACTATCTGCTACAGAATTCTTTGTAACACAGGAAAAAGAGGAAAATCCCATGATGAGGAAATGGTCAGGCTCATGATGGTAGACACATTAAAGGAAATGATGTAGTCACTTACAATCATATATATATATATATAATATATATATGTGTGTGTATATATATATAATTTGAGAGAGAAAGAGTGAGAGAAAGAGAATGGGCATGCCAGGGCCTCCAGGCACTGCAAACAAACTCCAGACGTATGTGCCCCCTTGTGCATCTGACTTACATGGGTCCTGGGGAATAGAACCAGAGTCCTTTGGCTTTGTAGGCAAATGCCTTAACTGCTAAGCTATCTTCTTCAGCCCTATAATGACATTTTACAGGCTAGGCATGAGGGCACATGCTTATAAATTCAGTAGTTGGGAGATATGGTTGAAAGCGGGAGGATCAGAAGTTCAAGGTTAGCCTCTTCAACATAGTGAGTCTGAGCTACATGAGACCATGTCTTAAAAAGTTTTAGGACTGAGGAGATGACTCAGCAGTTAAAGGTACTTGCTTGCAAAGCCTACCAGCCTGAGTTGACCCATGTTCTATTCTCTAGTGCCCAGTTTAAGCCAAATGCACAAAGTGGCACATGCATTTGGAGTTTGTTTGCAGTGGTATCTCTCTCAAATAAATAAATAAATAAAAATTTAAAGTCATGTGCCACCGTGCCTGAAAAAAAGTTTTTTTAAGTTCAAGCACTTCAATCAACTATAACAGCCCCACCCCAACATTTATTTATTTATTTATTTGAGAGTGACAAACAGACAGAAAAAAAGGCAGGTAGATAGAGAATGGATGCGCTAGGGCCTCCAGCCACTGCTGATGAACTCCAGATGCATGCGCCACCTTGTGCATCTGGCTTACATGGGTCCTGAAGAATGGAGCCTCAAACCAGGGTCCTTAGGCTTCACAGGCAAGTGCCTAACCACTAAGCCATCTCTCCAAGCACCCCCCCCCCAATATTGTTGTTGTTTTCTTTTTACTAGAAGAAAAGCAATCTTCCCCCAAGAAGCAGATGAGAAATGAGACACCAACACAAATAAGCGTAACAAGGCAGTTTGGATACTAATGGAAGCTTTGCCAAGTGTGAGTGGAAGGATCAGCTCTGCCTGGGAGAGCTGTCTTGGTAAAAAGAGATGACATTTATGCGGGGTCTTGAAGGATGAATGAGAGTTCTCGAGGGCTTTGTAAATTGTTAAGCGCTATGTAAGTGTAAGTTAGTCTTTGGCCTTTATTATTACTGTTGAGGCTTACCTCATATAAAGCTCTCTTTCTTGTCTCTTTCCCATGCTCCCCAAAGCCCAGGAACCCCGGGACAGGAAGCAGTGGCAGTTAAACAGTCACACATCAGTGCTCCGTCAAGTGAACTGAGGCGCATCCAACTAAGGCGCAGACTCAGGACCATTCCCTGGGAGCTGGGCCAGGGAGGTGCTAGCTGCAACCATTCACCACCCTATGGAGAGGCTGGCTGTGCTTGGAGTCACCTCCCTGACTTATGCGGCCATCTCTACCTAGGGGGATGGTAAAAACCGAAAAGGAGTCTCACACATCCGTCTGTGTTTCACGCTGGCAGGAAATGATGTGTTAGATGTCTTATAGCCTCCAGACAGGGTAGAGTGGAAAGCAGGGTGTGAGGGAGGGGACCAGGAAGGTTAGCAAGAGATGATCTGTTCTGGAGAAAGTCGTGGAAACTCAAGATTGGAAGGGATTTGAAAGTTTTCTGATTTAAGCCTCCTGTCCCCCTCCCCACCAGTATCCATCACTATGTCATGGCTCTCTGCCTGCGGGGGGCGGGGGCGCGGGTCAGAGGCCCTATCTCCTATGACGTGCTTCTGTTCCTCCAGTCTGTTTCAGATCTTCCTGAAACATTTCACTTCTTGGCAAAACACTCACTGTTTGCTGTGTGCCAGGCACTGTGTTTATGTATTACTCCTTTGATTAAAGTGTGCCCTCCTGTGTCTGCTATTATATATTTACTCATGTAATAAACATACATGAGACACCTACAATGTGCCAGGTCGTTTTCTAGATGTAACAGGATGGAGGAAAAGACACCCAAGTTCTCATGGACCAAGCATCTCATCATGTCATTATAATTTCACTTTATTTCAATTTCTTTTTTAAAAAAATATTTTTAATATATTTTATTTATTTATTTATTTATTTATTTGAGAGAGAGACAGAGAGAGAGAATGGGCACAAGGCCTCCAGCCCCCTGCAAACGAATTCCAAATGCATACACCCCCTTGTGCATCTGGCTTACATGGGTCCTGGAGAATCAAACCGGGATCCTTTGGCTTTGCAGGCAAACGCCTTAACCACTAAGCCATCTCTCCAGCCCTATTTCAAGTTCTTTATTCAATTATTTATTCGTTCATTCTTTTTTTCTTTTTTTGGTTTTCTGAGGCAGGGTTTCACTCTAGCCCAGGCTGACCTGGACTTTCACTGTGTAGTCTCAGGGTGGCCTAGAACTCATGGTGATCCTCCTACCTCTGCCTACCGAGTGCTGGGATTAAAGGCATGTGCCACCATGCCTGTTCATTTATTTTTTTTTATTTATTTTTATTTTTATTTATTTATTTTTTTGGTTTTGTGAGGTAGGGTCTCACTCTGGTCCAGGCTGACCTGGAATTAACTATGTAGTCTCAGGGTGGCCTTGAACTCTCGGCAATCCTCCTACCTCTGCCTCCCGAGTGCTGGGATTAAAGGCATGCACCACCACGCCCGGCCTTTATTTTTTTTTTAAAAAAATATTTATTTATTCATTTATTTACTTGAGAAAGAGAGAGAGAAAGAGGCAGAGAGAATGAAACAGAGAGAGAGAATGGGTGCGCCAGGGCCTCCAGCCACTGCAAACGAACTCCAGATGCATGCGCCCCCTTGTGCATCTGGCTTATGTGGGTCCTGGAGAGTCAAACCGGTATCCTTTGGCTTTGTAGGCAAATGCCTTAACCGCTAAGCCATCTCTCCAGCCCCTATGTTCATTCATTTTTGAGACAGTCTCATGATGCTTAGACTGGCCTCATACTCACTATTGACAGCAATAGTACTGATTGACTTTGAGACAGCCAGGCTAGCTTCCTACTCCACAATGGCTTTGATTTCACAATCTTCTTGCCTCAGTCTCCCCAGTGCTGATTTTACAGATGTGTGGCACTATGCCCAGCTTACAGCTTGCTTTACCATTCTTATCATACTAGATCCTTGCCTACACCCTAGTAGACATCTATCATACCCAAGGTTGGCCTTAGCTGCTTCCTGTACAATTCTCTAATGCCCAGGACAGAGGCTAGCACCAAGGTCTGTGATCAGTAGTCATTTGTTTCTAGAGTATATGAACTCACAAAGCATTCTCTCTTTGTTGTTGTTTATAAGGTAAGGTCTCACTCTATCCCAGGCTGACCTGGAATTCACTATGTAAAAACATTCACTACCACACCTGGCTTCACATAGCATATATATATATGCTTTTCAAGGGTCTCACTCTAGCTCAGGCTGACCTGGAATTCATTCTGTAGTCTCAGGGTGGCCTCGCACTCATGGCAGTCCTCCTACCTCTGCCTCACAAGTGCTGGAATTGAAGGTGTGTGCCACCACGCCCGGCCATATAGCATATTTTTGAATTATTTATTTATTTGATATATATATAGAGAGAGAGAGAGTCAAAGAGAAATATGGAACATGCCAGGGCCTCTAGCTACTACAAACGAACTCCAGCCACATGCATCAGCTTGTGCATCTGGCTTACATGGGTACTGGAGAATCAAACCTGGGTCCTTAGGCTTCAAGGCAAGCACCTTAACCGCTAAGCCATCTCTCTAGCCCCACATAGCATTCTTATCAAAACCTTGCCAGCCAGTGATATTTATTTAGACTTGCCAACACCTATTCATCAGTGCTAAAACTTGAACTTGTGTTTTCTAGCCTGTTAACTCTTATAGGCCTTATACTTGCCATGGACAGGAAGGTTTTGTTTTTTTTGTTTTGTTTTTTTAAATACAATACCATGATTAAAACTCAGACCATCAAAATGATTCTCCAAGGCAGAGCTACAGTTTAGAGCTGAGATTTGAACCCAAGTCCACTGGATGCCATAGCCTGATCATTCAACTTCTTTTTTTCTTTTTCTTTTAAATTTGTGTGTGTGAGAGAGAATAAGAGAGAGAGATAGAAAATTGGCACGCTAGGGCCTCTAGCCACTGCAACTGAACTCCAGATGTGTGCACCACCTTGCTTACATGTGCCACCTTGTATGCATGCGCCACCTTGTGAATCTGACTTGCGTGGGTTCTGGGGAGTCGAACCTGGGTCCTTAGGCTTTGCAGGTAAGTGCCTTAACCATTAAGTCATTTCTCCAGCCCCTCATCATTCAACTTGTATGTGATGCCACTGGTTAGGCACTAGTTTATCTGTAAACCCATCCTTTCTTTTCTCCTAGATAACCAGTCCCTGGGAGAAGACATTCTATTAGCCTCCATTTCATGTTTGCTATGATACCTGAACAGTGCTTGGTTCTCCAGTACACACTCACTACCACATGTACCTCTGTCTTAAACCCCAAAGGGGTAGAAAAGAAAATGGGGCTGAGGAGGTAGCTTAGTCCATGAAGCACCTGCTGTGTAAGAATGAATACTTGAGCTGGGATCCCCAGAATCCATATGAAAACTGGACTCTATAGTGGGTGTCTGTAATCCCACCACAGTGGCCTACTTCAAGAAGGAAGGAAAGCTCACAGCCAGCTAGCCTGGAGAAGACAAAATAGCTCAAACAAGGTGCTGGAGAGATGGCTTAGTGGTTAAGGTGCTTGCTTGCAAGGCCAAAGGCTACAGGTTCAATTCCCTGTTATCCACGTAAAGCCAGATGCACAAGGTGGTGCATGTGTTGGAGTTTGTTTGCAGTAGCTGGAAGCCCTACTGTGCCAATATTCTTTCTCTCTCTCCCTCTCTCTCTCTCAAATAGATAAGTAAAATTTTTTTTAAATGCTTCAAATAAGGTGGAAGAGAACTGACACCCAAAGTTGTACTCTGAGCTACACACACTATGGCATGCACACACTCACACACTTGGACATACATGCACACCCACACACCAAAAAAAAAAAAAAAGGGCTGAGAGATGGCTTAGTGGTCAAGGCATATGCCTGTGAAACCTAGGGACTCTGGTTTGATTCCCCAGGTCCCTCGTAAGCCAGATGTACATGGTGGTGCATGTGCCTGGAGTTCGTTTGCAGTGGCTAGAGGCCCTGGTGTGCCCATTCTCACTCTCTTTCTCTCCCTCTCTCTGTCTCTAATAGATAAATAAATATCTTTAAAAAAAGAAAGAATGAATTAATGCTTCTGATATCAGTTCATAGGATGGTGATAGGCTGGAGGGAGAGATGGTGCCGAGGGGAAGCTCCTTCCCAGACACCACTAGGCATCTTCAGGAAGGCTGAGGAAAGCTGGGGACTCATCTCAGTACTAAAGCACTCCTTTCGTAGGCATCACACTTTATTTATTTGTTTATTTATTTATTTAGTTTTTTTTTTTTTTTGAGGTAGGGTTTCACTCTAGCCCAGGCTGACCTGGAATTCACTATGTAGTCTCAGGGTGGCCTTGAACTCGTGGCGATCCTCCTACCTCTGCCTCCTGAGTGCTGGGATTAAAGGTGTGTACCACCATGCCCGGCTCAGAATAGTTTTATGAAAGAATGGGAGAAAGAGAGAAAGAGAGAGAGAGAATAGGTGTGCTAGGGCCTCCAGCCACAGCAATCAAACTCCAGATGCAGGCACCACGTTGTGCGCATGTGCAACCTTGCGTGCTTGTGTCACCCTGTGCATCTCTCTTACATGGGACCTGGAGAGTCAATCATCGGTCCTTAGGCTTCCCAGGCAAGCGCCTTAACCGCTAAGCCATCTCTCCAGCTCAGCATCACACATATTGCTCAGCTGCACATCCCCACAGGCAGGGCAGAGGGGAACATGCATAGTTTCCAGTGGGTTGGGAAAAATGAGGTTAGGTTTCGATTCAGATAGTTATTTGTGTTTTCTGAGTCTGCATGGTCGATAAATTTTCAACGAGCGGTGATTCTGTTCCTCATCTTTCATTGCTTTATGGGACTTCAGGGAATAAAAGCATAACATCCTGCTTTCCCATAAGTTCTCTGGCCGCTACCCTGGCACCAATTAAAGATGTCTTTGCAATTAATCAAAACCAATTTGGAAGCATTCTGGCGCTGCTCCTCTGATGTTCTGCCTGCTCCACACACAGTAGTTCCTCAGCTACAGTGATGCAGCCAGGCACATAGGGGCTTTTGATGAACTGGCTACGCTTGCCCCAAGTGTTAACTATGTCATCTGACATGACTAATGAGGCTCTGGACTTGATCTGAGCACAGAGAGGCTTTGCTGTTTGGAGGAGGCTCGGTTTCCAAAGCCAGCTTGGGAAGAGGCTGCGGTGTTTGGGGTACACACGCCGTCATGTCAGCTGGAGCCTTGGAGGCCTCTAGTGTTGGAGCTGGGAGTTGTCCACAGGAAGGGTGATGGAAATTGTGGGTGCTGCCAACAAGCATGTGACCTGTTTTAAACTTCTAGCTCAGCTTCTTTGAACAGACATGAAAACTAGGACCCAGCAAAAGTGGGGGTCTTGTCAAAGACCTGAGCTTTGGAGAGTGCAATAAAGGAGAAGGCATGGTCTCTGTGGAGCTAAGCTTCATTTCAGCAGGGAAACATGTATGAAGGTAATATCTGGGACTTGACACAAATACACCTTACCAAGGCTTAAACTCTGGGCTTTTTTTCCTTTGTTGGGAAAAGGTTGTGTGAGCCATTGTCACTTCAGTAGTTCCAGAACAAGGGATATAGAGTCAGCGTTGAGTCCAGAAGTTAATCTTCAGCAAATTGCTTCATTATTCTGAGCTTTGGTCCCCTTTGCTTTAACACTAGGACAGACCAAGTACTGCCCACCCAGCCCGTTTCCTCAAGACCTTGTGAGACGCAATGGAGTCAATGCGTGTGAGAGAGTAAGAGCCTCAGCATATGTTAGTTATTATTCACATTATTGCTCCCTCTTAGGAGCACTGATTGAAATCTCTGGAATATGGATCCATGGATGGCTTTAACTCTTTTCCTCTTTCTGCTCCTTTCAGAAGGCTCAGGAAAGAAATGGACATAAAACCAGCTGGTCATCTGCCTGTAATCTCTACAGCTTTCACGGAGTCCATGACATATAAAGAGGAAGAATTCAGCCATTGTAACTTAATGTCATGCCACACATTGATTGAGCACCTACCATATTCCAGACGTTGGCCACGCAGTGTGGGGACTCAGAGTTGGATAAAACATGTTCCGTGGCCACTTTGAGAGCTCACCATTTAGAGGGAAGAAGCAGACACAAACATAAATAACTATAATGTTACCATAGAAAAAATACAATTGCCATAGGAAAACCATGAATCAAGTGCTTTGGGAGTCAGAGAGGAATGACTCATACCCTAAAAGGAGGCTGGGGAAAGTCCCATGAAGGACCTGGCACTAGGACTAGGGATGGAGCTGTTGGTAGAGTGCTTGCCTATCATACATGAAGCCCTGCGTTTGATCCCCAGCACTGCATAAATCAACAAGCATGGTGGTATACACCTATAATCCCAGAAGTTCAAGGTCGTACTCAGCTACCTAGCGCGTTAGAGGCCAGCCTGAGCTACATAAGAATGTGCCTCAACAAAGCAGATGGGGGCTGGAGAGATGGCTTAATGGTTAAGGCGCTTGCCTGCAAAGCCTAAGAACCCATGTTCAACTCTCCAGATCCCACATAAGCCCACGCATAAAGGTGAGGCAAGCACAAGGTTGCACTAGGTGGTGCAAGCATCTGGTGTTTGATTGCACTGCCTGAGGCCCTTGTGTGCCAATTCTCTCTCTCTCTCTAAACTAATTAAAAAAATACATCTATGTACTTGTGTACATTAAAAAAAACAACAACAACAGATGGTCCAGTGTTTACAAGTACTTGCTAGGCAAATCTAACAACTGGAATTAGAATCCCCAAGACCCACTAAAGCCCAACAAATATCGTATGCATCTGTCTGTAATCCCAACATGTCTAAAACAATGGGAAGCAAAATCTGGAAAAGTGAAGGCCAGCTATTGGCAAAACAAGAGAGACTCTGTCTGAGCCAGGTGTGGTGGCACACACCTTTAATCCCAGCACTTGGGAGGCAGAAGAAGGAGGATCACTGTGAGTTCAAGGCCACCCTGAGACTACAGGTGAATTCCAGGTCAGCTTGTACTATAACAAGACCCTACCTCAAAAAACAAAAAAGAAGAGAGACTGTTTCAAATAAGGTGGTGGGAGGCGAGGACTGACACCCCAAGGTTGTCCTCTGACCTCCACACACGCTGTGGCATGCACACACATACTAATATACACACTCAAGCCAAAAGAAAAGAAAAGAAAAGAAAATGAGCTGTCACTATGGCACAAGCGGGGGCGAGGTCAGCTCTACCAGGAAGCATGAGACATGGCACTCCAGCCTGAGGAAAGATATGCATAGATGGGCATATGGAAGACCATGGTAACCTAAAAATCAGAATAAAAAAATCAAGGGAGATGCAGGCTGTTTCACTGTTCTCTCTGCTGGCTGAGGCCCACCTTGGCCTCTGTCCCTCAGTCATAATCTCATACAGACCCTTCTTCCAGCAGGGTCAACAACAAATGACTCAAATGACCAGGGAACAGGAACCACTATTAGATATACTTCCTGGCCTTAGAAGTGCTGGGATACAGCCCAACCCAAGAACAATTGAGCTCCACACTGGTTATGACAGTGACACCTATGACATTGGAGCAGGACACAGAACTGAAACCTTCTGGCCTGGGTCACACAGTACATTTTTCCCTTCCCTTCCTTTGTCCAGAAGGAGCCAGCTTCTTTTTTTTTATGAGTTTTGCGCTCAGAAGGGCTCTGGAAGGCCTAGAGCTGCAGCTGGACTCTAGGCGAGCCATGATCCACTCCAGGGACTCATATCCTCCAGCCCTTTCCATACTTCCTTGTGAACTGTTTTTTATTGTGCAAACAATATAGTGATAAGAAAGGAAATTTCAATAAAAGAGAGAGAGAGAGAGAGAGAGAGAGGGCTGGAGAGATGGCTTAGACGTTAAGGCGCCTGCCTGCGAAGCCTAAGAACGCCCGTTCAAATCTCCAGGTCCCACGTTTAGTCAGATTCAAAAGCGCACAATGTTGCACATGTGCATAAGGGAGCTCACGTGTCTGGAGTTGGTTCACAGCAGCTGAGAGGCCCTGGGACACCCATTCTCTCTCTCTCTCTCTCTCTCTCTCTCTCTCTCTGCCCCTTTCTTATTCTCTCAAATAAATAAATAAAAATAAAAATATTTAAAAAATGATGCTTGGCTCTGCCTCAGGCCCTGAGTAATAAGGAGCCAGCTGACCATAGACACTATGAGCCAGAGTACATCAGTCCCTCCTTTAAGGTGTTGTCTCAGGTATTTTGGTAACAGTTACTGAACGCTCACTAATGTAATACACCGTTTTCAGTGATGACTGGATAATGTTGTTAAAAAAAAAAAAAACAACACTACTGCAATGCTGCCACACTGACTTGGGTTGTAAGCTCAGCTCCTCTGATCTGAAGCTGGTGTCCCTGGGCAGATCACTCCATCTCTCTGAGCCTCAGATCCTCATTTAAACATGAGCATTGAGTCGGACGTGGTGGCTCACGCCTTTAATCCCAGCACTTGGGAGGCAGAGGTAGGAGGATTGCCGAGAGTTCGAGGACACCCTGAGACTACATAGTTAATTCCAGGTCAGCCTGGACCAGAGTGAGACCCTACCTCGAAAAACCAAAATAATAATAATAATAAAATAAAAATGAGCATTGCGGCTGGAGAGATGGCCTAATGGTTAAAGTGTTTGCCTGTGAAGCCAAAGTACTCATGTTCAATTCCCTAGGACTCACGAAAGCCAGATGCACAAGGGACATATGTGTCTGGAGTTTGTTTGCAGTGGCTGGATGCCCTGGCATGCTCATTCTCTCTCTTTCTGTCTCTCTTCTCTCTATCTCTGCTTGCAAATAAATACATAAATAAAAATTATTTAAAAATGAGAATTGGGGGGCTGGAGAGGTTGCTCAGTGGTTAAAGGTGCTTGCTTGCAAAGCCTAACGACCTGGGTCAGATTTCCCAGTGCCCATGTAAAGTCAGACAACGTGGCATATGCTTCTGGAGTTTGTTTGTGGTGGCAGGAGACCTTGCACACCCAGACTCTTTGTGTTTGCCTCTTTCTTTCTCTCTCTCGTGCTCTCAAATAAGTTTAAAAAAAAAATTTGAAAAGATGAGAATTGGGGCTGGAGAATTGACTCGACAGTTAAAGGTACTTTCTTGCAAAGCCTGACAGTCTGGCTTCAGTTCCCCAGATCATGTAAAACCAGATGTACAAAGTGGCACATGAATCTAGAGGTAATTTGCAGTGGCCAGAGGCCCTGGAACCTCTCTCTCTTTCTCTCTCTGCTTGCAATTAAAAAAAATTTAAAAATATATAAATGAGAATTGTATTAGTATCACCTTCATGGAATTGCAGTGAGAGACACGGATATGGAAGTACTCAATGCCCTGGCCTAGATCCCACCTTGCCTTTTCCCTCTTGCCCATATTTAACTACCTTCCCATCACTAGGTCCAGCAGGTGAGTTCATCTAAATTCTGTCAGGTTTACCAGTCTGTACATTCATGTTCATTGGGCAAATATGTCATTTTTTACTTAAGTATTCTCCTCTGATGGAAATTTTAGTTGTTGCTTAAATGTTCAGTATTTCTAATAATGATGCAAGAAATATGCTTAATATTGCTCACTCATCATTTAAAGAAGGCATCTGGGGCTCAGGTGATGACTTTGTGGTTAAGGCGCTTACCGGCAAAGCCAAAGGACCCAGGTTCCATTCCCCAGCAGCATCCATGTAAAGCCAGATGTACAAGGTGGCACATGCATCTGGAGTTCATTTGCAGTGGCTAGAGGCCGTTGTGCATCCATTTTCTCACTCTCTATCTGCCTCTTTCTCTCTCTCAAATAAATACAAAAAATAAAATAAAACATTTTTTTAAAAAGGCATCTGCCTAGGAAAAATCCCTGGGGATAGTGCCACTAGGAGAGGGTAGAGTCATGTTCATGGCTCTTTGCGTGCGCTCTCTGAAGGTTTGCACCTAATAGGCTGCAAGCAGTTCAAGGGAGAGGACCTCTTAGGCTCCATTTTTGGTCCCGAGGCTGTAGCTGAAAACCGCTGTTCCTACTTGGTTTCCCATTGTTTCCTTGTCCCCGCATGACTCTTTTTTTTTTTTTTTTTTTTTGGTTTTCTGAGGTAGGGTCTCACTCTAGCTCAGGCTGACCTGGAATTCACTGTGTAGTCTCAGGGTAGCCTCGAACTCATGGTGATCCTCCTACTTCTGCCTCCCAAGTGCTGGGATTAAAGGCGTGCGCCACCACACCTGGCTCCCCACGTGGACTCTTAAACTCCCATACTACATAGGACTACTGACTCCCTCCCCCAGAATGATTCTCACATGCTTTTGTGCCTTTATACTTCTATTATTATTTTTAAAATATATTTATTTATTTATTTATTTATGTGAGAGAGAGAAAGAGGCAGAGAGACAGAATGGGCACGCCAGGGCCTCCAGCCACTGCAAACGAACTCCAGACGCATGCGCTACCTTGTGCATCTGGCTTACATGGGTCCTGGAGAATCGTACCAGGATCCTTTGGCTTTGCAGGCAAACACCTTAACTGCTAAGCCATCTCTCCAGCCCCTTATTATTATTATTTTGAGGTAGGATCTTACTGTAGCCCAGGCTGACCTGGAATTTACTATTTAGTCTCAGACAGGCCTTGAACTCTCTTCCTACCTCTGCCTCCCAAGTTTTAGAATTAAAGGCGTGTGCCACTAAGCCCAGCCACTTCTTATTATGTTCTTCACCCCTGTCTAAGAAGATCCTTCCACATTGAACACTGTGGAAAGGGAACGTCTATGTTCTTTTTGAGATCCAAATGCTCTATACACAGTGAACTCCCTCCAGTTCTCCCAAGGAGGTATAGTCATTCTCGGTGTATGTGGTGCCTAGTGGGACCCTTGGCTTCCACATGTTCTCCAAGGGACAGTCATTCCCTAACCTCAACCATATGCCCAGACTGTGTGTTTTTTCTCTTCTCTTTCCACTTCATTGCCCTTTGGCACCAGGTCATGCCAACTCATCTTCTAAATATGTTGGGAGTCCACTCTCTCTGTCTCATTACCATTGGCCATCATCTCTCATCAGGACTCCTATAGCAGTCTCCTACAATAATAATAATAATTAATAGTAAGCAATAGTAATATGTATATGGTCCAAAGGTCAAAATTTCCTATAAGGCTTATAATAAAAATGATAGCATTGCCTGTGAAGCCTAAGGACCCAGGTTTGACTCCCCAGAACCCACGTCAGCCAGATGCACATGGTGGCACATGCATCTGGAGTTTGTTTGCAGTGGCTAGAGGCCCTGGCATACCCATTCTCTCTCTCTAATAAGTAAATAAAAACAAGATTATTAAAAATTTCCTTTAGAAATGATAACAATAAATTCCTGCCACATTCTCCCTTAGAAACGACTAGCCACTTTCAACTCTTTTTTGGTGTGTGCTTCAATTTTCCAAGGAAGATAGCTCTGCTGTTGTTTCCTGGATTTTAAAGTTCAGACATCATCTACTGACTTTGAATAACAAAAGATTTTTCTGATACCACTTTCCTCCCCCATCCTAGATCTATAATTATTTCACATTTGGGTTAAATCATTATGCAGGATTATGCAGCATTATGCCAAAATATTCTTATACTTCTTTGCCTTCTAAGATGCCATTGATCCCTCCAGGCCACTCTGTCCTTAGCCTGCTGGGAGCAGGCAGAACTCTCAGGGATGGAGCATAATGTGTGGGAAGTGAGATGGCCTAGCTCGTGGCTGGTGGGCAGTGGAAGAATCTGGAATGGTTCCCAGGCACACACAACCACACTCAGCTTTTTTTTGGTAAGGGTTTTCGGGATCAAACTAGAGTTCTCATGCTGGTGTGCATGGGCGCACGTGCCACGGTGTGTGTGTGAAGTCAGAGGATCACCTCAGATGTCAGTCCTCGCTTTCCACCTTGTTTGAAGCAGGGTTGTTTGTTGTTCGCTGCTGTATTTGCCAGGCTGGCTGGCCTGTGAGCTTCTAGAAGATTCTCCTATCACCACCTTTTATCTCACCCAGAGGAATGCTGGAACTACAGGCAAAACCACTACTCTACAGCGTGCAGCTCTTTACGTGGGCTGTGGGAATCCAAACTCAGGTAACTCCCACTTACACGGCAAATGCCTTAGTCCCGGAGCCATCTCTCCAGCCCTCCATTACTTTCTTTTGCATGTGCATGTGTGTGGTGTGCACGTGTGTGTATATGCATGTTCAGAAGAGTGCAGGTACGTGTGGAGGCCAGAGCTCAATGTCAAGTGTCTTCCTCAGCCTTCTCCAGCTTATTTTTATGAAACAGGGTCTCTCGTTGAACCCAGACCTCACCATCTGGGCTAGATGAGCTAGCCAGCAAGCTCTGGAGAGTCTCCTGTTTCTGCCTCCCCAGCCCTGGGATTAGACATGTGAGCTGCCTGGCCCAGCATCTCACATGGCTGTTGGGGATATAAACTTAGAAAGTACCAGAATTTTTTAAATATATATTTTATTTATTTATTTGAGAGACAGAAAGAGGGAAAGAGAGAGAGAGAGAACGGGTGCGCCAGGGCCTCTAGCCACTGCAGACGAACTCCAGACACATGCGCCCCTTTGTGCATCTGGCTTATGTGGGTCCTGGAGAAAAGAACTGGGATCCTTTGGCTTTGTAGGCGAATGCCTTACCACTAAGCCATCTCTCCAGCCCTAAACCTAGGTTTTTATGCACTTTATTGACTGAGCCATATCCGTAGCTCCCTATTATTATTATTTTCTTTCTTTCTTTCTTTCTTTCTTTCTTTCTTTCTTTCTTTCTTTTTTTCTTTTTTTTTTTTTTGTTTTGGTTTTTCGAGATAGGGTTTCACTGTGGCCCAGGCTGACCTGGAATTCACTATGTAGTCTCAGGGTGGCTTCGAACGATCCTGCTATCTCTGCCTCCCAAGTGCTGGGATTAAAGGCGTGTGCCAACCGTGCCTGGCCCTATTATTATATATTTTTTAATGCTGGGGATTGAACCCAGGACTTCATAACATGCTAAGCAAGTGCTCTGCCACTGAGCTATAGTCCCAGCCTATTTTTTCTTTATTTTTTCCTAACCGCTTTGACAGAACAATATGATGACCAAATCTGTCAGGTAATTTATTACTTCCAGTTATATCCCAGGCACTAAGCTGGCCCTTGGGATTCAATTATAAACAAGATAGACATGGTGTCTGAGTTTATAGTCTAGAGAGGGGTCAGATATAAAGTACAACCATTTCTTGTTAACCATGAAGGGTTAGTTCCAAGACCTCTTAATCCCCTATGGATAATAAAAATCTACAGATGTCCAGGCCCCTTGTTTATAATGGAATGTTTACATAAAATTTACATCTTCCACATATTTTAAACTATCTCTAGATTGCTTCTAATACTTAACCCAAGGTAAGTGCTATGTAAACTGTTACAATGTATTGCTTAGGGACTAAAGACAAGGAAAAAAGATCTGTACATTTTTAATACAGATACAACCTTTTCCCTCTCTTTTTTCAATCCTTGGTTAGTTGAACCTATGGATGTGAAACCTATGAACATAGAGGACTAACTATAATTCCAATCAAGTGTTATAATGAGAGACATGTAAGTTCTCTGGGAACATGTAGCATTAACAACTGGCACAGAGAGACAAGAAAGACTGCACCCTTGTAGATGGAAACTATTCGTCTGGGGAGTAAGTAGACAGAGAGCACCTCTTACATGCCAAGCACCATTCAAAATGCTGAGAGCACAGCACTGAACAGCACAAGAAAGCAAGCTTCCTAAAGCTTACATTCTGGGGTGGAGAGATGGCGTAGAGGTTAAGGTGCTTTCCTGCGAAGCCTAAGGACCCAGGTTAGATTCTCCAGGTCCCACGTAAGCCAGATACACAAGGTGACACATGTGTCTGGAGTTCGTTTGCAGTAGCTAGAGTCCCTGGAGTACCCATTCTCTCTCTCTCTCTCTTTCTCCCCCTCTGTCTCAAATAAATAAATAAAATCTTAAAACTTACATTCTAATAAAAGGAGTTAGAAAATAAACCTAGAAATGATTTTCAATAGAAGCCATTACAGTAAAATAGACAGTGGAATGATGAGAAATGGCTGGGCAAGAGGTGTGGACAGAGGTTCGTTTTTTTTTTGTTTTGTTTTGTTTTTTTCCTTTTCTGAGGCAAGCCTGATGGACTGGCCTTTTTTTTTTTTTTTTTTTTTTTTTTTTAAATGAGAGAGACAGAACTGGTGCACCAGGACTTCCAGCTGCTGTAATCAAACTCCAGACATGTGTGGCCCCTTGTGCACATGTGTGACCTTGCACGCTTGTGTCAACTTGTTCATCTAACTTACATGGGACCTGGAGAGTCAAACATGAGTCCTTGGGCTTTGCAGGCAAGCACTTTAACTGCTAAGCCATCTCTCCAGACTGAGGTTCCTTTTTTAAAGAAAATATTTTATTTATTCATTTGCAAGGGGGGGGCGGAGAGAAATAGAGAGAGAGAGAGGCAGAGAGAGAATGGGTACACCAGGGTCTCTAGCCACTGAACTCCAGATGCTTGCATCACTTTGTGCATCTGGCTTGATGTGGGTTCTGAAGAATTGAATTGGGGTAGTTAGGCATTACAGGCAAGAGCGTTAATTGCTGAGCCATCTCTCCAGCTTCAGAGATGAGGTTCTTTTAGGCAGGTTGACAAGGTCAGATCATGGAAGGTCTCTCTGAGAAGGTAACATCAGACGTGATGTGTAAAACATGACAATAGTCACATGAAGAGGGAAAGCAGGAATGCAGGGTCGGAGGAGGAGGAGGCTGGGAAGATGATTCCGTGGGTAGCGGTGCTTGTAGGTGCGTGAGTACCTGGGCCAGACACAGTGGCAAGTGTCTGTGACCCTGGTCCCCCGACAGTGAGATGGGAGACAGAACCAGGAGAATCCTAGAAGTCCGAGGGCCAGTTAGTCTGGTGTACATAGAGCTGAACAAGAGACTCAGCCTTAAACAAGGTAGAAGGCAAAGACCAACTCTGACCTCCACCTGCATGCGTACTGTGGCATGGGTGTGTCCGTACTCACACACACTCACCAACACACACGTGTACATATCCTGCACACGCACACAAAAGTGATAACAATCGAAAATGATCTGAGGAGGGGCAAGAACATCAGCTAGAAGAACTGAACTAAAAGCAATTCCATGTGGCTCGGGCCAGAGAGCAGCTGCTAGAGCTAAGGGAATGGATGTAAGCTCTGTCATCTGTTCTAACAATATCATTGAAATAATCCTTACTTTGCAGCAAGTTGTTTACTTGTAAGATTAAGTCCTACCCTTTGGAAGTATTTTATTTATTTGAGAGAAAGAGAGAAAGACAGTGAGAGTGAATATGGGTGCCCCAGGGCCTCGTGCCACTGCAAACTCCAGACCCATGAGCCACATTGTGCATCTGACTTTATGGGGGTACTGGGGAAACGGACCTGTGCTGACAGGCTTTTCAAGCTGAAAACTAGTGCTCTTGACCACTGAGCCATCTCCCCAGCCCGATTCCCACCCCTTTGTCCTCTTCAGTATTACAGGATGTATAGAAACTGATTGTTTTTTTCAGATCTCCTTGCTAGGGACTAAAGCATGTGTTGAGCAATTGTTTTGTCCTACTTTTATTTATTATTATTATTATTTTTTTTTTTTTGAGGTAGGGTCTCACACTGGCCCAGGCTGACCTGGAATTAACTATGTAGTCTCAGGGTGGCCTTGAACTCACGGCAATCCTCCTACCTCTGCCTCCCGAGTGCTGGGATTACAGGCATGCACCACCACACCTGGCTTTGTCCTGCTTTTAAAAATATGTTTTGTCTGTTAATTTGAGAGAGAGAGAGAATGGGCATGCCAGGGCCTCTAGCCACTACAAACGAACAAAGTGGCATGCTCCACTTTGTACATGTGGCTTACATGGGTACTGGGGAATCGAACCTGGATCCTTAGGCTTCTCAGGCAAGTACCTTAACCCGTAAGCCATTTTTCCAGCCCATTGTTCTGCTTTTTGATGTCAGCACTAGCAATAGCAGCAATAGCAACAGCACAGTTTTGGGGTCCTCAGAAGCCACTGTCCACCCTCAGCAATGGTGCCCCAGTGCTTGCTGGAGGCTGCCGTCACCCAGGTTGACAGCACCCTTTACTTTTCCAAATCTTCTAAACTCTTTCTTTTTGGACTCTTATATGTCCAACAGCTTTGAAAAAACAAGTTCCTATGCTAAATCTCCCCCCCACCATCTCTCCCCTGTGTGTGTGTGTGTGTGTGTGTGTGTGTGTGTGTGTGTGTGTGTGTCACAGCATACATGTGGAGGTCAGAGGACAACCTTGGGATTTTGGACCTTACCTTCTATAGGGTCGCTCTTTTTATTTGTCACCAGACTCTCTGGCCCACGAGCTTCAGGATTCTAACTCTGCCTCCCATTGACATCTTGGGATCATAGCTGCATGGTTGCATCCAGCTTTCTGCAGGTTCTGGGACTCCAAAATCTGGGTCATCAGGCTTGGTAGACAAGCGATTTTAACCACTGAGCAATCTCCCCAGCCCCCTAATACATCTCTTCTGGTTACATTGTCCAATAGGATGTTTTGTGAGGATGGAAATGGCCCAAGTATGCCAAGATGTTCCTCCTAGACATATGTGGCCAGTAAGCTCTTGAAATATGTGGCTAATATGAGAAAAGAATGGAATTTTCCCATTTTGTGTAATGATTTAAATACAACGGTCCCATGAGGGTAATGGCTACCGCATTGGATACCACAGACTTAGAATGATTTGCTTTCCTGACAGGAGACTTGACAGGAAAGTGGTTGTGAGAATATGACCCTCAAAGATGGGAATCTGATCCAGGCATGGTGGCGCATGCCACTTGGGAGGCAGAGGTGGGAGGATTGTCATAAGTTCGAGGTCAGATCAGCCTGGACTAAAGTGAGACCCTACCTCGAAAAACCAAAAACAAAAAGCGAGGATTGTATTGTAATATGACCTGGATGGGCTTGATGTTACCCACAGTGGAAAATGGCACTGTGATAGGGACAAGAGGAAGCATCCCAACCTCCTGGAGACAGCAACATGGTAACTTAGCTTCCTCCACACCCACAGCAGCTGAAAGCACCTCCGGATCAGAGAGCAGGGCATGGCAACCAGCAGGGCCACCGCTTGGTAGCACTGGTTTCCTTGTGCCCAAGTTCTCACTGCCAATGCTATGGTCAGGATGGTAGCTACACATGCAGTAAGGGGGGTGCTGGAGCTGAGAAGCCCCCGGCCATTAGTTGAGGAGCTTTTCCAGCAAATAAGCCAGTCTCCTTCCTCTGGGGAGTGAACTGTTGGCATGGTAATCTTGCTGTGATCCCCTTGACCTACCTCAGTTCTTTGTGATTAATTACAGAAATGACTCAGGGGCAGAAAAATGTTAGTTCTCACACTTTGGCCCACTTGGTGAGGAAATACAGGGCCACTTGGAGCCTCTAGCAGACTGCAATTCTTTTTTTTTTAAAGATTTTAATTTACCAGCCAGGCGTGGTGGCACACACCTTTAATCCCAGCACTCGAGAGGCAGAAGTAGGAGGATCACAGAGAGTTCGAGGCCACCCTGAGAATACATAGTTAATTCCAGGTCAGCCTGGACTAGAGTGAAACCCTACCTTGAAAAACCAAAACCAAAAAAAAAAAAAAAGATTTTAATTTAATTTTTGTTTATTAGAGACAGAGAGAGGGAAAGAGAGAGAGTGAGAGTGCCTCTAGACACTGCAAATGAACTCCAGATGCATGTGTCTTCTTATTCATCTGGCTTATGTGGGACCTGGAGAATTGAACCAGGGTCCTTAGGCTTTGCAGACTGGCCTTTTTTTATGTAAGAGTAAGAGCACAAGAGCAAGCCAGAGAGAGAAAGAGAGAGAGAGAGAATTGGCACACCAGGGCCTTAGCTACTATAATCACACTTCAGATTCGTGCATCACCTTGTGGGCATGTGTAACCTTGTGTGCTTGAGTCACCTTGTGCTTATGTGGGACCTGGAGAGTAGAACATGGGTCCTTAGGCTTCTCAGGCAATTGCCTTAACCACTAGGCCATCTCCCAGCCCTGGACTGCAACTCATAACAACTAATGGTCTGTGGCAGGCAACAGAAGTTACTTAAACTATTCCCTGTGAATACCTAGGACAAGAGGCTGACTAGAGATAAGTTTTGGGAGACCAAGTTACAGTTGAAAGGGACTATTAAGATGGGAACTGTGACTCAGGATTTTAAGATGGATTGACTTGTGCTGGCTATGTTGAATTGCTCATCAAAATAAAATAACAAGATCAGAGTTATAAAATCCTGGGTCTAGACATGTTCAGAGAAACAAAGCTTTTAAAAAATATATTTTATTTTTATTTATTTATTTGAGAGAGACAGATACAGAAATAGGCAAGTAGAGAGAGAGAGAGAGAGAATAGGCACTCCAGGGCCTCCAGCCACTGCAAATGAACTCCAGATGCATGTGGCCCCCTGTACAACTGGCTTTCATGGGATCTGGGGAGTCAAACCTGGGTTCTTTGGCTTTGCAGGCAAGGGCCTTAACCACTAAGCCATCTCTCCAGGCCCAAAACAAAGCTTTTGTTATAGCATTAAGATAACTTGTAGCTGGGTGTGGTGGTGCATGCCTTTAATCCCAGCACTCAGGAGGCAGAGGTAGGAGGATCACCGTGAGTTCGAGACCACACTGAGACTACATAGTGAATTCCATGTCGGCCTGGGCTACAGTGAAACTCTATCTCAAAAAAAAAAAAAGGGGGGGATTGAGCCCAGAAACTTTGTATGTAAGGCCAACTGTCTCTACCATTGTCACATCCCTAGGTGTGTGTGTGTGTGTGTGTGTGTGTGTGTGTGTCAGAAAATTACTTTCGGGTTGGTCCTTGCCAGTCCACATCATTGGAGGCAGGGTTTCTAGCTCTGGATTCTTGCTCTGCTGGTCTTTGCTGAACTTGGCACAAGCTTCCTGGATGCTCCCCTGTATCCACCTCCCATCTCACTGTCGGTGTCAGCTTCAGTGTGCTGGAATTGCAAAAACTCCCCACGACTTCTGGCTTTTCCCATGAGATCTGGGGATAAAACTCCAGTACTCCAGCTTGAGCATTGAGCACTTCAGCCACTGAGCCATCTCCCCAGTCCTAAAATAATTTTTTAAGCCTATGACAGGTTCAAGATGAGCAGAACACAAACTCTGACCCAAACTTTGATGAATTGAAAGGTTAGTAAAAGTCGTAGCCGCTTCAGTTTTGTCACATTAAAGTACACTAAATTGGAATGATGGGACTTTAAAATTTGTGATGAAGATATGTGGTTCAACTCAGCCAAATATGAGCATCTGGAATACCTAAATCCTCCTGAGCTCCAGAAAAATAATAATAAAAAAGAGCTTAAGTGGCTTTTTTAAAAAAAAAATAATTCAACTATTATTTGCAGAGAGGGAGAATGGGTATAACAGGGCTTTTTGCCACTGCAAACGAACTCCAGATGCATGTGCCACCTTGTGCATCTGGCTTTATGTGGGTACTGGGGATTCAAACCTGAGGCATCAGGCTTGCAAGCAAAAGTGTCTTAACCACTAAGCCATCTCTCCAGCCCAAAGTGTACATTTTTTGTTGTTGTTGTTGTTGTTATTTTAAGGTAGGGTCTCATTGTAGCCCAGCTCACCTGGAACTGACTCTGTAGTCCCTGGCTGGCCTTGAATGAACTCACAGCAATACTACTACCTCTGCCTCCCGAGTGCTGGGATTAAAGTTGTGTACCACCACACTCGGCTTTATCTTTTAACTAATATCTTGGGGAAGCAAGGAGGATGAGGACTTTTTAAAAATATATTTTATATAAGCTGGGCGTGGTGGCACACGCCTTTAATCCCAGCACTCAGGAGGCAGAGGTAGGAGGATCACCATGAGTTCGAGGCCACCCTGAGACTACATAGTGAATTCCAGGTCAGCCTGAACTAGAGTGAGACTCTACCTCGAAAAATCAAAAAAAAATATATATATATATTATTTATTTGTTTGAGAGAAAGAGGCAGAGAGAGAGAGAGAGAGAGAGAGAGAGAGAGAATGGGCACGCCAGGGCCTCCAGCCACTGCAAATGAACTCTGGGATCCTTTGGCTTTGCCCCGAGCACGAAGATTTTTAAAAGATTAATCCTTGCATGTGGAAAGAAAAAGAGAGAGAGAGAGAGAGAAGATGCATGCACATTCAAGTACTCCTATGTTTGAAGATGGAAAGTAAAAATCCAGTTCGCTTTCCAAGTAAAATGAATCTAGGTGTCTTCCCTCCTCCAGATCATTTTGGCACTATGTTCCACCCTGCCTGTTAACTGGAGGCAGTTGAGGTCCATGTGGAAACACAAAATTCCCCATCATAAATCTCACAGCTTTGAATATATCCATAGCCCTTTGCCAAGTCTGATTCCAATCCCCCTCCTGGGGGGATATATTTCCCTCTCCCATTTGTTCCACACTTTTATTATTTGTTTATTGAAATGCTCCACTTGCTGAGATAGTCTCTCCAGGAAGTAAGTCATGCTCTTTTGCTATGGTTGGGATTCCAGGGGTGAACGAGGAGAGAGAGTGGATGACTCTGTGGCACTCTCGGGGGCTCCACACAACATTCTTGCCACCGTGACTGGCAAGGGCAGAGCTCCCCGTCTCTGCAGGGGCAGACAGTTGTAGTCCATCACTCTCGGCTCACTGAAAGTAAAGCATTGAATAAGTTGCGGTGGATGGTGACTCTGCCCTCAACTTGTGGCCTCACAATCCGGGAGTGAAGACAGAAGTTCAAGGAGAGTTGTGGTCCGGGGAGAGCAATGCTATGGTCGCAACAAGTACAAGGTGCTCTAGGATGGCTGGTGCTGTGGGCGGGAGATGAAGTCAGCACTTTCCTGAACCTCTTCCTGAAGGGTGATCCAGGCGAGGATGGAGATGGGGATGACACTGATCCGGTCAAAAGGGGCTCGGGTACAGGATGAGGGGAAGAGACTGGATAGACCACGGTTGATCAGGAATTGCAGGTCATAACTGCCGGCTGCAGCTTGAGAGGAAGGTTGGGAAAGATGAGAGTGCATCCGTTTTATAGGGTGGCCAAAGATATTCAAAGGGAAGTAAAGGGCTTGGCCCTGGCTCACGGTGCTAGTAAGTGGTAGCAACGGGATGGCTACAGGATCTGACATGGTCATGGTCATCGGTATTGTGGGGGAGCAAAGGTAATAGGAGATGCTCCTTGTCCGTCCAGTTCCTCTCCTGAGGAGTTGAGAATTTAACTATCAAGAGATAAGATCTGGCCAGGGCGTGGTGGCGCACACCTTTAATCCCAGCACTTGGGAGGCAGAGGTAGGAGGATTGCAGAGAGTTCGAGGCCACCCTGAGACTACATAGTGAAATCCAGGTCAGCCTGGGCCAGAGTGAGACCCTACCTCGAAAAAAAAAAAAAAAAAAAAAAAAAAAAAAAAAAAAAAGATCTGGTTGGGCTTGGTGGTGCTCACCTTTAATCTCAGCACTCAGAAGGCAGAGGTAGCAAGATTGTTACCATGAATTCAAGGCCACCCTGAGTCAGCTTGGGCTAGAGTGCCAGACCCCACCTTGAAAAACAAAAACAAAAGAAAAAGAAAGAAAGAGAAAGAAAGAAAGAAAGAAAGAAAGAAAGAAAGAAAGAAAGAAAGAAAGAAAGAAAGAAAGAAAAACAAATGAGATCTATCTCAGTGGTTGTTGACATTGTTGACTTTGGGTCATGAAAATTCTTTCTCCCCCTGAGGTCAGGGTCTCACTCTAGCCCAGGCAGACCTGGAACTCATTCAGTCATCCCAGGATGGCCTTAAACTCATATCGATCCTTCTACCTCTGCCTCCTGAGTGTTGGGATTAAAGGCGTGTGCCACCACGCCTGTCTGGGGCCATGAAATTCTTCAGTAGGGGAAAAAGTATTGCTTCTGTTGCCCCCTAGGGATGTGGACATCCAATAGTGGACCCATCCTAGGCCATTGTTTCCCAGGATCTCCCCACACAAAGGAAGAAGTATTGGGCATGCACAATTCACCTTAGGGTTAGATTCTGGGAAATGAGTGTGCAGAATCATAATTCCAGAATGTTAGATAGGTACTGTTTCTAGTGCTCACTCTTGAGTTCTTCAGGTGGGGGTCACACTAGGAACCTTTGGTTGGGAGTTACTGCCCAAGTAATAATCATATGCAACTATGATATGTAGCTATTATTACGAAGCACCAATGATCTTATAATCATCAAAAAATCAGATAATCTTTTTGTCGTTTGTTATATATTTATTTACTTGAGAGAGGGAAGGGGGAGAGAGAAAGAGAGATAGAGAACAAGCGAGCGAGCATGGGCACACCAGGACTTCTTGCCACCCCAAATGAACTCCAGATTCTTGAGCCATTTTTTGCATCTTGCTTTATGTGTGGGTGCTGGGGAATTGAACTCTGGCTTTTTTTTTTTTTGAAGAATTTTTTTCAATTCTTATTTATTTATTTGCAAGCAGAGAGAGAGAGAAAAAGAGAAGAGAGGCAGACAGAGAGAGAATGGGCACGCCAGGGCCTCTAGCCACTGCAAACGAACTCCAGATGCATGTGCCCCTAGTGCATCTGGCTGACATGGGTTCTGGAGAATTGAACCGGGATCCTTTGGCTTTGCCAGCAAATTCCTTAACCGCTAAGCTATCTCTCCAGCCCTGGTCAGCAGGCTTTTAAAGCAGGCACCTTTAACCACTGAGCCATCTCCCTAGCCCCTATTTTTTTTTTTTTTTTGAGGCAAGGTCCCATGTAGTTCAGGCAGACTTCAAGCTCACTATGCCTCCCAAGTGCTGGGGTTCCAGGTGTGCACCACCATGCAAAGCAAACCAGATCACTTTATCCCTTTGTTTTGGATGAGTGAATTGAATGCTTTGGAAATTAGAAAAATTTTACACAGTTAGTAAGAGTTAACAAAAGAACTAACCCCTAATGTTTACCATGTGCCAGACTATATGCTGTAACAGACACTGTTAGGTTGCTTCCCAGCCATCCTACCTCTTCTATGAAAACAGAATCCTTAGCCAGGTGTGGTAGCACACACATTTGATCACAGCACTCGGGAGGCAGAGGTAGGAGGATTGCCATGAGTTCAAGGCCGTCCTGAGACTACATAGTGATTTCCAGGTCAACCTGAGCTACAGTGAGACCCTGCCTTAAAAAACAAAACAAAACAAAAAAAAAAAAACAAAAAAAAAAAAAAAAGAAAAAGAAAAAAAAAAGAATCCTTTGGTTCAGATACCCATCCTTGGGACAAAGGACTCTAGCTACAATATAACTGGCCAGGGCATCATGGCACTCCCATTCTCTTTTGTCAGTCATTGGATTAAAAGGAGAATATGGGCTGGAGAGATGGCTTAATGGTTAAGGCACTTCCCTACAAGGCCAAAGGACCCAGGTTCAATTTCCCAGGACCCATGTAAAACCAGATGCACAAGGTGGCACACGTGTCTGGAGTTTTTTTGCAGTGGCTAGAAGCCCTGTCACGCCCATTCTCACTCTATCTGCCTCTCTCTCTCTCAAATCAATAATAAATGAATAAGTAAATAATATATAAAATATTTAAAGGAGGCTTATTTTCCTGACCTGGCCAAAGATGTGGGACAAGTGGTCAGGGAAAGATTTCTGAGAAAGTTCTTCTCACTCCTAGGCTCAAGAGTGAGAGATGACACACTTTCTTCTCTCTCTCTCTCTGTTTCTCTCTCCCTCTCTTTCTGCTGTTGTGCATTACAAGGCCTGGATATAATTTTTGGAAATGTAGGAATCCAGGGTAAGAAAGCCTATACTCTGAGGTTAGCAGAGCACAAGACTGACAGAACCTGGGTTCGTGATGCATTAACCAATCCCGAAACTCCCCTACTTCAGGACTTCTGTTTCAGCCATTTTAAGTCCTAGTTTATTACATGGAGCCGGAAACATTCTATCTGAAAACTGTGCATCTTCTTTTTTTAAAAAAATTTGTTATTTATTTATTTGAGAGGGAGGGAGACAGAGGCAGATAGAAAGAATGAGAGAATGGGCACGCCAGGGCCCCCAGCCACTGCAAATGAACTCCAGATGCATGTGCCCCCTTGTGCATCTGGCTTACGTGGGTTCTGGGGAATTGAACTGTGGTCCTTTGGCTTTGCAGGTATGTGCCTTAACCGCTAAGCCATTTCTCTAGCCCCTCCCCCGTGCATCTTCTTAACTGTCATCAGAATCAATGAGGAGAGTGTTATTGTCTCTATTTTACATATTGGAAGGTTCAGAGAAGCTGGGCAATTTTTTCCAAAGTCATAAACATTGGACCTCACTGAATACACCTGGACCTACTTTGGCTCAACTCCAGAGTTCTTGGCCACATCATATAAGTAAGACAATGAAAACTGAACCCCAACCATCGTGCTGGCTCCAAAGACCACACTCTTTCTTTCACATTTTATTGCCTCCCAATTACTGGAGTAGAATTCCTAAATACCTGAATATATTATGTATGGTACTGAAAATATCATGTCTTTCCTCCTAAGTGGAGGAAGAGTGACAGCCACAGGAGGCCTGGCATAATAATCATTATTATTATACTATTTATATGAATATATTATTATATCATTAGCAAGTGACACACGGATTGGCTTGGCCTTAGTTCCCTATATCCAGTGAATGGAGCTTTGCTTACCCCTGGAGCTTGAGGACGTCTGGAGAAAAGGACAGGCCTAGACCCTAACGAGACTAATTCTGGCGTCTTTGTGTGTGAAATCGCTCTCTTGCCACAGGTATTTAGTTCCACCTGGATGGTTCTAACCACTTTTCCAACTGTCTCGTGGGGATGACTTGGCGTCACCTCTTGGCAGGGACTTTATGAAGGCATTCTCATCATCAAATGCAGGACTGGATGAAACAACTCTTAAAAAAAAATCCCTTTGCTGAAGCATCTAAGGTTTCATGAGGCATACCAAAAAGGTTTTTTTTTTTTTCTCCTATATCTACTAAAAAAAAAATGACAGGATGGAGGACACAATCAGTTTATATAACTATTTCCATACATCTTGCATTTGCCAGGTCCTGATGATGCATATGAATAATATTTGACCCCTGTTGCCTAGGCTTTGTCTGGCAAAAAGGCCTTAAGGTACGTGGCCATGTAATTAAAATAAGTACATGAAGCCAGGAGTGGTGGTGCACGCCTTTAATCCCAGCACTCAGGAGGCAGAGGTAGGAGGATCGTCATGAGTTCGAGGCCACCCTGAGAGTACTGAGTGAATTCCAGGTCAGCCTGGGCTAGAGTGAGACCCTACCTTGAAAAACCAAAATAATAATCATAGTAAAATAAGAAATAAAATAAGTAGATGCCATCCAGGATTTAGGAAGGAAATGTATGTTGTGGCAGGTACCTTAAGGAAAACGAGGTGACGTGTGACTGAAGCCATTAAGGACTCTGAAGGACAGCACTGAGGGGAGGCTGGTAGAATGCAGAGAACTTGGACAGGCAGGAAAGCTTCTTGCCTGTGCCCCACACCCACGTCATTCCAGCTGAAACATTTGTTTCTGATAGTGACTGGAAGGTTAAGCCTACAGAAGGCATTCTGGGGTCACACCGGGAAAGGCTCAACATACTTGGTTTGGATTCTATGGACAATGGGAAACTACTGGAGGTAATTTGACCAGAAACATGACGTTTGTAGCATTGTATGCTACTGTATATTAATTCTGCAGCTATAAGCCAAATTGATGTGGGAAAAGGACAGTGAACAGGGAGATCAACTGGTAGGCTTAGGTGAGCTCTTCTCTCTGATCCCCGGTGAAAGCCCTGTTTCTGAGTGTAGGGGGTCCCAGGCATCTGGATTACTGTGGAAAGGCAGCCTCCGTGAGCTCAGAGGAAACTCACACTTCTCTGAGGGTTGCCGCCCAGCTGGGGCTAGCACATGTCATAGTGTGTGCAGAAGAGGTGCTGACAGAACCAGAGGACTGGGATCGGTTACGCAGGGAAAGGAGCTACGACTTGCCAGGGCCAAGCCACAGAGACTCATCACTGAAGACAGGGCGTCCCCACGGAGCCCAAAGCAGCCTTCTTTGGCCAGCTGTTTAGAACTCAGAAGCAGGGGATCCAAGGCTCTGGGAGGGCTGGAAGGTCCAGCATTTCTAGGATGTGGGGAGAAGAGGGAGGCGTGGTGGCCTGATGGATCCACTTGCTGAGCAGCTGGGCCAGTTCTCAATCCCAGGTCTAGAGAGCTGCTTGGTCATTTGGTCCTAGATGGGGTGGGGGTGCAGTCGTAAGGCATGTCTTCTGTGGTATCACCGTGCACAGAGAACTCTGGCCATTAGCTAGCTACCTTCGGGGTCTGTGTCCTTTCAATTTCTTTCTATTTGATTCATCACTTAATCTGAGGCTCTGAGAGTCAGTGTTGGCCTCTCTTCGACAGGCCAGACATGTCTCCTACACCTTCTTTAAGACTAGCACACCCGACACATTCCTTCCTGATGGCCTGTGAGCATTGCAAGATTTTATGAAAGTGAGGTGGCCCTGTGAAGTCATCCCTTTTTACACAGCACACTCTGTAGATGACATAAACAAGTGAAGGGAACAGGGTTAAGAGAAGGCTACCGTCTCCCAAAGGATGTATTCTGTTTCTTCCTTGCAGAGGCATGCTGTTCCCCATATTCTGAACTGCCTGGCTCTTGTAGTCTAACCTCTGTTCCCTGGCTTTTTAGACGGACACTAGTACCAAATATTGTTTCTCTCCTTAAAGAAAAACAAGAGCGCAAGTATGATGACAAAAGGGTGTGGGGAAGAGACTGCAGAGTTACAAAACACATATGGCATCTAAACTAACAAATGACACCCGGTTCACATGGGAAGACATGAGAGCCAAGTGTCGCCAGATCTGATTTTTCTACAGAAGTTAAAACATTTGCAAAACAAACCATTTGAAAAGTTTATTTGGGGCAAACAGGCACGTCTCTGGCCAAATTGTCCTGAAAATTTATACCCTTTGCTCTACTGGTTCCTTAGCTTGAGCTGGAGGCTTTCATGACCTGACATCTGGCCATTTCCCTTAACTCCCTTCTGGGGTTTCAGGCTCTTCACCTCCCCTAATCTCCCTGCAGCCCCCAAAACTCTGATTTTGCCTGTCTTCTTTACCCTCAGAGTGGCTAGTCTCTGTAAGACATGTCCTCCCCTTTTCTGCCTAGAAATTTCTGTGTAATTGCTCAGGTCGAACCACATTTCCTTCTGATGGTCCCCTTCCTTCTGCAAGGTGGTTTCATGCTTTCTCTGCTCCCGTGGTACTTTGGGTATACCTCGGCCAGACACCCTTGATGATCGACAATGGCTGCCAGCCCACCATCAAACATTTCACTGTTAATCTGCAGACTTCTAAAGTGTTCTCCATCACTTCTCTCTTCCTAGCCCCTTTACGACTTGCCTTTCAGTGTCAACTGGCTGGTAACTCTACTGACCCCTGACTCCTATTTTTGGAGCGGGATTTCCCCTGCTATTCTCACAACTGTAGAAGTCTAAATTCCCCTGTCAGTCCCATCTCCCTTTCTGCTTCCTAAGTGGAACACTGCTTTTCCCAATGAGGGGATAAGTGAGCACACAGAACAAGAAACTAAGGAGAAGTCTAGCTTCATCAACATCTATGGACAGATTTACTTATTTATTATTTATTTTTGCTTCTGTTCTTTTCCCCCCTGAGATCAATTCAAGACATAGATAAGAGTCCTTTGTGGCCAAGGCCCTGAGGATATGACTTGGGACAACTTCTGTTACATGGACTAGATTGTGTTCATTGCCTGGGGCACAAGAGATATTGCCTCTGGCATCAATTTCTCACTTTCTCTTGCCTTTTATCCTTTGGGGGGGGGCGGCAGAGAAAAACTTCACTCTTTTTCTTCCAAGGAAAGTATTTCATTTTGTAATCAGGTCAGGAAAAAAGAAAGAAAGAAAGAGATATATTGGGTTACGTTTTTGAGAATGGGGATTTTCTCATGGGAATTATGGGAATGTTCCTCTGGCCTGGCTAGGCTGGGAGAGAATGAAACAGAGACATCTGGAAATCGAGACTGTTTATTTGGGATGGATGGACAGCAATCAACTGTGAACCGTTTAATTGCAGGGGAATTTCCTCTTTGCTACTTAGACCATTCAGCACTTGCTGGAAGAAGACATGTTACATGTTCATTTGCCTTCTGGAAAGCAGGATTAAATGTTACTTCAATTAGACAATCATATGGGATGGCTCTCCTAAACGAATCCCTATGCTAGTTGTTCAACACATTGCTCTTGAGTCACTTTCCTCTAACACAGGAGGGAAAAATGGGACAAGTTAGCCTATAAGAATTACTATGAGTTGGAGGCCAGGCTGGGCTACAGAGTGAGTTCTAGGTTAGCCTCAGGTAGAATGAGAGATTTTGTCTCAAAAAACAAAACAAAATAAAACAAACCAACAAACAAAGAAGGGAACAATTTTTTTTTTTTTTTTTTTTGGTGCTGAGGACCGAACCCAGGGCCTTGCGCTTGCTAGGCAAGTGCTCATCCACTGAGCTAAATCCTCAACCCCAGGAACAATTCTTTATGAGGCTGCAGGGATGGCTCAGTGGTTAAAAGTGCTTGGTTAGAGGTTCACTTCCCCAGCTACCCACATAAAACCAGGCAGGCATTCATTTGCAGCACCCCCCCACAATCATATGCAAATAAATAAAAATTAAAAAAATTAAAAATTAAAAAAACCCAAATGCTAGAAAAGAGGCAGCCTGAAATGAAGGAGAAGGAAATCATAGTTGATAAAAGAGATGTGGAATAGAGGAAAGAAACCTAACAGAGGTGTGAACAAATGGGCCGGAAGAGAGCGCTAACACTGAGCACTGTGAAGGGGAACAGAGTTCACACCTGTCCACTGCCCATCAATCCCGGACCAGTCACTGAGCTTGGAACGTTACATGTTTTATCACATGGCATCTTTCAGAAAAAGCCTACTCAGAGGAGACTAAGGCACAAGAGGCGGTAGACCTTGCTGAAGGATATCCAAGTGGTAGAGCTGAGATTCAGATCCAGACCTGTCTAGATTTCCAAGAATGTCTCCTGCTCACCACTTGCACTTAGAAAATTATTTTCAAAAGACAGCAATGGACTATATAGAATGAGAGGGAATTGTGGCACACTTTGACAAAGATGAAAGAAGGGGGGCTGGGGAAGTGGCTTAGCTGTTAAGGTGTTTGCCTATGAAGCCTAAAGACCCTGGTTCAATTCCCCAGGACCCACGTAAGCCAGATGCATGAGGGGGTGCATGTGTCTGGAGTTCCTTTGCAGTGGCTGGAGGCCCTGGCATGCCCATTTTCTTCTTTCACTCTATCTGCCTCTTCCTCTTCTCTCATTCTCTCTTAAATAAATAAAATTAAATTAAACTTAAAAAAAAGATGGAAGAAGGGAAATTGAGTAATAATGGGAGGGATACAGTCACAGAATAGAGCATGGAGGTACAAGGCCATTACAGGAGCCTTGGGCAGAGTGATGTGACTGTGGGAATGCCACATGCCCAACCCACAGCCTTCTCAGATGGAACCCACCACTCATTCATTCAATGCTGCCGGGGATTCAGGGCTCCAAGAGCCTCAGGGTCTTCTCTCAAGGACTCTCCAATCTGATTATAATCTGACAAAATGACTGTTATTACCACTGATTGCCTTGTCATGCTTCAGTGCAGGCTGTGTGTGTGTGTGTGTGTGTGCGCGCGTGCATGTGCATGCACACATGTGCACGTACCCACGTAAGCATTATTAGGTCCATTTCCTTCCCACAATCATTTCTCAACACATATATTCCCTGGGCTCTCCATAAGGCATATGTTCCTTTATTACTTCTGCCCTTAGCGAGGCATGGATTTGAACTGCTGGCCCTGAAGTGGTAAGTTTAAAGCCCACGGCATTTCAAACAAGGCCCTTTCGATCCAAGAGAGGCCTGACCTGATCGTCTACTCCTCACTTAGAAAATAATGATTGGCTCTGGAGTTGCCAGGGAAAGAGCTTAATTGGACCTGACAAGACAGTGGACACCTTCTCCCATTTCTCTGCAGACCTTCATGAGCGTTCAACACTTTTTGAAAGAGAACATTGCTCCGAGCCTTTTCTTCAGCTGGCTGGAATAGTTTTTATTTTTTTTAAATGCATTTCATCTCTGGCAAATCACAGCAGACCGTCATAAACAGCTGGAAACTCTCTGAGGTGAAGACAAGTTGGATATTATGTTTGGATTTATAGCACCTTCCCCCATGATAGCTGATTTCCATTTCTGACAGGGTTATTATTTCCATCTTTATGAAACATCTTGGATCTCACCTTGGATAATTACCGATTATCATCAGGTCCTCACCTGAGGCATCTTAGCACTTGGGTGAATCTGAAAAAAAAAAAAAAAAAAAAAGCTATGTTTTTTTTTCCCTTCTTTTCCCAGGATGAACTGGAGGAAAACTCAATGTGCGAGACTATGTCTTCATTTCTATTTTCATTTGCAATTCTCTTTGGCTTTCTAATAATCAAGTCATTAATCAGTGTCAAGTCACCGTCTGGAACACAGACAGTATTTTTGCCACTTGGGGTCTAGCGTGGATTAAATGGCAATAACCTGTGTTATTAAGTCTGGTACCGTGGAAATCACAGACTTAGAAACTGTTAGGTAGAGACACAATCTCAATGGCCATCGAAGGCTTTCATCCAAGGCTGTACATCCGCCTTCTGACATTCCACAGAGCCTCCCACGTTATTCTGACAAGTACTCCCAGCTGAGGACTACTAAGGGTCTGACACCCGCCTTTTGGACTTTGAGCTTGCTATTCTGTATGGCCCTTTGTGTCTCGAAGCTTTGGCTTCTCTTAATCCTTTGCCCCAAGAATCTGGATATTTTCTCCTCACTTTTCTGTCTGGTAGAAACCTGGTGATCTCATGAGGACCAGATCAAATGCTGCTTCGGCTATGAAGCCTTCTGTGATAGGAGGAATCCACCTCTCCTTACTCTCCCAGCATTTCGTAATCATTGTAATGAACATTCTGGTCCATTTTGCATTCCTATTAGCAACGTACAGCATTTCAGTGGCTCCACATCCTCAGCAAGACTTGGTATTGTCAGTAGATCTGATTTCAGTCATTCTACTGAGTGTGTAGTGAATCATACCATGGTTTGAATTAGCATTTCTCTAACAGCTAATCATGCTCAGTACATTTTCATGTGCTAAGTGCCATCTTTTTTATTTTTAAAATATTTTATTTTATGAGAGAGAGAGAAGAGAGAGAATGGGCATGCCAGGGCCTGTAGCCACGACAAATGAACTCCAGACTCAGGCACTACCTTGTACATCTGGCTTTATGTGGGTACTGGGGACTCAAACCTGGGTCCTTTGGCTTTGCAGCAAGAGCCTTAACCGCTAAGCCATTTCTCTAGCCCTTAAGTGCATCTTTATATCCTCCTTGATGCTGGGTCTATTCAAATTTGTTTCTTTTGTTGGCCGGTTTTTCAATTGGATTGCTTGTTTTCTTTCTTGGATATAAGCACTTTGTCAGATGCTTTCTTTGTTATTTGTTTGCTTGTTTTAAAATTTTCTTTCTTGGGCTGGAGAGGTGGCTTAGTGGCTAAGGTGCTTGCCTGCAAAGGCTAAGGACCCAGGTTCAATCACCCAGTGTCTGGAGTTCATTTGTAGTGGCTAGAGGCCCTGGCACATCCAATTTCTCTATATATCTGCCTCTCTTTCTCTCTCCCAAATAAATAAATATTAATTTTTTTTAAAAAAATTCGTTCTTTTCTATTTTCTTTTTAAGGGAGGGTTTCATTAGCCCAGGATGGACTTGAATTAACAATCTTCCTGCTGTGGCCTCCTGATTGTTGGAATAGCCACCACATCTGGCCATTCAGCTCAGACAGGTTTTTGGCAAGTATTTTCCTCCATGCTTTCCCTTTCATTTTTTTAATGATGTCTTTCACAGAGCACTGTCATCACATCTTTGTTTAAAAAAAATCAATTAGCCAGGGAATTCTACTTGCAGAAAGCTGGAGTATATTTACCTTTCTCTATGCTTTCTGCCAGGTACAGCTAAAAATCCTGGAGAAATAATCATATAAAACATACATGAAGTAAACACGAAGACTGTGACTGGTAGGGAGAAACAGAGAGAACAGCCGAGACCCAGAACCTAGTGAATACACAGTACCTGGCAGTGAGGTCTTTGTTTCTTGTAAAAATATTTTATTTATTTATGAGAGAGAGAGGTAGAGAGAAAGAGAGGGCATGCCAGGGCCTCCAGCCATTGAAAATGAACTCCAGATTCATGTACATCTGGCTTACGTGAGTACAGGGGAATCAAACCTAGGTCCTTAGACTTTGTAGGCAAACACCTTAACCACTAAGCCACCTCTCCAGCCCAGAGTTCTTTTTTTAAATTAAAAAAAATTATTTATTTATTTGAGAGTGGCAGACAGACAGAGACAGAAAGAGGCAGATAGAGAGAGAATGGGAGCACCAGGGCCTCCAACCATTGCAAACGAACTCCAGATGCATGTGCCACCTTGTGCATCTGGCTTATGTTGGTCCTGGGGAATCGAGCCTTGAACTAGGGTCCTTAGGCTTCACAGGCAAGCACTTAACTGCTAAGCCATCTCTCCAGGCCCCCAGAGTTTTTTTTTTTTTTTTTTAAATCTTGTCAGACATCCTTTATCAGGCACCTGAGAAACAGCAATCCAGAAATGCCAATGTGCATGTTTTTTTTAGGCCCTAAGAGATGCCTGTTCTTTCTAGTCAAAAGTAGCAGCTTCACAGACAGAAAACTTTTAGGCAGTGTGCACTATTCTATTTGAATATCACAGAAAAAGAAAATCCTATAGCTTTATCCCCAACCCCACTAGCAAAGGCTTCCACCCTAGCCAGGGTGTAACGAGGTCATCCAACTCCTATCTCATAGCTCCCGGATTCATGTCAGAAGACAAAAGGAAGCTTCTTTCATTCTCAGAGGGTGGGAACAAGGCCTTTCCTAATACTTTGCTCCTTCCCTTCTGTGGAGGCCACATGTGGAATGTGAAATGCATCTGGTAATAAGGTGCCTCTCCCCTTGTCTAGTGGGATGGTGTTAGACAAAGCCTAGAACTGGGACTTTTACTTGGAATTAGGGTCCATGAAAGGCATGTTTCTCCAGATTCTGATGTGTGTGTGTGTGTGTGTGTATGGAATGGTGGATATGGAGTTTGCCATTGCTGTTTCTTGCTGTGCTTTGAATCTGTTCCCTCCTTTGTTTGCTAAACTAACATTTTTGAAGGCCTAGATTATTTAATGTCTTCTTCGTCATCTCTCCTTACTGGCCCTCAGGAAGATTTAATAGCTCCTTAAATCTTTTCTCACAACTTCATTCTACCATTGGCATGATATCGTATAACTGTCGTGTTGTGTGTCTGTCTCCGCACTAAATTATGAGTTTGCTTTTTAAAAAAATTTTTAATTATTTTATTTATTTTTGGAGAGAGACAGACAGAGAGGGAGAGGGAGACAGATAGAGATGAGCGCGCTAGCAGTCTCTCAGCTGCTGTGAACAAAATCCAGATGTGTGCACCCCCTTGTGGGCAAGTGCGGCATAGCGCCCTTGCATCACTGCATCTGGCTAAACGTGGGACCTGGAGATTGGAACTGCTGGAGATTAGAACCAGCGTTTTTGGGCTTAGGAGGCAGGCGCCTTAACCGCTAAGCCATCTCTCCAGCCCTTATGAGTTTGCTTTTAAATTTACTGATTTATTTATTTTATTTGCAAGCAGAGAGAGAGAGAGGGAGGGAGAGGGAGAGGGAGAGGGAGGGAGAGAGCAGAGACAGGTGAGAGAAAGGGCACTCCAGGGCCTCTAGCCACTGCAAACAAACTCCAGATGCATGTGCCACCTTGTACATCCAGCTTTATGTGGATACTGGAAAATTGAACCTGGGCTGTTAGGCTTTGCAGGTAAGCGCCTTAACAGCTGAGCCATCTCTCCAGCCCAAATTATAAAACTTTTTTGCGCATAGTTTATTAATTATGTTCTCTAGAGTCTGGCATGAAGCTTCACCCCACCGAGTGTTCAACCAAGAGCAAATGAACTTTATCATGAACATTCCTTAGTGCTTAAGTGAGATCGTTTTTAGGAAAGAGACATCTAACATTTAGTTACCCGCATGCTTGCACAACATAACTCCTTTTTGTGTGTGTGCATGGTATGGTATACACATGTGTGTGCGGATGTGGGCATCCCACGCGTACAAGTGTGGAAGCCAGAGAAGAGCCTCCCGTGTCCTCCTCTGTGGCTCTTCTAGATAGTTCCTTGTCTCTTGGTGAACCTAGAGCTACTGAAGTTTGGTCAGACTGGCTGATTAATGAGTCCCAGCGATTATCCTGTCTCTGCCCGTGCCCTCTTCCCCATCAGCACTGGGGTTACAGGCATGCTGGCAACATCTTACTTTTTTTTTGGGGGGGGTGGTTTTCGAGGTAGGGTCTCACTCTAGCCTGGCAACATCTTATTTTTTATGTGAACACTGGAGATCAAATTCGGGTTCTTGTGCTTTTCACAGCAAGTGCTCACACCCACCAAGCCACCTCCCAAGCCCTACAACACACTTTTTTTTTTTTTGGTTTTTGCAAGGTAGGGTTTCACTCTAGCCCAGGCTGACCTGGAATTCACTATGTAGTCTCAGGGTGGCCTCGAACTCTTGGTGATCCTCCTACCTCTGCCCCCTGAGTGCTGGGATTAAAGGCGTGCACCACCACGCCCCGCTCAACATACATTTTTTTTTACAGTGGTCATCCAAATCCCCTTTAGCCTAATGCTACCTATGGTGGAGTTGGCAGGCTGCTCTGGGGAGTTTATTTTTGGATTAACCTTTTTTTTTTCCTTTCAATTCTTTTGCACAGATCATTTTCGTTTTTAGATTTATATCCATCCATCTTACACAACTGTATCGTGTTGTTACAGTGGGAAAAACATGTGTTTTGGAGTCAGAACTAAGTTTAAATTTTGGTGTGACTGTTGCAATTTGTACCTTCCAAATATAGCCAGCATTCCTGTCAAATTCTACTGAAATTGCAGATTCTTGAGTGAAAATGAATCATGCTGTTTTTAGCCAGAGAGTTTTGTGGTGATTTGTTATGTAGGAGTTGATCATCAGATCAAATTTTGGTGCCCGAAGTGGAATGCTATCATAGAACCTAAGATGAGGTTTTGGGATGGGCGTGAGAAACTAAAGGGCTTCCAAGAGACTAGCAGCAGAAGCCTGGTGTCTCTGGAGAAATCTGCTCTATAAAGCAAAGTGAGGACATTCTTATTGGAAGCTGGAAGAGTGTAAATCCTTCAAATGTGGCGGAAGAAACTTGAGCAGCATTGTCACAGTCACGATGTGGAAACTAAACATGTACCTAAGGAACTAGTTGATCTCACTGATGAGTTTCCAAATGGTATTAAAAATGCTTTCGGGGGCTGGAGAAGATGGCTTAGTGGCTAAAGCATTTGCCTGCAAAGCCAAAGCACCCAGGCTCGATTCCCCAGGACCCATGTATGCCAGATGCACAAGGAGGCACATGCATCTGGAGTTTGTTTGCAGTGGCTGGACGCCCTGGTGCGCTCATTCTCCCTTTCTCTCTCTACCTCTTTTTCTCTGTCTCAAATAAATAAATAAATAAATAAATAAATAAATAAATAAATAAATAAATAAAATTAAAATAAAAAAAATGCTTTTGGGGCTGGGGAGATTGCTCAGTGGTCAAAGGCACTTGTTTGCAAAGGCTGATAGGCGTGGGTTCAAGTTCCTAGTACCCACATAAAGCGAGATGCACAAGGTGGTGCATGCATCTGGAATTCATTTGCAGTGGCAGGAGGTCCTGGGGCACCCATTCTGTCTCTTTCTGCAAATAAATAAATCAAATAAATAAATAAATAAATAAATAAATAAATACTATGTGGCTTCTTCTATCTGCTTATAAAGAAATGAGAGAAAGAACAAACTATCAAGAACAAGGGGCCAGTTATTTTGTAAGTTCAAAATAAAGTTTTTTTTTTTTTTTTTTTCTATTCCTAGCTTCTGCAGTTGCCAAATGATTAAAATTAAGAAATAGCTTCTAGACAATGACTAAAATTTAGGGTGCTGCCAGGACAATATGGTGTAAAGATGCTACCAAGTCACAACTGTGAGAGACCTCAGATTTGCGGTGGTGTTTGCAACAGACAACAGCCCCTTGAACTATTTTAAGAGTGCTCGAAAATGTAAAACAAACAGAAGCTTGGTGAGGTGATGCATGCTGGTAGTTCCATCCCAAGGGGGGGGGCAGGAGAAATTCAAGGTCATCCATGGTCAGCCTGAGTTATAAGCATTAAGCTTACTAACCCATAACAATATTTTAAAAATATTTTATTTATGAGAGAGAATAAGCACACCAGGGCCTTTAGTAATGAACTTTAGATCATGTGCCAGTTTGTGTATCTAGCTTTTGTGGGTACTGGGGAATAGAACCTGGGTTGTTAGGCTTTGCAGACAAGCACCTTAACCACTAAGCCATTTCTCCAGCTCTATATTTTTTAAAATTTATATGTGTGTGTGTGTGCCCCAGATCCTCTTGCCCCTGCAAACAAATTCTAGACACTTGTGCCACTTTTTGCATCCAGCTTACATGGGTGACTTAGGAATTAAACTTTTACATCCAGCTTTTACCACTGGGTCCCAGTCACCTAATTAATTATTTTTTATTTTTTAATTTATTTATTTAAACTCAGAAATAGGCAGGTTTGAGAGAGAGAGAGAGAGAGAAATGGGTGCGCCAGGGCCTCCACCACGAACTCCAGATGCATGCACCTCCTTGTGCATCTGGCTTCGTGGGTCCTGGAGAATCCAGTCACTTCTAATTAATTTTTGTTTTGTTTTGTTTTTTGAGGTAGGGTTTCGCTCTAGCCCAGGTTGAGCTGGAATTTACTATGTAGTCTCAGGGTGTCTTCAAACTCATGACAATCCCCCTACCTCTGCCTCCTGAGTACTGGGATTAAAGGCATGAGCCACCACACCTGGCTTAATTTTTTTTTTTTTTTTTGAGATAGGGCCTTGCTATACAGCCCTGGATGGCCTGATACTATGTAGCTCAGGCCAACCTCAAATTCAAAATAATTTTTCTAATTTAGCTTCCCACAGGGTGAGGATTACAGGCCTGTGCCACCACATTTGGCTTTTGTGTTTTCCTATTTTAAACAAAAAGGTGAAAGGTTTGTATGATCTAAAGACAAACCAGAGTAAGGTCTTATTGAACAGTAAGTGGTTATTCTAGATCTATCCTAACATGAATGCTAGACATGCAGAGAAAACATAATTTGTCTCTTTAGTTTCCAAGTCTACACTGAGAGTTGGTGCACCTGAGGAACGTTATCCACATCTGGACTTGATTTAGGTGACAAAATTTTGGACCTCAAGCACAAGCCTGTTGTCATAATGGGAAGAGACTGCAGGGTTATGGGTGAAGGAATGTGAAGGAGTGTGGGAGGGATATGGATTGTTATGGACTGTGGAGGTTGATGTTTTCTAAAACTGGCCATGGTGGGCTGGATAGATGGTTCAGCGGTTAAGGCGCTTGCTTGCAAAGCCTAACAACCCAGGTTTGATTCTCTCAAACCCTCATAAAGCCAGACGCACAAGGTGGCACCTGCACTTGGAATTCATTTGCAGTAGCTAGAGGCCCTGGTGCTCCCATTCTCTCTCTGCTTGCAAATAAATAAATTCTTAAAATTGGCCATGGTAAATTTAAAAAAATATTTTATTTTTATTTATTTATTTGAGAGAGAGAGAGAGAGAGAGAGAGAGAATGGGCACGCCAGGGCCTCCAGCCACTGCAAACAAACTCCAGATGCATGCACCCCCTTGTTCATCTGGCTTACATGGGTCCTGGGGAATTGAACCTGGCTCCTTTGGCTTTGCAGGCAAACACCTTAACCACTAAGCCATTTCTCCAGCCCCCATGGTATATATATTTTTTCTTGTGTGTGTGTGTAGGTGGTGTTTGTATACGGTATATGCATGTGTATTTGAGCAGTCTCTTACTGATCCTGGAGTTTGCCATTCTTCCATGATTCTTGGGTCTCCACTCCCCTATGGGACTGGGGTTACAGGCACACATGGCCATGCCCAGCTGTTTATGTGGCTCCTGAGGTTCAAATGTGAGTGGTATCTTAGACCTCCACAGGAGTGCTCTTAACTGCTGAGCCGCAACTTCAGCTCCCACATTAATATTTTTGTTTAACACCATCTTCTAGCATAATACCTTCCATCAAGAGATATAATTTCGTTGGGCATGGTGGTGCACGCCCTTAATCCCAGCACTCAGTAGGCAGAGGTAGGAGGATTGCTGAGTTCAAGGCCAGCCTGAGACTACATAGTGAATTCCAGGTCAGCCTGGTCTAGAGTGAGACCCTACCTCGAAAAAGAGAGAACCTAGGACTTGTGATTGGCCTAATCAATAGTAGGTGGAGAGCCAGTTGTGGTGGTATACCCTTGTAATCTCAGAATTTGAGAGGTAGAAGCAGGAGGGTTAGGGGTTCAAGGCCAGCCTGTGCTATATGAGACCTTGTCTCCAAAAAAAAAAAAAAAAAAGAGGAAAACTTTCAAAAGGAAAGGAAATTTTGCTAAATCGCTTCCAAATTTCATCACAAAAAGATAATGTCTTACTTTTCTCTCTGGCTGTTGGCCTTGGAATTTAGCCATATGTTGAAAGGAAGCCTAAGTCACATGCAAATGCCACATGCCGATGGTTCTGGTTGATAGCCACAAGCCAGAATTAACTGCTGGTCACATATATAAGTAAGTCTTCAGATGATTTCAGACCTTGTTCAGCTTTCTGACTGCCATAGCCAATGTCAAGAGTGGAGAATTTCCTGTGGCAAGCCCTCCCCCAATTGGAGATTTACGAGCAACATAATTCACGAGGCATCAATGGTTTGTTAAGCAATCGAGGCTAACCAGAATTCCTTCATACTTGTGTTCTTGACAAGTCTTCTGGAGATATTTGACTTTGGATAAATGGGCTTTCTTTCCTGGGCTTGTTTTCCTTAGCTGTAAAACGCAACAATAAACACTGTATCATGGGTCTGCTGTGATAATGTCCAGAGGTGTTCTTTATACAATGGGCTCCTAATAACTGCTAATATTTCAACTTCCCGCCAAGTGGTGCTAGTTTTGCTATTATATATTCCTTCAGGGGATGTGTGTTCAACAGATTTATACTCACGTCTAAAATTTGATTTTATATGTTTATGTAGACACACATTGCAGACTTATAGCTTTTACCATTGTTTTCTCTTGTGGATCATGTGCTCTGAGGCAAGCGGGTACTAGACTGAAGGTACTATAGACTTATAGGGAACTCCACTTAGTGAGAAACTGAGATCTGTCTTACTGATTTGTTCTTGTATGACTTTTCCTGGGCAGATATGAGCAAATACCTATTCACTCTTGGTAAGTCACCGACAACAGAGCAAAAACAGCTTAGTGAACCAGGGAGTTAACTAGGGTTGCTTACAGGACCGTCCATAAGGACTCAAAGGCAGCTGTATCACTGAAAAGCTCACCTCCAGTGATGACTACTGGAAGCTGTGTCTCTGGAGCTCAGTGCGTGAATTGTAGGCAATCCCATGGTAGGAGAAGCTCTTTCCAGGCAGTGGTTATATTATTTATGAGAGAGAGAGAGGCAGATAGAGAATGGACAGGCCAGGGCCTCCAGCCACTGCAAATGAACTCCAGATGTATGTGCCACCTTGTGCATCTGACTTTGTGAGGGTACTGGGGAATTGAACCTGAAATCATAAGCTTTGCAGGCAAGTGCCTTAACCATTAAGCCATCCCTCCATGATTTGAGAGAGAAAAATAGGCAGGGACTCCAGCCACTGCAAACAAACTCCAGGGGCGTGCACCCCCTTGTGTATCTGGCTTACGTGGGTTCTGGGGAATTGAACCCGGGCCCTTTGGCTTCACAGGCAAGTGCCTTAAACATTAAGCCATTCTTCTAGCCCTGTGCTCACTTTTTATTATACTATTGTATTCAGCTCCATGTTATTGGGATGAACATATAAACCAGGCACAGTTTAGGGGAGGAAGGGATTTATATCCAGCTTACAGATCCAGGGTAAAGTTCTATCGGTGGTGGAAGAAGCTGCTTCCACACATCCAAGCAGAGAGGAAAACCATCACCAGTCAGGAAACACCAAAAGCAAACAAACAAAACCTCAGCAAGCAGAGACCTAGGCAGAGCTCAAAGCTTTCTCCATTCCTTTGGGGTAGAATCCAAATCCACCCCCAGTGACACCTCCTCCAGCCAGAAGGCTAGAGATCCAAGTTCGAAGCTTTAATAAAACACCCAAATGTATGGGGGACATACATTCAAACTAGCACATAGACCTTGTAAGTTTCAAGGACTTCCTAAGACCTATGAGTTACTTTCTGAGCCTTAAGTCTTCTATCCATTCAGAGGAAATTGCGTTAGGACAAGGAGGAAGAGAAGGAGTCACCTTGTCCGGAGGAGACAGAGGCAGGATGATAAGAAAACAAGTTCACCTAGGCATGGCAAAGTGACATGTAGGCCCCTGGCATCCATAGTGGATCTCATTTCTGAGGTACTCTGCTGGAGGCATCCCAACTCCTAGGCAGCGCCTTATACATGAGCTAGTGTGCCCTGGCCCAGTTCCGTACTCTTCCACACTGAAAGATGTTATCTAAGAGCTAGCTCAAAACCATCTTCCAGGCTCAGCAGACTGTGTGTGTGTGTGTGTGTGTGTGTGTGTGTGGTGTCAAAAAGGAGTTGCAAGCAGGAGGAAAAGCCCAGGGCTATTTCACTCCTCGCTAAGGTTCACAGGATGGACCATCAGTGCTGATGATGTCTCTGAAAGTGGCAAACTGCACTGATGTTGGGAAGCAGGTTTGGTGGAGCAAAGGAGTAAGAAACATGGGATTAAAAAAAAGGTTTGCTTGGGCTGGACAGATGGCTTAGTGGTTAAGGCATTTGCCTGCAAAGCCAAATGACTCAGGTTTGAGTCCCCAGGACCAATGTTAGCCAGAGGCACAAAGGGATGTATGCTTCTGGAGTTCGTTTGCAGTGGCTGGAGGCCCTGGCGTGCCCAGTCTGCGTCTCTCTTTCTCTATCAAATAAATACATAAATAAAAATAAAATTAAAAAAATATTTGCTTATGAGCCAGCTTTGGTAGCTCATGCCTCTGATCTCAGCCCTGAAGTAGGAGGCTGAGGTAGAAGGATTGCAGTAAGACTGGCCTGTAGAGTGAGCTCTAGGTCAGTCTGGGCTAGACTAAGATCTTGCCCTAAAGAAAAAAGAAATAAAAGATTTGTTTAGAACATGGAATACCTTGGTTACTGATTCAGGAGAACAAAGGCCGTGGACTTCGACAGTCTGGATACTACCCTGCTAAGGCCATTTTCCACACACTGCCAATTTCCACCAATGTGTACTTGCAGTCAGTTTGGAGGTCAACTGCAGCTTGTCATTTTCATATAGGAGCTGCCCCTCACTGGAATGGATAAATGGGCCAGAGGGCAGTACAAGCAGGTCCCTGAGGGGGAGATACTGCCTCAGCAGCTCAACCTCCCCATGGCAGCACAAGGCAAATGCCATTTGCAGGCCTGACATCAACCACTGTCCTTGGCACACCTGTCTCCACTCAGCAGGGCTTCTCACATTGCCACATGACTGGCTTTGGGGACCACAGCTTGTCATCCACCTACTGTACTCCTGGCACACTGGCATTGATGCCACAGAGTGCAGGGAACTTGGAGCATGGCATGTCCATTCAAGGCGCCACGTCAAGACCATACAACTTCAGAGTAGGACTGACAGGGACCACAGCTGGTATCACTGCTATTGCCCCCTTTCTGAGGATGTGGAGCCTGCTTGAGCACAGCAGGAATGCTGCCCAAGGAGTGACAGGTGGACACTAGAAAAAAGGTGCGTGGATCACTTGACCCTCTCCCTGACTTATCTGCCAGGCTGGATCCAGCTCGGGGGTAGTTGCTCTAGCGCTGGACTTGACAGTAGGCTCCTTCTTCCCCTACTCCTGCTTCTCTCCCCAGTTCTGTGCACAGAGATATGGCTATTTTTTTTAAATTTTTTGTTTTTTCCTTATTAACAATAGATAGAAGAGAAAGAGGCACAGAGAGAGAGAGAAAGAAAGAAAGAATGGGTGCACCAGAGCCTCCAGCCACTGCAAATGAACTCCAGATGCATGCATCTGGCTTACATGGGTACTGGGAATCAAGCCTTGAACCGGGGTCCTTAGGCTTCACAGGCAAGTGCTTAACTGCTAAGCCATCTCTCCAGCCCCAGATATGGCTATTTTTTAACTTGTCTTCCCCAAATATGCTAAGATTGAGTTTGAAATAAATGACTGTGGGGTTGAGAGTTGAAGAACAAGAAAATAAAGCTAGTAAAAAGAAACTGTGAACTGCAGAGGTTGAGGTTTGGTGAGGGTAAAGGAAAAAAACAACAACAATGACCTGGAATAAAAAAGGTTTAGAGGGCTGGAGAGATGGCTTAGTGGTTAAGGTGTTTGCCTGCAAAGCCAAATGATCCTGGTTCGATTCTCCAGGACCCACATAAGCCAGATGCACAAGGGGATGCATGCATCTGGAGTTCGTTTGCAGTGGCTAGAGGCCCTGGTGCGTCCAACCTCTCCCTCTCTCAAATAAATAAATAAATAAATAAATAAATAAATAAATAAATAAATTTTTTTAAAAAGGTCTAGAATGTGGAATGCCTTGATTCAGGAGCACAAAGTGCAGAATATTGTCACAGAAGTGGGTGGCTGAATACTGGTAGTGATGAAAGGTTATTAATGGTGACTGTAAGGGCAGAATGGACACTGGGGCACTGACAGCAGATTTCTAGAAATCTGAGTGATGGAAGAGAGACTGCATGGTTGGACAGTGAAAGCCTCAGTGCCAGGTGAACACGTCTGGAAGTGGAGAATGCTGGCTTCTGCTCCTGGCTCACGATAAGAACATGGGATAGAAGGAAGAACCTGATGGGAAGCCGTGAACTTCAGGCAGCTGCTATATGTTAGACAAAGCCAAGGTCACAGTAGTGCTCTAAGAATTGGTTAGATCTATCATTAGCCCAGGTTTGCTTGCAAAAGCAACTAGAACTTTATTTGTTGGCATTAGGAACTTTTTTTTTTTGCATGTAGGTATGTGGTACACGTGTATGCATGTCTGTTTCGGTTCACATGCACATGTGTATTCATTCATGTGGAGGCCAGAGGTTGATGTCAGGTGTTACTCTCTGCCCTATTTTTTTTTTTTTTTTTTTGAGACAGGGTCTCTCACTGAACCTGAAGCTGGACTAGGCCATCAGCAAGCCTTGGGAATTCCCTCCCTCTGCTGCTCAGTACTGGGTTTACAGGTGCATATCACCAAACCTAGCTTTTATGTGAGCACGGGGATCCGAATTCAGGTCCTCATGTGTGTGCAGCAAGCATTTTAATGACTGGGCAACGTCCCAGGAGTTTTTATTTTATTTTTGTTGTTTATTTTATTTATTTGAGAGTGACAGACAGACAGAGAAAGGGAGAGCACGGGCGTGCCAGGGCCTCCAGCCACTGCAAACGAACTCCAGATACATGCGCCACCTTGTGCATCTGGCTTACATGGGTACTGGGAATTGAGCCTTGAATCAGGGTGCTTGGGCTTCACAGGCAAGTGCTTAACCGCTAAGCCATCTCTCCAGCCCCTCCAGGAGTTTATAGCTATCCACTCTGACAATAGTGGCAAGATGGCAGATGTCCTGGGCAGAGGGTCCAAAGGTTCCTTTGAAAGAGGGCTGTAAAAGGGCTATTCCACAAAGAATTATAAAGCCCCATCATGCCACTGAACAGCAAAGCTAGGTATTTAGGAAGCAAAAACTACTGGGGGCAATGAAGGGACCCAGTGGGTGAGGCAGTGGCCAGATCTTTGCTGACTTTCTCAAAGCCTGATTGTTTAGAAATATTTCTGACACTTTGACCCTGGGCATGTACTTGTCTCATTCCTCTTCTTTTCTGCCCCCCAATTCCATTTATCTTGATCTCTTGTTCCATATTTTACTTATTGTTTTTGGTCCTGCCTCAGAAAATCAGTGGGGAACATGGAAACTAAGGAATAACACCTGAGGTGTCCTCTGGTCTCCACACACATATATGTACACCTGCACACACAAATGTGTATCTATGCATGTGCACACACACACACAAACACACACGGAAATACAGGATCTGGCTCTATCTCAAAACTCACACAACCAAAATTCAAAATCTGCATTTCATCAGGATTTTTCACAGGTATCTGTTGAACAATGATGTTTGAGAACCACTGGCGAGGCCCTAAATTTAAATCCTTGTTTCAACATTTATGTGTGACCCTGGGGAAGGTATTTAACTGTCTCAGGTGACTTATTTGCAATTAAGGATAATAATAATGTCTACCTCATAAAGTTGTTTTAAGGACTCATTATGGAAAAAATAGAGAATTAACAATTCACAACTTATGCTACTTATTATTAATAGTCGTGCATTTTTTGGTGTTGTGTTTTGAGATAGAGTTTCACTATGTAGCCCTTGACTGGCTTGAAAGTCACTTTGTAGGCCAGGCTGGCCTCAAAGGAGATCCTCCTGCCTCTGTCTCACCAGAGCTGGGATTACAGGCACGCATCACCAGTCTGGTTTTTTTTTTTTTTTTTTTTTTTTTGGTTTTTGAGGTAGGGTCTCACTCTAGCTCAGGCTGGCCTGGAATTCACTATGTAGTCTCAGGGTGGCCTCAAACTCACGGCAATCCTCCTACCTCTGCCTCCCAAGTGCTGGGATTAAAGGTGTGCATCACCACGTCCGGCACCAGTCTGTTTTTATAAGCCCTGTCTTTCCATTTCTACTTCACTGACATTTCTGATGAAAGAAAGGCCGATTAGAAGTCAGAAGACCTGGGCGTTATACAACCTAGCTATCAATTCTTAGCTGTGCTTTTCCATTTATAGGATAGGGGAACTTTAATTACACCTGCCTCACCGAGATGATGTAAGGGTCAAAGAATATGCTACATTACAGTCATCTTATCAGATTTAATTTACCATCTTATAAACTATCCTTAAGCAATTAACCCCAAACTAGGATGCACGGAAATATGGGGAAAGAATGAAAGGCAGGAAACTCAAACTTAGCACGTCCCCACCTAACTTGTAGCTTCTCTCACGTTTGTACAGTGCTTCACAATTTATAAAAATAACTTTTCGTGGGCTGGAAAGATGGCTTAATGGTTAAGGAGCCTGCCTCCTAAGCCTAAGAACACTGGTTCCAATCTCCAGGTCCCACGTTTAGCCAGATGCAAAGTGACACAAGGGCGCAATGCTGCACTTGACCACAAGGGGCGCACACATCTGGATTTCGTTTGTAGCAGCTGAGAGACTGCTGGCGCGCCCATCTCTGTCTTCCTCTCCCTCTATCTCTCTCTCCAAAAATAATAATAATACTAATAACTTTTCGTTGTTGTTTTGGAGACAGGGTCTCATGTAGCCCAGAGGCGGACCTTCAACTCTCTCGATCTTCCTGCTTCCACCTGGCAAGTGCAGGGATTTACAGATGTGCTTGGCAGCACCTCACCCCAATTGTGTATCTTAACATTCCCTGCCCAGGGCCTATCCTGGGGATCAAAATCAGGGCTTTGTGTATGCTACGCAAACATTCTACCCCTGAGCTTCCACCCCAACTCTACTTTCAAAAACAGAAAAAGGAAACCGGGAAGAGCAGAATGCACACTAAAATTTGCTTTAGATTTGGGCACTCCTACCGCATCCCGTGATACCAAAGTACACAATGTAGGGCACGGACCAACACAAAATTTGATGCAGTGGTCATCAACATTTGACGCTGGCTTCGACCTCAACGCTGCGAGAAATCTATCCCCCCCCCCACTTTCCATCTTTAAACATTTAATTTATTGATTCGAGAGAAAGAGAGAGAATGGGCGCGCCAGGGCCTCCAGCCCATGCAAACAAACTCCAGATGCATGAGCCCCCTTGTGCATCTGGCTTACGTGGGTCCCGGAGAGTAGAACCGGGATCCTGTGCTTTGCAGGCAAACGCCTTCACCGCTAAGCCATCTCTTCAGCCTCACTTTCCATCTTTAGAACAAGGGGGCAACAAGACCTTCGCAAAATTGTGTCGTTCAATTAAGAACAGAGGCCGAGGGCGAACCTACCACGTCGTAGAACCTCAAACCCCTTGCCCTCTTGACAGATAAAGCATGAGACATCACTGCCGTTTCCCATGTCACACGGGGAGGAAGCCCGAGTGCAAGAACGCTCAAGGCTCCGTTCCTCTACCTGCAACTAACACCGAGAACGCGGGTAGGGGTGAGGGAGGGGGGCGGCGCGGGCAACCGTGAGGCTCTCTGCCCGTTCCCGCAGCATGGCTTCTCTCCCCTGACTTCGGGCTTGGGTGGCTGGCGGCCGCGAATCACGGCGTGCGAACCGAGCACCCGAATCCTAACCATCAACCGCGCTTCAGCGTGAGCGGAACCATGCTCCTTAGTATTCTCCAACTTCACTCCAAGGATAGCCGCCGACGCTCGGCTCCAGCTTCCGACGCCATCTTGGCCGCGCTACGTATGACGCCGCACGTAGCACCCGGAGCATCTGATTGGCTGGGGCGGAGGCTTAGGCGCGCGAAGCCCGAGACTCCCCCCCCTCTCCGCCCCTCCCCCGAGGGTTATGTAGGAGGCCAGAGGAACTACACTCCCAGAATCCTCGGCGCGGCGCGACCGAGAAAGAGGATGGAGCGTCGCCTTGGACCACAACTCCCGACGGCCCCAGCGATGCCCGCCCTTTCCTTTGAAAACGCGGTAAAAAAAAAAAAAAAAAAGAAAAAAAGAGGGACGGGACGAATGGAAGAAGTGTTCTGGTGCCCAACACCGAAAGGCGGGAAAGGCGAACTACAAGTCCCGACGAGCCGCGCGCGCCTGCGCCTGCGCTCTGACGTCTGTCGCCATCTTGCCCCTTCGGAGGCACCGCAAACAAACCCAATTCCTGGTGTCCCCCTAGTCTTGGCGGAGGAGCCTTTTAGATGAGCCCCGAAAGGCCGGGCAGGTGGGTGTCTTAGGGCGAAATCCTGGCAAGAGCTGGCAGGTTTAGCCAGGGCAGGGGAACGGCTGGGAACCTCTCTCTCCCCCCCGCACCCGCGTCCTCCAGGCATTTGGGAGTCCGGCTTGGGGCGCCTAGTCCCCATCCTCCGTTGTTTCCTAACGGGATCGTAGTGGCTCCCCGAGGTCGACTCAGGGAGGGGCTACCCTGGTACTCGTGGTGGCACGATGCCCCAGGGCTTCGGCTCGGGGAACCTCCCGGCCGTTGTGGCTGTCTGTCCTGCGCGCCTACTCTTTTTTTTTTTTTCCCTCCCCTTCTCCCCCTCCTCGTCCTCTCCGCTCGAGGGGAGGGAGCGAGGCGCGGACGCCGGCCGGGGACACCCCCACCCCACCCTACCCCATCCCATCCCATCTCCCCCGATGGCTGCCGGGGCTCGGGGTCGTGGGCTTGACATTGGCAGAGGCGCGGGCGTGGAGCCCGGCCCGGCTGCTCCGGGGCCGGTGCCTGCGCTGCGCGGGGTGCGCGTTTGGAGAGGGGGCGGGGCGGGGCGGGCTGGCCTCGGGCCTGACACTTGAGCGGGACGTCGGGGTGCGGGCCGAGGATGCCCGGGCTTTCAGAAGGGGGCGATGCGGGCTGAGGTGGGGTAGTGGGGGTGGTGTAGGGGGGGATGCTTTGGGATGCCGTGACGTGGTTGCTTGAGATTCGGGCCGCCTTTGGTGATCCTGTCGGGAGGCGGGGACAGGCTTTGGGGAGCGGAGCGGATTGCTTTTGGCTCTGCCTCTTCCTTCTTCTTCTCCACCCCCCCTTTTTTTCTTTATGTCATTCTGCCAGCTGGGGCGCACAGCCCAGTTCGGTTTGCTCTGGGTTGGTTCCGTGCTCCGAGGACCGTGGGAAGAAAGGGGGAGGGGAGGCTGCACTGGGAACGGGGCGTTGAAGTTCGAAGACCCCCCCCTTTCCCCCCCGGCCCCGGCGCGCGCCTGGGACGTGGTGGAAAAAGCGCGTTACCTTAGTTCAAGCTCCACTGAGCTCATCCATCCATTCATTTTACTCTCTCCCGCTAACCACTCATTTATCTGTTTGACAAATGTTTAGAGAGAGTCTACTAAGTGTGCTAAGCTGGCATTGTGTGAGCCCCAAGCGTCGTGTCTTTTTGTCCTCCAGACACGGGAATTCCCAGTACTAAACTTTGGGCTCAATGGTGGTTTCATGACTACAGGATCCATATTCATTTTTTCAGTGCTAAAACTTGAGAGTTCTTTCTAAAGGTCTGTTAATCCAAGTAATATGCTGTGATTTTTACTTACTTTACCTCATGTAATTATTGAGGAAGCTGACAGAAAGCAAGACACTGTTAACCCAAGATTACACAGGCGATGACATCTATTCAGTAAGCTACATGCTATATATATAGCCAGTTTGAAAGAACTTGACATGCACTATGCTTTAAAACTCACAGCAGACTGGGTGGTACTATCTCGCTTTTCATAAATGTGTTAAACTTAGGTTCAGAGTGGTCATTTTACTTAGGATAAAACAACTAGCATGTTAAAAAGCTGGAACTTGAACCAAGAGACGCCCGACTCTCTATTGTATTAGGCTGGGGTGGGATGTTCTCAAATGGTGAGTTAATTCCTCATTTGTCAGTTGGAAAGTCTGGTGGTGAAAAATGATTGCAAGGTATCTTTTCATTTATACTTAGCCTGGGGATGGATTTCCAGGTGAATGGCCTTTTGAATGTGCTTTGGTAATTTTGATTTTTAAAATTTTTCTTCTGGTAGGGAGGACAAGCTCTTTGGGGCTACCAAACAGAAGCAGCAATGCCTGTTGTGTGGCCAACCCTTTTGGATCTCAGCAGGGATGAATGCAAACGGATTCTTCGAAAACTGGGTATGATTTTTGTTGTTTTTGTTTTGAGACAGGGTATTCTCTTGACCTATAAAACCCTACAAAATCATGCAAATCAAGAGGTTAATATATTGGTGTTCATCTTGAGAGGGAACACCTATGAAACTGCCCAGGTCATTATGGGTATGTATATCTGGGAGGTCACCAGGTATCAGTAGGATGTCACTTTATAAAAGCAATGCATACCATTCTTTTAGAGTGTTAGAGCAAATACGTGTGCCCAGGCCAGATCGTGGGTCTCGTCACAGCAGCATTAGCCCAAAGAGGGTGCTAATTTTTTTTTTTTTGCTGCACATAATTTAAAATGCAGTGTAATTCATAACTTTTGGGTTTACGTGTAAATTCTCTCTAGTTACTTTGTATGTCCTGGTGAACAGATCGCCCGGAATGCCTAGGGTACCTAATAGAGCTCAGGCTCAGGTTGACTCATATGTGAACTCCCTTGCCACAGTAAATTGATCCTTATTGAAAGGGAACAAATTACTTTTAAAAAGAGGAGGTTGTATAGTAGAAAAAGGTATCACAGAAGGAAATGAAGCAATACAAACTTAGGGTGTAGATAAATTCAACATAAGTAAATACAAGTAAAAGTGAAAAATAATGAATGGATCCCTAGTTTTAGTTAGAGCTATGTGAATATTGCTGGAGAGCTGCTTCTATACAATAGGAAATAGTCATCTTACATGGTAGTGAAGACATTGACACTTCAGGAAGTGGGTCTTGATAGTGATTTGCCAAAAGATTTCTTCTCTACCCATTGGGTTGTTGTTATAACAATGAATCTTTGAGTTATCTTCAAACATCAACTCCAGGTCCAAAGTTTCGAGAAAATACTATGTTTAAGAATTAGCTTAAAACAGCTTAAGAATTAACTTTGCCCTTTTTGAAATAGTTATAGATGCCAAACATTTTAATTATCAAGCAGTTGGGAGAGACAGTGTCTTAATAATGGTACTGGTGATAAGTAAATGCTTACTACTTTCTGGCCTGTCTCTCTTGCTTGAATTTTTAAAATATACTTTATTAATACACACACTGAGTTTTGGTTAACAGTCTTCCCTCCTGTGCCTCATCTTTCTGTCCTGTCCTGCTTTTTCACCCTTCCACTTATGACACTCCTCCTTTGACTTTCATATGATCTGTTTCTACCCTGCTCCCTTGAAGCCTTTTTTTTTTTTTTTTTTTTTTTGCATGTACATGCATTTAGAAGGTTCGTGATGAGTGTGTGCACAGATACAACACCCTGTGTGTACCTAAAGGCCAGAGGAGAATGTTGGCTGTCCCCTGCCATGACTCATGTACTTGTTTGTTTCCGTGAGACAGAATCTGTTCACTGATTCTGGAGCCCTGACATTTTTCCCTCCCCACAGGACTGTGGTTACAGATGTGCATGACCACACCCAGCTGTTTACATAGGTTCTTGAGAATAAAACTTAACTTAGCAGGACCCCCTCTGGCCCTCATGCTTTAAATAATTACACACACACACACACACACACACACACACACACAATAAATGTCCCCACTATCTTCTCTTATCCCCTTTCCACTCCAGTTGAATCCCTTCTTCCCAGCACTTACCAGTTGCCACACCAGATCTGAATTTATAACTACTCCTGAGCTGGAACTCTGACTAACTTGGGCCTTTGTGATGATGATGATGATGATGATTATTTTTTAAGGTAGGGTCTCACAGGCTGACCTGGAATGCACTATTTAGTCTCAAGCTGGCCTTAAACTCACAGCGATCCTCCTACCTCTGCCTCCCAAGTGCTGGTGTTCAAGATGTATACCATCATGCCCAGCATGGTTAGCATTTTATTATACCACTGTTAATAGTACAGTGAACATTAAATGATGGTTCGGTGTGGTTAAGTATGCTTCCTGCACAAGCATGAGGGCCTGATAAGGAGACCTGAAACCACTTGAGTTATAATCTCTAGAACCCATAAAAACAACTAGTACCAGGAAGTGAAGGCAAGAGAACTAAAAGTTTGACAGTGTAGGCTATAAGACACCCTGTCTCAAAAAAATAAAAAAGAAACAAACAAAAACCCAAAATGAAAATAGGATCCTTTTCTTTTTCTCCATTTGTTTTTAATGGCATTGCTATACTTTTTTTTTTTTTTTTTTTTTGGTGCATGCACACATACTTTCATGTATACATGTGTATATGCAACTGCATGCACCCTTGGATATGTGTGTGGACATCAGAGGAGAACATTAAGGGGTCTCTGTCACTCTTCTGTTTTTTCCTTGAGACTGAGTCACTAAATCTGGAGCTGTCATGTTTTGGTCAGACTGGTTAATCAGCAAGCCTCAGGGATTCTCCTGTCTCCACCCATAAAGGACCAAGATTACAGGCATGTGTGGCCATGGCCAGCTCTTGGCTTTGCCATGTTTATTATTATTATTATTTTAGAGAGAGAGAGAATTGGCACACTAGGGCCTCAGCCACTGTACTTGAACTCCAGATGCTTGTGCCACTTAGTGGACATGTGTGACCTTGTGTTTGCCTCACCTTTGTGCTTCTGGCTTACGTGGGATCTGCAGAGTTGAACGTGGGTCTTTAGGCTTCGCAGGCAAGTGCCTTAACCACTAAGCCATCTCTCCAGCCTGCCATGTTCTTTTTTTAAAAACTATATATTTTTAAAAACTATATTTTATTTATTTATTTGAGAGAGAGAAAGAGGCAGAGAGAGAGAATGGGCCTGCCAGGGCCTCCAGCCACTGCAAACAAACTCTAGATGCATGTGCCACCTTATGCATCTGGCTTACATGGGTCCTGGAGAGTCGAACCAGGATCCTTTGGCTTTGCAGGCAAATGCCTTAACCACTAAGCCATCTCACCAGCCTGCCATGTTCTTGTTTTAAAAAATATATTTTATTTATTTATGTATTTGAGAGAGAGGAAGAGGTAGAGAGAGGAAAGAGAGAGAGACAGAATGGGCATGCCAGGGCCTCTAGCCACTACAAACTCCAAATGCATGCACCATCTTGTGCATCTGGCTTACGTGGGTCCTGGAGAGTTGAACCTTTGGCTTTGCAGGCAGATGCCTTAACCACTAAGCCGTCTCTCCAGCTCCTTAAAAAATATTTTTATTAGCCAGGTGTGGTGGCACACGCCTTTAATCCCAGCACTTGGGAGGCAGAGGTCGGAGGATTGCCATGAGTTCAAGGCCACCCTGAGAATACAGAGTGAATTCCAGGTCAGCCTGTGCTAAAGTGATAGCCTACCTTGAACCCCCCCCCCAAAATTTTTTTTTTTATTAGAGAGAATATGAATGTGTGTACCAGGACCCCTTGCTACTGCAAAGAAACTCTGTACACATTTGGCAGTTTGTTTATCTGGCCTTACCTGGGTACTGGGGAATTGAACCTGGGCTGGCAGGTTTTGCAAGCAAGTGTCTTTAAACCAATGAGCTATCTCCCCAGCCACCACATTCTTAAACCTTTTGCAAAAACCCACAAAACTCTACTCCTTTTCTTCTGTAATTACTACTACAATCAATAACTGAGTTCTAGCAATAAAAACTTAAGGGTGGTATTAGAGGAATGTTTTTTTTAGAGGACGCAAGCTATGTTTTTCCACTTTTTTCTTTCTGTGTTCCCTTACACGCGTGCACACACACACATTTGCTCCTTTGTTAGATTTTAATCATCTTGAGGATAGGGACTTTGTTTTATACTTAGAAGTATTTTTCTCTGGTACTTTGTAGTAATAATATTCAGTTAGTTTGATTTGAATTAGTGACTGTCTAACTATAGGCAGTCACTGCCCTTAGTGTAAGACTCTCAAATGTTGTTACTGTTACTGGAAGTTACTGAAGTAATATGAAATATTATCTGTTTTGTTACTCTCTCTTCCTTTTGCACATGTCCTCATTCCCTATGTGGTATGCAGTTTCTGATAAAAGCTTCTATTTCCTAACTAGATGATAGGTCTCTCCTCTGTGCATTTACCACTATATGTAAACTATGTCATAATTACCAGATGACTTGTTTCACTGTAGTTGCATTCTACTGTGAGGGTAGGCCTTGACACACTATCTGGCATGTGTGTCATAGGACTCAACAACCAACCTACCTACCCACCTACCTTCCTTCCTTCCTTCCTTCCTTCCTTCCTTCCTTCCTTCCTTCCTTCCTTCCTTCCTTCTTTCCTTTTATTTGAGGTAGGGTCTCACTCTGGCTCAGGCTGACCTGGAATTAACTATGTAGTCTCAGGGTGACCTCAAACTCTCCATGATCCTCCTACCTCTGCCTCCTAAGTGCTGAGATTAAAGGCGTGTACCACTGTACCCAGCTGATTTGTTAAATAAAATATTTCATATATATTTTAATGGATGCATTATTTAGAGTATAGTGAATTCTTAGTTGTTTAACCATCATGCCTTTCTGTACCATATTCAGGGTCTGATAAAAACGGAAATGTATTTCTTGGAACTAAGTATTTATTTTGCTACTTAACAATGGAGCTTTGTCTATTAAGAGAAACTGTATGACTTATTCACATAGTATCCACACAGTATGGACTGAACATGCACAGTGTTCACACTTAGGGCGTTTGAGCGAAAGCAGGCATTTCTCTTTAATGTGGTCATCCTATTCTTCTATAACAAGCTTCCATTTGACAGCCAGAATTGTGAATAATGTGTACAGAATGAGGCTTGTAGGTTATTTATTGGTCACTGACTAGTCTGCAGACGTGCATCTATTCATTATTTTGATCACACTTACTGAGTTTCTATTGTTTATCAGACATTGTCAAATACAAATACTTAGAGCAACTTGAGTATGATGATAGCTGTGATATAAACATTGTTTTTCTCAGATATATCTGTTTCATAGTGTTAATGGCTTAAAACAACTTTCTTTTATTTCCATCCTGTGGGTTGCTTGCATTGTCTGAGTTCTCCTGTGGCTCGAATACAGCTGGTAGCTTAACTGGGGACAGATGCAGCTGAGGTATCTGAGCCTCTCTTTATGTGCTTTTTCATACTGGGCTTGTTCACAGCCTGGTAACTGGTACCAGGGTTACAAGAGATCAAGGCCACATGTATAAGTGCTTAGCTAGTATTTGTGTGCATCCCATTTGGTGATAACTTCATTGGCTAAAAGCAGTGCCATGCCTAGAGTTGCTGTGGGAGGGAACTACACAAAGGCCATGCTGGACTATATTGAGTAGCACACATATTTTATTTAGGAGTCTTTGAGGAGTTTTGCTTTCATATGTATATTTAGAAACAGGATCAGAGATGAAAGAGAACTTGCCCAGTATCACACAACTAGTAAGAAATAGTGGTGGTGCCAGAATTTTTTGTTCCTGTACTTTTTCATTTGCACAACTTGGTATTGTCAGCCCCCCATGAGGGAAGTGGAATATAGTGTGAATTCTTAGGTGGACCTAAGTAATCTTAAGGGTTGATCAGTAAAAGTACTTTTTAATAATGCTAACAACTTTTTTTACACGTCTTATATCCCTTGGAGCCTATTCCCACCCATTGGTAGCATTAGAGTTGAATGTTCTTTAACAATAATGTGTTAGACAAGATATCTAATGTTGTGTTTTCCTCCTTGTATATTTGTATGTGTGTTTTTGTAGAGCACGTGTAGTGTGGTATGTTATGTGTGCTGTATGCATATGTATGTGCAAATGCATGTGGAGGCCAAAGGAGAGCTTCAGATGCTTTCTGTATTGCTCTTCCTTGTACTTCTGTGAGATTGGGGGGGGGTCTCTCCCTCAACCTGGAGCTGCCATTTTCTCTGCGAGCCCCAGTGATTTTCTGGTTTCTGCCCCCCTGCAGACTGGGACTAAAGACATGTTTGGCTACAGCCAGCTTTTTATGTGGGTTCTGGGGAGTCCAACTCAGATGGGCTCAGGTCCTCATACTCAAGAGGCAAGTGCTCTTAATTGCTGCCATCTGTGCCTCCCCTAAACATTTTGTATACATGACTTTGGTGAGATATTGGAGCAAAATATAAATTATAAGGTCCACATTTAAACCTTTTTATTAGATGAAATTTTTGAAAAGATTTTTAAAATTTGTATTTGACTGATTTTAGGTTTCTTGCCCTTAAGTTGAACTGCATACCTGCAGTATTAAAGGCTTTTCTTGATCGAATAATTTTCTTCTTCTAGAATTGGAGGCATATGCTGGAGTTATCAGTGCACTTCGGGCACAGGGGGATCTTACCAAGGAAAAGAAAGATCTTCTTGGAGAACTCTCAAAAGTTCTTAGGTAATGTGTTATAAACGTTCGGTAGAAGCAACTAGAAATCTCATTTTTGAGGGCATTTATAACTTTTCACTCTCAAATTGAAGAACAAAGGTGTTAGGTTTGTTGGTGCTTAGAGATCCTATCCCACTGGTGGTCTGCTACAGTCGTATAGCTTATCCTTCATTCTATAATACAGTCAGAGGGTTTAAGGCAGGTATTTTTGGGCACCTGCAAGCAGGAGGTACAAAAAAATGAGCTGGCAGCAACTGGATATGAAGATCTAGAGTGGCATTTGTCAGAGGGAAAAGAGGGATGCAGGGAAGATCCCTCAACAGATGTGTGGGTTTTGATTATGTACCTCTTGACTTAAGTATAGTTTCTCTCGTCAGCAACACTATTAGTGACATTTGAACCCAATGAAGAATTCTAGTGAAAGGGATTCCTTGGTACTTTCTCTTGATCCATTCTTATTCTTAAACTTCCTCAGAAAATGTTCTACTTTAACTTGTGTGATTTATACATTTAAAGCCATTTTGCCCTATTTTAAGGTAAAAATATGGAAGAGGCTTTCTGTTATTAATAATTTATTAAACACAACTTTTACTCATATTGTTTTGTTATTTATGATTCAATATAAGTTTTTGAGTTTTAGTTCCTTAAGAATTAAAGTATATAATAGAAAGAGTATCTTTATTTTATTGAGTATTTATGAATAGAATGGGTATAGCCTTTAAAAATGATAAGTAAAGCCGGGCGTGGTGGCGCACACCTTTAATCCCAGCACTAGGGAGGCAGAGGTAGGAGGATCACTGAGAGTTCAAGGCCACCCTGAGACTACATAGTGAATTCCAGGTTAGCCTGAGCTAGAGTGAGACCCTACCTTGGAAAACCATAAAAACAAAAAGATAAGTAATAACTTTTATCTATTATTGATAAAATCACAGGATCAATATCAGCACATTTACCATTGGTAACATAGATCTCTAGCTGAAGTGTTGAGTAATGAAAGATTAATTACCGTGGTGTCAAGTTTCATTGCATATAGCCACAGGAAACAGATACCTTGCCACTCTTATTTCTTTTATTATATTCCTTTAACATAAAATTACTCGATTCTTAAGCTTTTGAAAAGATTTCAGAAAATTCTCTTCTAAGTGCCCAGATCCTCTTTTCAGCAGTCAAGATTTTGGGGAAGCTCTGCTTCCCTTGTCTGTGACCTTCCATTCCAGAGATTTGGAAATAAAACCTTCATATCATTTTGAATTTGTTTCTCTGTGATTTACAACTGGTCCTGCACTTACACAGAATCAGTATGAATCCTTTTCTAAGACTTTGAAATATCTAAAGATATACATTAGGCAAAGCAACCTCCACTCCAACAAAATGTTGACTTAAACATTAATAAAAATATAGAAAAGAGCTGCCTGCTTGGCAGAGTTCTATAATGGCTATTTTTTTTCATAGCATCTCAACAGAACGCCACCGTGCTGAAGTTCGGAGAGCAGTAAACGATGAACGGTTAACAACAATTGCACATAAGTAAGCCATTAGTCATACACCCCTGATTTTTTAATGATGTAGTATAAAATAGCTTTGAAACAACCTTCCTATTGTGTAGCAGGTTCCTCAGTCTTCTAGTGAATATACCTCTCTACTCAGAGATCCTGACCATAGTGTTAACTGTTTATTCACTTGATTATGGTTTTTTTTTTAAATTTACTTTTGTTAGGGATGCTTAAAGTACTCAGGTCAAATCCTGTTACAACGTAATCTTTGTACAACTGAAGACCACCACAGCTTAGCAGATACTTCACTTTGTTGAAACACAGCTCAATAACAAAGTAGTATGCTCAGATTGGAAGCCCCTTAGAGGTTCTTTGTGATGCTATCTGACATGTGTATTGCTTTATAAATAGGTATTATAGTGTTTATATGGCTTTAATTAATGTATTTTGAGATTTAGAAAAAGATCCTAGGGTGTGTGTGCTGCTTTTAAGAGATGGCAGTATATCTTAATTTACTTTTAAAAAGCCAACAAAATGAAGAGAAGGTCTTCTCAAATTGTTTTCAGGTCATCTTCATTGACAGATGGGGCAGAGGGTGGTAGAGGATTGAGAACAGGATCAAGCATTAACTGAGTATGTATAGGGACAGTGCCTACTAAAGAATAAACAGGACCAGAAGTTATCCTTTCAGTTCATAAAAATATTTCAATTGTGTGCTTTAATAGGAAATAAAACTAAGAGGAAAAATCAGTGCATTTTCACAATGTAATAACCTAAACTATGTATTCAGGGCTTTTGGCAGAATTTAACCCTACAGATCCATTAGCTTCATAATGGGTTTCACTGTCCCTCGTTTGATGTAGCACGCAAAATGGGGTATTTATTGCCTTCTTAACAGTGTAGTTTGAAAGTTTTGCTGCTTATGCTAGAATTTTGAAATTCCTCAGTGGTAGGTATGAATGGTAGAAATTTGAAAATTTTCCTCTAGAGACGTCTAGTATTTAGTTGTCAGGCTAGCATGGTTGACACATTCAAATATTAATGTGTTCCTTCTTAATTCACTTCATGCTTTTGAATTGGGATGCTTTAAAAATAACAGTGGAGATTCAAATTTGAGAATTGGTAATAGGAAATTTATATGCTAGATAATAAAGTAGTGAACTTAGCAACAAAAGTAATATCTTAGAAGCATTCAAAGATATTGTGGGGCAACAAGTTATAAGTTGATGCATCAGTGTCATACTTAAAGGATAACATTTATTTAGTCTCCTTTTCCTTTTTTCCCCTTTAAAGAATGAATTTATCCTTATATTTGGGTGACAGACCAAGTTACAGGTATGCAAATAGGTTATTATTATTTCAGGCTTTTTCTTGTATTTATTTCCAAATTGAAGCTCTCAATTATTCAGGGGCACATTATTCCATTTACAAATTAACCATGGCCCCTTGCTTTTCCTTCTTTCCCCTCCTTCCCTTCCTAATACTGACCACCCTTTAGCTATTTTGCTGCTTGGGAATCCCTCTAGTCAGAGGGTGGGAAGGGAGAGGAGGTGAAAATTTTCATTACTTATTTTATTACTTGTCCTGGCAAAGATTTGGTGGAAGAATTTACTAGTATTTGCCAAAATATTTTTTGAATAATACATGGATTTTTAAAAGTTCTTTGACCTCTCCCTTTCCCTCCTCTCTCCATTAGCATGGATAATTGAGAGTTGGCTTTTATCTGCCTGTGTTTCTTCTTTTTTTCTTCTCTCCTTTCTGATTTCTTTAATATATGAATTTCATTTTTTGAAGGGTCTACTTCAGTGTATAATTTTAAGTTTCTTAGGTCTTTCTATACTCCTGTTTTATTATTATATATTGTGGTTTTCATGTGACTAGATGCTTTATTTGTTGAGCCCAAGAGTAGTAAGGATTGGTAACTGCCCTCTTTCCCTCCGAAATAACAACACAGGCCAGTTCCAGAGATTACTTGTAGGAGGGTTTCCTACTCTCAGTCTAGAAAACTACCAGAGGAATGCATCTAATTGACTGCATTCCCTTTCTCCTCTTCCCTCCCTCCCCCACTCAAAACTGCAGTTTAGTCCAGGAGGAATGTGGTTGAAAGCTGCAGGGCTGAGCACAAAAGAAGGGGAACAAAAGGAGTAGGGTGTCTGGCTTCAAAGAGAAACCATGCCTGTGGCCTGAAGCATGATCTGTGTTTGTTGTGTAGTTTCAGGCCACTTACTAAGTTTGATACTGCAAGTCAGTTTTTAATTGTAAGTATTAATGCTTCATATATTTTAATTGGGCCACTTTGTCCGCATTGTCTCTAGAGTTAGAATAAAATGGCAGTCTGGAATTTCTGCTCTTCACCCTACCACCGCCTGTCAATCATTCCCAGTATACTGTGTTTCTGTGTGAGGATACAGATCTCTTACTGTTACCCTGCGCACTGAAGGATGTGAGGACTAGCATAGTTTAACTAGTGTCATATTAGACTTCTCAGAATAGGGACCAGAATGTGTCCACTGACTTTGCTCTCCTGAGTACATACCAACTTGGTTTGTAAATTCATGTTAGATGACTTGTGCAAACTAATGCATATTTACACCCTCATTACTAAACAAATAGGAACTTTTGATCTAATTCTAACAGACAATTAATTCTCATTTACTTCAAATTTGAGCATGCTTGCATGAGTGGAAATTTGGAAGATTTATGATCTTTCTAAAGTTGCAGTTGTGTCTCTTTGCACTGCAAGCTTTGTCTTTTTTTAGTAGCATATGTTCATGTGCTTCATGTTATTAATCTTCCATAATTTCTGCAATCATTTAAACAATGCACCAGGTAAGTGTAGATATTACTTGTGTGGTAAACTCACACCAAGCATGTTTGTTAGTGATATAGTCAAGTGATAGCAAAGTAGGAGCCAACCCAAAAAATACTGAGTAGCTCTTGGAATTTTTTCCTTTAACAATTAGATATAGGCCTTTCCTGTTCATTTTTCTTGTCCATACCATTCTTTGCTTCTGAATTAGTGTCAACATAGAGCTTGTATAATCCATTTGTGAGGTTACTGAGGTCTCAGGATCTCCACTTTTATTTGTCTCAGGTAGGACTCTGTTAAACTATGAGAGATTATACATTTCTTACAATAACTCATCTAGATTCATTGGCTTATAATCATTCTATTCTGCACTGAACTTGAAGCCTTTACAAGTTGTAATTTATTCCATTCAGTGAAAGTTAGTAGAAAGTAGGCAATTGTGCAAATTGGTATTAAACAAAAGCAAAGGTAGACATAAAACCATTTGAGCTCCATGTGGTGATGCATGCTTTTACTCATAGGCTGAGGTAGGAGGATCACAGAGAGTTCAAGGCTAGCCTGGGGTTATAGAGTGAGTTCCAGGTGGCTAGGGCTAGAGTGAGACCCTGCCTCAAAAAAACAAAACAAATAAAAACCCATTTGAAAATTTTTATTCTTTGATTTATGATGTGGCAAGTAATTTTTGTAGCATATGTATGTTTGTTAAGTTTGACTTCTCTGTGACTCAGGTTTTCTACCTGTAAAGTGGTGATAATAAGTTATTGACTTGATAGGATTGTTGAGAGAACTGAATTAATACACACAGGATATTTAGAACAATACCTGACATTTAATCTGTCTTCAGTTGATTGTAACTACACTGTTATCACCACTACCACCATCATTATTATTGTCATTATTCTACTGCCCACTAACACGGGCTTTTGTGTTCTTGTTTTAATCTGAAGAATCGTTGGATATACAACTTAAACTCTAGGTTGGATTGTAGAATCTAGGGTTACACAAAAAGTGCAAAATATTTCTGATTCAGTGAAAAAATTGTTTCTAGTTTAATTTTAAGTTTTAACATTAGTCACTAGTCATGGTCTTTCATGGAGCCAAGTGAGAGATGTGACAACTGATTTGGCATTTCAGCCTTTGGTCTGCTTCCTGGGATGAAACTTGCTCAAGAAATTTTGGTCAAGAAACTGAGTGGTTGATGTCTACTTAGAGAGATGTTTAGTTGCCTCAAATCTAACTTAGAGTGAAGGGTTCCCCAAACAAATATGAATAAAGTAGTGGTAGATTTCTCTTAACATCCTCAAGTCTAGCTTATTTTTATTAAACAGGAAGGATATATAAAATTTAAAAACAAACTGCCAGTGACACCTGCTATTGGATGTACAACTCTTTTCTGTCCTTTACTATCCAATCACCCTCGTTTACTGCCTCATTTGCTCTTATTTGAAAGCCTTTAGAACCTCTGACCATGCAGGCAGTTACATAAGTTTGCAAAAGCTCATTGAATTCCATCCTTAATTGATAAGGAAAATCTAATATGTTTTAAAAGTTAGTAGAAACATTTGTTTTCACTAGTAAAACCCAATTTAATGAAACTAAAACCAATATTCATAAGGCATAGAAAAAAATTCCATAGTTTTAGTTGTGTTCCTTTTTTAAGATTCAGGTTGTAGAATAGAATGTATAAGAACCATAGTGTGTGACATTCCTTGGTTTTTAAATATTTGTGATTTTGTTCTTGCTTAAAATAAAACCTCTCCTTTTCATTCAGGGTACTTTTATAACTTAAAAGTTGTATTTGTTGAGTCGTTTTTGGCAAGTAAGAACCCTTGTAGCAGCCTTTTCTCTTTTGTTTAGTATGTCTGGACCTAATAGCTCTTCAGAATGGTCCATTGAAGGTCGTCGATTGGTACCACTGATGCCCCGGCTAGTTCCCCAAACAGCCTTCACTGTAACAGCTAATGCTGTGGCCAATGCAGCTATCCAGCACAATGCAGCCCTTCCAGTGCCTGCAGAAACAGGAAGCAAAGAAGGTAAGTAGAAAGTTATTTGTGTTAGAGATTACTTTTCCCAGAACTTTTAAGGAAAGTTATTTTATTTCTTTCATCTATTTTTAGTCCAGTATTTACAGGTTATGAAACATAGTGGATAATTCTAATTCTGAAACTAGAAACTGCTAGGTTTTTAGTCTAAGCCAAACTTAAATCTTTCTTTAGTTCAAAGTGCAAATTATGTTAACCACAATATTATGAAAAGCGTTTTTTGAATGAGTTTTCTACATTAGTATATCTTTTGTTTTGTTTTGTTCTGTTCGGATTTGTTTCGAGATAGGATCTCATACCTTAGCCAATGCTGGACTGGAATTCAGTCTGTATCCCATACTGATTGGTTTAGCCTCCCTAGTGCTGGGATTATAGGCATGAGCCACTATGCCCTGTGAATGCATCTTGATACAGTGAATGGAAGGGCTGTGGGGATGGTTCAGTGGTTAAAGGCACTTGTTTGTAAAGCCTCCTGTTCCAGGTACAGTTCCCCAGTACTTATGTAAAGCTGCTACAGGCCAGACTCACTTGTTTGAAATGGCCACAGACCCTGTCTCAAAGAAGCTGGAGCACAGACAACTCCTTTGACCTCCACACACATACAGTGGCATGCACGTGCCTCCCCCCATACATGATTTTTTTTTAAAGCAGTGAATGGAAGGACTTGATGGCATTAGAGAATAAATAAAGATAATAGAAGTCATTTAGCTGGTGGATAAAAGATGCTGAACTGACAGGTTTAAAAAATAAAACTCTGTGTCTTCTGAAATTAATGGTGCGTGCACCCTGTCTGTTCTAGTCAATGTGCTCATTCCATGACCTGAAGACCTTCTGATGGTTATTTAATCTAGTAGATAGACACATGCTTTAAAAATCCTTGAGTCCCTTCGGCTACCATGAGTAATGCTAACTCTGAGAGCGTATTAAGTCCAGTAGCACAGTTGGTTTTGCATGACAGCAACCCTGAAAACAATGCGTTTGTCAGATTATTTCGAGGAATTGCTTTGCTTAGCAGTGGGCTCTGAGCAAAATAAGATACTTTTCACTTGTGCTGGACTGTTTTATGCCAGAGGAAGCTGTATTTTTAGGGAGGCCTCTATTTGGTTTCTGTTTTCTTCATTGTTTGAGAGGCATCTTTCTTCTCTTCCCACTCTTACCTTTTCCAGCTACCAAGTCCAGTAGAATGGGAAGAAAATTGGGTTTCCAACAGTAAAATCCGTGTTTGAATTTTAATGTGCCATGTCTTGCTTTGTGACCTTTAGCAAGTCTTAGCATCTATGGGCCTTGTGTTCCTCATCTTTAAGGAGTATATGGTGTTGTGAGAATTGGTGACAATATGTATTTGGAGAGGATTTCACATAGTGCTTGGTCCTTAGCAGATGGCAAGTAGAACTATGCTTGATAACGAGCTGTGTCCTTTCACTGAATGACAAAAGAGGTTGAAATTTGATGTTGTCATTATTTCAGTTTTTGTTGTACTACTTAGTTAGCAGATGACTAGTGAGTTGGTTTATGTGAATGAACCACAGCTTGGTTCTCTGGAAATTGCTATGGTTAGAGAATTATATACATTCTTCATCATTAGTACATCTGTTTGTATTAAAAAGGAAATCAAGTATGTTCCTGTTGTCCAATTCTTACCTTTAATAAAAATTTTTATTTTTAAGTATAATTTTAAACTTGATATCCTTGCGCCTCCATTCTTCTCCATTAGCAAAGTTACCTGTAGATAAACTATTAAATACTCGGGGAAAATCCATTTAAGTGATGATTTTCAAGGAATATGATAAATACCTTTCAATGCATAGGTATAGTACTTTGTACTGGCCTCTAGTTTCTGATCACATGAAAATGTTAAAATTGGCCTGCCATAAAAATAATTTTCTGTGTGTCTGGACAGTTTTGGTGAAAGTTAACAGCAAACTTTTTTATTGTTCCTTTAGTAGTGGTTTGCTATTCCTACACAAGTACCACGTCAACCCCAACCTCTACCCCTGTTCCAAGTGGCAGCATAGCAACGGTTAAGTCTCCAAGACCTGCCAGTCCTGCCTCCAATGTAGTTGTCTTGCCAAGTGGAAGTACTGTTTATGTCAAAAGTAAGTGCTACTCTCGGTGCCATCAGGGCCATCTTGCCTAAATGCTGCCGTATAGGCTCTGCTTAGATCGCCTTCCTGGAATAAATCACCATAGTGGTGGCTACTTTTGAAGGGTCTTAAGAATTCCTTTCTGTACATGTGACTAGGTATATATTGCTTTTTAGTCATTTCTGGGGTTTGAGAAATGCTGTCTTTTTTTGTTTTTTTTTTTTTTTTCCTGTGGGGAATATGCCTTTGGACAGTGCTATCCTGCAAACATTCACTTCTTTTGGTGGCCATGGAATACAAGTGTGACTAGGGATTGAAGGAATGTGCTTATGTGACTTCTTCAGAATTTATTCCTAACCTTTTAATCTTGTGGTGTTTTCTTAAATCATTTTCAATTTATTACTCAGCTGTTACATTCAGTGAAGGATTCTAGAGCCTATCTTTTCTATTTCTGCTTGACTGTAATTTTTATAAGTTTTTATTTGCACTTGTAACTCTTGATTCTACCCTGTGAAACAGCCTTTTTCCTCCCCTTTTTTGAAACAGTATCTCGCTGTATATCCTGGGTTGCTGTCAAACTTGCAGTCCTTTTGTCTCAGCCTCCCGAGTGCTGGCTCTTAAAACAATTTGATGTCCAGTTTATTTGTTTTTCTTGTTATGTTGATGTGCTTTAAAATTTTTTTTTTCTAAAATACTTTTTTTTCCTGCTTTTGATACTAACTAGAGGTCATTAGTGTTTGATTTTCATTTTTCTCTGTAGTTATAAACTTGATTTCTTTGTAGTTTTTAGAGCCAGAGTTTGTTGTTTTGTATGATTGTCAGCCCTACTTAGAGTAAAAAAGTTTAAGGTATAAGGAGTTATTTTATTCCAATTCCTTGAGTCATACTGTGTAATTTTTATGTGTACACTGTGAAGATTTTCTGTGTTCTTTACAATGTATACTTGTCATTTGATTTTTACAAAGTCTACAAAAAGACCTGAGGTTTTAGGGCATAAAAATGCTAAGAATCAGGGACTTTTAATTAAATTTATATTTAGTTTCTATGGACTTAACCAAGGTGATCTTTAAAAACAATTCTAGAGGCCTATTTTTGTCATTGTTTTTGAACACTCAAAGTGAATCTCAAACATACAGAAACTATTTTATAAAATAATGTAGTCTTAAGGGACAAGAAATATATTGCTTTATACTCAGAGTTCACACAGCCAGTGTTAATTCAGGATATAACCAGTCAGTCATTTTCCTAAGTTTGTATGTACACGACACTGTATCAAGGAAACAGACCAATTGGTCTCAGTCATTCCTCTCTGAGCTGTCCTTAGGAATGGGGGATGTGCCGATAAACAGTCACATTGCTGTGTACAGAGTACTTACATACTTATGCTCAGAGGATATGTGAATTAGCTTACAGGAGTAAGGGAAAACTTCACTGAGGAGTTGGCTTACAAGATGAAGAGGTCAGTGGTGGTATTCCCCACAGAATAATATGATATAGAGACTTTGGGGAACAGTGAGCTATTTAGCATGCTAAGGGTATAGGGAGGCACAGTGTTAGGTGCAACAAGGTATTGTGTGGTTGGAAATATAGAAATATAGATGGCCTTGAATTTATATGGTAATAATTTTGTGCCTCTTCCTATAGGGAGATAACTTAAGGATTTCTTTTCTTTTTTGGTTTTTGAGGTAGGGTCTTCCTTTAACCCAGACTGCCTGGAATTCACTATGTAGTCTCAGGCTGGCTTAAATTCACAGCAATCCTCCTACCTCTGCCTCCTGAGTGCTGGGATTAAAGGCATGTGCCACCACTCCTGGCCTAAATTAAGGACTTCTAAAGAGTACATTGACATGATGAAGTGTGAAATTTCATAACAATAATAGAATGGATGAGTGTAGAATAGAAATGGAAAGATGTGTGAATACCTTCTAGGAGATTATTGCTAGTACAGACAAGCAATCAGTCTCGTGTGGAGTAGTACTTTAAAGAAAAGAAGAGAGAGATTTGGAGGCAATTTCCTGAGGGAGAATTGATAGGACATACTGGCATAAGGCAAAGAGAGAGTTCAAGGATGACTTGGATCACACAACTGTTCTAAAGATAAAGTGTTAGAGACAGTGTTAGTTTGGCCTAAATACAGGAATACTGACATTGTCTTTCAGGTGTTAGCTGTTCAGATGAAGAGGAAAAGCCCAGGAAAAGAAGGCGTACAAACTCTTCCAGCTCTTCTCCAGTTGTCCTCAAGGAAGTTCCAAAAGCTGTAGTTCCAGTGTCAAAGACGATTACTGTGCCCGTGAGTGGCAGTCCCAAGATGAGTAACATCATGCAGAGCATTGCTAACTCCTTACCACCCCACATGTCTCCTGTGAAAATAACCTTCACCAAACCATCAACACAGACCACAAACACAACCACCCAGAAGGTAGGTGCTAGAGGAAGTCTCTGCATGCCTGTGGTCTGACTTTTTCAGACAGTGTGATTTAGATACTACATGTGCTGAGTGGCATTATTCTGGGGATATTCACATCTCTTATTTAATTCTTACGTAAAAGTTTTAAGATTGATACAGTTTTTTCACTTCATATAGAAGAAACTCCGATGCCAAATGATTTGCTTATGATGACACAGCCAGCAGATCCACCTCTCAATTGTTTGATAATTATAATGCTAGTTGAAAAAAAAACACTCCTAGAAAAACTATTTTTTTAAAATGATTTTGTTAGTTGGTATACATAGTTTTAGATATCATTCATTCTAGAATTTTCACCATTTAATCTTGTTGACTCTCATCCCCCTGCTTCCCTGTATTTGTATGGTTTTACTTTGGTAATTAACTGCACTTATTAGGAGAAAGAAGGGATATGATTAAACGAATAATTGGTATCTTCTTTTTTTTATTCTTCGCTGTCATGAGTTTATTCCTAAACTCATCCATGTATGTTCAAGACATCAGTATCATGTCAATTTTATGTTACTAGAACCCTCTGTCTTCTATATTACTCTGGATGATTCTCTAGGCTTCTTTTTTTTTTTTTTTTTTTGCCCCCCGAGGTAGGGTCTCACTCTCGCTCAGGCTTACCTAGAATTTACTATGTAATCTCAGGGTAGCCTCGAACTCATGGCAATCCTCCTACCTCTGCCTCCTGAATGCTGGGATTAAAGGTGTGCACCACCACATCCAGCTTCTCTAGGCTTATTCTATATCTCTGTTTCTGGGATCTTCCTTGTAACACCATTCTGATCTTCATATTTTGCTAGTATGTTCCCAGTGTGCAGGTGGTTAAAAAGTAAGTTTTTTTGTGATCTTGCAGGCAGATTGCAAGTTTCTTTATTTTACTGTCTTGCTTCCCTAATGGTTTGGCTGGGTCAAGTGTTCTAAGTTGGAAGTAATTTTTTCTTGGGGATTTGAAAATACTATTCCATTGGCTGTGGCTTCCAGTGCTGCCAGAATGATATTGGGGAAACCAAATGCCATTCTAATTTTAGCTTCTATTTTTATCTTCAATTTCATGGGTTTAATGTTCCTTGGATTGTGTCTTGAGAGCCCTTTTGTTTTGGTCACTGATATCCTTCAAGTTTCAGAAGTTTTTTTGTTACTTAATGGATTTTTCTCCATTTGTTTTTGGAACAGAATTAACTGAATTTATCCTTTATTTTTCTTTTATTTTGTCATTTCCATTTTTCATTTGTTTGTGTCACTCCTCCACATGTCCCCAACACACACACACACACACACACACACATACATACACACACATACATACATACATACATACATACATACATACATACATCCACACAGCATACCAGCTTCTCACTTAATAGCTATGAGCCTGTGGGAAAACTAAATTCTAGACTTAGATTTTTTTTTTTTTGTGAGGAGAGATAAAACAGTATGTTTAAAATATTTATTTATTTGCAAGCAGGGTGGTGGGTGTCAATGAGAATGAGCATGCTAGGGCTTCTTGCCACTGTACATGAGCTCTTGTCTAGATGCATGTACCATTTTATGCATCTGACTTTATGTGGGTACTTGGAAATCAAGTTAATGCCCTCAGGCTTTGTAAGCAAATACCTTTAACCACTGGGCCATCTCTCCAGCCCAGCAATATGTTTTAGGATTAGATAACATGTGTGAAATTGTTAGAATAAAGCCTAGCACCAGCAAATGTACGCTACTTTTTTCTGTGTCCTTTAACCTTATCATTCACTGTTTTATGTAGTCTAGGCTGGTCTGGAATTTACTTTGTAGCCTAGGCTGGCCTAAAACTCCCAGTCTCCTGCCCCAGCTTCTTGAGTGCTGGGGATTATAAGTATGGGCACCTGGCAACCATCATACTTTAAATTTCTAATAATTCTTCCTTGTTCTGTGAAAGTTCTGTTTTTTTTTAAAAGTAGTATCCTGCTTTTTCATTGAATTATTACATTATTTTATGTGATTATAGTCATAATTTTTTTTGAGTCTGATTTCACTCCAACCTAGGTTGACTTGGAGTTCATTCTGTAGCCCAGACTTTCCACAAACTCCAGCCTCCTAAGTGCTGGGATTAAAGGCATGAGCCCCTATGCCCAGCTTTTATCATTTTTATGTATGTATGTATGTATGTATGTATGTATGTATGTATGTATGTATGTATGTATGTATGTAGATAGATAGATAGATAGATAGATAGATAGATAGATAGATAGAGGGAGAAGGAGAGAGAGAATGGGCACGCCAGGGTCTCTAGCAACTGCAAACGAACTCCAGATGCATGTGCCACCATGTGCGTCTGGCTTATGTGGGACCTGGAGAATCAAACCGGGGTCCTTAGGCTTCACAGGCATGCACCTTAACTGCTAAGCCATCTCTCCAGCCCTTTTTAATCATTATTTTGAAGTCTTTTTCATGTGTTCTCTCTTACCTGTCAGTTTATTTTATCTGTTTTTCATTTCGAAATTTCACTGGGCGTCTGGTTGTCAACATAGGTACTAACAAGGTGACAGAAAGCTCTGTGTATATGAGTGAGGCATATCTACTGGTAACTCTCTTGAGGTTTTCCTAGCCAGGCTCTTTTGTTAAGGAACACACCACTTCTGAACCTCTGTCACTTGTCACTCTCTTTATGGTTTTTCCTGGACTGGTCAGATTCATGAGAGAAGAATCTTCCAGTCTCCTTTCTTGAATAGTATAAGCCTGGCTGCCAGTGTTTTGGAGTAAATGGAAGAAGTGGGCTACGGGGTCTCAGCATTACTGTACTAATTTTACTTGCCCATCTCAGCTATGCCTAGTGTCATTGTATTCCTTTGGGGTGTGGGAGGACAGCTGGGACCTAAGTCCTTCTTAAACAGATTTTTTTTGTTGTTTAGTCCTTGTTTGCCCATACCTCAGAAGTATTTGGTTCTCTTAATTCAATTCCTGTGTCTTTCTAGGCTAAGACAAGGCTCTGTGTTTGTTGCCTTCGGATCCCACTTTCTTGACTATGCTTGATCCATCACTACTTGTCTGTTTGCCAGTTTCTCAAGCCTTATAGTCCATCCCTGTCTCTCAAGGGCATCTAACTTCTAAACTCAAATGATCCTTCTGCTCAATCTCTTGCTTAGCTGGGAGGCATGTACTTCTGTGCCCAGCCAAATACTGGGTTTATGTGGCTTCTCCCCCGTAACAAAAGCAAATCTGGGGCTGGAAAGTTAGCTTAGTGGTTAAAGTGTTTGCCTGCAAAGCCTTACGACCTGGGTTTGATTTCCCCAGTACCCAGATAAAGCCAGGTGCACAAAGTGGCATATACATCTGGAGTCCATTTGCATCAGCTAGAGGCTCTGGCACCCACTTTCTCTCTGTCTTTGTGTTTCTGCCTGCAAAAGAAAAAACAAACAAACAAAAAATCCCACAAATCTGTTCATTCTGTTTTAGAAGGATTTGGGGAGGGTGTGGAGGTAATTCTGTGTTTGATTCATGATCTTTGTACTGTTGAATCTTCAATATTATAACTTTCATTTAAAGAGCCTCCTTGAGTTTTCTGGGCATATATTCCATAATGTGTAAAAAATAATTTTCTTAGTAACTAAAAGGGATAATGTGCTTTCAGTCTCAGGATAAGGGATTATGATATAGAATAGATGACAGGATAGTACTAAAATCAAGGAAGAAATTTGTTTTTGTGGTGCTGGGGATGGAATCTAGGGGCTCAGCTTTGCTAGACAAGGACTCTACCACTGAGCCATACCCAAGCCTCAAGTAAGAATTTTTGTCCTGGGTTAGAAATCCAGCTCTTCAGGATGCCATAAGAAAAATGCTAATTCTAGGAGGCTACTGCAAGGATTAAATGAGATCGGCTGTTTAAAGCATAACAGAAGGTGTGTACGTAGAAAATGTTAGTGTACTTTCTAGGCAGGGTTTTAATGGAAACCAGTGCTTTATTTGATAATGAGCTATTTGTTCCAGATAATTAAACAATAATAAGTTAATAATGTTAGTTCACTAAAGTCTATCCTTTATTGTGTTGAAATTATTTTGGATGACTTCTTAAGTTATATTGAATGCATTTTTTTTTCTTTTTGCTTTTTTGAGGTAGAGTCTCACTCTAGCCCAGGCTGACCTAGAAATCACTATGTCGTCTCTGGCTGGCCTCGAACTCACAGTGATCCTTCTACCTCTGCCTCCCAAGTGCTAGGATTATTAAAGGTGTGCACTACCATGCCTGGCAATTTTTTCATTTTATTTGGTGATTCTAAGTAGCATTCTGAATGTCACTTTTCATTAGTGTTAAAGTTACTGCTTCTTTTCCCCTTCTTTTCTTCCTCCATCATTCTCTCCTTTCCTTCTTCCTTTCTTCCTTCCCTCCCTCCTCCTTCCTTCCTTTCTCTTCCTTTCTTTTTTCCTTAATGTGCTGAAGTTGAACCCATGGCCTTCCACACGTTGGGCAAGTCCTCTATCACTGAAATACATTCCTAGCCCTAGTTACTGCTTTCTGAGTTAGCACTAGATTATGACATCAGCCTGCTATACTTCAGATTGCTAAAAGTTTTACTGTAATGTTTTTCTGCCTTCATTGCTGGACCACATTTTACCAGTATTCTCTCTACTCCTCAGGTACTTAAAATTTTTTTAGTATCTAAGAAATAGTCTAGAAAATCTGTAGCTAAAAGTGAACCTACCTTCCATTAATATTTTTCTAATTCCATTCTATATTTTATTTTTATTCATTATATCTATAAGTAGTTGGCATTACTTTGTAAATTTGTTTCTTTTTCTTCCATAAAGTGCTGCTGAAAGTAGCTTTGAACTGTCCTATTCATCACTGTATTCCCTAGTGCTTAGAATAGTGCTTGGCATGCAATAGGTGCTAATTAATGTTTGTTGAATGAATGGTGAATGAATGAGTCAATATATGAATAAATAGGTGTGGTTCCAATACTAGCTGGGCCTTGCACATACGTGTTAGGCACATGTTTCACCACCAGAATACATCTTCAGCCCTCTGCTGAAACTCAGTTTCCTTATGAAGATAAGAATACTACTGTTGGGCTGGAGAGATGGCTTAGTGGTTAAGGCATTTGCCTGCAAAGCCAAAGGACCTAGGTTCGATTCCCCAGGACCCACGTATTCAGATGCACAATGGGCACATGCATCTGGAGTTCGTTTGCAGTGGCTAGAGGCCCTGGTGCGTCCATTCTCTGTCCGTCTGTCTTCTCTCTCTCTCTCTGCTTGTAAATAAAATAAAATAAAAAGAATACTATGTTTAGTGTAAAGGGAGAATTAAATGGGAAGGAAAATAATGTAGTACATATAGTGAGTATGCAGTAGGTGATAAGTGTATCCTTCTAATCTTCCTTGGTGACTAATATAAAAACATTCGTAAAAGACAAGGTTCCCTTATAAGTGAAGTCTGTGTACTTTTTTAATCATTGACTTTTTTCTTTTGGATTTTGAGGGGGCGAACGGATAGTTGAGCTTATCAGACTTACAGTACTTTTAAGAAGGCACATTTATTTCCAGTCAATTATAGGCTATACTATGATATTTAAGGTTCAGAGCTTCAAGTTTATATTGCTGTGCTAAAATGAATGAATATTTAAGGCAAGTTAAATTAAAAATAAGATTCATTTATTCTACAAGTAACAGTTGAGCATCTATTCTGTTTTCCATACATAAAACTGTACTCTTCATTTGTACTCAGTGCTGTTAGGTTTTTAATTTCTTGGACAAGTGGAGTATATGGTTAGAACTGATAAATACTTCTTTCTTTTTTAAAAAATTTCTGAGGAATTGGATTTAAAAAAATTTTTTTTCCAAGGCTGTTGTCATTATTGCCTTCACCTTGGATTTCTTACAGATCATGTGTAAGCCATCTTAGCAAGTATTTTAGATAAAGTGCCTTTTACATTAAGTATAGTTATTTATGAACTTCTAGACTTTATTCTTATTCAGATAGGTGTTACATTTTCAGGGCAGATACATTTCCATGTGTGTTACTATGCCTTCATTTAAAACAACTTTGGTGCAGCACTAATATAAACAGAGCAGCAAAATATAGCTTTATGCTTTCATGTGCTTGATTGATATTTTTCATTTTGTCCTTAGGGTGCAAGTCCCAGCACTCTTAAGGAGTTTTTGTGAGTGCTAGAAGGTCAGTAATTTGAATTATGGCCTGAATAAACATTGTTTGGTTCAGTTGGTTTCAAAACCCTTTTATGTCTCCACTGTTGTAATCAGTAACTTTAAAGTATAACTAGATTTCTACAAGGCGGATCTCTAATTTGGGAAGCCCCTTTACAGATCAGAAGTCATCTTGTATACTGAAATTTCAAAATGTGTTTTTATCATTGGTGTCTATAACTAAAACATGCTCTTAAAGACTAGATTTATTTTACTGAAGTTTTGTTATCTTAATGTAAGAAACCTCTCTGCATTCTTTTGTTCTGAAATTTCAAATATTTGACACATGTTTGAACATTTCCCTTTTCCCTTTCCTGTGACAGAAGTTGTTAATTAACTATGACATACTTTTCCTGCCAAACCTTGGTAAATCTTTCTGTATTGCAGTCATTATCAGCATTGTGACTCTTGGAAGCTATTACTATTGGCTAAGAATCAATAGAAGTGAAACTCAATTGCCGTTGCTACTGTAATGAGCCAGGGTGTGATAATATTAGTATTCTCAGGGATGTCAAAGTTTGGGGAAAGATAAAGACGTTTTTAATGAAAATACAACAAAGTATGTTTAAATATATTTTCAGATTAATTTGATCTATAATACCATTACTGATATCATCTAATTATTATTAAATAGGAATAATATGCTGCTAGTAAGTACCATTTGTTAACTATCAAATATTGACCATATGCTATGTGCCTAGTAGATATTTCACATATTATCTCATCTAATCTCAATGTTGCAAAATCCTAATGATTTTCAAAGTAGGTGTTATCCCTATTTTATAGAAAAAAAAAATGGAATCCAGATATTTTTAATCTGTCCAAGGGCCTGCCATTTGTAAGTAGCAGAGGCAAAACACTAATTGCAGGTTCATGTGACTTTCAAGCTTGTGGTCCTATTACCATATTGATCTACTTGGCAGTTTGTGTGATGGTTTCTTGATTGTTTTCTAATAGTACTATATAGGTGTTTGCTGATCAGGTCTATATAGTTATGTGGGCCACTTCGGTGTAGATGTCTGCTGGTCAAAACTTGTGTCTTTCTTAATTGCTCAAATAACAAACTCCTTAAAGTAGTGGAAAAATACTCATATCTTACAATTCTTTATAACACTGAAAATATGTAATGTTATAGTTAAAGCATCTTTGAGATGTAGGTACTGAGTACAGAGAGTGAATTTTGACTAATTTCAGACCTTCTTTAGGACCAGTGTAAAAATGAAAAAGAAGTTCTCCCTTTGGAATTTTCAAAGCATTTAAAAATATTTTATTTATTAGTTTGAAAGCAGAGAGAAAGAGAGAGAGAGAGAGAGAATGAGAATGGGTGCACCAGGGCCTCTTGCCCCTGCAAACTGACTTTAGATGCATGTACCACCTTGTGTATTTGGCTTTATGTGGGTTTTGGGGAATTGAACCTAGGCTGTCATGCTTTAAAGCAAGCATCTTTAACTACCGAGCCTTCTTCAGCCCATTTTTCCTTTTTTAGTTTCTCGAGGTAGGGGCTTGTTCTAACTCAGGCTGACCTGGAATTCACTCTGTAGTCTCAGGGTGGCCTTGAACTCATGGTGATCCTCCTACCTCTGCCTCCCGAGTACTGGGATCAAAGGTGTGCCAAACCATGCCGAGCTCTGTTTTTTCCTTTTTTAGTCCTAGGTTGGTGCAAGTAATTTTAGTGAAAGAAGAATTTGGGTATTACTGTATACCATTTAAACTCACCCCAAAATAAAACTATGGTACCACCAATACATAAATCCTTTTTTGTGGTCTCCATTGTAAAATGGGGTTAATGATACTATCATGGGATTTGGGAGAGATTTAAATAAACCAATATATATTAGCTCTAGAGGAGGTATTCTTGATTTTGTTCTCCTAACTGTCATTTTCATTTGTCAAATTTTATTTTCTTTGTTTCTCAGAATAATATATATTTGGTCACTTCTGCTTATTTCTACTACTAGGCCCAGTCCAAGAAGCTGCTGTCATTTCTTGCTTGGCCTACTACAGTAGCTTCTTAACTGTTTTTACTGCTTCTCCTCTTGCCTTTCACTTCATGGTAATAGAGTGACTTTTTTTGGGAGGCAGGTCCTCACTCTAGCCTGATTGACTGAGCACTCTGTAAACCAGGCTGTCCTCTAACTTAGAGAGGTCCTTCTTTCTCAGTCTCCTGAGTGCTGGGATTATAGGTGTGAGCCACCATGACATGCTATATAATGATCTTCAAGATGGAAATCATATTTTGGGGACTAGAGAAATAGCTTAGTAGTAAAGACCCTTGCCTGCAAAGCCTAATGACCCAGGTTTAATTCCTTAGTGCCCACGTAAGCCAGATGCACAAGGGGTTCCTTGGCAGTGGCTGGAGACACTGGCACAGCGTTTTCTCTCTATCTGCCTCTTTTTCTCTCCCTCCCTCTTTCTCGCAAATAAATAAATAAATAAACAAATATTTTTTAAAAAAAGAAACTATATTTTATTGTTAGTATGCTCAAAATCTTCCTAGAACTTCCCAGCATTCTTAATGTAAAGTTGAAATTCTTTAGTCTGGCTCCTGCTTTTCACCCTCCTTGCCTTACATGCTTTTGCTGTACATGCATTTTACCTTTCTTTCTGTTTTAAATGCATCAAGCTGATTCCAACCATAGATCTTTTACTCAGTATTGTTGTGAGAAATGCATTGTCCCCAAGTAAGATAGTCGTACTGACTAAACCTGACTTGTCACTCTTGGTTCTTTTTTTCTCCATTCTCTACTAGACAGATTAGGAGGAAATCCTTGTAGTTTTACCTTTAAGATATAATCAAATCTGTTCACTTTTCACAACTTGTACAAACGCTTTGGTCACCATCATCTCTGTTTGGTTTATTATAAGAGTTTCTTGATTGGTTCATTTAGATTTTCTTGGTTTGTACTTATTGTCCTTTTCTGTTTCAGGATCCAGTCCACGATATCACATTATGTTGACTTGTCATGTCTCTTTCAACTCTTCTTAATGTGAAAGTTTCTCAGACTTCCCTGTTTATTGATGGCTTTGACAGGTTGGGTATTTTAGTAAGATATTCCACTATTAGAAAATTGCTGATGTTTTTCTCATGAGTAGACTAGGCTTTGGGGGAGGAAGACCACAGATAAAATGCTGTTTATCTGGCCCTCTGTTATCTCTGCAGTTGTCCCTGCTGCTTTCTACATTACAGATCCAGTCCTTCTATTAGGTCTTTAAAGTTTCTTCACTGTACCAAACTTCTTTTGCCTTGGAGCCTTTGTATTCTATGTAGCAGCATGATTCATGCTCCTACTTCATTCTGATTTCTGCTCAGATGTCACAGAGAGATGTTCTTCATTGAATACTTTGCAAAAATCATACCACACTGTCATCATCGTTTATTACTCTGCTATATTGTCTCTTCCGTTTGTTTCTACATGACTTCCACTTACTATTTTGCATATATTATTGTCCTCTTCACTAAATTATAAGCATGAAAGTATGAACTTGGCTCGTTCTTCTATCCCTGGCATCTAGAACCATGCATGGCACATAGTAGATGCTCAATAAATATTTTGAACTAAGTGAATATCCAGATTGCTTTCTCACCAGACTGTGCCAACTTATACTTCCTAAGCAGTATATTGATGTGTTTATAGTGCTCCATCTTGCACAACCCTGAATATTGCCTTTTAAAATTTTTAGTGAAACCTGTTGTTTTTAAGTAATGATGATTGCTCGTAAAAGAAAACATTCATGTTTTTAGTTGTATATTCCTTTCTGTTGAATTTATCTTCATGTTTCATAAACTTAGTATTTAATTGTATATGAGTTTTAAAACATTAATAGTATAGTAGGCACATGAAAATGTATTTCTCCTTCCTTAGGTTATTATAGTGACCACATCACCAAGTTCAACCTTCGTGCCCAACATCCTCTCCAAATCCCATAACTATGCAGCAGTCACTAAGCTTGTACCAACATCAGTCATTGCTTCCACAACTCAGAAGCCACCCGTCGTCATAACTGCTTCCCAGTCCTCTCTGGTCAGCAGTAGCAGCAGTGGCAGCAGCAGCTCTACACCTTCACCTGTCCCTAATACAGTCGCAGTGACAGCTGTGGTATCCTCCACACCATCTGTGGTCATGTCAACAGTAGCACAAGGTGAGTGGAAATCCACCATTTAATTCTGTACTTGGTGTGCAGCAATTTTGAAGAAAACTAGGTGTGTTTTTCTGTTTTGAGGATGGTTGTACTGTTACAGATCAGTGATTATGTCCTCGTCTTCCCTCAGTTTGAGACGGTCAAGCTTGTGGTTGACTCACTTTTTTCTCTCTTTCATTTCCTCCCCTCCTACTTTCCTTCCTTCCTTCTTTTTTCTTTAAAAAATTTTTTTTAATTGACAACTTTTATACTTACATACAAAAAAATGCGTGGTATTTCCCTCCCCTGCCCCCATACCCCTTTAGAACTCCAATCTCCATCATATCCCCTCCCTCTCTCCATTAGTCTCTCTTTTAATGTGATGTCATCATCCTTTTCTTCTATTTTGAGAGTCTTGTGAAGGTATTGCTAGACACTGCAAGGTCATGGATATCGAGGTCAATTTCTGTCTGGACAGTTGCATTGTAAGGAGTCGTATCCTTCCTTTGGCTCTTCCATTCTATCCGCCCCCTCTTCTGCAATGGTCCCTGAGCTTTGGAGGGTATGACAGAGATGTTTCAGTGCTGGGCACTCCTCCATCCCTTCTTCTCAGCACTATGTTGCCTTTTGGGTCATCCCAGTGGTCATCGCCATCTGAAAAGAGAAGCTTCTCTAACCAGAAGTGAGAGTAGTGTTAATATGTGAATATGAACATTAAGTGTAGTGCTTTCAGGGTAGCTTGGTGGGAATAATATATACATTTAGCCAGACAAGAGCAGGCTTTATAACCCTAAGGCTCATGACCTCCGCTGCCATAGACTTTTGCTTAGGTTTTTCAGTACCAGGTATGTATTCCCTCTTATTCACACTATCTTGAATTTAGATTGGCCCTCCCCCTGCCCTTCTTTTATGCATTCTCTTCCCATAGCCTCGCTTAGGCATTCCCCTCCCTGTAATCTGTTCTTCTACTTACATATGTGCAATACCATACACTTAAGTCTTTCCCTCCCCTCCCTCCCTTATAGCCTTTTACCAGTTTATTGGTTTTTGGTACCAATTTTTGGTTCCAGTTCACACACAAGTCTATACATTTGTAGCTAGGATCCACATATGAGAGAGAACATGTGACGTTTGGTTTTCTGAGCCTGGGTTACCTCACTTAGTATAATCCTTTCCAGATCCATCCATTTCCCTGCAAATTTCATAATTTCATTTTTCTTTACCACTGAATAGAACTCCATTGCATAAATGTACCACATCTTTATTATCCATTCATCTGTGGAGGGACATCTAGGCTGGTTCCATTTCCTAGCTATTGTGAATAGAGCAGCAATAAACATGGTTGTGCAAGTATCTCTAAGGTAGTGAGAAGAGTCTTTTGGATATATGCCTAGGAGTGCTATAGCTGGAGCATATGGTAAATCTATTATTAGCTGTCTCAAGAACCTCCGCACCGATTTCCACAATGGCTGGACCAGATTACATTCCCACCAACAGTGTGGAAGTGTTCCTCTTTTTCTGCATCCACGCCAACACTTATTGTCATTTGTTTTCTTGATGGTAGCCATTCTGACAAGAGTGAAATGGAATCTCAAAGTGGTTTTAATTTGCATTTCCCTGATGGTTAAGGATGTGGAACACTTTTTTAGATGTTTATATGCCAGTATTATTATTATTCTGTTTTTTAAGTTCTTTGTATATTCTGGATATTAATCCTCTGTCAGATGTATAGCTGGCAAAGATTTTCTCCCATTCTGTAGGTTATCTCTTTGCTCTAATCACAGTGTCCTTTGCTGTACAAAAGCTTTGTAATTTCATGAGGTCCCAGTGGTTGATTAGTGGTTTTATTCCCTGAGCAATTGGGGTTATATTCAGAAAGTCCTTGCCTATGCCAATATGTTGAAGGGTTTCCTCTACCTTTTTCTCTAGCAGTTTCAGAGTTTCAGGTCTGATATTAAGGTCCCTGATCCATTTGGACTTGACTTTTGTGCATGGATAGAGACAAGGATGTATTTTTATCCTTTTACATACAGATATCCAGTTTTCCCAGCACCACTTGTTAAAGAGGCGATCTTTTCTCCAATGAATATTTTTGGCATTTTCGTCAAAAATCAGGTGGTTGTAGCTGCCTAGATTAATATTTGGGTCTTCTAGGGCTGGAGAGATGGCTTAGTGGTTAAGGTGCCTGCCTCCTAAGCCTAAGTATGCTGGTTCCAATCTCCAGGTCCCACGTTTAGCCAGATGCAAAGTGACACGAGGGCACAATGCTGCACTTGGCCACAAGGGGTGCACGCATCTGGATTTCGTTCACAGCAGCTGAGAGACTGCTGGCACGCCATTCTCTATCTGTCTCCCTCTCTGTCTGTCTCTCTCCAAAAATAAATAAAATAATATTTGGGTCTTCTATTCTGTTCCATTGATCTACCTGTCAGTCCTTGTGCCAGTACCATGCTGTTTTTGTTACTGTGGCTTTGTAATATAACTTAATATTGGGTATGGTAATACCACCAGCCTGATTTTTGTTGCGCAAAATTGTTTTGGCTATTCGAGGTCTTTTGTGTTTCCAGATGAATTTTAGGATTGTTTTTTCTATTTCTGTGAAGAATGTTATTGGTATTTTAATGGGGATCACATTGAATGTGTAGATTGCTTTTGGTAAGATTGACATTTTCACAATATTGATTCTTCCATTCCAGGAGCATGGGATGTCTTTCCATTTCCTTGTGTCTTCTGCTATTTGTCGCTCAAGTTTTTTAAAGTTCTCATTGTAGAGATCTTTCACTTCCTTGGTTAAGTTTATTCCAAGGTATTTTATTTTATTTTTTTGAGGCAATTGTGAATGGAAGAGATTCCCTGATTTCATCCTCTGCATGATTGTTGTTAGTGTATAGAAAAGCTACTGATTTCTGTGTGTTTATTTTGTATCCTGCTACTTTGCTAAAAGTGTTTATCAGCTCTGACAGTTTGCTGGTATAGTCTTTAGGGTCTGTTATGTATAGGATCATATCATCTGCAAATAATGATAATTTGATCTCTTCCCTTCCAATTTGTATCCCTTTTATGAGTGTCTCTTGCCTTATAAGACTTCCAGTACTTTTATTAAATAGATGTGGGGACAGTGGACACCCTTGTCTTGTTCCTGAATTTAGAGGAAAAGCGTCAAGTTTTTCCCCATTTAGTATTATGTTGGCTGTAGGTTTGTCATAAATAGCTTTTATTATGTTGCAATATGTTCCTTCTATTCCCAGTTTCTGTAATACTTTCACCATGAAGGGGTGTTGGATTTTGTCAAATGCCTGTTCTGCATCTATTGAGATGACCATGTGATTTTTGTCCTTCATACCATTTATATGGTATATTACATTTATGGATTTGTATGTGTTGAATCATCTCTGCATCTCTGGGATAAAGCCTACTGGGTCGGGGTGAATAGTCTTTCTGATATATTTTTGTATTCTGTTTGCTAGTATTTTGTTGAGAATTTTTGCATCCATGTTCATGAGGGAGAGTGGTCTGTAATTTTCTTTTTTTGATCCGTCTTTGTCTGGTTTGGGTATCAGGGTGATGCTGGCTTCATAGAAGGATTTCGGTAGAATTCCTTCCTTTTCTATTTTATGGAAAAGTTTGAGAAGCATGGGTGTTAGTTCTTCCAGGAATGTCTGGTAAAATTCAGCAGTGAATCCATCTGGGCCTGGGCTTTTTTTAGTTGGGAGACTTTTTATAACTGCTTGGATCTCTGTAGTTGTTATAGGTCTATTTAAATGGTTTATCTCATCTTGATTTAAATTTGGTAGGTCATATGAATCAAGGAAATCATCCATTTCTTTCAGGTTTTCAAACTTAGAGGCATATATATTCTTAAAGTATGTCCATATGATTTTCTGAATTTCTTTGGTATCTGTTGTGCTGTTGCCTTTTTTATCTCTAATTTTATCAATTTTTGTCTCTTCTCTCTTTCTTTTGGTCAGATTTGCTAAGGATTTATCAATCTTGTTTATCCTTTCAAAGAACCAACTCTTTGTTTCATTGATTTTTTTGATTGTTTTTTTGGTTTCCATTTCGTTAATTTCTGCCCTGACCTTTATTATTTCTTCCCTTCTACTGATTTTTGGTTTGCCTTTTTCTTCTTTTTCCAAGGCCTTAAGGTGAAGCATTAAATTGTTTAGTTGTGAACTCTCTAATTTTTTTTTTTTTTTTTTTAATTTTTATTTATTAGTAACAGACACAGAGAGAAAGAGGTAGAGAGAGAGAAAGAGAGAGAGCATGGGCACACCAGGGCCTCCAGCCACTGCAACGAACTCCAGACACATGTGCCACCTTGTGCATCTGGTTTACGTGGGTCCTGGGGAATTGAGCCTCGAACCAGGGTCCTTAGGCTTCACAGGCAAGCACTTAACCGCTAAGCCATCTCTCCAGCCCCTAATTTCTTAATATAGGCACTTAGAGCTATAAATTTCCCTCGTAGGACTGCCTTCATTGTGTCCAAAGGTTTTGGTATGTTGTAGTCTCATCATCATTTGATTCTATGAATTTCTTGATTTCCTTTTTAATGTCTTCAATGACCCATACATCGTTCAATAATGTACTGTTTAGTCTCCATTAATTTCTGTATGCTCTGTAGTTTGTCTTGTTGCTAATTTGCAGTTTAATCCCATTGTGGTCAGATAGCATACAAGGGATTATTTCAACTTTCCTGTATTTGTTAAGATTTGATTTGTGTCCTATTATATGATCTATTTTAGAGAATGTCCCATGTGCTGCTGAGAAAAATGTATATTCTGCAGCATTTGGATGGAATGTTCTGTATATATCTGTTAGGTCCATTTGTTCCATGATATCATTTAATGCAGATGACTTTCTGTTTATGTTTTGCTGAGTAGACCTGTCAAGTGATGAGAGTGGGGTATTAAAGTCACCCACTACTGTTGTGTTAGGAGTTATCTCTGACCTTAAGTCTAACAGTGTTTGTTTGATGAAATTGGGAGCCCCCATGTTAGGAGCATATATGTTTAGGATTGTAATATCCTCCTGTTGGAGTGTTCCTTTAATCAGTATAAAGTGACCTTCTTTATCTTTCCTCACTAATGTTTGTTTGAAGTCTATCCTGTCAGAAATTAGGATAGCAACCCCTTCTTGTTTCCTAGGCCTATTTGCTTGAAATACCTTGTTCAAACCTTTCACCCTAAGCAGGTTTCTATCTTTTATTGAGAGATGATTTTCCTGTAGGCAACACATGGTAGGATCCTGCTTTTTAATCCAGTCTGCAAGTCTGTGTCTTTTGGTTGGGGCATTGAGGCCATTGATATTAAGAGTTATTATTGAAAGATATGTATTGTTCTCACCATTCTTCTTGGTTTGTATTCTTCCTATTTTCACTTTAGTCACTTGTTTTAACTGTTATTTGAGTATGGTTTATTTTTTCCTATTTCCTGTTGTGTGTATTTTGCTTTCTCTTCAGCATGAATGATTCCTGCAAGTATTTTCTGTAGAGCTGGTTTAGTTGCCATAAATTCCTTTAGCCTGTCTTTGTTGTGGCATGTCCTTATTTCTCCATCAATTTGGATAGATAGCTTTGTAGGATAAAGTAATCTTGGTTGACATTTATCTTTCAGAACTTGGAATACATCACTCCAAGCCCTTCTGGCTTTTAAAGTTCGTGTTGAGTAATCTGCTGTGATTCTGATGGGCTTGCCTTTGTTGGTGACTTGCTTTTTCTCTCTAGCTGCTTTCAATATATTTTCTTTGGTTTGTATGTTTGGTAGTTTAATTATAATATGGCGGGGAGAGGTTCTTTCCATGTTTTGTCTGTTTGGTGTTCTAACTGCTTCCTGTATCTGCATTGGCATCTCTTTCCCAATTTGGGGGAAGTTTTCTTCTATGATTTTGTTGAAAACACCTACTATGCCTTTGGAGTGAGATTCTTCTCCTTCTACTATCCCTTGAATTCTTATGTTTGATCTTTTCATAGTGTCCCGAATATATTGAAATTTCCATTCATACCTTCCTATTATTTTGTCTTTCTCTTTGTTGGACTGTATTAGATCTGCCACCTGGTCTTCTAGTTTAGATATTCTGTTCTCTCCTTCATCCATTCTATTAGAGAGATTTTCTACAGAGTTTTTAATTTCACTGACTGTGTTCTTTATTGCTAGTATTTCTGACTGGGTTTTCTTTATTCTTTCTATTTCCATATTTATGTCTAGTATTGACCTCCTTATTTCATTAAATTGGTTTTCTGTGTGTTCTTTGAATCCTTTGATTTCCTCTTTGAGGTCTTTGAACCCTTTGATTTCCTGTTTGAGTTCTTTGAACATATTTATAATCATTCTTTTTAAATCTTTCTTAGGCATTTCCTCTAATTCAGTCTCACTGAAGGTCATGTCTGATACATTAATACTTTTTGCTGGATTTATATTGTCTTGATTTTTTGTGTTTCTTGTATTATAATGTAGAGGTTTTTGCATCTTGAATTAATTTGATGCTTGGGTTTTCTAATTATCTGCAGTAATATGAGAAGTATCAATCAATCTGATATTTTTATATCTTCAGGGTAGGAGCTTAAGGTGCTAGGTGTGGCTCTTAAGACTCTCAGAGTAATCACAAAAGTGACCCTAGGTGTTGGGTTTGCCTGCTATGAGAGTATTCAAGTAGGCTGAATGAAACAGAATACAGTCATATTCTAAAAAAATTTAACTAAACAATGTACCCATTCAATGAAATACAGCACAGAGTACTTGTGCAAAAGTAGGTGTTACGACAAACAGGTGCTTAAAACTGTCACAGTCTCTAAGGATGTGTGTTGCCCTACACCCTTAATCCTGTCAACTGGGAGGCTAAGATTTCTGGTCTGTAGAGGGTTCCAAGCTCAGCTTGTGACCAAGTGAGACCCCAATGATTGACAGAAGAGGAAACAAAGGCACTATAAATCAGGAAGCAACAAATGAGCAGCCCCAAATGTAGCTTATTTAAGAATGTCAGATCTGACCATCCATCAGGTTTAACATATAATTTACCCTGACTTGGAATGTGCAATTAGCCCTTCCAATGCAAGCCTATACACCAGGCTTATTTGGTGGGTACTGACCTGGCGTAATCCAAGTTGCCTTTTGGGATGGTTTTGATCTCAGCTATGCTGTATGGCTGCTTGGGTCCTTCTTTGCTGTGTTTTGGGCTCAGGAAGGCTGGCTGCGTCTGTGATCATTGATTGAACCATGCCGGATGCTGGGTAGCTGAGCTCTCTTCCCCAGGTCTCTGGTGCTTGCCGGAGCTTGTGCTGGTGGTGGGGTAGGGGAGGCTGTGAATGGCAGCTGAAGTCCGTCTGCTCGTCCAGTCCTTTTTCTCCCTTTTAATTAGCCTTTATCCTTCCATTTGTAAACATGTAAGCAAACACATAGATATTTAGGCTTCTTCATAGATAAAAGTTAACAGCCTGTCATAATGGTACATGCCTTTAATCCCAGCGCTGGGAGGCATAGGTGAGAGGATTGCAGTGAGTTCGAGGCCAGCCTGAGACTACATAGTGAATTCTAGGATCGCTAGAGTGAGATATACCTTGGAGTCCCAGCAGTCCTCCTGATTGCTCCCTCCAGAACATGATTACAAGAATGTGTCACCACACATGGCTTTTTTTTTCCTTTTCTTTCTTCGAGGTAGGGTCTCGTTCTAGCCCAGGTTGACCCAGAATTCACGATGTAGTCTAGGGTGGCCTCGAACTCACTGCAATCCTCCTACCTCTGCCCTCTGAGTGCTGGGATTAAAGGCATGTGCCACCACCTGCCTGGCCTGTCATTTTGTTTTTAATTGACAACTTCCATAATCATAGGCAATAAACCGTGTATGGTTCTCTTAGGAATGAGACAAGCTTTTCCAGATGTCTCCCAGGAGAAGATTTTCCTTATATCCTGTTAGCTACAACTAGCTTAACCATGTTCCTGGGATAAGTAATGGGGGGTGGGGGATGAGGGCTTACCATGACTAACCTAATTCAGTTAAAAATTATCCTCCAGAGGCACTGGGGGACAGTTCAGTCAGTAAAATGCTTGCTTTGCAAGCATGAGTACCTGAGTTCAATCTGCAGAGCCCATGTTTTTGTTTCTGTTTTTTTTTTTTTTTTTTTTTAAAGCCAGGCGTGGTAGAGTTTGTAATCCCAGCATGGGAAGGCAGGCAGGCGGGTACTGGGGCTTACAACCAGTCTAGCCTACTTGGTAAGTTCCAGGCCAGTAAGAGACCCTGTCTTAGAACAAGCAAGCAGCGCCTGACCATGTGGCCTCCCTAATTATGCATCTCCTTCCCCATACATCCATGCACACACACAACAAAATAATTGCCCTCTAGAGCTCCTTGTGGAAAAGCCTCTGCAGAAATGTATGCCAGTGCGCAGCAATTTGGGTTCTTATGGGAGGAAACAAGGTTTTTTCCCCCCCAGGTTTTTTCTTTGGCGATCTAGTTGTTTTAATTTATAGTTTTTTTTAAATATATATTTTATTTATTTATTTATTTATTTATTTATTTATTTATTTATTTATTTATGTATTTATTTATTTATTTATTTATGAGAGAAGGAGAGAGAAAATGGGTGTGCCAAAGCCTCCAGCCACTGCTAACGAACTCCAGATGCATGCACCCCCGTGTGCATCTGGCTTATGTGGGTTCTGGAGAATCGAACCGGGATCCTTTCGCTTTGCAGGCAAACGTCTTAACCACTAAGCCATCTCTCCAGCCCGGAAACAAGGTTTTGTTAGATGACAACCAAGAGTATATGCCCCATTAGATTATTTAATAAGTGTTTTTTAAGAACAGTTGACTTTTCATTTTACTTCCCCTACCCTTTCTTCCTAAATTTGAGTGCAATTTTATTGGAATTTAATGGACAAAAAGCAATAAGATAGGAAAGCTGGATATTTCAGTAGCTGCTTGGAGAAGAGAGATGGATAAGAGGAAAAGAAAAAGTCATGCTTTTTGAGTTAGAGATAAGAAAGCAAGTAGTCTCAGCAGCTGCTGGGAGGAGGGGGGCAGAATGCCTGGGGTCCAGATAGTAGGTTTAGGATTTTAGCCAGTATCCCAAACAAAGTGAGCTCTAAAGAAGACTAAGAAAACATTACTCTCTCTGAGTTACAATTGAGAAAACAGGCTTAGCCATGAGGTCTTATGAGCAACTTGGGAAGATTTAAAGAATACAGTTTGGTGTCCTGAAGATCTAGTATAGCTACATGTGGTAGCCTATTCCTATAATCCCAATATGTAGGAGGCAGAGGCAGGAGGATCACTGCAAGATCAAGGCCAGCCTGGTCTTAGCAAGTGCTAGACCAGGATTTCATAGTAAAAACAAAACAAGAAGGCAGAAATAAATCTTCCATCATAAAGTATATGCTCATGGGCTGGAGAGATGGCTTAGTGGTTAAGATGTTTGCCTGCAAAGCCAAATGATCCTGGTTCAATTCTCCAGGACCCATGTAAGCCAGATGTATAAGAGGGTGCATGCATCTGGAGTTTGTTTGCAGTGGCTGGAGGCCCTGGCACGTGCATTCTCTCTCTCTCTCTCTCTCTCTCTCTCTCTCTCTCTCTCTCTTTTCCTCTTTCTCTCAAATAAATACATAAATAAATAAAATATATAAAAAAATAAAGTATATGCTCAATAAGTTTTTATTGATGAATAAGTATCCAGAGACTAAATACTTTAATCAGATCACAAAGTTATTATATGCTATTTACATACAGTTTTCTGAATCTAGAGCCCTACATGCTTTTACATCAGCATATATGGAAGAGCCCAGTATGGTCACACACTTCTGCAACCCCATCATTTTGGAAGGTAGAAACAGGAGAATCAAGAGTTTAAAGCTAGTCTGGGTTATAGGAGACACCATCTCAAAAAGCATAAGAAATTAGCTGGGTGTGGTGGCGCATGCCTTTAATCCCAGCACTCCAGAGGCAGAGGTAGGAGGATCGCCATGAGTTCGAGGCCACCCTGAGACTACATAGTGAATTCTAGGTTAGCCCGAGCTAGAGTGAGACCCTACCTCAAAAAACCAAAAAATAAAAAACAAAAAGCATAAGAAACTATAGATTGTTAGAAATGAGATATGGGAAAGGTACTTGTCATTCAGAATAGTTCAAAAGATGAATGTTTCAGTTAATTATTGTCTTCTATCATGTTCAACTTGAGTATAAACTGAAAAGTAATATTATTAAAATGCTTTCCTCTTAATTCTTCACCACCAATGAAAGATCAGTTCATCGTTTTAAGGCTGAGGGTAATGGTGCCTCTCACAGTTTAACAAATATGTAAAGCACAATACATTTTAACTGAGACAAGGTACTTGGTAAATCATACTTTTTATTGACTTCTATCAGTTTCAGCTGTTATCTATAATAACTAAAAATCAGGGCTGGAGAGATGGCTTAGCGGTTAAGGCTCCTGCCTCCTAAGCCTAAGAACCCGGTTCCAATCTCCAGGTCCCACGTTTAGCCAGATGCAAAGTGATGCAAGGGCGCAACACCGCCCTTGACCACAAGGGGGCACACACATCTGGATTTCGTTCACAGCAGCTGAGAGACTGCTGGCGTGCCCATATCTATCTGTCTTCCTCTCCTTCTCTGTCTCTCTCCAAAAATAAATAAAGTAATAAAAAATATTTTTAAAAAAAGTCATTTTAGTTTTGTTTCATAAATTCTCTTTATTTTCCTCTAGGTGTATCTACATCAGCAATCAAGATGGCATCAACAAGGCTTCCTTCCCCCAAAAGCTTAGTGAGTGCCCCAACCCAGATTCTTGCACAGTTTCCTAAGCAGCACCAGCAGTCTCCTAAGCAGCAGGTACAGCAAGTTCAACAGCAGACACCGCAGCCAGTAGCCCAGCCTTCTGCAGTGGCACAGCAGCAGCAGCAGCAGCAGCCTCAGCAGTCGCCTTTGCCTCCTGGTATCAAACCTACCATCCAGATCAAACAAGAGTCAGGTAATTGGAAAATGTTCACAGGAAGTGCTGCTGCTTCCAGCCCATGAATGTAGTATGTCTCTCTATTTACTTAGGTCTGTTTTGGCTTCTTTCTTCAGTGTTTTACAATTTTCAGCAAAGAGATGGCTATATGTGTTTATTTGCACGTGTCAGGACACGGGGCTTTGACAGGGCCTTTTATTGCTGCAAACGAATACCAGGTGCTTGTGCCACTTCTTAAAAATGTATGTATGTATGTATGTATGTATGTATGTATGTATGTATGTATGAGTGACAGACAGAGAAAGAGGCAGAGAGAGAGTGTGTGTGAATGGGCTCACCAGAGCATCCAGCCACTGCAAACGAACTCCAGAGTGCATGCGCCACCTTGTGCATCTGGTTTACATGGTTACTGGGGAATCAAGCCTTGAACCGGGGTCCTTAGGCTTCACAGGCAAGTGCTTAACCACTAAGCCATCTCTTCAGCCTTTGTGCCACATTTTTGAGTCCAGCTTACATGGGTGGCTTTATAATGAACCCCAAACAGCAGGCTTTACAAGCAAGCACTTTAAAATCGTTGAGCCATCTTCTCAGCTCCCAGTTTTTTTTTCCTCGTTGTTCCATAAGATATATACTTAAGTATTTAATTTTTTGGAGTGATTATAAATAGTATTATAGTGTTTTTTAAAATTATGTAGAAACTTTGTATGGACCCATCATGTGTTGTTACCATCATTTCCCTCTCCTTGCTGCTCCTATTCCACTGAGGACCTGCCTCAGTGGGATTGCTGGTATTTATGATGGGGTTGTAGATTATGAGTTGCTTGAGCAGCAGCCAGTCATTGTGTGTGAGTGTGGGGGTGGCAGTGCCTCTGGATATTTCCTCCTACCCTGTGGCTCTTATAATCTCAGCCCCCTCTTCTACAAAATTCCCTGAGCCTGTTTAAAGTCTGTTTTAGTATTCAGCTCTCAACAGCTTCTGGATTTTGAGCATTTTGAGTGTCCTCAGTGCCTGTCTCCATCACCCTGGCACAGGTTGTCAGGCTTGCTGTGGAAACAGCACGCTTGCTCATCTCACCAGTTCCTCTGTGGTTTCATCTGGGTCCTAGCTAATATCTGAGGGGTGGCTCTTTTCCTCACAGGGAGTCAGCTATCTTTTCTTGACGTGTTGATAGATTTTGGTTGTCCTCGGTTTTTGCTGCCTTCTGAAAAAGAAAAACAGATTCTCTAACAGAGAGTGAGATCAGCATAGTTTAAAGGGGATATAGGTTGTTAATTTAGAGAGATTTTGATGGGGTAGCCTCACTTTTATCTCGGCTTTTATCTTCATGGTTTTTAGTTTTCACGTTTGTTGTTAGTGTATTAAAGTAGTATTGGCTTTGTATTGTTGGACTTGTGAACTCATTTATTACTTCTGGGAGTAATCTACATAGATTCTTTGAAATTTCTTGTTCAAGTTTGTCATCTATGAGTGGGGGCATTGTATTAGTTACTCTTGTTGCTGAGACAAAATACTTGACAAGAAGCCGTGTAGGGGAGATGGGGCTTTGGCTAATGGTGGGAGGGAATACAGTCCATCTTGGTGTGGAAGGCATGGCAGCTGGAGCATAAAGCAGTCACATCCAGTCTATAGTCAGGACACAGAGCAAGGCATGTTGGGGCACAACTCACTTTCTCCTTTTCATGCAGTCTGGGACCCCAGCCCATGGGATGGGGCCTCCCGCATTTGGGGTGGATCTTTTCACCTCGATTAACCTAATCTGAAAATACCTGTCTATGGTTTCTGTGTTGATTACAAATCCCATCAAGTTGATAAGATTGACTGTACAGAAAGGGCTTTTCCCTTCTGCCTTTCTCATCAATATTCTTCTCTCCTTTTATATCTTATTTTATTAGCTACAGTGTTTAGTACTTTATTGAATGAATAAGTGTGGGTAGAACAGACATCCTTTCTTTGTTCCTCATCTCAAGGAGAAGACATTGAGTCTTCCTATATTAAGTGAAATGCCAGTTACAGGTCTTTTTTTTTTAATTCCCTTTTTGTAAATGCTCTTGAACTTGAGGAAATTCCATTCCTTTTCTGAGGCTTTGTCACGAATATAGATTTTGTCAAAGTATTCTCTGTCCAGCTGATAGGATGAATGTTTATTAGAGACTGAGAGAGAGTGAGAATGGGCACGCCAGGGCCTCTAGTCTCTAAAACAAACTTCAGATGCCTGTGCCACTTTGCATCTGGCTTTATGTGGGTACTGGGGAATTGAACCTAGGTTATTGTACTTTACAGGCAAGCACCTTAACTGCTGAGCCATCTCTCCAGGCCCCTTGTTTCATTTCTGATCTTGGTGGTGTGTGCCTTCTTTTTCTTTGTTAGATTTTTCTGGGGATGAACAATTTTATTGAGTTTTAAAAAAATATTTATTTGGGAAAGATACATAGAGAAAAAGAGACAGATAGAGAGAATGGGCATGCCAGGGCCACTATAATTGAACTCCAGATGTGTGCGCCATTTTGTGCGCATGTGCAGCCTTATGTGCGTGCATCACATTGTGTGTCTGGCTTATGTGGGACCTGGAGAGTCAAACATGAGTCCTTAGGCTTTGAAGGCAAGCACTTTAACCACTAAGCCATCTCTCTAGCCCTAAAATTTATTTTTAAGAAATTTGTAATATAATATTTTAGTTGTACTCCTAGATTTGAGTACTAAATTTAATTTAGGAGACAATTTGAGTAATAAAAGTTTAAAAGAGTATCATCAATGTGAAAAAAGCATCTCTAGGTAGGGCTTAATAAATGTGTGACTGTTGCCCTCTTAGGTTGGTATAAAGGACATGTTAAAAAAGTAATTTGTACTGAGATTTATCTTTCTTCTTTCAAAGGTGTTAAAATCATCACACAACAGGTTCAACCAAGTAAAATTTTACCCAAACCAGTGACTGCAACTCTGCCCACCAGTAGCAATTCCCCTATTATGGTGGTTAGCAGTAATGGTGCAATTATGACAACTAAACTGGTAACTACTCCTACTGGTAAGTTCTCAAAAACATCAGTCCCTTCATTCATTTTTCATCAAATAAATTTCCCATACTAGCAATATGTTTGATACTTGGACTCTATAGACAATAAAAAGTGGTTTGTCTGTCTGCTTGTCCGTCTATCCATCCATCCATCTATGAATGAATGATAAGGTTATATGTACCCCAGGCTTGCCTGGAATTCTCCGTGTAGTGAAAAGCTGATCTTGAACGTTTGTTCCCCATAGTACCGCCTCTCAAGTGCTGGAATTACAGGCTGGTTTATATGATGCTGGGGATGAAACCCAGGACTCTTGCATACTAGGAATACCCTTTACCAAGTGAGCTGTAATCACCAGCCAACAAGGTCTTACTTGACTCCCCTGATCTTTACTTTCACCCCTGAAGTTAGCTCTTTTGTTACTTTCTCTTAGTCCCCTGTTCTTTTTCCTTTATAGCACTTCCTATAATTTCTAATTACTTAACTATTTGTTTATGTGCTTGTCCTTATTAGACCGAAAGCTTTATGAGAGTCCAAGATTGTAGTGTGTATTCACCATAGGCAGGTGCTCAGTCAGGATTTGTTGAGTAAATGAAAACATTGCCAACCCACAAGAACCTTTTTCCAATGACGTTGAGTCCATGTTACATTCCAGTGTGATTAGTGTTCTTCAGACTAAGGTTAGAAGCATGCCGTGGTGCCAGATAGGAGAGTGCGATGGTTATCTTCTTATTGCTGGGACAAAATTCCTGAACAGAAAGAAGCAGCTCACACGAGGAAGGGGTTTATTTCAGGCTCATAGTTTCGAGTGGAAGCTTCATCATGGCACAGGAAAGCAACCAGCTCACATCTCTCTGCAGCAGAGAACAGCAAGCACAAGCTGGCTCTGATCCCCCTGTAGGGCTGGACTTCTCATCCCCAAGAGTGCCCCCAGCAGTACACCTTCTGCAGGAAGGTTCAGCTCCCAAAGGCTCCACCAGCTGGGGCGAGTCAAAAATTCCTGAGGCTATGGGAGACATTTACATTCAAACAACTGTAGAACCATTCAGCCTGTGCTTGAGGAGGTGATAATGTAGAACAAGTAAGCAGGTGACTTAATCTCTCCAAACCTTTTCCTTTCTCTATCTAAACAGGATGTATATTTCATAGGTGTTAAGCACACACACATTGTCATTCAACCTTCAGTGCCATCTCTTGCTTCTTCCCATGCTAAAACTCTGTATCCATTAAACTACTCTTCATTTTCTCTTATCTCTCGTCCTTGACAACTGCTGTTTTCCTTTCTGCCTGTGTTTTAAACACTGTTATTCTCATATTAAATACTCATTGAAAATTTTTCTCTGTGTGGCTGAAAGACAACACTGTATTCATCATTCCTCATGTTTAAGAAAGGTTATAATGTTCATGTGTTTATATTATAATAAGGACTTTCTTTCTTTTGGATGTGTGCAGTATGTATGCTGGTGTGTGTATGGTGTCTGTGCATGTGTACTGATAGGGTGTTGTGTGTGCTTGCCTGCATGAGCCAGAGAACAATGTGTAGTGTCGTCCTTGCATCACCCACCTATATTTTCTTTTTCTTTTTCTTTTATTTCTTCTATTTTTATTTTTGGTTTTTTGAGGTAGGATCTCACTCTAGCTCAGGCTGACCTGGATTTCACTAGGTAGTCTCAGGGTGGCCTCAAACTCATGGTGATCCTCCTACCTCTGCCTCCTGAGTGCTGGGTTTAAAGGTGTGCGCCACCATGCCCAGTTTTTCCCCCCACCTGTTTTCTTCACGTGTTTTCTTGATGGAGTCTTACTGATTTCTGAGTTGACAATTGGAGAGCCCTGTAGATACTGCATTCTCTGCTCCCCCCAGGACTGTGGGATTAGGAGATCTGAACTCCCGTGGTCTCAGGCCCTCTTGATCTCTCATACTTGTGCAGGAAGCACACTTACCACTGAGTCCCCTCTTCTTTTGTTAATTAAAAGCTGAACTTAATTTTTTTCAGTTATAATTCAGAAGATTCAAACTTTATATCTCTATAGTATATTTACTTTGAACTTAGATTTTTCTTTTTTTTTCGAGGTAGAGTCTCATTCTAGCTCAGGCTGACCTGAAATTCACTATGAGGTCTCAGGGTGGCCTCTAACTCACAGTGATCCTCCTACTTCTGCCTCCCAAGTTCTGGGATTAAAGGTGTGCGCCACCACACCTGGCTTTGTGTTTTTTTTTTTGTTTTTTTTTTTAATGTTCACACAAACATCCATGACAACTTAATTGATAGTAGGTAAAACCTGGAAACAACCCCAAGTGCATGATTTGGTGAATAAATTTGTCATAATCTATACAGTTGCATACTACTTAGCAATAAAAATGTCCCAATTACCAACACCACTTATGGATGGGTCTCAAAGGCAGTACAGCAGGCACAGAAAGAACTATTCATCATGTACTTCATTATTGCACTTATATGAAATTTTAGAAAAGGAGAATTTGAGAAGAGATGACTACAAAGGGGCAGAAAGGAACCTTTTCTTTTTTTGGTTGTTCGAGGTAGGGTTTCCCTCTTGCAAACTGACCTCGAACTAACAGGGATCTTCCTATCTCAGCTTCCCCAGTGCTGGGATTAAAGGCATGCGTCACCAAGCCCAGCCAGAAAGGAGCTTTTTCAGGAGAAATGTTTCTATCTTAGTTGTAGAAGTGGTTATATGACTGTATGCATTTGCCAATACTCATCAAACTGGACATTTAAAGTTGGTGTTTACATACGTAGATTGCAGTTTAACTCATTACCACAAAAAGGCAGTGGATTCACACTTTATAGCTCATAATTATAACAGTTAAATCACAGTTTTAAGCTTTAAATTAAAATACTTCCTATACAATACCAAAACCAACACTAATTAAGACTCAGGACAAGTTACCATAGGAAGCACAGCAGAAATTGTTTTGTCACTTATTCATACAATTTAATGACTTTCTAAATACAGATAATTTGTAACACAATTACAGTCTTCAGCAGCAAAGGTTATGATGGTTTATTCACGAATACTGAAGAAAAAAGTTAGGTAAAAAATTCAATATTCTGGTGTGCAACCTGCTTCATGGTTTTTAAATACATACATATATATAGTTTGTTTGTTTGTTTTTCGAGGTAGGGTTTCGCTCTAGCTCAGGGTGGCCTCGAACTCGTAGCAATCCTCCTGCCTCTGCCTCCCTAGTGCTGGGATTAAAGGCGTATACCACCACGTCCGGCTTAAAATATATTTTTATTTTTTAAAAATATTCACTTGAGAGTGAAAGAGGCAGATAGATAGAGAGAAGAGGCACACCAGGGCCTCTAGCTACTACAGATGAACTACTGCATGTGCCACCTTGTGCATCTGGGTTGTGGGTCCTGGGGAATTGAACCTGGGTCCTTAGGCCTCGCAGGCAAGTGCCTTAATTGCTAAGCATTCTCTCCAGACCTCTTTTTTTTTTTTTTTTTTTTTTTTTTTTTTTTTTTTTTTAGGTAGGATTTCACTCTAGCCCTGGCTGACTGGGAACTCACTATGTAGTCTCAGGGTGTCCTCAAACTCACAGTGATCCTCCTACCTCTGCCTCCCAAGTGCTGGGATTAAAGCATGTGCCACCATACGTGGCTGAAAGTGTCATCTTAGTTATTTATCTTAGTTATTTTTTTCTGGCTTACTTTAGGAATTATCTTTCTGAGTCACTGGATTTATAAGAAACTACAATAGGCTCATCTGATAAGTCCTTTTGAGAGAGAGAAAAGTCTTTGGAATATTGGGGAAAGGTGTAAAATCCTATGAGAGACATAAAGAAAAATATTTTAACAGATCATTTACAGTAGAGGAACTATGTTAATAGAGAAAATTTTAGGCTAAAGAAATATCCCTGGCAACTCTTGGCAGTTTCAGTTTTAATCTCTAGTAAAAATGATGGTATAACCCTTTAAAAGGTGGAAATATATTTAGAGAGTAGAAAGGTATAAAGCAGTAAAAGTTATACAATTTTAGGCAAATAATACTGCTTTGTTTGCTGAGTGCTGACATTGGGTTTGGCATTGAGACAGTATAACACAAATGTAGAGGCCTTAAAATCTGTAACAGAAATGCTCTGGCAGGACAGGAGATTAAGTTCTTTTTGGCATAAGACTAATGGAAGAAGGATAGTGGAAGAAAGGGGAATAGTTTTACTTTTTCTTGGGCTAGTAATTTGATGCAACACTTCACAAAATTTTATCTGTAAAATTAACTTAAATTGACTTGGCTTTGGTTCTTGTTACACGTATTTAAAACTGACTGTAAAATTGCAAATTTCTTGCCTTGAAATACTGTATACTAATCCTAAATATTATATATTTATATAGACATACACATATATACATCCATACATCCCTTGGAATTCTATTTTTGAGGTAAAGTGATGTAGAGTACAGTGAATCATAGTTAAGTAACACTGATTATCATTCTTTTATAAGTAATATTTTTGTTTTGTTTTCCCTCCCTACAGGCACACAGGCAACCTATACCCGGCCAACAGTGAGCCCATCCTTAGGTCGGATGGCTGCAACCCCTGGAGCTGCAACCTATGTGAAAACTACCAGTGGTAGCATCATTACAGTGGTACCCAAATCATTGGCTACCTTGGGGGGCAAGATAATTAGCAGTAATATAGTTTCTGGTAGGTCTATCTAAAATACATTAAAAGTGTTATTTTTTTTGACCTGTGAGAAGAAAAACTATATTTCACTACAGCAGGATTCCATTAGTTCTCAGTTTTTTCCCCCTTGGAAATGTAAAACTTTGTTTTCTGTCCTTATATGTGGTGATTGAATAGTTTTTAATTTTAGTATTAATATCCACATATAAAGCTTCTGTGATAATTCTAAAATTGAAAGAAGTTTTTTTTGTGTGTGTGTGTGACACTGTTTTATGTAGCCCAGGCTAAACTCATACTTTCTGTGTAGCCAAGGATGACCTTGGACTTCTGATCCTGCTGCTGCCACTTTGTGAGTGCTGGAATTGCAGGTCTGCACCACAACTCCTACTTTATGTGTATAGAGACCTTTCTTTTAAAAAATGGTTTTTCCCTTTGTCAATCATTTTAGACCACATAATAGCTCTTGATATAGTTAGTATTGTGCCAGCGTTACAAATGAGGACAGATTTGGGTTTAGAGGGATCATGTTGACCTGAACATATCTTAAAAACAGAATAGTAGAAGAACCTGTATTTGTACATTTTAATATGTTGTGGGAACTTAGTACATATTTTCAAGTACCAATGTCACTTTAGCTTATTAAAAATACAATAGTTGAGTATCTTTACCGGTTTTTCACTGTTTATGTCATTTTCTTTAAAAAAAAAATACTTTACTGAGGTAGTGAAACTAACCCTTTGCCTATTACTAGTTTTTTTATTGGCTTGTTAATCCTTATAGTTATTTATGTTGTAGGTCCTGAAGTGAAATGTTAAACATGGCATCTATTTTCATTGATTATTATTTTTTAATTAAAATTATATAAATAATCTGATTAAGCAAGCCTTGTGAATTTTAACTGTCTATAATTTTTGTAGACTAGTCATATTTTGTATACCCCATGTGAGTTGTTTCAACATTTTAAAGTCAAGGGATTGAAGTTCCTGGCAGTCATTTGATGTTGCTGATAACTCAGGAAATGGAAAAAAGCAAAGCAGAGCATGGTATTGGCATAAAGCACTGCATTTAAAACTGTTAATTTTGGCTGTCTCTGAAGTGTAAGTGAGAAAATCTAGTGTTTGCCAACCTAAAGGGGGTGAAACCAGTAGGGAAAGAATCATTGTGTTCTAGTTTTTTAAGTGAATATTTTTAATAACACAGTTAAAATACTAATTATAATGTGTTACATGATAGTATCTTCAAATACCATAAAGCACTTAAATATTTTTCATAAAGTTGATCATGTATATCATTGAAAGATAGCTTTTGAACAAACTTGAAACGTTTACTTACATGTATGAATTTGTAGTACTATATAACTTGAAGGTATGTCTAGATGTCAGGAGGTCTGTTTTTGGACCTTATTTATTATGCAGCTGCATTATGCTAGGTTAGAGTAATATAAACAAGTACATTTTCTTAGAAACAGATTTGATGTAAGATTTATCTGGTAAACATGTACATTATCTTTGTGTTAGAAGTTAAAACCACTTATGATTAGTTGCTATTCCAAATGAATGGGGTAGGTGTGCATGGAAGAGTTACTAAACTTTCCCCACATTGTGGTATATACTTGTCATGCAATTGAGAGGACTTGATTTGTTGCATAGAGGTCATCGTGTGTATATCTCTCCTTCACTGCTTCATACTTTCTTCCAGAGAACTTTCATTTCTCATTGCTCTCAACTGCTCTTTGTTACATATCACCATTCTTTATACAAAATAGTTCTCTTATTTAATATTCTTCTTGTTCCATGATACTGGGATTATAAATTAGTTAATATGTAATTTTTATTTATTTATTTGATAGACAGACAGACATAGAGTGAATGTGGGCACACAAGGGCCTCCTGACACTGCAGACAAACTCCAGATGCATGTGCCACTTTGTGCATCTAGTTTTACTTGACTACCAGGGAGTGAACCCTGGCTCTTAGGCTTTACAAGAAAGTACCTTTAACTATTGAACCATTTCTACAGCCCTGTAAGTAACTTCTTTTTCTGATTTTTTTGTTCTGTTTTGTTTTTTTTCGAGGTAGGGTCTTGCTTTAGCCCAGGCTGATCTAGAATTCACTATGTTGTCTCAGGGTGGCCTTGAACTCACAGTGATCCTCCTACCTGTACCTCCCAAGTGCTGGGAATGCCCGGCTTTCATGAGTAACTTTTTTTTTTTTTTTTTTTTTTTTTTTTTGATTAACAGAGGTAGGTCTCACTCTAGCTAGCTCAGGCTGACCTGGAATTCACTAATGTAATCTCAGGGTAACCTCAAAGTTACAGCATTCCTCCTACCCCTGCCTCCTGAGTGCTAGGATTAAAGGCATGCGCCACCATGCCTGACATTCATAAGTAACTTTTTTTTTTTTTTTTGAGAGAGGGAGATAGAGAGGAAGAGATAGAGAATGGGCGTGCCAGGGCCTCTCAGCTGCTGTGTACGAACTCCAGATGTGTGCGCCCCCTTGTGCGCATGTGTGCTATCGCGTGCTTGCCTCACTTTGGCATCTGGCTAAATGTGGGACCTGGAGATTTGAACAAGCATTCTTAGGCTTCGCAGGCAGGCGCCTTAACTGCTAAGCCATCTCTGCAGCCCCCACAAGTAACATTTTAATCCCTGTTGTCTATAGTAAGCTGATAGCTTGGTTGAATGCATTAAGACAATCTTATGCCTTTATCTTTGAGGAGATGGTGGGTTCTAGAATTCCCTTTCCTCCCAAAGAAGTATTTTTCCTAAAATATACTCAAATATATGGCTATAAGAGTAGAAGACTTTTAGGCTGGAGAGATGGCTTATGGTTGGGGTGCTTGTCTGCAAAGCCATAGGACCCAGGTTTGATTCCCCAGGACCCATGTAAGCCAGATGTACAAGGTAGCACATGCTCCTGGAGTTCTTTTCCAGTGGCTGGCGGCCCTGGTGCGCCCATTCTATCTACCTCTTTCAAATAATTAAAAAAAAAAAAACAAGAATAGAAGACTTCAAGGCCAGGTGTGGTGGTGCACATCTTTAATCCCAGCACTTGGGAGGGAGAGGTAGGAGGATATTCATGAGTTCAAGGCCACCTTGAGACGACATAGTGAATTTCAGGTCAGCCTGGGCTAGAGTGAAACCCTGTCTTGAAAAAAAAAAAAACTTTAAACAAATCCTGTCTGGAATATTCTCTTATATGATGTGCTATAATTATACTGTTGTTGCATGTTTTAGGTTGTTTATAGTTGTGGTGTTTTTTTTTCTCTACTTTTTGGAGGGGAATGGCTGGCCATTATAAGTTAATTCTGAACACTATATATTAATTATTTATGAAACTTTTACTTCTGTGTATGCAAGTACCCTATAATGCAAGTTAATGCTTCTATGGTACTTTCTAAAAAGGCCATCTCTATTTTTAGAATAAACAATGACGCCAGGCTTCCAGGTCGGCCTGGGCCAGAGTGAGACCCTACCTCCAAAATAAAATAAAATAAAATAAAACAATGGAAGCCATGACATTTCTTATGGTTATTTAACTCATATATAGTAAAATAATTATATGTGTAAGGAGGAGATAACTGTTAGATTTATAAGGGTTTTTGTGAGCTGTGTTGAGTGTTGGTTCAAGAAAACACCCATTTTTATAGAGAAGTTTGGATCCTTCAGAGATGAGCTGATTATCTTGACTTTGAGGGCTTTATGAGAATCTGTGATGGGCTGTGTAAGACTTGGTTTTGATTGCTTTAATCTTCCCAGTATCCAGGCAAAGAGCTGTTGTTTGTACCTTTTCTGTATCCATTGCCTCATTCTTTTGAGTAAAATAACATAAACCATTACCCACAGACAAGACTGTGATTTAAGGATCTGTAGACAGTCTTCTTGAAGTTTACCTACCATATGTACTAACTTTTTTTCCTTTGTAGTGGTAGGAATTGAACTCAAGGCTTCTTGCATGTTAGGCAAGCACTCTATCACTGAACTATGGTATCCTCGCCTTCTCCTTTCTTTTTTCCTTTCTTTTTTTTTTTCAAGGTAGGGTCTCACTCTGGCCCAGGCTGACCTGGAATTAACTATGTAGTCTCAGGGTGGCCTTGAACTCACGGCGATCCTCCTACCTCTGCCTCCCGAGTGCTGGGATTAAAGGCGTGTGCCACCACGCCCGGCTCCTTTTTAACATTTTATTTTGGCACAGGGTCTCTCACTAAGTTGTTCAGACTGGCCTTGAACCTGTGATTTCTTGCTTTAGTCTCCAAAGTAGCTGAAAATATGGACCTGTACCATCAAGCTTGTCTATGGTTATTATTACTATCTTGATTTTTTGTAGAGTTTGAGATAGGGTCTCAATATGTATTTCAGGCTGGCCTCAGACTGGCTATGTAGCCCAGGCTGGCCACGTACTTGGCAGTCTTCTTGCCTTTGCCTTTTACAAGTTTCTTTTTCAAAAGAATAAGAATCTCTGGAATATATCATTGTCAGGTCCATTATGATCTAAATGTGTTTCACAGTTATTTATATCTATCTGGTCTGTCTTTACTCCTTTTTTTTTTTTTTTTTTTTTTTTTTTTTTGGAGAGAGAGACAGAGAGAGGGGGAGAGGAAGACAGATAGAGATGGGCGCGCCAGCAGCGTCTCAGCTGCTGTGAACGAAATCCAGATGCATGCGCCCCTTGTGGTCAAGTGCGGCATTGTGCCCTTGCGTCACTTTGCATCTGGCTAAATGTGGAACCTGGAGATTGGAACCAGCGTTCTTGGGCTTTAGGAGGCAGGCGCCTTAGCTGCTAAGCCATCTCTCCAGCCCTGTCTTTACTCTTTTTAAGTATACTCTGTAAAGGTACGTTCTCTTACAGGCTTTGAAGTAGATAATGTGTGAGGTGCTGTGATGTATAACTATATACATAAATTTGAATCTCTGCCCTAAATGGGATAAAGATGTAGCTTAGTGCCTTTGATCACCAAAACTATAAAACAAAAGAAAAACCACCACATATATAAGGTGGGGCTAGAGAGATGTCTCAGCAGTTAAGGTACTTGCCTGCAAAGCCTAAGGACCCATGTTCAGTTCCCCAGAACCCACATAAGCCAGATGCACAAGGTGACACGTGCACAGGTGGTGCATGCATAAAGGAGGCGCACATGTCTAGAGTTCGTTTGCAGTGGCTAAGGCTGTGCGTGGGGTGCCAGTTCTCTCTCTTTCACTCACTCACTCTCTCTCTCTCTCTCCTTAAAAATTTTTTTTGAAAAAAAGAATTAAAAGTTGGTATAAGTGAATAATGGGTAGCTTATAACAGCTTACCTATTCACAGTGGAGGTTAAGGAGAAAAATAGTTGTGAAGCTAGTCTTTATATAAAAGTATGTTTTTTTATGTAATGGATGACTGTGGTACTGTGGGCTCATGAGACATTGAATTATAGCAAGTACTACTATAGTTCCTCTTTGTGTGCATGTGTGTGTATTATGTGTGGTATGTGCATGTGTAGATACATGCACAGGACAGAGGAGAACTTTGGGTGCATTATTCTATTGCTTATTTGCAAAATTTTTTGAGATGGGATCTTTTACTCAAACCTGAACTGCCATTTTTGGCCAGAGAATCCCAGGGATTCTCTAGTTTCTGCCCTTAGTTGGTTTGGGTTACAGGCATGGTGGCCACACCCAATTTTTTCTTTATTGTTTCTCTGAAGCAAGGCCTCACTCTAGCTCAGGCTGACCTGGAATTCACTGTGTAGTCTATGTAGTCTCTGGTTGGCCTTGAACTAAAGTGATCCTCTTACCTCTGCCTCCCTTTGCTGAAATTAAGTGTGCGGCAACACACCTGGCTCCACACCCTATTTATTTATTTATTTATTTATTTATTTATTTATTTATTTATTTATTTATATTTGGTTTTTCGGGGTAGGGTCTCACTCTAGTCCAGGCTGACCTGGAATTCATTATGTACTCTCAGGCTGGCCTTGAACTCGCAGCGCTCCTCCTACCTCTGCCTCCCAAGTGCTGTGATTAAAGGTATGCTCCATCATGCCCAGCTCACACCCATTTTTTTAAGTTAGTTGCTTTTTTAATTGACAACTTCCTTAACTGTAGACAGTGTCCCATGGTACTTCCCTCCCTCCCCCCACTTTCCCCTTTGAAACAACACTCACCATCATATCCCCTCCCCCTCTCAATCAGTCTCTTTCATTTTGATGTCATCATTTTTTCCTCCTATTATGATGGTTTTGTTGAGAAGAAGTGACAGAGGAGTGCTCAGCACTGAAACACCTCTAACACACCTTCCAAGTCTCAGGGTCCATTGTGGAAAAGGGGGCTGAAAGAATGTAAGAGCCAAAGGAAGAGTAGGACTCCTTACAACATGCTCCTCCAGACACAAAATGGCCTATCCATGACCTCACAGTGCCTGACACTACCTACACCCAATTTTTGGGGGGTTGGGGGGAGACACAGAGAGAGAGAGGGAGAGGAAGACAGATAGAGATGGGCACTCCAGCAGCCTCTCAGCTGCTGTGAAATGAAATCCAGATGTGTTCACCTCCTTGTGGTCAAGTGCGGCATTGTGCCTCTTTTGCATCTGGCTAAACATGGGACCTGGAGATTGGAACGGCTGGAGATTAGAACCAGCATTCTTAGGCTTAGGAGGCAGGCGCCTTAACCACTAAGCCATCTCTCCAGCCCATCCTACACCCAATTTTTTTTTTTTTTTTTGGTTTTTCGAGGTAGGGTCTCACTCTGGTCCAGGCTGACCTGGAATTCACTATGTAGTCTCAGGGTGGCCTTGAACTCTCGGCGATCCTCCTACCTCTGCCTCCCAAGTGCTGGGATTAAAGGCATGCGCCACCACGCCCGGCTTACACTCAGTTTTTTAATGTGGGTTCTGAGGAGTTGAGTTGGAGGAGGTGGTCTCAGACCCTCCTGAGCACTTCAGGCTTAAGCAGCAAGTGCTCTTAAGTGCCAAGCCATCCCACCAGTCCCTAGAAGGATGTTTTTAAAACAATATTGTCAGAATTAGCAGAATATTAATAATCTTATAGCCAACTGGAATCTTCTTAATTCTACTGCAGTAGTTTTTCAAGTAATATATTACTTGAAACTCTAGTAAGGACTGCTGATGTTTCCTAGGGGTGAATAATAAATTTTGTTTGTTTGAGACTATTAGTTTTCATTGAATGCCTGTGATGTGGTTAATCATTTGATAAAACACATACAGGTATATAGAAGTATGTAACATGGCCACTTTCTTAGGCAGAGAAAATGATAGGAACAAAAGTAACATTGAGCTTGATACATGCTCAGTGTGGAAACCAACATACTGATAAAAAAGTGTTTATTGGGCAATCCTAAAAATTATAATCTGACAGAACCTTGAATTTGTTATAGGTCCTTAGATTCTCAAAACATGACTGCGTTAAAAGTTAATTCTTAGCCGGGTGTGGCGGTGCACGCCTTTAATCCCAACACTCGGGATGCAGAGGTAGGAGGATCGCCGAGAGTTCGAGGCCACCTTGAGACTCTATAGTTAATTCCAGGTCAGCCTGGACCAGAGTGAGACCCTACCTCGAAAAAAAAAAAAAAAAAAAAAAAAAGTTAATTCTTGATTTTCTCATTCTGGGATGAGTTATAACTTCCTATTCTAAGCTTTTATTTTTGTCCTCATGTCATGACCCTGTTTACATGTACTCATTGTATACATAAATATAAATGACCAAGTTACCACTACTCCTTAACTCAGGCCTCCTTTTCTTCTTCCTTCTCTAAGGAACAACTACCAAAATCACTACAATCCCAATGACTTCCAAGCCCAATGTGATTGTTGTGCAAAAGACTACAGGAAAAGGAACAACCATTCAAGGCCTCCCTGGCAAAAACGTTGTCACAACATTGCTAAATGCTGGAGTAAGTAAGAACTTGAACTACAGAATGAGTAACCTACTAAGGATTTTGAAGACCAGTTATATAGATATTTTCCTAAGGATTTCAGAACCCCGCACTGGCCGGAATACCTTGGTTTATTACTACTGTGACCGAATAACTTTTTCTGATGCCATTTTTGACAATAATTTTGAAAGCATGTTGTTCATAGTGGCTAATTGCTAGGTTCCTTGTGACCATGGTCTAGATGCTTAGTTTGGTTCAGATGGGAATTCCACTGGTTTAACTGCTGGAAGAGTTTTGGAGCACATATTATTCCTGCTTAGGGCTTGTAGCTACTGGCTTAGTATTTGACATAGTCTAGGCAAAGAGAAATATTTGGGTTTAAGACAAAAGTAAATGATGGAGGTTTGTTACTTAAAGTTTTGTCCTTGTTTTTTTCACCTGTAGTTCTGAAGTTGAGAGGTTGGAGTTAGACACACATGGGATTTGTGTTTCATTGCTGGTGTTTGATCTTGAGTGACTTATTTAACCTCTCAGTCCTTGATTTCTTCATGTGTGCTTTGGGGATATAATGGTTGTATTGAAAGTGCTTAGAACAATGTCTAGCACATGGGAAGTCCTCAGTCATTGACTTTCTTCTTACTATATTATTAGTATTTAATTGTTTAGGCTTGATGGCATCCTTTTCCTGATTCACTAGACGTTTGACTGCTGTATTTTAGTTAAGTAGATAGAAAAGCTTAGGCATCACAGTCTTTTATAGTGTTTTAGGAGCCTAGCATTAGGCTTTTTCAATATGTGGGAAATCAGATTGTTTCTAGGTTGAATTCACATAGTAAAACAAATGTAAAGCCAGGATCAAAATTCAGAATTTTTTCTACTTAATCACAGCCTTTGGAAGGCTGAGGTATGAGGATCCTAATGAGTTTGAGGCCAGCCTAGGCTACAAGTGAGTTCGAGGTCAGCCTGGGTTATAGTGAGACTCTGCCTCAAAAACAAACAAAAAAATCAGATTTTCTGAACTCTTTGTAAGTATGGTTTACAGTTTCATAGTCTGTGCATTTGTAAAAGGAAATGCGATCTGCTATAGGTCCTTTGTGGTCAGAGAGACCTAAGAGTCAGGTGTGAATTCAATCTACTAGATATTTCTGGGCAACAGTGTGACTCTGGCAATGCTGGTGAAGCAAGCAGATTAACAGATAAGACCATGTACTCACTACACAGGAACGTGCACTTGTGTTTACCACTTGTTCACCTGTGCATGCACACTTCACATGAGAAGAGGTTTTCAAATAGCACATTGCAAGTTGGTTTTGCTTGAGTCAATCATGCTTGGACAGGGGCTGTCAAATTATTTAATATATGGCCATGTCCACTTGTAAACTAATGGCTTTTCACAAATAAGTTGGAGCCCCTTGTCAGAAACGCTGCTGCAAATGGTTTGTGTAAGTTAAATAAGTAGTCATCTGGTGGGCAGACACTGTTTCTCTTAGACAGTTACAGCAGATAGTGAAGTGGACGAGTTTGCACTCGTATTTAGCTCTGACTTACCAGTGTTTACTCTTTGGACAGTTCACTTGGGTGCTTTCATCTTACTGGCTGCTAAGTTTGAAAGGCCACACATTTAGACTTATTTCTTTTTGATTTTATGAATTTTAATTGTTTTGTTTTTTGGAGACAGTGTCTCACTATAACCCCAGTTGACCTAGAACTCATCATGTAGCCCAGGATGGCTTTGAACTCTGGATGATCTTTCTACCCTGGCCTCCTTGGTGCTTGTAAAATAGGCTTAAGCCACTCTGACTAGGTTGAATTTTACTTGTTAAAATTTTAATTCCTTTGTAAAATCACTACACTTAATCTAGTTAAGCTCAAGTAAAAAGATGGTGAGATCTTTAGTGACCGGAAAAATGGTATTTCAAATAGGACTGGGAATGTTGCTCAGTGGGAGATACTTGCCTATCATGTGCCAGGTCTGCACACACACCACACTCACACAGAACACAGCAGAAGAAAATGGAGAAAATGATGAAAGTCTAACTGGTTTAAGCTATCTAGTTAATAGGCTAAAGTTACAAATGCCTTGAGCTTTCCTTCCTTTCTTTCTCATATAACTTTAGGAAGAATGTTACTAGCTTTGCTCATACTTTTTCACATAGACATCTTGTTGAGTAACTTCATGTATGTAGAATCTAGGGAGTGTTGATATTATATACTGGCATATCACAGTTAAGATCATTACATAAATATTCATTTCAGATATGTTAGAAAGAAAAGATGAAGCCGGGTGTGGTGGCGCCTGCGTTTAATCCCAGCACTAGGGAGGCAGAGTTAGGAGGATCACCATGAGTTCGAGGCCACCCTGAGAATACATAGTGAATTCTAGATCAGCCGGGCTACAGTGAGACCCTACTTCAAAAAAAAAAAAAAAAAAAAAAAAAAAAAGAAAGAAAGAAAGAAAGAAAGAAAGAAAGAGAGAGAGAGAGAGAAGGGATGAATGTGGAAGGTGGGATCTATAATTCAAACTCTTGGCAATAACCATTGTTAACAGTTTAGTATATATTCTTCCAGAGCTTTCTGACTGTGTCTGACTGTGGTATAAGTATTCTTAGATGGGGTTATTTTTAAAGTCTCAATCTTTGGGAATTTTTTTTTTTGTTGTTAGAAAATTAGATGGCTTCTAATATTATTTCAACTAAGTCTAGGCTTTTTTTTTTTAATCATTTAAAAACATTGTACTTTGTAATCCTTTAATCATCCTTGCAAAATCCTTTTGTACTTTTTCAGTAAAAGGGCAGTATTTTTTATTTAAATATATATAAATCTCATTGACTTCAATTTAGGGAGAAAAGACTATTCAGACAGTGCCAACAGGAGCAAAGCCTGCTATCATCACTGCGACGAGACCCATCACCAAAATGATTGTGACTCAGCCAAAAGGAATAGGGTCCACAGTTCAACCAGCAGCTAAAATCATCCCAACAAAAATAGTATATGGGCAGCAAGGGAAAACACAGGTATGTTATAAGATATAATGATTTTTCTTGGCTCTTAGATATTTTAAATTCCTAAAATTTCTAGATAGAACTTTGAAGGCAAAGACCAGCAGTTTGAAAAGAAAACATCGGTTTTTAAGAGTTAAAACTGAAAGTATCTTTTCTTCAGTTCTTTGGTTTTTTTTTTTTTTAAAGTCTACATATTTCTGTCACATTATCAGCAAAGGTGAGGGAAAATTTCCTTGGAATAAAAGTTATTGAAAGTACATATTGTGATTTGAGAACCATTAGTTGAGGAAGGATGAATTCTCTCAAAACTATTACTTTTTATAACAATGTGGCTTTCATGAGCACTTTACTAGTAAGAACTATTTTATTTGAGCCAGGCGTGATGGCACACGGCTTTAATCCCAGCACTCGGGAGGCAGAGGTAGGAGGATCGCAGAGAATTCAAGGCCACCCTGAGACTACATAGTGAATTCCAGGTCAGCCTGGGCTAGAGTGAGACCCTACCTCAAAAAATCAAAAAAAAAAAAAAAAAAAAAAAAAAGTTTTATTTGAACTCTGCGTAACAGAGATACTAGTGATTTGTTCCATACAAGCTAAGATAATTTCTAACAGTTTGATTAGAAATTTGTGTCCTGGGATATATTCTTTTGGGTACTGTGTATTTTGTAGGTACTTTAGCAGCTTTATGAGAATATCAGAGGAAATAGTAACAGCTTTGGTAGGGAAATAGAATTGCAGTTTCATAAAGGTATTAATTTACCTATATAAATTCATAATTAGCATTTAGAATCTGTTTCCTCAAAATTGTAGCCATATTGTTTACATATTTTAAAACATTAGTATTGTGAATCCAAATTGTTTATTGAATTCCCCAGTAACAGTTGCATTTGTTCTTTTATCTAATGTATAATATAAGCCATGTTATCATTGTGTGTGTGTGTGTGTGTGTGTGTGTGTGTGTGTGTGTGTGTTTTCGAGGTAGGGTCTCACTCTAGCTCAGGCTGACCTGGAATTCACTATGTAATCTCAGGGTGGCCTCGAACTCATGGCAATCCTCCTACCTCTGCCTCCTGAATGCTAGGATTAAAGGTGTGTGCCACCATGCCCAGCCATATTATCATTCTTAAACTCTTAGAAATCAGTGACTAATTTCATATACAGTAGAAATAAAAATAGCTGTGTTGGGGCTGGAGAGATGGCTCAGTGGTTAAGGAGCTTGCCTGCAAAACCTAACGACCTGGGTTCATTCCCCAGTATCCACATAAAGCCAGATGCACAAAGAGGCACATGCATCTGGAGTTTGTTTGCAGTGGCTGGAGGCTTTGGCCTCATTCTTCCAAGTACCAAAATTACAAGCTTGAGCCACCATGGCTGGCCAAGCTTCTTAGCATTTTAAACAATACTCTAAAGTTTCACCTGAGCATATTTCTGCTTTTCTTCTAGGTTCTTATTAAACCCAAACCAGTGACATTTCAAGCCACTGTTGTTAGTGAACAAACAAGACAGCTGGTAACAGAAACATTACAGCAAGCATCCAGGGTCGCAGAGGCTGGTAATTCATCCATTCAGGAAGGAAAAGAAGAACCACAGACTTACGCAGATAGTAGTTCCTCTTCTACGGAGTCCTCGCAAGGTTCCCAAGGTAAGATCCACTTTAGTTGCGATGTAACAAGTACTGCTGACAGTGTTCTAGTTCCAAAATAGGCTTTCCTTCTAGATACTTCATTCAGGCTTGTGTGTTATGCTAGTTCTTTTGACTTTGTTTTCCTTTGTTTGATGATTAATAAGTGAGCTGACATTCTTTTATTTAACCATTCTTTCCTGCATGTCCCAAGTTCATCAAATAATTAGTAAACTTTATGGATCTTTTTGTTTTTGAATAATTGGCAAACTTTAGGTGCTGATTTCATCAGGTAGATAATGTCAAATTGGGCAGAGCTGTAATTTCCAGATGGTTATTTTCCTATTCTTCCTCTTTGGTTTGGGAAGAAGTATGCAGGAGAATGCATATACCTTTGAAGTGATTATTGCCAAACCTTGAGAAAGAATCAGAGTGACCAGAAGTGACCTATAAGTGGACTGATTATATATTGCATGGGCTAATTTTTAGTTTATTCTCTTGTGGCATAATTATTAATAGTGTTTCTTTTCACTCTTGAAAGTATCCCAGCTGGTAATTCTGTGATTGTCCTAATTATTAGGAAGGAAGTCTGAAGCTAAATGCCATAGCAAGGAGGCTGTTTTTATCACTAGTTTGTTAGGTTAAGTTTTTTTTTTTTTTAGAGTCTCTTAAACTCATACTCATTAAAACTTTGGGATTCCTCAAATCCAAGACTCATGTAACTCAGTTATCTTAACTGTGCCTGTACTGTGTAAATGGTACAGGTTAAGTATCCTTTATCTGAAATGCGTAAGACCAAAAGTGTCTTGGGTTTCATGTTTTGATATTTTAGAATATTTGTATCTTGAAGCTGGGATCCAAGTTTAAACAGGAAATTTATTTGTGTTTTATGTAGACCTTATATACTTAGTCTGAAGGTAATTTTATAGTTTTTTTTAAAAGGAAAATATTTTATTAATTTTATTTGGGAGGGGTTGAATTTTTCAAGGTGCTCTAAGAGCCCAGGCTGACTTGGAATTCACCATGCAGTCTCAGGGTGGCCTCGAACTCATAGCAGTCCTCCTTACTTCTGCTTCCCGAGTGCTATGATTAAAAGCATGCACCACTACACCCTGGCCAATTTTATAGGTTTTTTTTTAGATCTTTAAAAAATATTTTATTTATTTATTTGAGAGAGAGAGAAGAAGAGGCAGAGAGAAAGAGCAAATGGGTGCATCAGGTCCTCCAGCCACTGCAAACGAACTCCAGATGCATGTGCCCCCTTGTGCATCTGGCTTACGTGGGTCCTGGGGAATTGAACCTGGGTCCTTAGGCTTCACAGGCCAGCGCCTTAACCACTAAGATATTTCCCCAGCCCAATTTTATAGGTTTTTTTTTTTTTAGAATTTTTAAAATTTTTATTTATTAGAGACAGAGAGAGGGAGAGAGAGCAATTTGGAGAGTGAGAATGGGCATGCCGGGGCCTCTAGCCACTGTAAACGAACTCCAGACGCATGCGCCACCATGTGCATCTGGCATATGTGGGACCTGGAGATTTGAACCAGGGTCCTTAGGCTACGCAGGCATGCACCTTAACCACTAAGCCATCTCTCCAGCCCTAGGTTTTTTTTTTCTGTTCATTTTTTTTATTGACAACTTCTATATTTGCATACAAAAAACACATGATATTTCCCTCCCCTCCCCCATTCCACTTTAGAACTCCAATGTCCATTATATCCCCTCCCTCTCTCCATTAGTCTCTCTTTTAATTTGATGTCATCATCTTTTTCTTCCATTTTGAGGGTCTTGCAAAGGTATTACTAGGCACTGCAAGGACATGGATATCCAGGCCAGTTGCATTGTAAGAAGTCATACCCTTCCTTTGGCTCTTCCATTCTATCCGCCCCTTCTTCCGCAATGGGCCCTGAGCCTTGGGTGTGACAGAGGTGTTTCAGTGCTGGGCACTCCTCCATCCCTTCTTCTCAGCACTTTTTGCCTTTTGGGTCATCCCAGTGGTCATCGCCATCTGAAAAGAGAAGCTTCTCTAACCACAAGTGAGAGTAGCGTTAATATGTGAGTATGAACATTAAGTGTAGTGCTTTCAGGGCAGCTTGGTGGGAATAATATATATATTTAGTCAGACAAGAGCAGGCTTTATACCCCTAAGGCTTATGACCTCACCTGCCATAGACTTTAGCTTAGGTTTTTCAGTACCAGGTATGTATTCCCTCCCGTAGAGAGGGCCTTCAGCCCAATTATGGAGCAGTTGGTTACCCCAAGAGTAGACATGCCACTATTGCACCCATTCAGTCATTGGGCCTGTATGGCCAGACTTGAATATTCAGTGTCCACTGTTTTCACTGCTGATGACTTCTGTCTCCCATAGGGCTGCATGGAGTGCAGCTTTTTCCAGCTTTCAGTTGGCTGGTCTACAGGGAGAAGGTTTTCTGCTCAGCACCAGCTTGCTTTCTCAGTGACCTTGCCTCTCAGGCAAGAGATGTCTTCAGCAATAGGGTCTTACTATCTGTTTCTCAAGGGAAACCAAGGGCTTTGGCAAAAGCCTTTAATGTTTTGGAGGCTACCAGGACCTCCTTGGCCAACAACTCACTGGAAGGTATCCCATCCCAGGCACTGAAAATTTTCTAGTAACAGTCTACACCTTCTAGATGTGCCATTCTTCAAAAAAGTAGTTTATATAAGACTTATTCACACTATCTTGAATTTAGATTGACCCTCCCCCTGCCCTTCTTTTACGCATTCTCTTCCCCTGGCCTCACTTAGGCCTTTCCCCTCCCTGTAATCTGTTCTTCTACTTATATATGTGCAATACCATACACTTAAGTCCTTCCCTTTCCTCCCTCCCTTATAGCCTTTTACCAGTTTACTGGTTTCTGGTACCTATTTTTGGTTCCAGTTCTCACACAGGTCTATACATTTGTAGCTAGGATCCACATATGAGAGAGAACATATGACATTTGGCTTTCTGAGCCTGGGTTACCTCACTTAGTATAATCCTTTCCAGATCCATCCATTTCCTTGCAAATTTCATAATTTAAAAAAAAAAATTTAAAAATATTTTAATTTAATATTTTAGGGAGGGAGAGAGGATGAGCATGCCAGGGCCTCTTGCCACTGCAAAGGAACTCCAGATGCATGTGCCACATTATGCATCTGGTTTTACATGGGTACTGGGGAATTGAACCCAGGCTGGCAGGTTTTGCAAGTAAGTGCCTTTAACCTGTGAGCCATCTCCCAAGCCCTGCAGTTTTTCTTTCTTTTTTTCTTTTTTAAATTGTATTTGTGTTTTGACTGTGACCTATTACATGAGGTCAGATATGGGATTTTCCTTTGGTAGAATCATTTCCTTTTTTAAAAAATATATTTATTTATTTGGGGGGGGCAGAAAGAATGGGCCTATCAGGGCCTCCAGCCACTGCAAACAAACTCCAGACACATGTGCCACCTTGTGCATCTGGCTTACGTGGGTCCTGGGGAATCAAACCTAGGTCCTTTGGCTTTGCAGGCAAGCACTTAGTGAATAAGCCGTCTCCCCAGCCCTGAATTAGGTGCTTTTGAGTCAGGGTTGTTCAACCTGGATGCTTATGCCTGTGCTGATGCACTCTGATGTATCTAAGTAAAGCTGATGCTCTTCCCTTTTGTTTTTCCTGTTCATCCATCCTTTCTCCCTACTTCACTGCCTCCCTATTCTTAGCTTTGCTGGAGTGTTTGTTTAGCACCTTTAGTTTGTTGCTTTAATGTGTATTTCTAGCATATTTTCTTCATATTATACAACCATTTCATTATTTAATTTGTGTGTGCAACATGTGTGTATGGTATGCATGTTCATATATTGTGAGTACAAGTGTATGTGCATACATGTGTGTGTAATGTATGTTCTTATAATGTGACACAGGTATGTGTGTACATGCACATGTATTGCATGTGTGTGGAGGTCAGGTTGATGTTGAACATCTTCCTTAATTGGTCTCTACCATTTTTTCCCTTTGTTTTTTTTTTTTGCCTTAACAGATTATTAATATGTCATTCTAAACATTACATAAATACATCCTACTGGAGAGTATCATATTGTTCTAGTAAGAAGTTCAGTAGTACTTGGGCTGTTTCAAGACATGTGACTGCTGTTTCCCATTACTACATTAGATGAAAAAGTAATTCACAGAATAATTTTTGTCTCCTATAATTAACAATACCAAGTAGAAAAAGGGAAAGATTGTGTTTAAAAATACTGGAGTAATTTTGGAAGGGTGTGTTCTTGCTCCCATACATACTTGGTACAAGTTACTCCATACTTTGAGAAGTGCTTCTTCACTTGGATCAGGAACTTAGTAAATATTTGTTGAATAAACTCTCTATTGGTAAATATCCGCTGCTCTGCTTTGTGCTTTTTAAAGAAGTGTTTTATCGAGTAAGAGCAACAGTAAGCATACTGAAATTACCACTTGAGACCATCAGGCTATGGAATGATGACTGTTACACATATACCCATTGTAGGAAAACAAATTAGTGTGCGTTCATTGACCCAGTAAGAAAAATATCATACTAGAACTCATTTTAACTTAGCAGTTCATTGGGCAATTACTTGTGACACGATCAAGGAAAGGTGGCTAGAAGTTCTAAATTTATGTTTATTTCACATGTCAAAAATTCCTCTTTGAAGCTTGACTCACCACTCTCCCTTTGCTTTCTTTGTCGCAGGCAGGGTCTCTCTCTAGCCCAAGCTGACCTGGAGCTCACTCTGTAGCCCAAGCTAATTTGCACTCACAGTGATCCTCCCACCTCAGGCTCCTGAGTTCTGGGATTATAGGTGTGAGCCAACCCTCACTGCCTACTTTATTTATTTGGTTTAGAGAGAGAGTGTGTGTGTGATAGAGAGAGAGAGAGAGAGAGAGAGAATGAGAATGAGAAAGAATTTGTGTACTGGGGCTTCCAGCCACTGCAGTTGAACTCCAGACACATGTGCCACCTTGTGCACATGTGTGACCTTGTGTGTCTGGCTTATGTGGGATCTGGGGAGTTAAACATGAGTCCTTAGGCTTCACAGGTAGCACTTTAACCACTAAGCCATCTCTCCAGCCCTACCTTATTTTTTGGTATAAGGTCTCTCACTGCACCTGGTATCACTGATTCAGTTAGACTAGCTAGCCAGCAAGCTCTAGAGATTCTCCTGTCTATTCCTCCCCGGCACAGGGATTACAGACCTGTACTGTTATGGTTGGTTTTTATGTGGGTGCTGGGGATTCCCACTCAGATCCTTGTGTTTGTATGGCAAGAACTTTACTGACTAAGTCATCTCCTTGACCCTTATTTTAATTCTTTAGAGGTGTCTTCACATTGTTCACATGATTCACATTGTTGAATTTTGACTCAATTTGACATTTATTAGTTAATTCTATCTATGTACTAAGCATTATGTTAGACCCTATAATAGTTGAGTAAAATATAGTTCTTTGCCTTCCAGGAGCTTAAAATCAAGAACAGGAGGATAAAAAAATAAACACATAAAACTGAAGCATAAGAATTTTTATTAATATTATACAAATAAAAAAGTGCCAAAGGCTAAAAGTTCCCACTTTAGTGAGAAAAAGATTTAGCTTCGCGAAGCATGTAAAGTTTGAAATCAGCTTTGACATCTCATCATCTAAAAATAAATATAGACATTGCTTTCAACAAACAAATAATTTACACTCAATTTAGAAAGGCTATGGTTTCAGCATATTATCAAGGATAATATTTTAATATGTTTGATAACATTCACTTTACCTTTCTGTATTGATAATGAGTCAGTTTTTATATTAGAGTGATGCTTATTTTCTGGTCATTATTTTGGATATACTGATTTGGTGCTTAAATTCCATTCTTAGTCAACCAATTAACTGCTTTTTCTTCTTCTAAGTCTGCAATTCCTTGAGTTAGTGGCTTGTTTGTTACCCTCTCTTCTTCCCTTCTTTCACCCCTTTCTCCCGCCTTCTTTAAGAAGTATTCTCAGAGGGTAGTTAGAATGTTTAGCTTCCAATTCAATACTAACAATGAAATCTCTGTGCACATATTATCTCATATTATCCTATGAACTTGTGAGTCTTTTCCTAAAGGAGCTTTAAGGCAATTCTTACACATGCTATTTTATCATTGTAATCTTCAGCTTTCATTCCAAGAAGAGGACAGAAATTTGGCTACATTAGTTTTTATTTGTCCTTTTATGTTGGATAGTATATTACTCTTTTTTAAAAAATTATTTATTTGAGAGAGAGAGAGAGAGAATGAGAGAGAGAGAGGGGGGCAGAAATATGTAGAGAGAATGGTTGTACCGGGTCTTCCAGCCAGTGCAGACAAACTCAAGATGCATGCTCCACCTTGTACATCTGACTTATGTGGATACTGGGGAATTGAACCGGGGCCCTCAGCCTTCTCAAGCAAACATCTTAACTGCTAAGCCATCTCTCCTGCCTGTATATTATTCTTTAAAATAGTCTATAACGTTCAAACCTTTTTTTTTTACAATTTAGAATTAGGAAATATATAATATTTGAGGATAGCGCTAGATTTTATAATCTTCAGTTTATTCTTTGCCTTAAATAGCTCTTTAGTATATTCTTTTTTTTTTAATTTTTATTGACTTTTCTTTAGTATATTCTTTAAAAAGCAAGAGTCAGAAATTATATATGCTGATATTTAAACAGAAAGAAGTTAAGGTTTTCATCACAGATCATTGTTATTTTAAAAATATTTGTGTATGTGTGTGTGTCCTTAGGCGTGCATGCAGCAGGGTCTCTTGCTACCACAAATGCTAGACACATTCACCCCTTTTACCTCTGGCTTTACATGGGCACTGGGTGATTGAGCCCAGGCCAACATGTTCTATAAGTATGTGCCTTTAACCACCACGCCATCTTCAAGATACCTTATAAGTATCTTCTGGGAATATGGGGTCTTCCTTATCGTCCTATTTTTCTATTATATCACTGCTTTCAAATTATTTGGCTACCTTTTCTTTCTTTTCCTTCCTCCCCCTCCCCTTGAAGTATGGTCTTACTCTATTCCTGGCTGACCTGGAACTCACTCTGTAGCCCCAGGCTGGCCTCAGATTTGTAGCAGTCCTCTTTCTTCCCAAGTGCTGGGACTGATGGTATGTGCTACCATGCCTGGCTTTACCTTTTTCTTTTTTTATTACCTTTTTTAAAAAATATAGTTTCAAATTTACAGAAAACTTACAAGAATGGTAAAAGGAATTCCTGTGTGTCTTTACCTAGGGTTACTATTTGCTTATGTTTTGCCCTATTTTCCTGTTTGGTGATGTATGTATGCATGCATGTATGTATGTGCACACTTGTGCATGTGTGCATGCTAAATGTACCCTCTGTACTTAACTGTGCCTCCAACCTTGCTTTGTTGATTTTCTCTCTACTATCTTCCTCCATTGTAGACCTGCATGTTTAAGTTTCTTAGACATATGAGTTTTAGGTAATTTGTTCTTAATACATTTTTAAAGGTTTTTTTTTTCTTTTTATCATTAAGTTACCCTTATTAAAGTCAAGAAATTTAATGTTATAGTACTATTATGTAGTTTATAATCCATATTCAGATATTACCAATTAGCAAGAAATGTTCTTTGTTAGTTTCTCTCCCATCTGTGTTCCAACTCATTTTTTTGTTTGTTTGATTGGTTGGTTTTTTGAGGTGGGGTCTCGCTATAGCCCAGGCTGACCTGGAATTCACTAGGTAGTTTCAGGATGGCCTCAAACTGACAGCAATCCTCCTATCGCTGTTTCTCAAGTGCTGGGATTAAAGGTGTGCACCACCGTTCCTGGCTTCAACTCATTTTTAAGATAGAGTCTCATTCCAGTTCTGGCTGACCTGAACTCATGGTAGTCCTCCTGTCTCAGCCTCCTGAATGCTGTAATTATAGGTGTAATCCACCATTTCTGGCACTATATCATTCTTTGTTCCATTTTAGCCTAGAATATTCTCACTCTTGACATTTTGGAAGAATACAGGGCAGCTTCTTTGTAGAATAGTATTCCAGTAAGTTTCCTTTGATATGTCATCATGATTAGGTTCAGGAGGCTGCCCAGGTGGACACTGTATTCTCAAGTTCATCAGAAGACACATGATGTCAGTTTGCCACACACTGTTGATGTTAATTAACATTGGTCACTCAAGTAGAGTGATGATTCCAATTTTCTCCACTTTGATATTAATACATTCTCTTTTGAAATTAACAGAAATTTGTGGGAAGGTATTCTGAGACTATAAATATATCATCAAACACTTTTAAGCACAAGGTTTAGCATTCGTAGGTGGTTCTCTAAAACCCATTAGGGACTGGGAAAATGGCCCAACAGTTAAAGGTGCTTGCTTACAAAGCTTGCCAGCCTCAGTTCAATTCCCTACTATATACATAAAGCCCAATACAAAAAATGGCAAGAAGCCTTGGCATACACATACACACACACATGTGAATAAATAAAAATGTTTTTAAACATAAAGTCCATTATTATTGTACATTTGATGGTTAGTGTTCTAAGAAAGATTTAACCTTTTCTTGGCTTCAGATTCGTTTTCTGGGAATTTCCCCTATACAAGTCCTGGAAGAAGGATATTTTATGCCAATAGAATGCTTGATTCCACTGTGGCTTCTTAGCTTCCCTTGCATTCCCACTCCCAAGGAAGAAGCATCTAGGCTCCATGCTTTATTCTTTTTTTTATAATGTATAATTTTTTTATTGACAACTTCTATCCTTACAGACAATAAACCATGATAATTCCCTCCCTTCCTCCACTTCCCCTTCATAACTCTACTCTTCATCATATCCCCTCCCTCTCTCCATTAGTCTCTCTTGTATTTTGATGTCATCGTCTTTTTCTCCTATTATGAGGGTCTTGTGAAGGTATTGCTAAGTACTGTGAGGTCATGGATATCAAGGCCAGTTTCTGTCTGGACAGTTGCATTGTAAGGAGTCGTATCCTTCGTTTGGCTTTTACATTGTTTCTGCCACCTCTTCCACAATGGGCCCTGAGCCTTGGAGGGTGTGATAGAGATGCTTCAATGCTGGGCACTTCTCCATTACTTCTTCTTAGCACTATGTTGCCTTTTGGGTCATCCCAGTGGTCACTGCCATCTGAAAAGATAAGCTTTTCTAACCAAAAGTGAAAGTAGCATTCTTATATGAATATGAACATTAAGTGTAATGCTTATAGGACAATTTGGTGAGCATAATATATGCATTTAGCCGGACAAGAGCAGGCTTTACACCCCTAAGGCTCATGATCTCCTCTGCCATAGGCTTTTGATTAGGTTTTCAATAGCAGGCATGTATTCCCTCCCATAGATTGGGCCACCAGTTCAATTAGAGAGCATTTGGTTTCCTCCAGAGAAGACATGCCACTATTGCACCCATTCAGTCGTTTGGCCTGTCTGGCCAAACTGGAGGCTTCCAGTGTCCACTGTTTTCACCATTGATGACTTCTGTCTCCCGTAGGGCTGCATGCAGTACAGCTTTTTCCTGCTTTCAGTCAGCTGGTCTACAGGGAGAAGGTTTTCAGCTCAGCCCCAGCTTGATTTCTCAGTGACGTTGCTTCCTAGGCATGTGAAGTCTTCAGCAATAGGGTCTTACCATCTGTTTCTTGTGGGAAACCAAGGGCCTTGGCAATAGCCTGCAGTGTTTAGAGGCAACAGGGACCTCCCTGGCCAACAACTCACTGGAAGGTATCCCATCCCTGGCACTGAAAATTTTCTAGTAACAAACTATGGCTTCTGGATGTACCATTATCCAAAAAAGTAGGCTTTCCTATGTCTTATTCAGAATATCTTGAGTTTGGATTGACCTCCCCCCACCCTTCTTTTATTCAGTCTCTTCCCCTGGCCTCACTTAGGCTATTCCACTCCCTGTAATCTGTTCTTCTACTTGCATATATTGGTCTGTAATTTTCTTTTTTTGTTCTATCTTTGTCTGGTTTTGTTATCAGGGTAATGTTGGCTTCGTAGAAGGAGTTGGATAGAATTCCTTCCTTTTCTATTTTATGGAAAAGTTTGAGAAACAGTGGTGTTAGTTCTTCCATGCAGGTCTGGTAAAGTTCACCAGTAAATCCATCTGGGCCTGGACTTCTTTTAGTTGGGAGACTTTTTATAACTGCTTGGATCTCCGTACTTGTTATAGGTCTATTTAAATGGTTTATCTCATCTTGATTTAATTTTGGTAGGTCATATGAATCAAGGAAATCATCCATTTCTTCCAGATTTTCAAACTTACAGGTGTATATGTTCTTAAAGTATGTCCTAATGATTTTCTGAATTTCTTTGGTATCTGTTGTAATGGTGCTTTTGTCATCTCTAATTTTATTAATTTTTGTCTCTTCTCTCTTTCTTCTGGTCAGATTTGCTAAGGGTTTATCAATCTTGTTTATCCTTTCAAAGAACCAGCTCTTTGTTTCATTGATTCTTTGGGTTGTTTTTTGGTTTCTATTTCATTAATTTCTGCCCTAATCTTTGTTATTTCTTTCTGTCTGCTGATTTTTGGTTTGCCTTGTTCTTCTTTTTGCAAGGCCTAAGGTAAGGCATTAAATTATTTACTTGTGAACTCTAATTTCTTTTCTTTTTAAAAAAATTTACTTATTTATTTGAGAGAGAAAAAGAGGCAGACACAGAGAGAGAGAAAGAGAGATCGAGATAATGGGTTCACCAGGGCCTCCAGCCACTGCAAACTCCAGACATATGTGCCACTTTGTGCATCTGGCTTGCATGGGTCCTGAGGAGTCAAACCGAGGTCCTTTGGCTTTGCAGGCAAACACCTTAACCGTTAAGTCATCTCTCCAGCCCTCTAATTTCTTAATATAGGCACTTAGAGCTATAAATTTCCCTCTTAGGACTGCCTTCATTGTGTCCCAAAAGTTTTGGTATGGTGTATCCTCCTCATCATTTGATTCTATGAATTTATTGTTTCATTTTTGATTTCTTCAATGATGCATTCATCATTAATAGTGTACTGTCTAGTCTCTGTGAATTTATTTTTAATTTTTTTATTTTATCAAGGTAGGGTCTTACTCTAGCCCAAGCTGACCTGGAATTCACTATATACTCCAAGGGTGGCCTCAGACTCACAGTAATTGTCCTACCTCTGCCTCATGAGTACTGGGATTAAAGGTGTACGCCACCATGCCTGGCTATCTACATGAATTTCTGTATGCTCTGTAGTTTTTCTTGTTGCTGATTTGTAGTTTAATCCTGTTGTAGTCAGATAAGAGTACAAGGGATTATTTCAGTTTACCTGTATTTATTAAGATTTGCTTTGTGTCCTAATATATGGTCTATTTTGAAGAATGTTCCATGTGCTGCTGAAAAAAAATATATTCCGCAGCATTTGGATGGGATATTTTGTAGATATCTGTTAGGTCCATTTGTTCCATGACATCATTAATCCAGATATCTCTGTTTATTTTTTGCTGGGATGACCTGTCAATTGATGAGAGTGGGGTATTGAAGTCACCTACACGATTGTGTTTGGTGTTATCTGTGACCTTAAGTCTAATAGTGTTTGTTTGATGAAATTGGGAGCATATATGTTTAGGATTGTAATGTCCTCCTGTTGGAATGTTCCTTTAATCAGTATAAAATGACCTCCTTTTAAAAAAAAAAAATTATTTATTTGAGAGAGAGTGAGAATGGGCACACCAGGGCCTCTAGCTGTTGCAAACAAACTCCAGATGCATGCACCACCTTGTGCATCTGGCTTATGTGGGTCCTGGTGAATCAAACCTAGGTCCTTTGGCTTTGCAAGCAAGGGCCCCAACCATTAAGCCATCTCCCCAGCCCTAAGTGACCTTTTTTTAAAAATATTTGAGTGAGAGGCATATATATAGGGAGAGAGAGAGAGAATGGGCACGCCTCTAGCCACTGCAAACAAACTCCAGATGTATATGCCACCTTGTGTATTTGGCTTACATGGGTCCTGGGGATTCAAACCATGGTCCCTTGATTTTGCAGGCAAGTGCCTTGACCACTAAGCCATTTATCCAGCCCCTAAAATGACCTTCTTTATCTTTCCTCACTAATGTTGGTTTGAAGTCTATCCTGTCAGGTATTAGAATAGCAATCCCTGCTTGTTTCCTAGGCCCATTTGCTTGAAATACCACTTTCTATCCTTTCACCCTAAGTCACTGTCTGTCTTTGATTGAGAGATGAGTTTCCGAGAGGCAACAAACAACAAGATCCTGCTTTCTAATCCAGTCTGCAAGCCTGTGTCTTTTGGTTGGGGCATTGAGGTAATTGATATTGAGCCATTATTGAAAGGTATGTGTTTATTCTTGCCATTCTTCTTGTTTTGTAGTACTTCCTGTTTTTAATTTACTCTCTTGTTTTAACTGTTATATGAGTATGGCTTATTTTTTCCTGTTTCCTCATGTGTGTACTTTACTTTCTCTTCAGCCTGAAGGATTCCTTCAAGTATTTTCTGTAGAGCTGGCTTTAGTTTCATAAATTCCTTTAGCCTGTTTTTGTTGTGGAATGTCCTAATTTCTCCTTCAACTTGAATAGATAGTTTTGCAGGTTAAAGTAATCTTGGTTGACAGTTGTTATCTTTCAGAACTTGGAATTCATTATTTCAAGCCCTTCTGGCTTGTAAAGTTTGTGTTGAGTAATCTGCTGTTATCCTGATGGGCTTGCCTTTATAGGTGACTTGGTTTTTCTCTCTAATGGCTTTCAATATATTTTCTCTGGTTTGTGTGTATAATAGTTTAATTATAACATGCCGAGGAGAAGTTCTTTCCAGGTTTTTTCTGTTTGGTGTTCTAAAAGCTTCCTGTGTCTGCATTGGCATTTCTTTCCCAATTTATAGGTAAACACCTTAACTGCTGAGCCATCTCTCCAGTCTAAACTCGGTTTTGATGCATGAGTCAAATGTTTCCTTTCTGCAGTTTCCACTAACCTTATTTAAAAGTGGGCCTTTAGGGCTGGAGAGATGGCTCAGCAGTTAAGGTGCCTGCCTGCTAAGCCTAAGAACCCGGTTCCAATCTCCAGGTCCCACGTTTAGCCAGATGCAAAGTGACTCAAGGGCGCAATGCCGCACTTGCCCACAAGTTGGCGCACACATCTGGATTTCGTTCACAGCAGCTGAGAGACTGCTGGCACGCCCATTCTCTGTCTCCCTCTCTCTCTGTCTCTCTCTGTGTCTCTCTCCAAAAATAAAAAAATTAAAAAAAAATTTTTTTTTAAAGTGGGCCTTTAAAAAAATAATACTATTTATTTATGTGCAACTAGAGGGTGGGTAGAGTATAGGCACACTGGGACCTCTTGTCACTGCATACAAACTCTAGATATATGTGCCATGATGTGTCTTTATGTGGTTACTGGGGAATTGAACTCAGGCTGTCAGAATTTGCATGAATGTCCTTTTAACCACTGAGCCATCTCTCCAGCCTCCCACGTGGGCCTTTTAAAAATGGACTGCTGCTTCAGTATTGATACATAATTAGGTGACCAAGCCTGTTGGATCAAGGACATTCTTGCATTCTTACTAAAGACTGGGCCACAAGTTTTCTGTAGTCCTGTGCTTTCTTTTCTTTCTAGCTGGGTCTTCCATTTCCCATTTCTCATTTGGATTTTAGATTTTCCTTTTAAGTAATTAAAGACTTTTAATTTATATTTAGCTCTATTTCCAAAACAAGATTTATTTTATTTTATTTTTGGTTTTTCAAGGTAAAGTCTCGCTTTAGCCCAGGCTGACCTGGAACTTACTATGTAGTCTCAGACTGGCCTTGAACTCATAGTGATCCTCCTAACTCTGCCACCTGAGTGCTGGGATTAAAGGCGTGTGCTGTCATGCCTGGCCATAATCCTTCCTTTACAGAGCATCTTGAACTGATGTTCCCTAGAACATTGTGGGGGTAATGTTGTTTGTCCAGTGTTTTAAGTGTGCAGCAGCATATCATAGACAACTTTAGTCTAGAAGAGATGCCTTAAGGGTTGTGGAAATGACTCAGTGTGTAAGTGTCCTTGCTGTGGGAACATGAGGACCTGATCTGCACTGAGTTTGAGTCCTAGAACCCACGTTAAAAAAAAATAGTGGGCTGGAGAGGTGGCTTAGTAGTTTAGGTACTTGCCTATGAAGCTCAAGGACCCATGTTCAACTCTCCAGATTACCATGTAAGCCAGATGCACAAAGGTGAGGCAAGTGCAAGGTCACACATGCCCACTAGGATGTGCAAGTGTCTGGAGTTTTGATTGCAGTGGCTGAGTTCTTGGTGTGCCAATTCCCCCCCACTCTCTCTCCCCTCCTCATTCTCTCTAGAAAATAAAATTTTTAAAAAAATGGCTGGATATAGCCACACATACCCCTAGCTTAGTCCTGTAGTGATGGAGACTGAAGAGTCACTGGGGCTTGCAGGCCAGCCAGTGTCACTTAAAAAAAAAAAAGGTGGATCCAGGTTCAGCGAGGGACTGTCTCAAGGAAATGACCTAGAAGAGCAATAGAAGAGTACATCTGACATTCTGTTGGCCTGTGCACAGGGCCACGCTTCTGCATGCATATTACACGCAGTGCACAGTACACAACATCCATAATTTTTAAAAAGGGTGACTTAGACATGTATTTATATCAGGAGGCTATAGAGATAGGATATTTATCAAAGAAACTAGGGGTGGTATGGCTTGGGAGGGGACATGGGAACTATTATTTTTGATGTAGAAGAGGGAAATGAATTGGTTTTTGTGGATATGTGTATGGATACTATAACCAGTGGGTGGATCTATTTCTTCTTGGTATAAGAAATAGAAAAATATGATAATATAAAAAATTGGTCATAGTTGTACAAACTGAAAGGAAAGTTTCTTAGAAAGTACCTGGTCCTCTAGTGCTGGAGCTTGCACACTGGTGGGGATAGTATAGGATTCATGATTGCATTAAACTTTAAAATTCCTTTTAATAGAAATTGGAAGACTGTATGAAGGTGTGATACAGGCCATTTATGTTATAGACATAGGAGATATTCTTCCATAGAGATGCCTCAGTTTGCTTTTGGATATAATACTTGAGTGTGTGTTCGGGTACCAAATGAACCAAGTGTCCAGGAAATATTTGCTAAATATCTTGTAAGGACAGAATCTAAGGGAGGGACATCAGGCCACTATCCTCAAAAGAAGTACAGAAGTCTAGGAAGGATTCATGATACATAAACAGATGCCCTAGTGAGATGAGACTCCTGGTGTTCAAGGTTTGCACTGTGACCCCAGCATCAGACCCCATAGGCATGGACCTAGGTCTAAGTGTAAGCCAAAAAGTGGAGGGAAAGGGCCATTCACCTAGGTTCACATTTTCATTTTTTTGTCTTTGCTGTTGGGCTTGCTGTATGATACTTGGTGAATTTTTCGCTGCTCTGAATATAAACAGAAAGATGGCACAATCTCTCAGTCCCTATGGACGCTGTTATTTGGAGTAACAGTTTCTGGTTGGTACTCTGGTCGTGTAGAATTTTGTTATTCCTATTTACTGTATCTTTATAAACATAATCGCAGCCCTCTGAATAGTCATGATGTAGAGTCATTCTTTGCCCATATCGTCATGAGACTTGTATTTTTTTGAAACAGTTTCTTACCGTGTTGGACATTTTTGCCTAAAACTCTATGGAACTCACGCATCCTCCCTCAGCCTTGCAAATGCTGGGATGACAAGTGTGTGCCACTATACTGGACTCACCATGATCATTTCTTAAATTGGAAAGCTTAAGTTATAAAAGTAATGTTTCCTTAATACAACCAGTTCTCACCTTAAACTTCTGCATATCTGGGGAAGAGGGGTATATGTAGCTCAGTTGGCTGTGGTTGAATGCATGCAGCCCTGGATTCCACGTATCTGTAATTCTAGCACTTGGGAGCGCAGGTAGAAGGATCAGGAATTCAAAGTCGTCCTTGGCTACATAGTCTGTTCTAGGCCACCCCAGGCTGCACAAGACTCTATCCCAATCAGTGAATCAGTAAAATAGTAAATAAGGCATATCTGCTTAAAATGTAAAGAAAAACGGCCATATGCTTCACACAGCATTTGGTATTGCAAGATCATATCCTTCAGTCTTCTTTATGTTGGAAGTTTTATAGAAAATGTACATCTCTGGTGTGGCCTATTTTCTACGCACTGTTTTTAAGGGAAAATACTGCTTAAGGTGTTTTTCTATGTGTTAGTTTGTTTTGTTTTGTTTTCTGTTTTTAAGACAGGGTCTCGTGTATTCCAGGGTGGCCTCAAACTCTATGTAGCTAAGGATGACTTTAAATTCCTTATCCTACTTCTGTCTCCCAAGTGCTGAATGTTTACACATGTGCTACTACACTCAGCCTGTTTGTTAACTTTAATTGAAAATTCCAAACCTACTGGACGTGGTGGCGCACGCCTTTAATCCCAGCACTCGAGAGGCAGAGGTAGGAGGATCACTGTGAGTTTGAGGCCAACCTGAGACTACACAGTAAATGCCAGGTCAGCCTGGGCTAGAGTGAGACCCTACCTCAAAAAACAAAACAAACAAAAAATAATTCTAAACTTATTGCATATTGATTTTATTTTCTTAAAGAAAGTTGTTTCATTAGAATAATTGATCCCTTTGCTGCAACATTTTTGGACAACTTTGTGGATTTCAAAAATACAAAAATGTGTATTCTGTTTTTTTTTTTTTTTTTGAGCTACTTAAATTATTCTCATTCATGCTGTTACTGATCAGGCCAGTTAAAAGCAGTCTCTTTTTTGTATGTATTTGTCTTGTTTGCTCTAATCATTTGATATTTATTCTAAGATACAAAGCTATACATCTTTTATCTTTGCCCCATTATCATCTAGATTTGAGATTAGGAATCATGTCTTTATGTCCTTTCCAGTTTCTAATGTATTGTCTTAATAAAAGGAGTTTAGCGAGTAATTAGTAAGTTCTACTAGGTTGTTTATAGAAGAAACCTTTTAAAATTATTTGTTGCTTATTCTATGTATATTTAATATTTGCATATGAATATAATATGCCTTTAAATTAGGGCTGTAATTTATTTTCAAAGCAACTAGGAGTCTTAGAATTGAGAACTTCCAGGTTTTAGCAACAACCATATTTGTAACGTTTTTATAAAGCTTATTTACATATATAGATATGTGTGTGCATATATATATATTCATTCATAATCTACATAGTGATGTTTTGGTCAGTGATAGACTTCATATATGATAATAGAATTATAGGCTATCCCATATAGCCTCCCTTTGTAGCAAGCCCTGCTACCTAAATATGTGTAAGTATACTCTGTATTATTTTCACGATGATAGACTTGCCTAACTAGACAACCTATTCCTGTTGTAAGCGACACATGACTATTTATTAATTCATTGTATCTTTATGAATCTGGGGTGGAGAGGTAATTTTGTCATTAGTAAATATTTTAGAAACAGTGAAGTTAAGACCCATATAATCAACTTGCTAATAATTAACCATGTTGAGACTTTAACCCAACTCTAACCTCTTAAGTGTTTGATTTGTCCTGTTACATCATGCTTCTAGGTCATCTGTTTTTTCTTACTCTCAGTAATACAGCCATCCCATAAGTGTTCACTGCATTCTCACACTGTAATACAGAAACATTCTCAGGTGCATTGGGGAAAATCAATACTCCAACATTTTGATTTTACTAAGCACAAACATGCACACCTACATAGACAGCAATTATACCAAATTGTACTTTGTCTTTTCACATGTTTGTAGCCATAGACTGTATGCTTCTTGAGCATCCTTCGATGACTCTGTGACTTCCTTTAAACCCCCAGTACCAAATATAGATTGATATGTAGGTAGCCAATGTGATATAAATGAGTGAATGAATAAATGAATTTAAAAGTGAGAGACAATATGCCTTCTGGGGGCTTACAGTCTTCTTGGAGAGATAAACTGAAATTTACAAAAAAATACAAAGATAAGCAAAGAAACATTGTTTTATTTTAAAGAGAAACTTTGTTTATAGGGTTTGTTTTTTTTTAACTAATATAAAACAGATTCCCAGCCTGTAGTTCATGTAATTGCTTCCCGGCGTCAGGATTGGTCAGAACATGAGATTGCAATGGAGACTAGCCCCACCATAATATATCAGGATGTTTCCAGTGAATCACAATCAGCTACTTCAACAATCAAAGCTCTGTTAGAACTCCAACAGACAACAGGTATGACTTCACATGCTCAAATGAATGAAGCATGTTTTCTCTAGAGATGGGTTGTGCTAAAGTACTACCACTGTTGTGTGTTTTTTTGCACATTCCTCCCCCCCTCTGGACTTGTCTATAATCATTGGTACAGTCTCTTTATTTGTCAGTTCTGTAAGGTATACACAGGGTGCATATGATCATTGTCAATAGAAAAGAGGAAAAAAAATGACAGATCTGTCATCTGCTTAAAATGGATAGTGCTCTTGCTACCAGAAAGGAATGGGTCTATCACTTTTAAGTGCAAGTGTAGGTGAGTTCAGTTACCAGCTATAGTTTAGAATAGCAGGACAGAGATTAAGGGGCCCCTGCCATCCTCTCTACTACTGACAAGCAATTTTGCCACCATAAGCCATTGTTAGAGTTTCGTGCTATCATTCTAATTTGTTTTAATTTTATTTTCAGATTTATTTCTTTGTATAGGTCATTCACGTGAGCTTCCAGGGACAGGTGTACTCATAACAAAATCCTATCTATATTTCTAATTACCAAATTTCTTTGATAAACTCTTAGGACAAACCTGTATAAGTTATACTGAATTTTCTATTACAGTAGGTCAAAGATTATCAGAATATTTAAAGGAATGTAGTGGTGATGTAATCTAACCCATCATGTTAAGAGTAAGCTGAGATCTTGAGACGTTAGTCAGTTGTTAGAGGCAGAGTGAGTCTGCCTGATGTTTCATTACTGTAGTGTCCAGTATTCTCTGTACTTGAGGAGTCACATTTGTACTCGTTTGGTTTGCTTTGATTTCTTTGCTCAGAATGATTGTCTTGACTTTGTCACATTATGCCCTCATTAGGATCAGTCTTTTAGTGGATTACTGGTTACTATTTATTTGTAACTTCCACTCTATACTGGCATTTAGTATAAGTTGTATATGATTCTTTGTATTGATGTATTTTTGGCTTTAGACATTTTTTAAACTGCTTATCTTTGATGAATTCAACCATTTATATTAATGCTTAATAGAGATAGGACCATTGACTGAACAGATTTTGTTGAAAAGGTGATAAAAGGTAGAAAATAAGTCTGTACACAGAAACTATTATTGACTGTAAGCTGTTCTCTATTAGATATTTTTGCAGAAGCAGAGTACCCATTTTTCCCACAAATGAAAAGTTTTATTCTTTAAGAGTCATTAAATATGTTGTAGCATTTCTTTGTAGCTGTCTTGAATTGGGCTGAGGGACAGGGTCTCACTCTATAGCTCTGGCTGGCCTAGAACTTACCACATAGCTCAGGCCAGCTATGGAAATCCTCCTGCCTCAGTAAATGTTACATGATTTCTGTTTTCCTTGTGCTGGGGATCAAATCCAGGGCCTTGTGCATGCTAGGCAAGCACACTACCCTGAGCTCTATCCCCTTGAATTTTTAATAAATTAAACTAATCACTGAGATGTACTATTCTGGATAGATGTGCCCTAGAGCAAATCATGGTGTGTACAGAGATACTGGGTGCTATGTGGAAGGACAAAGGGAGTAACATCCCAAAGGGAAGGTGTAAAGGGAAATAGTCAGCTGGTCCTGGAGCTCATTGGGGGATTGGAAGTGATTGCATATGAATTCTCTTAGGCGGCTGACTGCAGTTACACAAGTTGTATCCTCTGCAACCAGCCATGCAATCCGTAGTCTTCAGTCCATTGTCTTCTTAGTTACTGCCAGTGTGGTGCCCCAGAGGTCTGACTCATTATTCCCATGGACAACTCTGGTTTTAATACTTGTTTCCAATAAAAGTGTAACTTTTCCCTGATTTTTTTATACAGTAAAGGAAAAATTGGAATCTAAACCAAGACAACCCACTATTGACTTGAGTCAAATGGCAGTGCCTATTCAGATGACCCAGGAAAAGAGACATTCTCCCGAGAGTCCATCCATTGCTGTGGTGGAGTCAGAACTAGTTGCTGAATACATCACTACTGGTAGGTGCCCTCTCAAACAATGTAGTGTAAAGGTAGTGCTGCATTTGTTGATTTCATGGACTGTCATTTGGGGTTGAACATATCCTTTATGTTTCTAGCTTCCTGTTTGTTTTTAGAGCAGGTTGATATGTTTGGGATTACGTTGTCTTTGATGACTAGAAGTATCAATAGGATGTTACGGAGACTGCAAGTTGTATAAAACTAAAGCTGGCTAACTAGTATCCGTGAATATATAGCAACAGTTGTAGGGGAAAGAAAAAATATCTTTCATCTAAGTAAATATTTTTATGCATTTGAAGTTTTTATAGTTTTGGAAGGAGGCAAGTCAAGAGAAAAAGAAGGTATAAAAAATTTAGCTCCATTTTTTTCACACAAAGAAATAATATGGAGAACTAAGAGTTATGGTGGATAGCAGATTAGGTCTTTAAAATGTAAAGAAAACATTTTTTTCTATAAAAAACACTAATGAGCTTTTAGGATAGCACAATGTGAAGAGGTTAAATTCTGTCTTTCATATCCTGGTGAGAAAACACCTGGAATATTGCTGTTTTGGACACTTTACTTCATTAACTTGAGATTTGAAATGGCTTAATGAATAGAATATAAATAATCAAGGGGTTTAGAGATGTGACTTAGAGGCAATTTATAGAGGGCTCCAGCCTTTAAGTTTTCTTAAGTAGTTATTAAGGGAGAACACAAAGTTTAAAATATTTGAAGGATATAAATGCCATAGAAGAAAAGGACTTCTTTTATTGCATTTTAGGAGATATTATAGGATTGATGGTTTAAATTTTCCCAAAGGAAAAATCCAATTAAAATTATGGAAAGCCATCTAGAATCTTCAGAGATTTTTATCAAAAAGCCAATTAATGTAAAGGCCAGTATGTTGGGCATCTGAATATTAGCCTCTAGGGTAGCTTAGATTATTAAATGGTAAATAGATGAAAAGACTTGTGATTTCTTCCCTCTTCCTTTTCAGAACGCACTGATGAGGGAACAGAGGTTGCTTTTCCCCTTCTAGGTAAGTGGTGTGCGTCCATTGTATCTAATTAAAGGTTTGTGGGGGAACCACTTAAATGGATGCACTCTATTCTGATCTGGTAGTGGAAAGGGTAAGCTCCACTTAGTGAAGGGGAAAGAACTGATGCCTTTGCAGAGTAGTTGGACTCTTTCTCAGGCACAAGCATTTTCATGCTGGGGGGGAAAAAAGGCTGTTTAAAAAAAAACTAACAACAAAAGACGGTTGGTTTGGGCCAGTTAAGGTTACTTCATCCATTTTCCAAATGTTCTTTCTGTGACCTCCTTCCATAATCACCTCCTATCATACACACAACCATACTGAGCATGCTTTGAATTCAAAGACAGATTCCCTGGTCCTGTATCATTTTGTAGTAAATGTAAGTTTTGTTTGGCTTCCAAAACTTTAATTTTCTAAACTTTGGGTTCTTGGTATGGAGAAATGTATAGTATCTTGAAGGAGAATTATTTTTACATAGTTGACTTTTGGTAGATATATTGTTTCATTATTTTAAAAAACTGCAATAATGATTATAAAGCTTAGTTGTAACAGATGTTCAATATAATCTGGTAATTTCATCAGAAATTATTATTTTTCTTTCAAATACTTGAGAGCATGTGGAAGATTTTATTAGCTCACATAATTTAAAATGCTCATGTAAATATACTGTGACATACAGTAGTACATTTATAAAAGTTCTAGTGCTGGCACTGTCTATAATATCACATCATATTTGTAGCAAAAGGGAAACACTGCACTTGTATATATAGATACAAGAATGCTTACACTGTTGAAACACTTGAAATTGAGGTAGTAAAAGATGGCATCGCTTGGCACCTACATGGACAGGTAGTGTGGATAGTTAGTTCTCTGTAGCCAAAACATACAAGGTTGAGCTGTCCTATAGCTGCATTCTCATCCACGCAGGTGAGCTCAGACAGGTGACGGGAAACATTTTTCTGTTCTTTTGTTGACTTTCTATTTATTTAGTACTTCACAATTGAAGGACCATTTTTCACCCTATTACTTCATTTGGTCCTTTTCTAAGTAGAAGCAGCAAGTTTATATCATCTGACCCACAGAAACAATACAAAACCTCTACGTTTTAGTGGTTAATACAGGGTAAGTGACCTTTTCAAATTCACATGGTTGGCCGGGCGTGGTGGCACACGCCTTTAATCCCAGCACTTGGGAGGCAGAGGTAGGAGGAGTGCTGTGAGTTCGAGGCCACCCTGAGACTACAGAGTGAACTCCAGGTCAGCCTGAGCTAGTGTGAGACCCTACCTCAAAAAAACAAAAAAAAAAATTTCACATGGTTGGTTGGTGGCAGAATCCAGTTGTGACTGTGGTCTGATTTTCTTTCTGCAGCATGACCTGTTCTCTTGTATTTTAGGGATTATATGAATATGAGACAATATCACTTCATTAAGGAAGTGAATGCTTCTAGTATTTGGACTGCATTTGGAACTGGTACCAAGAGATTAAAGAACTCACATCACCTTATTTATAATATGTCTGGGATTACAGAAATGCCTTGGTGCTCCTTAGTGAGATAAAAGTCATTGGAGAAAATGAAATAATTCATGAAAGGGTAATACTTTAAAGAGTTTGTTCCTCCTTGGTGAAAATAGTTTTCACAGTGCTACTACATGTGTTTTTCTTCTCATCCTTACAATGGCTCTATTCCCTTTTTTATAGATGAGGAACACAAATCCCAGAGAATATAAGAGATTTTTTTTAGAGTTCTACAGCTCATGCATAGAAAGAATCCAGTCTTCCTTCTGAGTTCCCAATGCCATGCTCTGTGTGATACAGGCTTACAGACGTTTGTTTTAACATGACTACTGGTTACTGTTGCTATGGTGCAATATCATCACCTCCTCTCTTTTCAGTCAGTCATCGTTCACAGCCCCAGCAACCCTCCCAGACCCAGCGGACCTTGCTTCAGCATGTGGCTCAGTCCCAGACTGCAACACAGACTTCAGTGGTAGTGAAGTCCATCCCAGCATCTTCCCCAGGAGCAATCACCCACATTATGCAGCAGGTTGTATCTCTTTTTATTCAGACTTTCTCTAAGTACTTCATTCCTGAATGAAGATTCAGTTTCATCTCCTCTTTTAAGGAGAAATATCTCAATTGTAGAAAAAACAAGTTAAGTGTCTTAACACCCAGAAATCACTACAAAAGTGTTTTTGAACTTTCTGAAAACTCTGAGCATTTCAGAAGGGTCAGATTGCCTGAATGAATCTCTTACCATTAGAATTGGTCACTATTTTTGTGTATCTTATTGTTATGAAAAAACTTACCAATGAAGTAAAGAAGATTTTCAAAATTAAATAGCTTTTTGTTGTTGTTGTTGTTTAGCTATTTGCTGCTGGGTTTTTTGTTTGTTTGTTTGTTTGTTATGGTTTATACTTTTAAAAAATATTTATTTGAGAGAGAGGGAGAAAGAAGCAGATAGAGAGACAATGGGCACGCCAGGGCCTCTAGCCACTGCAAATGTACTGCAGATCCATGCACCACCTTGCACGTTTGGCTTACATGGGTACTGGGTACTGGGGGATTGAACCTGGATCTTTAGGCTTTGCAGGCAAGTGCCTTAACCACTAAGCCGTCTCTCCAGCCCCCAAATACTAACTTAAATAACATCAGACAGTCTTCCTCTTTCCTGAGAAGCCAGATCTTAGCATGTCTGGATTCTGAGACATGCAGATCTTGCTTGGTGACACCTGAGGACTCTCTGCACCCTCCTCCAGGAGACGTGCTGTGGGGACTGGGGTGGGGCCCCTCTCAGACACTACTCCTGGCTTTAGACAAAGGGGCAAAGCAGCTCCCAGAACTTTGGCTTTGCTCTAGTCACCTCACTCCTTGACTGCTGTGTTTCCTTCTTTAGCCAGGTGAGTATCCCTGGTGGACAGGCTGCAGGGCAGTTCCTGAGCTGAGGAGCCTATTTATTTTGGAGGCAATGCTTTTAAAGGTTACCTTATTCCTTTAATCTGTATGTTTTGGGTTCTCATGGACTTGTCCTGCAGTTGTGAGGTGACTGCATTCTGTAGTGTCTGAGAGTTCAGACAGGTAATTGAAAGCCTGTGAGAGTTCTTGGCTTTTTTAGGTTCTTTAAAAATTTTTCAGATGAGTCTCAAATCTTTTCTGGTTCAAAGAAAATGTGGCAATATAGGTGTTATCTTATTTCATTCTACTTTGTGCCTTTTTCACTTAGGCATTAAGCAGTCACACTGCCTTTACCAAACACAGCGAGGAACTTGGAGCTGAGGAGGGCGAGGTTGAAGAGATGGACACTCTAGACCCGCAGACAGGTCTGTTTTACCGATCTGCCCTGACTCAGTCACAGGCAGCCAAGCAGCAGAAACTTAGCCAGCCCCAGCTGGAACAGACTCAGCTGCAAGTGAAAACTCTGCAGTGCTTCCAGACTAAACAGAAGCAGACCATCCACCTACAGGCAGACCAGCTCCAGCACAAGCTCCCACAGATGCCCCAGCTTTCCATCAGGCATCAAAAACTCACCCCTCTCCAGCAAGAACAAGCACAGCCCAAGGCAGATGTACAGCACACACAGCATCCCATGGTGGCCAAAGACAGGCAGCTTCCTACCTTAATGGCACAGCCCCCTCAAACTGTAGTACAAGTGCTTGCGGTGAAAACCACGCAGCAGCTCCCTAAACTGCAGCAGGCTCCAAACCAACCAAAAATCTACGTGCAACCCCAAGCTCCCCAAAGCCAAATGTCGCTCCCCACCTCGTCAGAGAAACAGCCGGCAAGCCAGGTAACGGAATATTGATAGCATGCAAAGTTAACTTCTCTGTTACGGAAAAAATGAGACCATCTCAGCCCTATCGTGCTAGCAGTGCTCTCTCCTTGCAAGAGGAGACCCGGAAGCCTCATTCTGATGGTGTTGTTTTACCCCATCATAAGGTGAATCTTAGGGAAGAAATGCACACACTAACGTAGGGAGGAAAAAAGCTTAGTGCTCAGAGCCTGATTCCACAGCTCTTTCAGCATTGATCAACAATGCATAAAAGTGATAGTCCCAAGTTATTTTTAATTTTTCAGGTGTAAGATATTTATGTCCATGCTTGTTAGCTCTTATTTTCTGTGGCAATAATGCTAAGTAAATTGCAATCTTTTAAGGAACTTCCTTGATGATCTATCCTCTTTTGCGGTTTACATTATCACTATCTAGTTAATAAATTTATCTTCTAGATTGGCTATGTAGATTGCACAGGAAATGTCTGAATAATCAAAAAAAACTTATTAGCAAAAATCAGTGGCTCTGAAATGATGTATATATGTGTATTACAGATACATATATTATATGTGTATATAAATGTGTTTCAAAAGCAGATATATGAAGTCATTGAGCCTGGTTGAGAGGTGTGCTCTTCCGGGGTGTAAATCACAAAGGCAGATTAGGCTGCTGGGACTTTTTTTGCTTTGCTGCAAAGTTTGGCTGGCTGAACAAAGGTTCTTTCAACCCCTCCTCTTTTCCTAGGTTCCTTAAAAGAAAACAGATCCTTCCCATCCAGCCCTCTTACTAAAACACCGAGCCTCACAGTGTCTTCCTAGTATACCGCACAAATGTTTCTTTTGCCATAATGTCTGAGGTGTTTGATTAGTTTTTCTCAAAGAGATGTAGCTATAACACACACAACCCCAATTTATTTTCAGGTGGAGCAGCCAATTATAACCCAAGGATCCTCTGTTACAAAGATAACATTTGAGGGGCGCCAGCCTCCCACAGTTACAAAGATAACTGGTGTCAGTTCTGTGCCTAAGCTGACATCACCAGTTACAAGCATATCTCCCATTCAGGCCTCTGAGAAGACAGCAGTGTCAGACATTTTGAAAATGTCTTTGATGGAAGCTCAGATTGATACAAATGTAGAACATATGGTAGTGGATCCCCCACAGAAGGCTCTTGCCACTAGTATGCTCACTGCTGAAGCAGGATCTGTGTCCTCCACTCACATGGTGGTGGCAGGGATGGCGAATTCCACTCCCCAGCAACAGAAATGTAGAGAGTCCTGTTCAAGTCCGTCTGCTGTCGGCCCTCCCCTAACCACCAGGAAAATTGAAGCACCAGGAGTGCCTGCAACAGGCCAGTTCATGCGTATTCAGAATGTAGGCCAAAAGAAAGCTGAAGAAAGTCCAACAGAAATTATCATCCAGGTAAGAAGTGGAAGGAAAATGAGAAGTTGTGGGCAGATGGGAGGTTGTGGGTTTGGTACATTTTGGGATATTAGGATAAGAAAAAAGACATTATCTTTGTCATAGTTTTAAACCAACTACAAATACATAAATTTCTGTCTGTGTTTTGGAAGAGAATCATAGGAAACTGGTGACTGTTGTCACACAGCATCCTGTAGAGACAATAAAGGGCCTCAAGGCTGTATGTCAGCCTGATTTTATGTTCCCAACCATATTTGCCAGTGTGTTGAGTTAGCAGGTCAGTTCAGAACATCAGTGATTTCCTGGGGTCTCATTTGGGGATCTTGAGTCTGCTAAAATAAGTGAGCAATCCCGGAATATAACTGGAGTCTACTTCTATACGGTATAATTTCAGGAACTGTTTTTAATTTATTTGAGAAAGAGAAGGGTTGTGCTGGGGCCCCTTGCCACTACAAATGACTCCCAGAAACAGGAGCCACTTTGTGAGTACTGGGGAATCAACTCCCAGGCTGGCAGGCTTTATAAGCAAGGGCCTTTAACCACTGAGCCACCTCCCCAGCCCTAAAATTTGATTTTTATTTTGATCATTGTTTTCTCAATAATCAGGTTAAGGTTGTTGTCATTTACTGGTAAGTACTGGCCAGTTCACCAAAATGAGCAATTCATGAGCAGTTTATCTTCCTGAACACATTCCTTCCATGCTAAAATCCATGTGTCATCCTGCCTTATAGATCAAGATTGAAGGCTTACCAACTCTGAACTAACCCTTGAGAAGTTGTATTTTATTTTCTTCTGTAAATTTTTGTCTCTCTTGTGCTCTCTCTCTCTCTCTCTCTCTCTCTCTCTCTCTCTCTGTCTGTCTCTCTGTCTCTCTCTTTGGCCTAGCTTGGAAGGTATCAAAGCAGCACATTTTAATTCATTAAGAATTCAAGCCGGGCGTGGTGGCGCACACCTTTAATCCCAGCACTTGGGAGGCAGAGGTAGGAGGATCGCTGTGAGTTCAAGGCCACCCTGAGAAGACAGAGTGAATTCCAGGTTAGCCTGGACTAGAAACCCTACCTCGAAAAACCAAAAAAAAAAAAAAAAGAAAAAAAAGAATTCAGTAATTCAGACTTACGGACTTGTGGGTAGTTTAGGATTTGTCATATATTAGACATACTATTTTGTAGCTTAGAAATTCATGTAGTAAGCGTTCCCCTTGCAGTGATGCTAGGATATTAGATTGGCTAATATAGCCGGGTGTGGTGACACACGCCTTTTATCCCAGCACTTGGGAGGCAGAGGTAGGATCTCCGTGAGTTCGAGGCCACCCTGAGACTACAGAGTGAATTGCAGGTCAGCCTGAGCTAGAGTGAGACCCTACCTTGAAAAACAAAACGAAAGAATAGATTGGCTAATATTAAGCCATTTAAGACAAATATGGGAGCTTGATAACTAAGGCAAGTCAAAATGGCACTGAATTAAGTAATTTGTTTCCCTCTGTAAAACTGAATTTAGTAAATTATATAATCTTAACAGAAGGTTTTGTTGTATTTGTGAAAATTTTCAGCTGAGAAAGTAGAGCGTAATGGAAAAGAGATATTTTCCCTGCTTTGGCCTAGACTAGACTACTTTAAGCTCCCCTTGGTGTCCTCACCAGCGGTGGGAGGGAGTAGTGCTTTCTTTATAGGACCTGTGTCTAGCATCCTAATTTTATACAAAAGTAAGCCCTTAGCACAGTACCTGGCTCATAACGACTGCACAACAGATGGAAACTATGAATAATTTCACTAAAATTTATTGTGACTCCTGGGGGGGATAGATTAGCATAGTTGCTAACTTTAAAATCATTTGGGGGTAGCTTAGATGGAAGTTATTTTTTCTGTATCTTATTAACAGGAGTGAAAATATAATTCAGAAAAGAAAAAAAATAATTTGTTTCATACCTAAGGTTACAACCAAGTAGATTCTCTAGAATTTTCCCTTAACTTTTAGCATCACTGTGTGTCAGGTGTACTGAATCAGAGTGATCAGCAAGCTTTTAGGGGACTGGGGACATTGGTCAGTGGTTAAAGGTATTTGCTTACAAAGTCTGTTGACTGGAGTTCAGTTCCCCATCCACCCATGTAGAACCAGACCTCAAAAGTGGCATGCATGTGCATGTTCACATACAAATAAATAATCGTTTTAATTAATTGTGAACTTTACTAGGTACATATGAAGTATTAGTAAATAAATATTTTTTAAAAGAACCATGCTTTTAACACCACAGTGCCCTAAATTTGATTTTCATTTATAGTCATTAGATCATAGGGTTGTGAGTTTGGGTAGCTGGATTAACTTACAGACTTCTGGGGTATAGACAAAGAGACAATCACACCTACGTCAGGGTTATTTGGAGGATTGAGTGAGAAAAAAAATCTATAAGGCACTTATCTGATACATAGTGATGCTCAGCAAAGACCAGGAAAGACAGCGCCTGTTGCTGTTTTCATCATCATTTTATTGAATATTTTCCGATCTGATTAATTACGCATAGGCTTGACTTGAAGTACTGATTTTGTTGGTTCAGTAACACCAATGGGGATGAGTGGAAGAAGTCTGAAATGTCTTGATTCCTTGAAGAATGCTATATGAGATTTCAATCTTTGTTGTTGAATGGTTTGAAAGAAAAGCGTTGTTCCTATGGCCACATAACCTGATTCCATTCATTGGTTCAGTCCTTCATCATGTATTTAACCACTGTGTTCAGACATTGTGCTAAGTGCTGAGGATGGAGGAGAAACGAGATGGCTACATCTCCTCTGAAGAAGTCAGAATTATACATGGAGTATCTATGGGATTCATAGATTTGGACTGCAGCACCCTTTTATCTTGAAAGCATTGTGCTTACACAAGATCCATCTAACACTTTATTTAGCCACGCAGCATTCAGAGCCAACACTGAAGTAAACCCGTGTCTGCTGACCCCCATGTAATGCTTTTTCACAACGATCAACCGCATGAAAGGGGAGAAGCAAACAACAAACAACCCTACCACCCTAGAACTAATGCTTGGGCATCTTGCATTATTTTCTTCTGTTCTGTTTGTTTTCTAGTGCTGGAGATTAAGCCCAGGGCCTTGGGCATGCTAGGCAAGCACTCTGCTATACTTGCAGAATTATTTTCTTGGTAGTATTAAATTTACATTTCCACCCAAAAAAAAGTTATTTTGGTCAAGTATATTTGCAAAGTGCTGATATTCCACTTTGCCTAAGGCTTTTAGTGTTAAAGATGTATTTTTTTTTTTTTTTTTTTTTTTTGTCAAATGACTTTTGAGTGTCTGATGTATGCAAGCCTCTGTTCAAAGCTGTCAGCATCTAGGAGTGGATAAACAGTCAAGAGCTGTGCTCTCTCCATGCTGTCACAGAGCTTACATTTCATGGGTGAAAAGCAGTTGAGGAAACAGGACAAATGTAATGAAGGAAAGCACAATAGACCCTAAAGAGGTCCAGTAGGCCCAACCCACTTGTGTTTTGGTGGAAGGAAGGTTTCTATAAGCCTGTGACTCTTAAGCAATTGAGCTGAGCTGGAGATGGCAGAATAGAGCTGATCTCATGAGGTTTTAGAGAAAAAAGATTCCAAAAGGTGGACAAGAACTAGTACAGAAGCCCCAAGGTGGAGTGGGTTTGGCTTGAGGCCGGAGATGTGGTAAGAAGTTTGATTGTATGGTGAGCATAGAAGGAAACAATTGTAGGGTTTGAAGTTGAAGTGTAACAAACTGATAGTCCTTGTTAAAAATTACATAATGCAGCAGGACGTGGTGGTGCACACCTTTAATCCCAGCACTTGGGAGGCAAAGGTAGGAGGATCGCCGAGGGTTCAAGGCCAACCTGATACTACAAGTGAGTTCCAAGTCAGCCTGGGCTAGAGTGAGGCCCTACCTCAAAAAAGAAAAAAAGAAAAGAAAAGAAAAAAAAACTACATAATGCTAGGGGTGGTAGCACATAACCTCTATAGTCCCAGAGGCATGTGAAAGGTGGAGGCAGGAGAATCAGGAGTTCAAAGGCAGCTTGACTACCTAGTGAGTTTGAGACCAGCCTGTAATACATGTGACTCTGTCTCCAAAAACAAAACAAAAGTTATTTAATAAAGTCAAGGAAAAAGAATTTTATAAGGCAATAAGCTCATAATAATTACCTACCCAAGAACCCCAGCCATTGTTTACCTCTTTTTTGTTGTTTGTTGTTTAAATAAAAGTGTCAAGTTTTGGTTTCTCCTATACTTGAATACTTCCACCATTCTTACTTTCTTTTTTTTTTTTTTTTTGGTTTTTTTGAGGTAGGGTCTCACTCTGGCCCAGGCTGACCTGGAATTAACTATGTAGTCTCAGGGTGGCCTTGAACTCATGGCGATCCTCCTACCTCTGCCTTCCGAGTGCTGGGATTAAAGGCGTGCGCCACCACGCCCGGCTTGCCATTATTACTTTCAATAAAGATGACTGGCCTGTGAGCCAAATAAATTACCTCCCCTTGGAACCCTCTGAGAGACTTCTAAAATACTATGGTGTTAGCAAACTAATCCTTCATCTTAAAGACAATAAAAAACAAACTTTGATATAATTCACTTAGTGATAAAATGAAAGTATTCTTTATAGTCTGACCCCTGAATATGCAATAGACTTGAACGTTAATGGAAGATCACCTTGAGTTATACTCAAGGATAAGATGACCCCTACAATTGTGTTACCTTGAGTACATCTCTTACTTACTCTGCTTTCTCACTTGTAAGCTGGGAATAGTAATTTTCTTACAGCTTTGTCACAGGCAATGTCATATATATATATATGTGAAAGCACCTAGCACAGTGCCTGGCATGCAGCAGATGACCAGTAAATGTCACTTTCTCCCATCCGTAGTGTTGGGGATATCCTTCCATTGCCTTTTCTTGCTATAAAGATACGACCTGCATCTTCTTTTCCAGGCCATTCCACAGTATGCTATTCCTTGTCACTCCAGCTCCAACGTGGTTGTGGAGCCCAGTGGGCTTCTGGAGCTCAACAACTTTACCAGCCAGCAGCTGGATGACGACGAGACAGCAATGGAGCAAGACGTGGACAGCAGCACAGAGGAGGGAACTGAACCCAGCCCCTCACAGAGCTCTGCTGAACGGCCCTAGTGTTCAGACACGGGAGTGCACTTTAAAACCTGCCTGCTTACCAAGTGTCCAGGGAAACTCTTGTATTTTGTTGTCTTTTTTTAAAAAAAAAGAAAAAGGAAGCACTTTGCTCAAATGTAGTAGGCTGTGGATCTTGAAACAACAGTGTTTCAACAAGATGTTGCAGAAGCAGCATTTTTAACATGACAAAATTCACAGGGGAATGTACTTTTATATATATGTATATGAAAAGATGCACATCTACAGAGACTTCAGACCTGATGCTCTTCCTCTGTTGGACCATGGTCAATGGAAAAGTTTTGTCTTGAAATGGAAAGAGACTTTTCCTGTGAATGTTTTTCAGCTGATTTCCACTGAGCAAGATGCTGTCAGGAAATACTATTTAAAAAAAGAGAGAATGTAAATAATTTGTATTTTGAAATGATGTATGAAGAAGTTTTTAAAAATCTTGTTATGGTTTTGCATATCTCGGAAGTGTTGATTTGGTTAACATTTTACATTTGCTTAGTTCATGATTGGTTTATAAATATTTGAGGAAATACTGGCATTAAAAGAATCCTTGCTGGATGAGAAATCAGATCCCTGACCAGTGGGAAGTGCGTTAGGGTGGCTTGTACATGCTCCTCGGTCGTATGCTAATTTATTGTGGTGTTCTGCACACCTACCTATTTATTTAATGTAAACCTTTCAGAGCAGGCCAGATCCCTTCCATGTATTTCTTGTAAACCAAGATTGCCTGCCCGTTCTGCCACCTCTCCTCCCTGACTCCCCCTTTAAGAAAACTTATTAGAAGATGTTTCGTTGGGAAGCAAAGGAAAAGAAACATTTTCTGGCCCAAAGGACATACTTCGTTATGTTAAGGAAAATGAATTGTTCACTCAGTTGATGCGTCCTTAATGTTGAAATTGCACATTCATGTTGGACTGAGACTTTGAAAATACTTTTTACTTACTTTTGTTTAAGCCCCTTTGAAATGTATAAAAAGTTCATTTATGGTTCTAAATGTAATGTTTTTAAGCATTCTGCTTTTTTAGGGCACAGTCTGTGTAAGTGACATGTTTTGGTCTTGTGATTGGTGTCTATCACAAGTAGGTAAGAGTGGGGGAGGGTAAGAGTCAGTTTTGACACACTGTGGCAAAGGAAACCATACTTTTCTTTTTTAAGAAATGTAAATAGAAAAGTTTTTAAACGGTTTTATATGGATTTCACTATAAATGAGCATTTTCAGACTGACAAATGTTGAATTGTATATACATATATCAGAATAACTGCCCAATTTTTTGGTGCTGAAGTACTGTAAGTAGAATTCATAACAGTCTCCTAATTTTTGCATCGATAGCTGGGAGAAAGAAGCTGTGATAACTGTGCTTAATAAATTCACATGTAAGTGACACTCGAGGCTTACCATGAGCGTTCCTGACATGCACTGGTTCCTCCTGATGGTTGTCAGTATCTCTGCGAGGTGGCACTGACTAACCCATAGATGGAGCTATTGCATATCACTTGGTTGTACAAATTCATTTTTAAAACTTTGTGACAGTTTCTAGCTACGTAATTTTTTAACCTCTCTTGGGTCGTGGACTTCTAAACTATGAACTCTCTCACCAAAAAGACACACATGCCAATATACATGTTCGATTTTGCATACAATTTAGGGGCTTGTGGGCCCCTAAGCCTATCCATGTATTCCAGGTTAAGCCCTTTGTTACAGTCAATCTATTACTTACATATGTAAGTTTTTTTAAAATAAAGTATCTTTTAAATATTAATGGATCAGGAAGCAAGAACAAACTTGAGTAAAGTTATGTTCCACGTATTGTAATAGCATAACATAACCTGTGTCCCTTTGAGAATTTAGCCTTACTATGTTTCAACAACTGGAATGGCAAATGAAGCTGCTTTAATGTACATGTTACATATATCTACATGTATACACACACATAAATTAACAAGTGAGATCTGTTTCTTCCTTTTAAAGGTTCAAATTCCAAGTAGCACATAAAGTCAACAAGTATTAATCATGTTTCTGCTAAGTGTATCTCTCACTGCATAGTTTTCTATGGGTTTCATCTATGTTGTATGTATGTGTGTGTGTGCGTGCGCGCCCGTGTGTGCTATAGCTACAACTTTAACTCCCCCATCTCCTTATATATGAATTGAGTCCAATTAATTAAGAGATATGATTATATTACTTTAAATGCACATAAATTTAAAATTATATAGCATCTTAGTATTAGTCACTGGTCTAGAAAGGTGTAATAGTGAGCAAAATAGTGAAAAGAACTGCCCTATGTAGCTTACATTCTAAACAGGTAATGAATATATATTCAAACATTGCATACATAGCCTGATAGTGACAATAAAAAACAGTTGAATTTGGGGAGGAGAATGTGAGAGTCCAAGGAGTGAAAGTTTACATAGGGTAAACCCAGAAGGCCTCACTGTCCATTTTTCAGCCAGATGTCTGAACAAAGAGTGCCCCATGTGGAGGGAACAGTGGTATGAAGGCCTTGAGGTATGTGCCTGGCATATGGTGTATTCAAAGAACAGTAAGGAGAATGGGATTAGGATGAATGAAGAGGAAAAAAGAAGATGGGGAGGGAGATAGAACTGGGCCCTTGTTTTCTGAATGTTTTGATTATGAAAGAATTCTCTTTTTTTGACATCAGTTGAAAGGATCCTGTGAGTTTTTCCCTTTGTTCTGTTAATATATATTAGGTTGATTTTCTTATGTGGAGCTATCCTTGCATTCCTGGGATAAATCCTACTTGGTTATTGTATTAATTGTTTTACTATATTGGGTTCAATATGCTAGTATTTTGTTGAGATTTTTTTGAATCTATATTCATAAAGGATATTGGTCTGTAACGTTCTTTTTGCTTGATGTCTTTATCTGGCTTTCATATCAGGGTAATAGGAACCACATCAAATGCCTAAAGAAGTAGCTCTTATTATTTTTGGGGAAAATTTAAGAAGGATTGATGTTCTTTTTTTTTTTTTTTTTTTTTTTTTTTTTTTTGAGGTAGGGTCTCACTCTGGTCCAGGCTGACCTGGAATTCACTATGTAGTCTCAGGGTGGCCTCAAACTCTCGGCGATCCTCCTACCTCTGCCTCCCGAGTGCTGGGATTAAAGGCATGCGCCACCACGCCCAGCTTGATGTTCATTCTTTAAATATTTTGTAGAATTCATTGATGCCATCTGGTCTTGGACTTTTTCTCTTGTGGAAAATTTTTGACTGATTCAAATTCCTTTTATAGGTATTTTTCTGGAGTCAATTGAAGTAATTGTGTGTTTATGGGAATTTGTCTATTTCATCTAGGAAATAACATTTGTTGATGTACAGTTGTTCAGTACTTTTTACTTTGGCAAGATTAATAATATTGTCCCTACTTTTATAGTTTAAGCACAGATTTTGCTACATCACATAGATACTGCTATGTTGTGAGCATTGTTGTTGAGATAGGGTTTTGCTCTAGCCCCAGCTGACCTGGAATTCACTATATAGTCTTAAAGTGGCCTCAGACTCATGGTGATCCTCCTACTGCCATCTCCTGAGTGCTGGGATTAAAAGCATGTGCCACCACGCTGGGCTTATGTGTTTTTTGTTTTGTTTTGTTTTCATTATCTCCAAGTATTTTTGATTTTACTTTCTGATGTCTCCTTTGATTAATTGATTATTTTAAGAGTGTGTTATTAGGCTAGAGAAATGACTCAGCAATTAAAGGTGCTTGCTTGCAAAGCCTTTCAGCTTGGATTCAGTTCCCCAGTACCCATGTAAACATGTAAAGCCAGATGAACAAAGCAACACATACGTCAAGTTCATTTGCTTGAGGGCCTTGCATGCCCATTCTCATTCCCCCCCCCCTACAAATAAATAAATGAAAATATTTTCAAGGGCTGGAGAGATGGCTTAGTGATTAAGGTACTTGCCTGTGAAGCCTAAGGACCCATGTTCAACTCTCCAGGTCCCACGTAAACCAGGCACACAAGGTGATGCAAGAGTGCATGGTGGCACATGCGTACAAGGTGGCACACATGTATGGAGTTTGATTGCAGTGGTTGGAGGCTCTAGCATGCCAATTCTTTATCGCTCATAAAAAAGATTACAAAAAATAAAAAATTTAAAAGAGTGTGTTACGAATTTCCACATTTTTGAATTTTCCAGATTTTCTGTTCCTGATACCTATCTTTATTCTGTTATGATAAAAAGATACTTTGTATGATTTTTGTCTTTTCAGACTTATTCTGAAACTTATTTTTATAACAAATGGTTTATCTGGAGATTGTTCTGTGTGCACTGAAAGGAATGTAATTTCTGTTGTTCAAGTCCCCTGTTTCCTTATTGATCATCTGTCCAGACATTCTGTTCTTTATTGAAAGGTGGCTATCAAAGTCTCAAGTCTCCATTATTGTGGAACGTTTTCTCACTGTGAGTGGGATATATTTGTGCACTTATACAATATGTGATATATATATATATATATATCATTATAAATACTATGTCTTCTTGATGAAATAGCTCATTTATCAGTATATGTTGTTCTTTGTCTCTTGAAACAGTTTTTACTTAAAAATCTATATTTTCTAATGTTAGCATGTTGGGTCTTAGGTGAGCCTTTGTGGATGGAGTATTATTAGATCATGGCTTTAAAATCTGTTTCTGCCTTTTCTTCTGTTCTGAGGGTTGGACCCAGGGCCTTGTGCATGCTAAGATAGCACTCTACCACTGAGCTATATTACTAGCCCCATTTCTTCTACTTTGGGGTTAGAGATTTTAACTCATTTAAGTGTGTGTGTGTGTGTGTGTGTGTGTGTGTGTGTGTGTGTGCGCGCGCACGCACCAGAGCCTCTTCTCCCTGCAAACAAATGCCAAACATGTGCACCCCTTCCTTATTTGGCGTCTGGCTTTATGTAGATGGTTGGGGAATTGGACCCTGGGCCACCATGCTTCTCAAGCAAGAGCCTTTAACCTCTGGATCATCTCTCCAGCCTTCCTTAGCTCATTTAAATTTACACTTACCAATTGGATATTTGATTTTCCATATGTCTTGTACCTTTTTGAGTCCCGTTTTTTCATTTCTGCCTTTTGTCATTAGGTGTTTGTTACAGACTGTTCTGATTCCCCGCTCATTTTCTTTGTATATACTGTGGAATATTAGATACTTCCTTCTTTCCATGGAGATTGGATTGAACGTCTTTAATACCAACTAGGCTTCAATAGATACAAAAATTCTGTTCCTGTGTAGCTTTTTCCTCCCTCTGTTCACAGATTATGTTTTTCTGTGCCCAATCACCTAGATTTATAAAGCTGGATGTGTTTCTTTTTCCTCGTTGTCTTTAAACCCCAGGTTTTTCTGTTTTATTTTGTTTGTTTGCTTGGCTAGCTGGTCGGCTGTTTATTGTTGTAAACTATAGGAATGCATTTGCCTAGTAACTTTTCTGATAGTTTACAGATTGTTCTCGCTCTCATGTGTGGTTACTGAAGCCTGTGTGTCCAGCTAGTGTTTGATAGATTTTCCTGAGTTCCTAAAGCTAAACAGATAGAAAAACAGACAGACAAAAATCCACCTCTTAAAGACGTGGTGACGCACGTCTTTTATCCCACCACTCAGGGGCCACAGGTGGGAAGATCACTGTGTGTTTGCGGCCAGCCTGGACTAGAACAAGACCCTATACCTCTCCTTGTCTTTGCAGATTGTTTATGTGCCCTGACCCTCCTGCCTAGGGACCAATTTGAGGTAAAAGTTTTGAGATCTTCTCATACAAGGCTTTCTAAATTACTTCTTCTGCAAGGTACTGTTGGCCGTCTTAGCGTCCCAAAGGTACTTTCTCCTTTGTACTAGATGATCTGTGGTATATCTCCACTGAAGTCTTGGGCCTTGCACATCTGCAGACACATTGCACCAGGAACTCATTTCTTGGGCCTCTTCACTGTCCACTTGCCTCCTCCATTTGATATCTATTAAGCATCTTAGACTTACCATGCTCCAAACCCAGCCCTTGACACTGCCCCACCCAAGTGAGATCTTCCCACAATTTCCCCCATTTCAGCTTATAGCCATTCGGCTCTTCCAGGGTACTCAGGACAGCATGCTTGGTGTTAAAGAGTGATGTCAGCAAGATGCTGCAAGCTTCCATCCACCACAGAAACATTGAAAAATAAGCAGGAACAGGATCAACTTTGTCCAAATTCTGGAAAATAGTCAAAAGTTTACAGGGGCTGGAGAGATGGCTTAGCAGTTAAGGCGTTTGCCTGCAAAGCCAAAGGATCCCAGTTCAGTTCTCCAGGATCCACATAAGCCAGATGCATAAGGGGGCGCATCTGTCTGGAGTTTGCAGTGGCTGGAGGCCCTGGCATGTCTATTCTCTCCTCCCTTCCCCTCCGCCTCTTTCTCTCTCTCAAATAAATAAATAAAATTTATTTAAAAAAATCAATTTCCAAACTATTAATCAGGGGAGTTAGGGTTTTAAGGATAGAGATGAAAAGGTTCTGAAGATGGATAGTGGTGATGGTGAAATAACACGTGTGAATGTTCTGAATGTCACCACATCGTGCTGTTAAAGAACAGGCAGAATAGTAATTTTTTATATATTTTGCCACAAAAAGGAAAGTTCTTAAAAATATTAGTTTAATTATGTATTTATGTGAAAGGGGAGATGAGCATGTCAGGGCCTCCTGCCACTGTGAACAAACTCTAGATGCATGTGGCCCTTTGTGCATCTGGCTTTATGTGAGTACTGGGGAATCAAACCCAGGTTGTCAGGCTTTGCAAGCAAGAACCTTTAAGTTAAGAGCCATCTCTCCAGCCCCCAAAAGGAAAGCTTTGTGGCATTTTTCTTAGCACTTGACCTACTTCCTAGCTTGCTGGCATCTTTGGTGGATGAAGCTTGAAGTATTTGACTGACTTACTCTTCAACACAGATTCTTGCCAGATGCAAGTGGCACACACATCTGTAACCCAATGAGCCTAGGGTAATAGGAGGTAGAATCCCAAAGCTTGTGGGCTAGCTAGCCTGGCATTTGCAGTAGCAAAAACACACCTGCTGTGGCACACGTGCAGCCATACATATACACAAAACACACACAGACACACTTGTTTTAGTATAAGATGTTGTTTTGGGTTTGGGTTTTTGTGGCTTTTTGAAGCAGGGTGTCATTCTAGCCCAGGCTGACCTGGAACTCACTCTACTCCAGGCTGTCCTCAAACGCAGGGTGATCCTCCTACTTCAGCCTCCCAAGTGCTGGGATTAAAGGCACGTGCCACCACACCTATTCGCATAAGGAACTAGAATTCCAGATGGGATCTAATGGAGAAGAGAAAATGTATGATATGGGACAGAATTGCTGGTGCACCCTGGGTAATGACAGGGGATAATATCTGGCAGGGAAAGCTGGGTGTGGTGGTGCACGCCTTTAATCCCAGCACTCAGAAGGTGGAGGTAGGAGGATCGCCATTAGTTCGAAGCCACCCTGAGACTACATAGTGAATTCCAGGTCAGCCTGCGCTAGAGTGAAACCCTACCCCAAAAAAACAAACAAACTAGACAAAAAGATCTGGCAGGGAACTGGACGTTTAGAAAACTACAGGGCCAGGAAATTGGCCTCGATATCCATGACCTTGCAGTGCCTAGCAATACCTTCGCAAGACCCTCAAAATAGAAGACAAAGAGGATGACATAAAATTAAAAGAGAGACTAATGGAGAGAGGGAGGGGATATGATGGAGATTGGAGTTCTAAAGGGGAATGGGGGAGGGGAGGGAAATATGTGGTTTTTTGTATGTAAGTATAGAAGTTGTCAATAAAAAAATAATAATTAAAAAAAGAAAACTACAGGGCCAGAGAAGCAGGTAGGTGGGTACATGCATTTGCTTCAATTTTTTGGCTACTTAAATGCATATCTAGAATATGAGTCACACCCGTTGTCAACTGTGATTGGCTCCTTTCCTTCCAACTCTCTCTGCTTCTTGTTACCTGCCACCTGTCCATATTGTCCCATCCTTGCTGAGGACAAAGAAGGGTCAGTGTCCTGAGTGGGTTCAGGATTCAAGAAAAAGGCCACGAGGAAGCTGGGATTGCAAGGTGGGTAAACATTTCTGTATGGGCAAAAGTGGGAGAATGAATGCTATAGACAGAGTCCGCAAAGTGGGGAACCTGGGCTTGGGAGCGGGGTGACTAGGGAACCTTGGACTCAGAGCAAAAGCGTAGAGGCTGTCACAGTCCCACCTACTAACAACACCTTGCCAACATGTGTGGAGTTACCGATAGTTTGTGACATGGTTGAAGGACTGCATGTTGAATTTTTCACTCCATCACACTGGACCGTCCATCATCTTTGTAGAAGAACCCTGGTCAGTCTTTTCCCCTTGCACAGCCTGTTTGTTCCTCATCCTATACATTGACCTCTAATTGTTTTTTTAATTATTTATTTGAGAGCAACAGCCAGAGAAAGAGAGAGGGAGAGAGGATGGGCACACGAGGGCCTCCAGACAGTGCAAACGAACTCCAGGTGCATGCGCCACCTTGTGCATCTGGCTAATGCGGGTCCTGGAAAATTGAGCCTTGAACCTGGGTCCTTAGGCTTCACAGGCAAGCACTTAACCATTAAACCATCTCTCCAGTCCCTTCAACCTCTAATTGTTGATGCGACCCCATTCTTTAAAAAAAAATTTTTAAGGGCTGGAGAGATGGCTTAGTGGTTAAATGCTTGCCTGTGAAGCCTAAGGACCCCAGTTCGAGGCTCGATTCTCCAGGACCCACGTAAGCCAGATGCATAAGGGGGCACATGCATCCGGAGTTCGTTTGCAGTGGCTGGAGGCCCTGACATGCCCATTCTTCCTCTCTCTCTCTACCTGTCTATTTCTGTATCTCTCTGTGTCTCTCAAATAAATAAATATAAAATAAAATAAATTTTTTAAAAAATCTTTTAAAAAATTTTTTTAACTTATTTGCAAGCAGAGAAAGAGAATGGGCATACTAGGACTTCTAGCTGCTGCAGTCAACTCCAGATAGATGCACCACTTTGTGCATCGGGATTTATGTGGGTACGGGGGAGCTGAACCCTGGGTCATTGGGCTTTGCAGGCAAGTGTGCCTTAACTGCTAAGCCATCTCTCCAGTCCCCATTCTTACCATTCATCTGATCACCTCCTGATGCACTTCCCCCCTAGCCTCTTCACCTGCATGTCTCATATGGCTCCTCTCACCTGATTTCCCAGTCAGAGTCATCTTCATGACCTCAAAGCAGAGCATTCACAGAGGAAGCACCAGCAAACTGATTGAACGGCCCAAAACCTCACAAGCCATCCTGGTGCACAAACGCTTCCTCGTTGAAATGAAGGAGCGGCTCTCTGCAGTAACATCCTCACGTCTGCTTGTGTTTCCACGAGGATGTTATTGTTGTAAGATGTTTGCGCACCATCCATTCTGGACTCGGGGGACGGTGCCCATCTCTGCAGTCCTTAGTTCTGTTGCTTTCAAAGTACAGGAAAACCATAGGTGGTGATCTTAAAATCCTACTCGGAACCTTCAGTGAATGAGTCATTTTGCACTGACGACTTTTCCGGATTACTACAGTTCAAATAAATTAAGCAATAGGACGCTGTTGTTGTTGTTAGTGTTGTTAATTTTAACCATTGTAGATGGTAGGTTTCAGACAGAAATACACCATCACACTTTTCTGACCAGGATTCTCCCATTTGTGATTTCTTTACACCATTATGATGAACACAGGTCTAGCTCAGCAAATGAAGGCACAGAGCCTTGTGAGGGAGGAGGTAACCCAGTGCCGTCACTGAGGAGGCAGGCCCCTCTCTTTCTCTCTTGCTGGAGCAGATCTGGCCTAGTGCCCAAATCTGACATGGAGGTAGCTGAGCAACCCCAGAAATCAGAAGGGTGTGCTTAGGTAGACAGGCTGACCCTGGGCTGAAGAGATTGCTCAGTGGTTAAGGCGCTTGATTGCAAAGCTTGATGGCCTGGGTTTGATTCCCCACTACCCACGCAAAGCCAGATGTACTAAGTGTTGCGTGTGTCTGGAGTTCGCGGTGGCAGGAAGTCCTTGTGTGCCCATACTCGTGCTCTCTGCCTCTTTCTCTCTCAAATGAATAAATAAAATATTTTAAAAATTATTCTTTGCGATTTTTATTTATTTATTAGAGAAAGGGAGAGAATGGGCTTTGCTAGAGCCTCCAGCCACAACAGACCCACTCCAGACACATGCACTACCTTGTGCATCTGGCTTATGTGGGTCCTGGGAAATCAAACCTGGATCCTTTGGCTTTGTGGGCAAGTGCCTTAACTGCTAAGCCATCTCTCCAGCCCAAATAAAATTTTTTTTATATTTTATTCCTTTGACTCATTTGGGGATCTTGCTGAAATGCAGATCTGACCCAATAGCTTTTAAGATTCAATTTTAGGCTTGGGTCTTTGTTCTGCAGGTTTTTTTTTTTTTTTTGCACGTCCATGTGTGTAGCATGCATGGTGTGGTGTGTGTGTGTATGTGTGCGTGCGTGCGAGCAGATGTACAGGTCCCTTGCCTGTGTGTGCAGAGGCTAGAGAAGCATGCCCTCCACCATCTCTCACCCACTTGTTTCCTTGAGGCAGTCTCACTGGTTCCAGAGTGCAGTTTTCAGGAGACCCAGCCACGATGGTTTGAACTAGGTGCCCCCTATAAACTCATATGTTCAGAATGTTTGGTCCCCAGCTGGTGGCAATTTGGGAACTGGAACCTACTGGAGAAGGTGTGTTATTGGGGGTGGACTTATGGGTGTTATAGACAGCTCCCCCTTGCTAGTGTTTGGCATATTCTCCTGCTGTTGTTGTCCACCTGATGTTGGCCAGGAGGTGATGTCCACCCTCTGCTCACGTCATTGTTTCCTCTGTCACCATGGAGCTTCCCCTGGAGTCTATAAGCCAAAATAAACCCTTTCTTCCCAAACTGCTTGGTTAGGTGCTTTATGCCAGCAACACGGAGCTGACTCCAACACCAGCTTTCTTTAGTCTCTGATCCCTGCAGGCCTGGGGTTACAGGAGTGCATGGGTACACACAGTTGTTTATATGAGTGCTCAGGTGATCTCAAACTCCACTTAGGTTCTCATACTCGTATGGGAAAGCACTCAACCACTGAGCCATCTCTCCAGCCTCAGCTGTGCATTTATTTTTTATTTTTTAATTTTGGAGAGACACAGAGAGAAGGAGAGGAAGACAGAGAATGGGTGCACCAGGTGCAGTCTCTCAGCTGTTGTGAACGAAATCCAGATGTGTGCGCCCCCTTGTGGTCAAGTGTGGCATTGCGCCCTCGCGTCACTTTGCATCCGGCTAAACGTGGGACCTGGAGATTGGAACCGGGTTCTTAGGCTTAGCAGGCAGGCGCCTTAACCGCTAAGCCAGCCCCAGCTGTGCATTTTTAACAAGATCCTTGGTGATGGTACTGTTTCAGCTGGACCACAGACCATACTTTTGGTGTTTCAGTTGACCTCTAAAAGTTGGCTTGTGATCTGGAGTGGACATTGTTGGAAAGCTGACTTGGTCTCTGAGTCATCTAAGCCACACCATGTGACCACTGTCGTAATCATTCCCCCACATGCGCCATGCTTTCAGGTTGCTGAAGTGCTCTTGTCATTGGTGTCTGTTTCTTTTCATCCTCACAGTGCTCCAGGGATGTTAAGTTAGCACCATTTCATCACTGGGAAGCCAACTCCTGACGTCATGCAGCTCACAAGGAGCAGTGCTGTTTCTTTGCTTTTCGCTCTCTCCCAGCATATCTGGGCCAGGTGTCGTGGGCGGCCGTATACCTGACAAGAAGGAACTTCAGGAACAAATTTGTTTCAGCTTACAGTTCAGGGGAATATGGCCCATCATGGCAAAGAAGGCATGCTGGCAAAGCTTGAGGTGGCTGGTCATATTCACTCTGCAGTCAGGAAGCAAGGGACAATAAATGGTGTTCTGCTTGTTTTCTCCTTTAAATTTTTTTTTATTTATTTAAGACAGAGAAAGAGACAGAAAGAGAGAATGGGCACACAAGGGCCCCCAGCCACTGAAAACAAACTCCAGATGCATGTGCCATCTTGTGCATCTGGCTTACATGGGTCCTGGAGAGTCAAACTGGGATCCTTTGGCTTTGCAGGCAAACGCCTTAACTGCTAAGCCATCTCTCCAGCCTTTGTTTGCTCCCTTTTTTATTGAATCAAACTGCAGCTCATGGGATGGTGCCTCCCACAGTTAAGATGGGTCTTTCTACCTCAAACAAATCAAGAAACTTCTTCACAGACATACCCAGAGATTTGTCTCCTAGGTCATTCTAGATCCTGTCAAGTTGACAATTGCTATTAACCATCACAACAGCCTCGTGCCCTCTCAACCCTAAGGAGATGGTTGCATGTGTGCACATGAGTGTGCCTCTGGTAAAATGAAAGCATGATGCCAACAGGTGGTACCATGTGAGACCCATGCGGTCTCATTTGAGATACCCCAAGGCCATGTTTCTTCTCTGCTCAAATCTCCACCTCACATGGTAAAGATGAAACACTGTCTTTGTGGGCCTGGAGAGATGGCTCAGCAGTTAAGGTGCTTGCCTGTGAAGTCTGAGGACCCAGGTTTGACTCCCCAGATCCCACGTAGGCCAGACACACAAGGTGGCACAGGCATCTGGAGTTTGATTGCAGTGGCTAGAGGCCCTGGGGGAGCCAATTCTCTCTGCCTTGCTCTCTCTCATAAAATAACTTAAATAAATAAATAAAGTAAAAAAAATACTTTCTTCACAAGCAGCAGTGATGACCTGTAGCATGTGCTAAGGTGGTGTTGGTGCCACACCCTTGTGAGCCTTGCCATTTGGGGCAGATTGACTAGGTTTGACCAATCTGCATACATCTGCCTCTGCTTTCTTTAGCCACTAGAGCCTCTTTGCTCCGCATTAGGCCCTGAAGTCCATGCCCCTCATTAAACCAAGGGCTAATAGAAACTAATACGATGTCCACTCCCCTTTTTAAAAACTGAGTAAAAAAGATGATGACATTAAAAGAGACTAATGGAGAGAGGGAGGAGATATGATGGAGATTGGAGTTCTAAAGGGGAATGGGGGAAGGGAGGGAAATATGCATTTTTTTTTGTATGTAAGTATAGAAGTTGTCAATAAAAAAAAGAAAACAAAAAAACTGTGAGTAGCATTTTTTTTTAGTTGTCGGGGTTTTGTTGTTGTTGTTGTTGTTGTTGTTGTTGTTTTCGAGGTAGGGTCTCACTCTAGCCCAGGCTGACATGGAATTCACTATGTAGTCTCAGGGTGGCCTCCAACTCTCGGGTGATTCTCCTACCTCTGCCTCCCAAGTGCTGGGATTAAAGGCGTGTGCCACCACGCCCAGCTTATTTTTGTCAGTTTTTATACGAGTATATAATGTGTTTTGGTCATAGACCCCATTACTTTCTCTTGCCTCTTCCCCCACCCACTAAACCTAATTTTTTTTAAAAAAAATTTTATTGAGAACTTTCATATATCAACATACAGTAATAATGTTCCCATTCCTTTCTCCCTTTTTTTTTTTTTTTTTTTTTTTTTTTTTTGGTTTTGCGAGGTAGGGTCTCACTGTAGTTCAGGCTGACCTGGAGTTCACTCTGTATTCTCAGGGTGGCCTCGAACTCACAGTGATCCTCCTGCCTCTGCCTCCCGAGTGCTAGGATTAAAGGTGTGCACCACCATGCCCGGCTTCCTTTCTCCTTTTTTAAAAAAAATATTTAGGGCTGGAGAGATGGCTTAGCGGTTAAGGCGCCTGCCTGCTAAGCCTAAGAACGCTGATTCCAATCTCCAGTGGTTCCAATCTCCAGGTCCCACTTAGCCAGATGCAAAGTGACGCAAGGGCGCAATGCCACACTTGACCACAAGGGGACGAACGCATCTGGATTTCGTTCTCAGCAGCTGAGAGACTGCTGGCGCGCCCATCTCTGTCTCCCTCTCTGTGTCTCCAAAAATAAATAAAATAATTTTTAAAAATTAAAAAAATATTTATTTGAGAGAGAGGAAAAACAAAAAGACACAGAGGGAGAATAGATGTGCCAGAACCTCTAGCCACTACAAACAAACTCCAGAAGCATGCACCGTGTAGTACATCTGGCTTTACATGGGTACTGGGGAATTGAACCTGGGTCTTTTAGCTGTGCTGGCAAGCACCTTAACCACTAAGCCATCTCTCCAGTCCCCTTTCTCCTTTTTTTTTTATAATGCCCCTTTACCCTCACTACCTCATTCCCTGAGGACCCTTCTCTTTAAAGCAGTCCTTCCTCAGTTTTGTTACCTCCTTCTTTTTGTCCTCCTCTGCCCTCCATGTCAAAATGCTGATACTCAGAGCTGTGCTGATCTCGCGGGAGTATCGATAACTACTGTGGGGCCATGAGTCTACCAGTCAGTCACGTCATGAGGACAGCACCCCAAAGTATGCCTATGCACCCTGTAACTCTTATATGCTTTCTGCCCTCTCCCCCAGAATGTTCCCTGAGCCTTGGAGAAATCTCCTTTTGTGTTGAGCTCTCAACATCTTATTTCTGTTTTAATGAGTTGTGAGTCTCCTCTATGTCTGCCAAACTCTCTGTACAGATGGATCTCTGGCTAGTGATGAGAGTAGCACTCATGTTCTTTTCGCCACTACCCTACAGTGTTCCCTGGGTTCTGGCAGGTGTGATCCAGATGATTCATTCAGCTCACAGCCCTGGACTTTTCTTCTTGTCATTTTGATGAGGCTTAGGTCTCCCTGGTATTTGCCACCATCTGTAAAAAGAAGATTCTTTAACCAAAAGTGAGAAAAGCATTAATTAAAGGACTTGAATATACACACTTAGAAGGCTGTTTGATGGACATGTCTCTGTTCAGCAAAAAAAAAAAAACGGGCGTGGTGGCGCACGACTTTAATCCTAGCACTCGGGAGGCAGAGGTAGGAGGATCGCTGAGAGTTCGAGGCCACCCTGAGACTACATAGTGAATTCCAGGTCAGCCTGAACTAGAGTGAAACCCTACCTCGAAAAACAAACAAACAAAAAAAAAAACAGTGGAAGCTTCCCTCTGAGGTCTGTGACCTTCCAAGCTGAGTAGGATATCTCATCCAATCAGAGAGTGGCTGGTTACCCCCATAACTATTGTACCATTGTACCCCATTTTTTCGTCCCACTTATGTCTACTTAGACATTTAAAAAATATTTATTTATTTATTTATTTGAGAGAGAAAGAGACAGAGAGAGAATGGGCACACCAGGGTATCTAGCCACTGCAAATGAACTTCCAGATGCATGTGCCACCTTGTGCATCTGGCTTACATGGGACCTGGAGAATCGAACTGGGGTCCTTTGGCTTTCAGGCAAGTGCCTTAACCACTAAGCATTTTTTTTTTTGTGACCCACTGAGTTTAATTAGGGTTGCTTGCATGAGCAAGGATGGGGTTATTTTCCAGAACATGAGTAACTCATCAGTGGCTACACCAATCCCTCAGCAATCCTTAACTGCCAATAATTCTTCAAGGATAGGGTCTTCATGATCCCTTCCACCATCCTTGATGTACAGGTCTTGGGCAAGTTAACACAGATGTTGTGAGTTCATGAGTGCAAAAGATGTGTCCAGAAGACAGCATTTCACAGCACGCCTCCCCATGCTCGGGCTCTTACACTGCTCCCCTTCCACTATGATCCCTGAGCCTTAGAGGGATAGAGATACCAAGTTAGGGTTGAACATACAACAGTCAGCACTTTGAATGGGCGTGCCAGGGCCTCCAGCCACTGCAAACAAACTCCAGACGCATGCGCCCCTTTGTGCATCTGGCTTACGTGGGTCCTGGAGAGTCGAAGTGGGATCCTTTTTCTTTGCAGGCAAATACCTAAATCGTTAAGCCATCTCTCCAGCCCCACATTGACAGGTTTTGAGTCTCCCTGGTAATTACCACCCACTGCAAAAAGCAGCTTCTCTCACCATCACTCAACTTTCTTACGTTGGGGTCACAATAAGGTGTTTTCACCAGCATTAAGCCCCAGTAACTCACAGGAGCAACTGGCTTGATAATTAAAAAAATTTTTTAAAAGATTTTTATTTTATTTATTTTTTTGTTAGAGACAGAGAGAGGGAAAGAGAGAGAATGGGGCGCCAGGGCCTCTAGCCACTGTAAACGAACTCCAGATGCATGCACTACCATGTGCATCTGGCTTACGTGGGACCTGGAGAATTGAACCCGGGTACTTAGGCTTCACAGGCATGCACCTTAACCGCTATGGTTTGATAATTTTTGTTTGTTTGCTATCTCCTCCCTGCTTCACTTCCTCACTCACAGTGGTGTTTCCTGAGGTCTCTTCTTGAGGCAGTGACAGGTACTTAACAGCTTGTCTAGAGATCCCCTGGGAGAGCCAAATTCAGACACTTTGCAACCACTCTGCTGTTTCCACTGATCTGCTTACAGCTTAGCCCATGCGGTGGTTGGATTCGGGTGTCCCCCATAAACTTCGGTGTTCTGAAGGCTAGGTTCCCAGCTGATGGCAACTTGGGAATTGGAGCTTCTTGGAGGCAGCGTAGTTGGGGGTGGGCTTATGGGTGTTATAGCAAGTTTCTCATTGTCAGTATTGGCACACTGTCCTGCTGCTGTGGTCCACCTGATGTTGGCCAGTAGGTGATGTCCACCCTCTGCTCATTCCATTGTTCCCCCCCCCCCGCCATCATGGAGATTCTCTTTAAGCCTGTAAGCCAAAATAAACCCTTTCCTCCCACCAGCTACTCTTGGGCAAGTGTTTTCTGCCAGCAACATGAAACTGACTGCAACAGCCCACCTACCTGCTTGAGTCACGGTGAAAGAGTATCCTTCTTGTCTATTAATAACCCTCCCCCAAGGACCTGGACTGCATCCCTCCAGCCTTCTTGAAATTTTCCTCCCCAAATTATCCCCTTCTCTTTCACTGTAATCTCTCCTTCTTTTCCTTCTCCTTCTCTTTCTCCTTTCCTTTCCCCTCCCTTCTCCTTCCTCCCTCCTTCCATTCCTTCCTTCCTTTTCCTCCTTCTTCTCTTCCTCTTATTTCCATACCCATCCCTCTCCTTTTCCCTCTCCCTTTTCTTCTTGATCATTCTGGCTTGCAAATAGCCCTGGGTATAATCCCTCAGGCCCACAGTCTTTTGATGCTAGTCAATATGGAGTAAAAGTGACTGGGTTTTCTATTTTACCTGAATTAAGAACAATAAATAACACAAAGTTTTTCAAGGTACTGGGAATTATGCAACGGAGGTCAGAATTCTTGAGATGTGGGAAATAAGTAAGGTAAAGTCCATGGTTGTATCAACACAGGAGATTTCAGATCACCAGTGAGCAGAACCAGGCAAAGCCATTAATTAAATGGAAAACGGAATCCAGAAAGACCAAGGTAGCAAGAATATGCAGAGGAATTTACCATAAAGGAGAGAGAGCTCCTGGTATCTGCAGAGGGACTCCTCTGAGTATTCAGCAGAGATCTGTGCAGCCACATAAAGAAACTTCCCAAGGCCAAGGAAAGAAGCATGAGGAGGATTAGAGGGAAAAAAATCTCCAGCCAGGAATAATGCCTGTTCCCATCAGTCTGAAAGCCTCGTATTTCACAAGACCTTGGGTAGAGTACTCAGAGAGTTTTGCCTCAGCAGTGGGGAATAATAAGCCACGTTGCTAGAGTCTAGCCTAGCAGATCTTAAATACTAAAGAGATTCAACTGTTTCCAAGTGACCGTGTGCTAGAACAAACTTTGAGAATATATCTCCAAGACATTGTTTAACAACTGTTAGCATTAAATAAAGATTAGCAGGGTTGCAAAGAAGCAGAAAAATATAACCCATGGTGAGAAGAATCAATAAATGACCCAGAATTGACACAGATGTGAAAACTGGCATACAAGAATACTTAAAGTTATTATAGCTGCATTATGGGCTGGAGAGATGACTTAGTGGTTAAGGCATTTGCCTGCAAAGCCAAAGGACCCGGATTTGATTCCCCAGGATTCATGTAAGGGAAGATGCACAGACACCTTAAGGTCTGTGGCACGTGCATGCCTATACACACACACACCACATATAATTAATTAATTAATAGTAAATATGATTCAAGCCACCTTCAAGAATTGAGATAATTTTAGGAACTTTAGTGTATGTGTAATTGGGTATCCTCAGGAAATAAAGAATATGGGAAACAGCGTACTTACTTGACAATAATAGCTGAAATTTCTCCAAATTTGCTAAAAACTACACACTACCATATTAAAAAGCTCAATAGGCTTCAACTACAAACAACACGCAGACTATATCCTGAGTCCTAGGATTAAAGGCGTGTCCCACCACGCCCCGCCGACTATATCCTTTCTTAAGTTGTTGAAATTTGTTACTTTAGTCTTTGTTCCTTTGTATATGACATGTCTTCTTCCCAGTACCCAAGCACTTAAGATTTTTCTCTTTACTCCTAGTTTTGAGCTATTTGATTATGAAATATCTTGTTATCATTTATTTCCTGTTGTTGCAGTTACCTACTTGTTGGGACAAACTCATCATAAAACTGAGGATGACTATGAATTTCTGGTCCTTCTGCTTTGTAGATATCTTCTCATGGTTAGGACAAAGCACCTGACCAGAAGCCGCTCATGGGAGGAAAGGGTTTTATTTCACTTTACAGTTTCTAGGGGAAGTGTCATCATGGCAGGGGAAAGCATGGCACAAGCAGGAAGCGGTCGCATGTCTAGGAGGAAGTAATCTCAGTACCGGGTTTATATTGGGCCAAAAACCCTCAAGGTCTGTCCTCAGCGACACACCTCCTTTAGCAAGCTTCTCATCCCAAAGCATTCAGAACACGTCAGGCTATGGGGGAACATTTCACTGAAACGACTACATTCTGCCCCTGGCTTCCACAGACTCAGGACTGTCTTATGATGCAAAATACATTCAATCCAACTTTCAAAGTCCCTGTATTCTGCCGGGCATGGTGGTGCACGCCTTTAATCCCAGCACTTGGGAGGCAGAGGTAGGAGGATCGCTGTGAGTTCAAGGCTACCCTAAGAATACATAGTGAATTTCAGGTCAGCCTGAAGTAGAGTGAGACCCTACCTTAAAAAAAAAAAAAGTCCCTGTATTCTTTATCAGAACCAACACTGTTCAAAACTCCTAAATCCAAAGTCTCATCTGGGGCGGTCTTTTATCTGTGAGTCTATAAAATCAAAACACAATACTCTCGGCACATACTGGCACAGAGTAAACCCCACGTCAAAAAGAAAGCATACAAGGGAAGATTGGACCAGTGCAAGATAGAAAATCAAGCCGGGCAAATATCAAATCCTGCAGCCCCATGTCCAGTATCTGGGATTTACAATGAAATCTCTTGACTCCCTATTCGGCCCCTCTACCCCCAAGCCAGCAACTCTCTTTGGTGGCCAGCCCAGAGTCCTGTCATCTCCAAGATCCTGGAATTTCCATCCTAATCCACAGTTCATCTTTACAGCTCCATGTCATGGCCCTTCATGGTCTCTATGCAGGGATTATGACCCTATTCCACATTATCTAGGGACCATCTCCATCTCCAAAAATTCATGTTAGAAATCTAATGACCCTTTTCCTGCATTTGTCTTACTTCTAAAACCAGTATCAGATGGGTTACCAATTTTGATAATCCAGGGGGAGGAAAGCTGACATTGAGAAGCAAGAAAACTCCTTCAGCAGTCTTCTTCCAGGCCCCATCATTTCAAAAGCATCAGCATTCCTCCTACTGTCCCAACACAGAATAGTGATTCAGTTTCCATGATGGTAATTTCTCAAACAATTGCAGCTGAAACTTGCATTATCTGTGCCTGGGGTCTGAATCTGCTCACTTTCCCCAGTTAATTGCTTCTAAATTCAACCTTGTTCAAGTTCTCAGGACACAGGCAGAGCAGCCAGCTTCTCACACAAGCCGCCTCTAACCCAGTCCCAACAAAGTCCTCTTCCTCTCAGAAACCTCGTAAGCTGAGCCTCCACAGTTCTTTCTGCATTTACATTCCTCCAACACTCATCAGAATGGTCCATCAGGCTCTGCAGATAGCCCTGCAGGGTTTTCCTAGTCCAAAGTTTCAAACCTTTCCCAAGTCCTTCCACAAATCAGTTCCAAAACACTAGAAGCCACACAGTCAGGTCTCAAGTAGCAACAACCCCACACCTGGTAGCAATTTTCTTTTTTTTAATTATTAAAATATATTTATTGAGGGAAGCACAGAGCCAAGGAAAGTGATAATACCCACATGGCTAGAGATCCCACATGGAGGGCCTGGGAAAAAAAGCATGGAAAGAAAAGAGCAAAAGAAAGTTCAAGGAGCTCCTGCCATGTGGGGAGTTGGAGGGGATAAAGGACCCATGTGGAGAGTAAGGGCTAGGGGGACCTCCTGGCTGGGCCTGAGCCGAGCCAGCCCAGGCCCAGCCGAGGCAAAAACTCACCCACAGCTGGAAGTTCCCAAGTGGTCAGAGAGTGGTGGCAATTTTCTGTTGGAGATATCTTCTCATGACTGGGACAAAATACCTGACCAGAAGCAGCTTATGGGAATGAAGGACTTGATTTCAGCTTACAGGCTCAAAGGGGAGTATCATCATGGCAGGAAAAGCATGGCCCAAGCAGGAAGCTGTCACATGTCTACATGGAAATAGTCTCAGTACTGGGCTTGTATTGGGTTAATAAACCTCAAGGTCCACCTTCAGTGACACACCTCCTCCAGCAAGGCTCCACCCCCCACATTGCCACAAGCTGGGGACTAAGCATTCAGAACACACAAGACTATGGCAGACATTTCATTCAGACTTCCCAAATTCTGGGGTGACAGGAGCACACCACTCTGCCTGGATTATGGTCGTGCTGGGGATTGAATTTATGTTTTCACATACTATGCAATCACTTTATCAACGAAGCTAAAGCTGTATATTAATTCACTGTCTTCTTTCTCTCTCACTCACTTGCAGTGTGTGTGCGTGCATGTGAGTGCGTGTGTGTGTGATAACATTTCTAGGCCTTTTGTCTCAGGGCTCTCTTCGCTTCTTTAACTCATGGTATGAATCCATGTGCATTTTTCAGTATTTTGGAAAAGCAATTATTATCATTAATATTTCCCGTGCTCCACTCCGTTCTCCCTCTTCTCCTTCTGGGGCTCCAGGAACATTCATTGCGACTTCTTAATATTATGCCACAGCCCTTACAGTCTCTGCTCTAGGTTTGTTTTATTTTCATTCTGTTTTGTTTGGGTTTGGGTAATTTCTATTGACCTATCTCAGATCTACTGATTTTTTTCCCTCTGGCTGTTTTTTATTTTTATTTTTATTTTTTTTTACTTTATTTATTTTTGGAGAGAGAGACAGAGAGAGAGGGAGAGGGAGACAGATAGAGATGGGCACACCAGCAGTCTCTTAGCTGCTGTGAACGAAATCCAGATGCGTGCACCCCCTTGTGGGCAAGTGCAGCATTGCGCCCTTGCTTCACTTTGCATCTGGCTAAACGTGGGACCTGGAGATTGGAACCAGGTTCTTAGGCTTAGCAGGCAGGCGCCTTAACTGCGAAGCCATCTCTCCAGCCCTCTTCTGGCTGTTTTGAAGCTTCTGAAAAGCTACTGATAGAATTCCTCATGTCTATTCCTCACAGTGTGAGTTTTATAGTTTCTATCACTTTGTTGAAGATTCTGCACCTGTTTTTGCATATTTTCCTCCTTTTGCTACTGCATCCAGTATCACATTGCTCTCAGTTCCTTATCTCTGACTCTGGATGTACTGATCACCTTGTTTTAAACAGTAAGCTGTTTCTTGCTTTAAAAAATTTATGCCAGTTGTGGTGGCGCACGCCTTTAATCTCGGCACTCAGGAGGCAGAAGTAGGAGGATCGCTAAGAGTTTGAGGCCACCTGGAGACTACATAGTGAGTTTCAGGTCAGCCTGAGACCCTACCTCAAAAAAAACAACAACAAAAAAAGTAAATGTGTTGATTGATTCATATGTATTGTGTGGTATGCATGTGTACATGCGTGTGTGTGTGTGTGTGTGTGTGTGTGTGTGTGTGTGTGTGTAAGGGCAGATGTGTACACATGCATGTGGAAGATAGAGGTTGGTGTCTCATATCATCCTTGATCTTTCTTCACTTCATTTATACTTCACTTACTGAGACCGAGTCTCTCAGTTGAACCCAGAGTTTGTAGACTTGGCTAGTCTAGCTAAGCAGCTTGCCTTGGGGCTCCCCTGACTCCACCTCCCCGAGTTCTGGAATTACAGCTGGGTTACCACATCCATACAACTTTGCTGAGCTTGGGTGAGCTCTGGGGACCAGATCACTGGTTCTCATCACTGTGTGGTAAGTGCTTTATCTACTGAGCCATGTTCTCAGCTGTTTCTTGCTTTATTGATGTGTGCTTTAATTTTGATTGGCTGTTAGACCCCATACATAGAAAAGCAGAGACTGAGGTAAATAGGATTTATGCCAAGAAATAAGTGGGTTTTCTGTTCCTCCAGTTAATTAACACAAGGTGAGGAATTAATTTAATTGGGAGTCAAGTTGGGTTTGGGTTTTGTTGTCACTGTGGTCATCTCTGGTTCATCACAGATGTCAACTCCTGGAGAGATGGCTTAGTAGTTAAAATCCTTGCCTGCAAAACCTAAGGTCCCAGGTTTGATTCCCCATTACTCACATAAGCCAGATGCACAAGGTGGCGCATGCACCTGGAGTTCGTTTGCAGTGGCTAGAGGCTGTGGCATGCCCATTCTCTCTCTCTCTCTCAAAATAAATAATAAAATGAAACAGATGTCAACTCCTCTAGAATTGCCTCAAGATCAGGACTGGAACTGGAATGCTGGAGGAGTTTTCTCATCATTGGCTGGTCAGGCTTCTACCATCCCTGCATTTCTGCAAAGGACTGAGGGTTTAGCTCAGTGGTAGAGTAGGTACTTAGTATGCACAAAGCTCTGGGTTCAATCTCCAGCTCAACAAAAAGGGGGTGGGAGAGGCTCAATGGTTAAAGGCACTTGCTAGCAAAGTCTACTGGCCTGGGTTCAAATCCCCAGTACCCACATAGAGCTAGGTGCAAAAAGTGGCACATGTATCTGGAGTTCATTTACAGTGTTAAGAGACTCTGGCGTGCCTATGCTCACTCACTCTCTTCTTTTCTATGTGCTTGCAAGTGAATAATATGTTGTAAAAAGGAAAGGAAGTGAAGGTTATGACTTGTAGCTTATAAGACTGTTTTAGTCAGCTTTCTGTCACTGTGACAAAAGAACTGAGGTAGATCAAATTGAAGGAGAGGCTTGTTTGGGGAGGGGATCGTTTCAGTCCCTGGTCACCTAGCCTAATTATTTTGGATCTTTGGTGAGTCAAAATCTCATGGTGGAGACTTCATCATGGAGCAAAGCCTCTAGTCTTATAGAGGCCAGGAAAGGGGGTGGGGAACTGAATCAGAGAACTGCTAATCCATCAAGGGCATACCCCTCTATGAACTATTTCCTCCAATTTATCTCCACTGTTTAAAGTTTCCACCACCTCCCCATAGTACTTTCAGTGAGGGGACCAAGTCCTCAGCACATGAGCTTTGGGAAGGATGGTTGAGATCCAAACCGTAACACTGGCCTTTTCTTAAGGTTAGAAGGGGAGCAATGATCTGTCCATCTCTCTACATCCTGAGCAGTACTGAGCCTCCTCTTGGGTTCTGCTTTGCCTGTGTATGTGCATGTGTGGTGTATGTTCTTATGTGTGACAGTGCATGTGTGGAATGTGTGTGCATGTGGAGGACAGAGGTCCATATTTGGGGTCTGTATCACTTTCTGCCCCATTTAAAAATATTTTATTTTTATTTATTTATTTGAGGGGAGAGAGAGAGAAAATGGGCATGCCAGGACCTCCAGACAGACAAATTCCAGACGCATGTGCTACCTTATGCATCTGGCATACATGGGTCCTGGGGAATCAAACCTTTGTCCTTTGGCTTTGCAGGTAAGCACCTTAAATGCTAAGCCATCTCTCCAACCTCCATTCCTTATTTTTTTTACTCAGGATCTCTCACTGAAACTAGAGCTCACTGATTTAAACTCCAGGGATCTGCCTGTCTCTGCCCCCCCCAACACTGGGATTACAGGCATGCACCACCACACCCAGCATGTTATGTGGGTGCTGGGGATCTGAACTCAAGTCTTCATTCTTGTGCAGCAAGCGCATTACCCACTGAGCCATCCCACCCCCCGGCGCCTCTCCCTGCATCCGTACTACATAGACTTACCCTCTTTGGCCTGGTTCTTCCTCTGTTCTGGTGCCCTCTGTTTCAGCTCCTCTCTGCCCACACTCCAATTAATTGTCTATTCCCAAAGTGAAAAGTATCTGACATTGCAAGACCCTCTCTGAAGAGTCTTTGAGAGAATCCAAAGGAAAAGGCTGTGCCTTGCTAATGGGCAGGGTTAGAAAAGGTCCATGGTTCCTTGTATTTTGGTGATTTTGTCCTATGTTTGTCCTTTAAATAACAACAGTAGCTGGGATGAGAATGACAACACAGGGTCGCCTTTCCCTGGCTAATTTTATGAGAATGACTTATTTTCCTGTATTTTTCATCTTTCATTTTCTTTTTTTTTTTTTTTTTTTTTTGTTGTTGTTTTTTTTTTTGTTTGTTTGTTTTTTTTTTTTTGGTTTTTCAAGGTAGGGTCTCACTCTAGCTCAGGCTGACCTGGAATTCCCTCTGTAGTCTCAGGGTGGCCTCAAACTCACAGTGATCCTCCTACCTCTGCCTCCCAAATGCTGGGATTAAAGGCATGCGCCACCACGCCCAGCCCCGTCTTTTTGTTTTTTTGAGGTAGGGTCTCGCTCTAGCCCAGGTTGATCTAGAATTCACTATGTAGTCTTAGGGTGGCCTCGAACTTGCAGTGATCCTCCTATCTCTGCCTCCCAAGAGCTGGGATTAAAGGCATATTGCCACCATGCCAGGCTCTGAGAATGGCTTATTTTGATAGCTTAATCTGTTTGGGAGTGCTTTTGAACCCAAGGCTAGCAGGAGACCTGACTATGAGTGTCCTAGCCTTGGCCTAAGAAGTGTTACACAGCAGGTTGCCTGTGGATGTGACAGAACCTTGTGGGATACTGAGGACAGAGGTGGCAGGTCACATTTCCCCAGCCCCATAGCTAATCAAGTGACAAAGCCTGTGTTAAAATCTCAGCGGGTCTGAGTTTGTAGCCCAAGACCTTTCCGTCTTGCTCAGCAGCTCTCCCCTGGTCAACCACTGACCTGAAGCTCACTGCCCCTCTCTTTTTCCCTGCCCCGGTAAGCAAGGGTAGGTCTTGCCTCCAGGTCTGGCTGGATCCCAGCCACAGCAGCATCTAGACGCATCTCGCCTGCCCCTGTCAGTGAAGAGAAAGGCTTTTAGTCTCCTGACATTCCCCAGACAGCCAGTCCCCAGGGCTTGCAGCCAAGCAGATCCCCTCTGGGTACCTCCAGGGTGGGCCTCTCATGTAAAGCCCATCACAGCCCAGGAATGTGGGCATCTGAGTGCCAGCAGCAGACACGCTGGCTGTCAGCCGAGCCAGGGCCCCTGATCACTGACAAGAGCTGGCGCACCATTAGAGAGGAAGGCTGGGCTGAGGAGGCACGTTAAGAGTTACCTGGGCTTTACAGAGCAGTGTAAGGAAGTGGGGTTGAGAACCTGAGGTAAGCCATTGGCTGATGAGCCTGTTTGCCTATCTGTGGGACAGGGGCATCTTATCTACTGGCCTCACTAGGCAGCTAAGAGAAAACAAGAATACTCCCCTGATTGTATTGCCCATCTCAGGGGGAACCAAGGGTGCGAGAGCACAGATTGTACCTTGAGGTGGTAAAAGAACCACAACCAGACACACTCCAAGTCCCTTTATGCCCTGAGGCTAGGATGGGCTGAGTTAGTCCCAGGACCCCTGGATGGGGCCCTTGTCCTGGCCTCCAGGCTCAGCAACCATCCCTGACGTGCTGGGAAGCTGTGCCGCTGTCTTTCTCACGCCCTTGGCTCCTAGGGTGCAGAGCATCGGGAAGCGCACTTCTCAAACTTCGATGCACTTGGGAACCATGGACCTTGTTGAGCTGTGGATTTCTGCTTCCCAGGCCCAGGTGGGACCTGAGATTCTACGTTTCCAACAAGCTCTAAGTTCACTGATCAGAGCCTCAAGGGGCTCTAACAGGTTTCAGGTCTGGCATTTGGTGGCTTGTGGGACACCAAGATGCCTAGCCCCCACTGGGCTGTCCTAGGGTCCCAAAACTTTTTTTTGGGGGTGGTGGGGGAATACAGCTTCTCTTCTCTGGAACTCTCCCTCCTTTCCTGCCTTACCTTCAGGTCCGGAAAGTGAATATGGGATCTTTCTTCCCCTCAGACCTGCGTTCAGGAGGGCTGTCCTCCTGATTTGAATAGAAACCAGAGCCCATCTCTGTGGAGAATGGGGGAGCTTGGAAGGCATCCCCCCTTCCTGGCTGTGCTATGGAGCCAGGGCAGAGGAGAGAATGGTGCTGCTATAGGTTAGGGTTACCCATCTTGGGGCCTGGCTTACACTGCTTCCTGCCCCTCCCACCACGCCTGCCCAACACCAGCAGCTGCTGGAGTGAGATTTATGTGTGTGCTATTGGGGTTTTGTAAAGAAAAGAGGGTGTGTGTTCCCAAGGAAGGAAGAAACCAACATTTATTAAGGTCCTATTGTGTGGCAGGCACATTGGGACATAGCACTTCCGGCCAGCCCTTGGCCCTGTAAGGGTACCCTCGCCTTGGAATGTCCTTGCGGGGATGAAGAGGATGAAGCATGCGCTGCTGGTAGAGATCAGCCAGACTTCCCAGCACAGAGGAGGAGGAGGAGGAGGCTGGGCTGGGCGGGTCCAGCTCAAGCTAGGCTACAGACCATGAAAGAAGTTTGACTGCTTTCCCAGAACAGTGGGAGGCTGGTAAAGGGTTAGGCAAGTTTGGAATCAAATTAGATTGGTTGGCCAGGACAGTGTGGTCACTGAGTGGAGGAGGAGGGGAGAATCCTCGTGGAAGGCAGTGGGATCCAGTGAGGTCCCTTACCCCTCTGGGTTTTGGTCTGAGCAGGCTGTGTGGCAGGTCTGCTGTTTGTCTACATATCTTTGTGTGTGTGTGTGTGTGTGTGTGTGTGTGTGTGTGTGTGTGTGTTCATGAACATGGTGCATGTTGGAGGTCAGAAGACAATCTTGAGTATTGGTTATAACCTTCTACGGTGTTTGAGGGTCTCTTTTGTTGATGGCTAGGTTCTCCGGCCCACGAGCTTTTGGGAATTCCCTTGTCTCTGTTCTTGTCCCCTTACCCCCCTCCATCTCACTGTCAGAGGGCTGGGATGACAAACTCCTGATACTACAATGTCCAAATTTATGTGGGTCCCGGAGATCCAAACTTAGGTGGGCATGCTTGCACAGCAAGTGCTTTACCCATGGAGCCATCTCCTCAGACTGTAGTAAGAAAGGACAGAGTGTGCTCATAGGCACAGTCTGACTTCCCCCGTCAAAATCCTCAGGAGGGGGGCGTACAAGCCTCAGTCTCCCCTTGGGGCCATCAGATTCAGGAAGCATCAAAGGGTTCTGGAAGACTATCCCAGAGTGAACCACCTGTCGGGATCGTGTCACTGGGTCCTGGGAAGGAGAAAGGCCAGAAAGCAAGGGCCCAACCTGGGTCAGCCAGAGTCCATCACCAGGAGCTTTGCCCGGCTGACCCAGCTCAAAATAGCTTTCCAGACGCAAGGAAATATTTTATCCCTTTCTGTTTTCCCACATGCACGCACACACACACAAAAATAAACATCCCTACATCTCAATGGGGCCAGACTCCAGGAGGGGGGAAGAGGGACGGGGCATGACCAGCCGCCCACTGAGAAGCACAGTTTTTGTCCTTTTAGTTCCTTTCTTGAGGTCAAGACTTTGTTTCCTGGCATGAGTGTGGACACTCCCACTGCTTTCCCAGGGGTCACTGGCTTGCTTTTGGGGTCAGGCTGCCCTTTCCCTAAGGGTCACACGCCTCAGACATTGTGACGCTGATGGGACAGCTGCGAGGACGCACATATGGAATTCTGAAGAATACGCACCGCTCTGACCTGGAGGGGCCTCCTAGCCCCATGGAGGTCCTGCTGGGCTTCCTCTCTCTCCAAGGAGCTCCTGGAACCTGGGGGAGGGAAGACTTTTCTCTACTGACAGCCTGACACATACGCCATGTTCTTCCATGAACATCATCCCCTTTGACCTTCACGCCAAGCCTGTGAGGCATCTTGTGTCACTTCCCATTTTGCAGACAAAGAAACTGAGGCTTGGAATATGAGCGAGGCTTCATGACCAGGACTCAGCTTTTCATCTTGGGCTAGAGGACTCTGGGTCCCACCATGCTGGATCTCTTGGCCCAGGTGGTGGGTGGGTTCAATGAACCCACAGTCACTTGTGCACAGAGCTCCCACCTTTTCCTTCGGTACCTCCAGCTCCCAAACCTGACTGGGAAGAGAGAAATGAAGCTGGAGGTATGGATTCAATTGTGGCTTCCCAACAGATAAACTGGAGTCTTAAGGGCTGGTACATGTGAATGATTTATCCGGAAATGTAGTCTTTGCAGATATAATCAAGTTAAAATAAGGTAATTAGCGTGGGCCCTAAGCAAGTGTGATTGGTGTTCCTGTAAGAAGAGGGGAGCCCAGCATGGTAGTGTATGCCTGTGACCCCAGCATTCAGAAGCGAGGAAGAGAAAGGCTGCCTGCAGTTCCGGTCAGGCCTTAGCTATTTAGTGAGCCTCTGTCTCAAAAACACCAGGAAAATGGGCTGGAGAGATGGCTTAGCGGTGAAGGCACTTGCCTGGGAAACCCAAGGACCCATGTTCAATTCCCCAGTACCCACATGAGCCCGATGCAAAAGGAGGCGCATGTGTCTAGAGGTCATTTGCAGTGGCTGGAGGCCCGGTGGCCCATGCTTTCTCTCTCTATCTGCCTCTTTCTCTCTCTCAAAGAAATAAAATATTTAAAAAGAAAAGGAAGAATAATTTCGATGCTTTAAGCTTCCCAGTTTGTGGAGCTTTGTCACTTGCTGCCCCTGCCCCACGGCAAGGGGACCAGGAGAGACCCAGGCAGTGGGTTCAGCTCTCACCTCCAGAGAAGGGAAGAACTTTCTCTTGTTCCAGCAGTTCTCAGGGGAGGGGCTGCCTCTGAGTGAGTGGGGGCCCACTTCTCGTGAGACGCATGTGCACTGCGCTTCGGTTGTCTTCTTTTAACAGTCCTATTTTTATTTTACTCCAGTGTAGGATGAGAAGATCCTACCTTTTAACAAAAATTCAAATACTCCCTTTTGCAAATGTGTTTTATTTAACTAGTGTTAATTTTTGTGTAGGATTTTATATTGGTTTTTTTTTTTTTTTTTTTTTTTTTTTTTTTTTTAGATTTGCACATTTCTTTAATGTCAAAAAATTTTATTTTATTTTTTATTTAGTGCAGATAGTGTGAAGGTGTGTGGTTTTTATTAGTGCTTGTGTGTGTGTGTGTGTGTGTGTGTGTGCGTGTGTATGGGCTCACGTATGACACGGTGCATGTGTGCCACAGCACACATGTGGGAGTCTGAGGACAACCTTGAGATGTTTGTTGTCTCATCTCACCTTGCTTGAGACAGGGTCCTCCTCCTGTCTCTGCCGCTGCATGCGTGCCTGTCTAGTTGGCCCACAAGCTTCCAGGTTTTCCTGATTCTGTGTCCCAGGGATCAAGGCATGCTGCAATTACAGAATGGTGTGCCACTCTGCATCCAGCCTTATATGAGAGTGTTGGGGAATTGAACTTGGGCTGGGCAGGCTTGCAAGCAAGAGCCTTTAAGTACTGAAGCAGGGTTTCACTATGAGCCCAGGCTGGCCTGGGAGTCTCCCGAGAACTGGGATCACAGGCGCGTGTCCCCACTCCTGGCTTCCTTGCAGTCACGCCGTTTAGTCTTGATAAGAGTGTTATCTTGTGCCTCCAGAAAGTTCGCATATTTTTTTTTTTTTTTTTTTTTTTTTTGTTTTTGCAAGGTAGGGTTTAGTCTTGATAACCTGGAATTCACTATGTAGTCTCACACACTCCCATCCTCATCTTGTGCCTCCAGAAAGTTCTGGCATATTTTTTGTATCTTTTTTTTTGTTTTCAAGGTAAAGTCTTGCTCTAGCTCAGGCTGATTCACTATGTAGTCTCAGGGTGGCCTCGAACTCACAGCGATCCTCCTACCTCTGCCTCCTGAGTGCTGGGATTAAAGGCTTGAGCCACCATACCTGGCTTATTTTTTGTATCTTTAATGGTCATTAAAAAAAATTTTTTTTCCTTCTTTTCCTCCTCCTCCTTCTTCTTTTTCCTTTTTTGTAGTGCTGAAAATGAAGCCCAGGGCATCCCACATACAATGCCAGTATTCTACCGCTGAGCTACATCTTCACCCCTGAACATTCTTAATGTTTATTTATGTAAAAACTGGGCACAGTGCTGCATGTCTTTAATCTCAGCACTCAGGAAGCTGAGGTAGGAGATCACCAGGAGTTCGAGGCCAGCCTGGGGCTACACAGTGAGTTCCAGGTCAGCCTAAGCTGGCGTGAGACCCTATCTTGAAAAAAAAAAAAAAAGTTGCATAAAAGTTTGTTTATATAAAAGTTCTCGTAAAAGAATGTATCGCTATTCATTTGAATGATTTACTTGGAAGTAAAGCTTGATAGTTTGGTATATAATCTTGTGAGAAAGCTTTCGACACAGCTAGCATCATGTACATATGTGTTTGTGAATAATTATGATGGAATCATTGTTCCTATACTGTTTTGACATTAACTTTTCCACTTACAAATAGGTCTTAAATATGTTTCTACCTGGGCATGGTAGTGCATGCTTGTGATCCTAGAATTTGGGAAGTAGAGGCAGGAGGATCAGGAGTTCAAGGCCATCCTTGCCAAGATAGACAGTTTAAGGCCAGCCTGGGCTACATGAGATCCTGTCTCAAAACAGCCAAATAGACAAACAAAACAAAATATTTGTTCACATGGTAGAAAATGGTAATGCCAATTTATTTTTTTTTTTTATTTTTTTGGAGAAAGAGAGAGAGGGAGAAGAGGACAGAGAGAGATGGGCGCACCAGCAGCCTCTCAGCTGCTGCGAACGAAATCCAGATGTGTGTGCCCCCCTGTGGTCAAGTGCAGCATTGCGCCCTTGCGTCACTGCATCTGGCTAAATGTGGGACCTGGAGATTGGAACAAGCATTCTTAGGCTTAGGAGGCAGGCGCCTTAACAGCTAAGCCATCTCTCCAGCCCTAATGCCAATTTTTTAAACAGTATTTTCAGTGAATTGGACATTACAGAGGTCTCTCATACAGTCAATTCCTTGTTAAGATACTTTGTTGTTGTTTTTTTCCCAATGACTCATTTTAAAGACTTTTTTTTTTTTTTTTTTTGGTTTTTCTAGATAGAGCCTCACTCTAGGCCAGGCTGACCTCCAACTCACAGTGATCCTCCTACCTCTGCCTCCCGAGTGCTGGGAATAAAGGCATGTGCCACCACACCTGGCTAAAAACAATTTTTGTTTCCATGAACAAAGTACCCTCCAAGAAGATGGCTCTCATTTGTACTCCTGCGAGCATTGTCTCACAGTGTCCTTGGAATCCACAGGCATCCAGCACTGTGCTTACAAGAAGGTAGCAGAACAGATAGAGTAAAAGACAGAGCAGAGAATGAATTGTGCTTTGTGTAGCTAGCCCCCATATTTCTCACAAGGCTACTTAGTTTTTTTTAATTAGATTTGCTTTGCAAACATAATGGCATGATGCTATGATGAACCAGGATGTATGTACTCCTCACTTAACTTCAGCAACTGTCAGTCATGCCTGTGTACCATCCAGACCCCTAGCTGTGAACTGTTTGGAAGCAAGTACCAGCTATAACACCATCTATAAATATTCCAGCAAGTTTCTTCAAATGATAAGGGCTCCTCAATACCTCAAACAATGATCTTTCAATATAACCAAATCTCTGATATATCAAAATTTCTTGGTTGCCTTTTAAAAAACTTTTTTGCTAGGTTTGGGGGGAATGTTGAGAAAAATTCACAAATTTTAATCAGGCAGGAATATCTAATTTCTCATAAAACCTTCAATGTAGTCACTTGTTTTTATGGTATGGACTTAACAGTTTTCGGCTTTGTTAAATGAGTTATTGTGGTGGTCTGCATCAGCTGTTCCCCCAGAAACTCATGTGTTTTGAATGCTTTGTTTCCAGCTGATGACAATTTCGTGGGTAGAGCCTTGCTGGAGAAGGTGTGTTGCTCAGAGGGGTCCTTGAGGTTTTTCTAGCCCCTGGTTTGTCAGTGTTAGCTTGGCTCACTGTCCTGCTGCTGTTTTCCACCTGCTGTGGCAGAACTGATGTCCAGCCTCTGCTCATGCTATGCTCTTCCCCTGCCATCACAAAGCTTTCAAAGCTTCCCCTCAAGACCGTGTGCCAAAATAACAGCTTTGCTCCCATCATCAGCTGCTTTTGGTCAGATGCTTTATACCGCAGTACAATATGAACGTAATTGCAACAGTTGCAATCTCTGATGCTCAAAGCATCCTCTGCTTGGCCCGAGAAGTTCTTTAGTCTGGCCTCTGCTTCCTGTTGAGAATTCCCCATCGTTTTTTGAGCATGTCCTTTCTGGCATTACAACATGTTCCAGACTGATTTTGTACTTTTCCTGTCCCTCTTCTGTAATCAGTCATTCTTAAGGAAATGCAAAATGGTGATCTTCTAATTCTATTATTCTTTATTTATTAGCAACAGTTCCTTTATTAAAGAAAACAACAACTTCCTTTCATCAACTACACTAGTCCATTTCCTTGAGGTTGAGTTTAAATAGCAAGTGAGGATGAACAAGTCCCTTGACCCATCAGTTTTCACACCCATGAGTTCGTTTGGTAGCCCTCTTCAAAGGTGATCAGTAAGGAATGTTTTTAATATTATTATGGATTTATTGATTTTTGTGTATGTTAATCTATTTGCCATTATTCCTATTGATGTTCAAATTGTTCCATCTTTGGGCAGTGGGAGCCTGTTTTGCATATTTATTCTCTGATGGGAATCTAATCTTGAAGAAGCAAACAGACATTTAGTTTTCCCCCATGAGCACGAGTATATTGGGAATTTATTTCATCTGGGATTGCATTGACTCTATGGATCAATGTGGGAAGAACTGTCATATTTAAGGTTATGAGCCTAATCCTTGCTTATTTCAGACAACTTTAGTGTTTTTTTAAAAAATATTTTATTTATGTAAGCAGGGCGTGGTGACACACACCTTTAATCCCAGTACTCAGGAGGCAGAGGTAGGAGGATCACTGTGAGTTCGAGGCCATCCTGAGACTACAGAGTGAATTCCAGGTCAGCCTGAACTACAGTGAGACCCTACCTTGAACCCCCCCCCAAATATATTTTATTTATTTATTTATTTATGAGAGAGAGAGAGAGAGAGAGGAGAGAGTGGGAACACCAGGCCTCCAGCCACTGCAAATGAACTCCAGATGCATGCACCCCCTTGTGCATCTGGCTTACATGGATCCTGGAGAATCAAACTGGGGTCCTTTGGCTTTGCAGGCAAAAACCTTAACTGCTAAGTCATCTCTCCAGCCCAACTCGAGTATTGTTTAATGAAGTTTTACTCAAGATCTTGCACACATTTTGTCAGATTTATTCCTAGATAGTGGGATTTGTTTTGTTTTGTTTTGTTTTGTTTTGTTTTGAGGTAGGGTCTTGCTTAAGCCCAGGCTGACTTGGAATTCACTATGTAGTCCCAGGCTGGCCTCAAACTCACAGCTATCCTCCTACCTCTGCCTCCTGAGTGCTAGGATTAAAGGTGTGCACCACTACACCTGGCTAAGATAGAGCTTTTATTGATAGTAAAGAAAATATGCTTCTTAAAGGACATTTCAAAAGAGGTAATATATAGAAGTGCAATAGGCTCTCTTATTATCTAATGATTTGACTATAAATTATAAATGTGCAAAGATGTGTGTGCATAAGTGGATACAAATTTGTAGCACACACCACCATGCTAAACATTTTTACATGGGGATTGAACTCAGGTCCTCATGCTTACAAGACAAGCACTTCCCTGACTGAGCTATCTTTTTCTATGTGGAAAATCATTTCATTTATGGGAAATGGCTGCTTTCTTTCTTCCTGTCTTTGTTTTGTTCTCTTTTATTAAGAAGGTAGCTGAACAGATGCAGTTATATTTTTATTGACCTCAATGTTTTTCTGGAGCATCTGATATGATGGTGCATAGAAATGGCAATAGCAGGCTTGTCTTATTCCTGATAGAAAAATGATACTTTCAGCCAGGCACAGAGGCTGACACTAAGGAGGCTGAGGTTGGAGTACCAAAAGTTTGAGGCCTCAGGAGACATTACAGAGGAAGTGGCAATTTAAACATGAGTGCTGCTCTCACCTCAATCCTGATAACCGGCTCCAGGGAGATGGCGACAGACACTGAGGACACTCAGAACTCATCACAGTGGAAATCCAGAGAATGCGGAGAGCCCAACACTAAAGTAGACTTACAACACACCTGCCAAGGTTCAGGGGAAATGTTAGAAGAGAAAGCAGAAAGATTGTAAGAGCCTCAGAGAAGGAGTACCCTGAGTTATTGTCCCTACCCAGAGACTGACTGAGGCCTTCATGACCTCACAGTGAACACCAATAACCTCAGGGAAGAGAGGATATAAGAGGATTACATGAGGGGAATATGCACAACACACAATTTGTTGATACAGCAAAGTTCATAATTAATTTATTTTATTTTATTTTTTAATATTTTTATTTATTTACTTGCAAGCAGAGAGAGATAGATACATAGATAGAAAGACAGAGAGAATGGATGTGCCAGGGCCTCCATCCACTGAAAATGAACTCCAGATGCACGTGCCCCCTTGTGCATCTGGTCGAACCAGGGTCCTTTGGCTTTGCAGGCAAATGCCTTAACTGCTAAGCCATCTCTCCAGCCCAATATATATTTTTTTAAAGTCTGAGGCCTGCCTGGAAATTTAATTTAAAATTTAATTTTTTTTAAAAAATATTTTATTTATTTATTTGCAAGGAGAGAAAGAGAGAGAATGGGTATGCCAGGGCCTCCAGCCATCGCAAATGAACTCCAGATACATGCACTACTTTGTGCATCTGACTTTACATGTGTACTAGGGAATCAAACCTGGGTCATTAGACTTTGCAGGCAAGCACCTTAACTGCTAAGCCATCTCTCTAGTCCCAAAATTTAATTTTGTTTTTTGTTTTTGAGGTAGGGTCTCACTCTAGTTTAGGATGACCTGGAATTCACTATTGTAGTCTCAGGGTTGCCTCAAACTCTCAGCAATCCTCCTACCTCTGCCTCCCGAGTGCTGGGCTTAAAGGCATGCAACACCATGCCTGGCCCAAAATTTAATTTTTATTTAAAAATATTTTTATTTATTTATTTGAGAGAGATAGAGACAGAGAAAGAGTCCAGGACCTGCAATTGCAAACAAACTCCAGATACATGTGCCACTTCGTGCATCTGGCTTTACGTGGGTACCAGGGAATCAAACCAGGGCCATTAGGCTTTGCAAGAAAATGTCTTTAACTACTGAGCCATCTTCCTAGCACCTGTTTTTTTTTTTTTTTTTTTAATAGAGTCTCATGTAGCTAAGGCTGGCCTTAAACTCTCTATATAGCTGAGGATGACCATGAACTTATCCTCCTGTCTTCATTTCCTGAGTGCTGGGATTATAGGGGTACACTACCACACTGGTTTATGTGTGCTTGGGGTTGAAATCAGGGCTTTATGCAAGCGGGGTACAGTTAACTAGTTTGCTAGGAATCTTATCTTTAATCATTGATAAACACTGAATTTTATCAGTTTTTAAATATGTTTTGAAATAATTCTATGGTTTTTTCTATAACTCTGCTAATGAAAATTCATTTTCAAATTTTTTTAGTGTTGAATTCTTTGGTGAAAGAACATGACTTCTGTGAAACTGGGTCTTTGGAGTTTGTTACGGTTTGTTCTATAGCTTGGTTCATTAGCATTGTGCTGAGGAGGTCCGTGTGTGCTTTAAACTTGGGTATATTCTCTAGGCAGGAGGAGTTTGGTTCTGTATCCTGGGATCTGTTCATTTCTGACTGGGGTTGAAGTCTTACTGACGATATTTTGTTTATTTGATGTTTCAGAGCTTGATAGATTAGTGCTATTTGTCTGATAGGGATTAAACAGTTTTATTTCTTCCTGGTTAATTGAGTCTTCAATGGGAAACTATATAAACATTTACAATATTGCTCCCATCTGGTTTGTCTAATATTAATACAGCTATGCCAGATTTCTCTGAGTTAATATTGCCTGTGTTTTGTTTTCTCCTTTGACTCTGAACTTTTCTAAGTTATTTTTTAAACTCATTTATGTATTTGCACATGTGTGTGTATATGGGTGTGCCAGGGTCTCTTGCTACTACAGTGGAATGCCTTTATGGCTTTTTTACTGGTGGCTGGGGAATTGAATCCAAGCTGGCAGGCTTTTTAAACAGCATCTTTAACGGCTGAGTGATCTCCTCAGATCTTTTCTAAGTCATTAAAATGGTATTATTGGTTTTGCTTACTGTGACAATCTTCATCTTGTTATTGTGATGACCTGTGTGTCTGATGTATTTCTACCATGCCGCCCAGAGTAGGGGCTCAGGAAACGAGCCATTGCCAACACTGGTCTTCACTGGGGTCTGCTAGAGTCAGAGGGCAGGGAAGGAAAACAAGAGCTCTTCTCAGGATGGGCACGTATGTCGTCACTCTTACCCTGTCTTCTGGAAGACCTACGAGGTATGGGTTTTCCTGAGAAAAGCATGGCGTTTCCAGAAAGGCTTGGCTGAGAAAACCCCGACTTCGTCTGAGGCCGCATACCTGTTTCCTAGAAACTAGATGTGAGTGAAACCCGCCTGGTGCCCAAGTCACAGCGTACATTTCCTGTTTTTCATCCACGAGCTAATAAAGTTATTTCCTTCGTGTGCTGTGGGGCTGAGCAGGAAGGCCTCACCACCTCAAGGCCTGAGGCCAGCTGTTATCCACCACTGAGCTCCAAGGGGAGGGCGGAAGTGGCCAGAGCTCCCCTGGGGAGAAACTTCCTCTCGGTCAACCCAGCACTGTCCACGAGGCTTCCCGGCACTCACAGCAGACTTGGTACATCAGCAACATCTCTACCCTCATGCTCTCAAGGGTCCGCTCCTGGCCTGGGAGTCTCCTGGATGTGTGACCAGCACCTCAAGTCCCACAAGTCCCCAACAGATCTTATGTTGCCTTGCCTATCTGTGTTTGTCCTGGTCCTCCTGGAGTCCCCACTGCTTTGTGTTGGTAGTTAGCAGCTCCATCACAATCAAGGACCTCCCTGTGCTTCCTACCTTGTTCCTGCCACTGTTCCCAGACTTCTTGGTCTGGGCTGAACTCACAGCAGTACGAGGAGACCTCTGGCCTGGCCACAGCTCTGTCTCTGACTTCTGGAAGCTTCTCCAGGGCAAATACAGGTCAGATTTATTGTGTTTCTGGTACCCCACTCCCGGTGTGACCTGAGAAGACGCTTAGGAAGAGTTTGTTGAACAAATGAATGAATCGAATTTGACTGAATTAGACCCTCTGGGTTCTTTTTCCATATTAACACCCTGTACCCGAGCTCCCCAGCTACTCTCTGCTGTGGTTTCTAGAACCCGCCTGCCTCTGGTATAGCTGTGTGTTGAGCTCGTGAAAGTTAGGCCTGGTTGACTCCTCCTTTTCCCCAACACCTGGCCAGGTCCCAGCTAGAATAAGTGTCAGAGAAAGGCCTACTGGGAAAGAAAGGGTAGAGGGTGCTGGAGTCACCAGAATGCCTTGAGCAGATGAAAGTGACACCTCTGTGAGGAAGAGGGCAAAGGAAATGGAACATTGGGCCCACCTGGATTGTGGGGTTTGTATATGCACGTGAATAGCAAAGTACACAGATCATAGCAGCCACTACTGTGACCCTCCCAAGCTCGCAGTTCAGTGGTATCAGGCAGCTTCCCACTATTGTACAGCCCGGTCAGACGCCAGCTCTAAATCTTCATTATCTCAAAGCCAAGACCCCTCTTTGGTTGTATGCCCCAGAAGAGCCAACTCCCTTCATCTGAGCCCCAACATCTTGTTTCCAAACCAGGGAGCATGTCACCTATCCCTGGGTGCCAGAGACTAAGTGAGGTACGGGGCCTCACTCTGGATCAGAGAGTAAGGAAGGCTGGTATAGGCTAGTCCCATATGGACACATGCTAAAAACAAGCTTAAATTCAGTAGCTATCATTGTGGTGCAATTGTAGTGAGGGCTTTTTTTAGGTAGGGTCTCACTCTAGCTCAGTTTGACCTGGAATTCACTATGTAGTCTCAGGATGGTCTCAAACTCACAGCGATTCTCCTACCTCTGCCTCCCGAGTGCTGGGATTAAAAGCATCACCACACCCGGCACTAGTGAGTTCTTAAGGGGAGGACTCCCTGCTGGCCTGGGAGCAAGGGTCCTGAGCAGTAACTCTGCTCTGCCACTAAGTGGCTGTGTGGCTTTGGGCAACCCCTTCCCTGTTCCTTCTGCTCCACTTTTTCTTAATCTTTCTCTCTCTCGTGTGTGTGTTCATGTACATGGCGGCATAGAGCACATGTGGGGGTTAGTGGACAACCTTGGGTGTCAGTCCTCACCTTCTAAGCTGAAACATGAATTTGACCCATGAACTTGGAGATTCCTATCTCACAGTAGGAGCCCTAGGATTACTACAGCACCAGCATTCAGTTTTATGTGGGTTCTGAGGATCTAAACTCAGCTCCTCCTGCTTGCTCAGCAAGCCCTTTACCCACCGAGACCCCAGACCATGTTTGGTTTCTTGCTGGTGCACAGAGTAGGTGTCCAAGGGGGACTTCCACTCAGTGTCCAAAGCCCCTTGTCCATCACCATCACCAATTCGCCTCTGTACATCACTTGGACAGAGAAACTTGCCTGTGTGTGAGGGAGCTGGATGCTTCCAGTGCCTTCCACTCCTCAACTATTATCTACCAGGTAACAAGGTCTTGAACATTGAGATCCTGGCTTGAGTTCCATGTATGCATTTGTTCATTCAGTCATGTGCTCGCTCACTCCTCATACACTTAGTCACCTCTTTTCTGTGCCAGACTGTGTTGACACACAAGTACACACACACAAGTGCGCACACACAGAGGACGCGGGTAGACTGGGGTGACAATTTCACATATGTGGAGACTGAGGTTTTGAGAAATTACATACTTCTCCAAGAGCACGCTGCTCAGGTGGCAAGGTCAAGGTCTGGCTCCCTGTCCAGGTAGCAGGGATCTCTACCACACTTCATGGTCACATAGCCTCTCTCCTTCTCTGAGTACCTTCTAGCCCTTCCTTTTCCTCTCCACAGTCTTGCTCTTTGATCTCTTCTAGATTTCCCCCTAGAACCACACAGCTAGAACTCTTCATCATTCTCCTGGGACAAGCCATGGAGGTGGCGGGGGGCGGGGGGGAAGGGGGGAGGGCGGGACTTGCTGGTGCAATCCCGGGAAAGGTGACTGGGAAATTCCCACAGCTTCCAGACTTCTCCCTGGCCAGGCCCACTGCTCCACCCTGAGGTGTGGTGTTGGGGGACAAGGCTTCTTTGTTCCAATGTCTGTCTCCACCTGATCCCGCAGAAGCAGCCTGGGTTTGGGGCTGACTGGCAGATTTGCTCACCAGATGTGGTCTGTTGCGCTTGCCTGCATGACAGATTCACCAGAGAATTTACCAAAACTCTAATTGCCAGAGCCCCACTCTGGATCAGTTAAGCCCGTATTTTAGGACAGTTCATTATGGGATTCTGTGTGTGGTCATGTCCATCTTAATGGGACCCTAATGTGAGCCTTGGTTCACAGTAGAGGAGTTGGGGGGCCTGGATGGTAATTTGGATTGACTCTCAATCCTCCTCACACCTTCAATATATGTTGAAGCCTTAATCCCCAGTATACCTTGGGACATGGCACTGTATTTGGAGATAGAGTTGTTGTTTTCTTCTTTTTTTTTTTTTTTTTTTTGTTGTTGTTTGTTTGTTTGTTTTTTTTGGTTTTTCGAGGTAGGGTCTCACTCTGGTCCAGGCTGACCTGGAATTAGCTATGTAGTTTCAGGGTGGCCTTGAACTCATGGCAATCCTCCTACCTCTGCCTCCCCAGTGCTGGGATTAAAGGCGAGTGCCACCACGCCCGGCTGTTGTTGTTGTTTTTTTAAATAATTATTTTATTCTTTTTTTGAGTCAGGGTCTCACTGTGTAGCCCAAATTAGCCTGGAATTCGCCATCTTTTTACCTCTGCCTCCCCCAGTGCTGGAATCACAGGCAAGTGTCTTCACACCCAGTTCAGACACAGGGTCTTCACGGAGCTAATCAAGTTAGAGTGAGGTCATTAGGCTGAGTCCTAACCAGTAAAACTGGTGTTGTTATCAAAAGGGGAAATTTGGGGACAGACACACAAGGGGGAAAACTGTGGGAAGAGAAGGCAGAGACCAACCCTGGAGCAGCCCCAGTGGGGCTAAGGGAGGGGCCCAGAGCAGATGTACCTAGCAGCCTCACTCCCCCCACCCCATTCCAGTTTCAGGACTGTGAGACAACACATTTCTGTGGTCGAAGCCGCCCAGTCTGTGTATTTTGTTGCAACCACCAAGAAAACATTCACCCCCTTTCTCCACACCAGCAATGCCAAGGCAGGGAGGTGACTTTTCCCGAGGGACTCGGAGCACTTCAGTGGCTGCCGCCTCTGTCTTCTCTGCCTCCTCCTCACCTCCAAGGCACCCACCTGCTAGCCCACATTTAGGCCAACCCTCAGAGGCTCTCACACCGACAGCTTGTTATGAACCCTTCGGGCACATCATGCTCCAAGCATCTGGGCTCGGCGGCTAAACAAAGGAGGTTAGGGGCCTGCTGGAGATGGAAGTGCTGGGGCACAGGAAATGTGGAGCAGTGGCGTTCGAACTAGTTCTTGGAGATGCTGGCCCTTGTGACCACTCTTGCCAGGCTCTCCCTCAGCCTTGCTTTCTTTGTACCCCATTTCCCCTGGGTTCATTTTTTAAAAATTTTTTATTTTAGTTTATTTTTATTTTATTGAGAGAGAGCCTGGCGTGGTGGCTCACACCTTTAATCCTAGCTCTTGGGAGGCAGAGGTAGGAGGATTGCTATGTGTTTGAGGCCACCCTGAGACTACATAGTTAATTCCAGGTCAGCCTGGGCCACAGTGAGACCCTACGTTGAAAAACCAAAACAAACAAACAAAAACAAAAATGAAAGAGGGAGAGAAAATGGGTGCGCCAGGCCTCCAGCCAGTGCAAACGAACTCCAGATGCATACGCTTACATAGGTTCTGGGGAGTCGAACCTGGGTCCTTAGGCTTTGGAGGCAAGGGCCTTAACCTCTACGCCATCCTGCACACCAGCCCTGCATGCACCCAGCTAATGATACCACTCTCCTGCCACTCGGCCATTCAAACCAGACACAGACCTCCCTCCCCTCCTCCCCCCCCCACAGAAGCCAGATGTCTTCCAGCCTTCTGCTCACCTTACCCTTTCCTGGGAGCTGGGGATGCTCTGTCCAGCAGTGCAGATGGCCTGGCTCAGCCCCTCTCACATCAGGAAGATGCCCTGGCTTGCCTTGGTGACTGTGGGTCAGTTCCATTTCTAATCGGCTGTGTCTTCCGTCCCTGTACCCTTGCTACTGGTGGCTCCAACACAGAGCCTATGGTTGGGTCCTGAGTTCTTAAACCCAGCCCCTCTTTTGTGTTCCAAATGCTGTGGTTCTCCTGTAGGCCTTTCCCTGACTTGTCCCATGAGAACCAGCAGGAAGCTGAGAGTGACCAGAGAACCAAGTCCCATCCCTTTCTAGGTTAGCTGATGGGTATGACTGAGGTGGGTGTACAGGAGGTGGGCTGTAGGGGTGAAGTGGACCAGACGGGAATGTCTGCGGCCCTGGGAAGATGTACAAGTCAAGCGGTCCACCCTAGGCCTCAGGAGACCCTCTTCTCCCAAGGTCCCTCTGGGGCCTTTTCCTCCGGTGGCCTTCTGCAGGAGACCAGCACCCCTGCCTGTGGGGGGGTCCCATTGTGCTCAATCTGTCCCTTCTTCTAGCTGAACCACAGAGGGCTGGAGCTATAGATCTCTGCTATACCAGTTCTCATGGACTTCCAGGGGTCCTGGAGGCTTGATGGGGGTAGGAGGAAGATCTAGTTATCTTTTCTAAACTGGAACATTCTCGAGCCTTACTACTGCTAGCCTCTGGCCTCTGATCTCTGGCCTCTGACATGCTCCAGGCCAGACCAGCACAGGTCCTGGGAACAGGATCTCTGGCCAGAGAACTTCACTTGGCTTGAAGTCAATCAGGGGGCCAGAGGTGCCCTTGATTTTATGTAGTTTCCCTCCACATAAGGATCAATTTCCCTCTGTTCAGGTTGAGTGGTCTTTGCCATCTCTGTGATGTGTGTACTTGTATACACATATACGTGTGTGTGCTCATAGGCTGGCGAGTGGGGCTGGAGGAGAAAGGCTCCATTCTAAGTGGGGCCACCAGGCACCACCTGTCACAACATTACAGGGCAAAGTGAAGGAGTGACCACGTGCCAGCCCACCACCTCTGACGGCCCACTTAAGTCCCTGTGAAGGAAGGATGGAGGAAGGCCCCTCCTGGATGCACCATGCTTTATGTGGCTTACTCGGTAAGCCCAGGAGTCAGTGAGTTCAGCAATGCTGGAGTCGAGTGGGGCACATCTCGGTACTGGGGACTGACTAAGCTCCCACCTTGATGTGTGATTTTGGAAGTCATCTGACTTCTCTGAGTTGGCTCCTTTGTCTACTTAAGAAGAATAATGGAAAGATGGCTTAGCAGTTAAAGCACTTGCCTGCAAAGCCTAAGGACTCATGTTCAACTTTCCAGGTCCCATGTAAACCCCACACACAGTGGTGCAATGTCACACACGTGCGCAAGGGGTACATGCATCTGGAGTTCAGTTGCAGTGGCTGGAGGTTCTGGTGTGCCAATTCTCTCTCTCATATTAAAAAAAAAAAAAAAAGGCCAGTCTGTTGGGCTTGCTTCAAAAAAATAAAAATAAAAATAAAATAAAAAGGATAATGGGGCTGGAAAGATGGCTTAGCAGTTAAGGTGCTTGTCTGCAAAGCCAAAGGACCCAGGTTCAATTCCCCAGGACTCACAGATGCCAAGGTGGTGCATGCATCTGGAGTTCGTTTGCAGCAGCTGGAGACTCTAGTGTGCCCATTCTCCTCCTCCTCTTTTTCTCTCAAATAAATAAATTAAAATTAAATTTTTTTTTAAAAAAGGATAATGGCTCATGGTCTTGCTGGGAGGTTTAAAAGGCACAGGGTAGTCGGAACCTAGAGCCCCCTTGTTACCTCTGCAGCTCCAGCCCAGGTGGCTCTGAACAGAGCTTGCTTGCCCTGTGCCTTTCCAGGAAGCCAGCATCCACAGATTTTTATAACTATGCCATCCAAAATAGTCAGTAGCCAGATGTGACTGTTGTGTGTTGAAACAGCTTGTCTGAACTGGAAATATAACATGTGCATGGTGTGTCCAGACAATCCAAAAAAGAATGCAGCATATTTCACAAATAATGTTTAATATTGAGTCCATGTTGAAGTGACTTTTCTTTGCATGTTAGGCTAAGCAAAATATGTTACAATTAAGTGCATCTATTATTATTTTCCAGCTGTGGCTACTGGAGAAATAGAAGCACACGTATGCTTGTGTGGAGCCATACTTCAGAAAGGTCATTTTCCAGACAACTTGGTGGCTGTTTGCAAGATATTGCCAGCAAGCCACAGAAAGGAAGACTGCTTCCCCAGGGCTGCAGAGCCCACTTCCTGCAGCTTTCCTCCCTCCCCTCCACACACAGCCCTCACCTCCCAGGGTATCAGACCTCGCCCAGGGACTGCCATCCCTCTAAATGATTGGCAAGGCCAGCTCCAGCCAGTGGGGATCTCAAAGCTGTGTGGGAATCTCCCCAGTCTCACTTTCTCCCTCCCAGCCAAGCCCAGGGTTGTGGCTTCCTGGCTCAGGGCTTGAGTCAACTGCAAGGAATCCTCTGTCCTCTTAGGAGAGTCTGGGCTAACAGGCAGGCCCTGGGACGCTGACACTCACAGTGGATGCAGGCTTGGTGTCCTTAGGCATGTGGCTGGGGAAGGCCCACCTCGCTGCACTGCATTTTCTCACCTGTGAATCAAGAATAATCTTTGTACCTACCTCTGGGTCTAGGAGGCAACATGACATTGTGGAGGCATAGCACTTGGGTTAAGGTGGATGGTTGCAGGACCTGAGCTGGGATGTGCCTTTTGGCCACAGCCTCACTCACTCAGCCAATCCTGGGAGAGATGGGTGTGCAGGCTGGAAGAGGAGAGGAGAGGAGAGATGGTGGCTTGTGGCTCCTTTTCAGGTCTTGGGCTGTGCATGGCTGACTCTTAGCCGTGCTTTTTCAGAGGCAGGGGTGAGAGGGACATAGAGGCTCCTCCAGGCCTCTATGTTGATATCCAGGCCACCTGCCTGTACTTTCTGGACCTCTAAGACCAAGAGGGTGTCAGGTGGCAACAGATCTAAAATACCTTGTGAAAGGAACCATTAAGTGGTTTGAGCTTTCAAAAGAAAGTGTCCTTCCAGGTGTGGCTGTACCCACCTGTGATCTCAAGCACCCTGGAGGCTGAGGTAAAGGCATTGCTTTGAGTTTAAGGCCAGCCTGGGCTACATCTTGAGACCCCCATCTCAAAGGAAAATACTCACAACCCATGTCTTAAACTACTGTCCCCACACAGACCTCAAGTCAAGGACAAGGGTGTGGGTACTTCACCCAGGGGGGACACCGGAAAACAGTGAGGAACAGACAAGTTGGCTGAGGAGGGCAGAACGCAGGAGGACAAGCTTTGCTGTGTGGGTTCCTGCAGTGGGCACCGTCATGGTGATGCGCTGAACCCCAAGGAGCTAGCTTTGAATGTTGGCCAGCAAGAGGAACTTGGAGGAACATGGGAGTTTCGTAGTTTCCTTTTCTAGGTAGAGAAATAGGGTTAGAGGAGCCCCGAGGCAAAAGGCCATTTCTGTCTGATGTGTCCCAAGATGGTGGAGAGGGCCGGTTACTTTCTGATTCTTTGCATGGGTGAATTTTCCTGCAAATGGGCTCTTTTGGCGAACTCCTGGTGGGTTTGTCTGGTGGGCTGTTTGAGATGTGCAAAGTTCAAGATGTCCTATGGACTAAATGGCACCTTCATCTTTGTTGGAGCTGATTAACATGTAGAACTGGAGAGATGGAGGGATGGAGGGGGGAGAGGGTGTTTCCCCCATTCAAAAGAGCCCAGTTCCCAGAGGAGAAGCGGATTCCCCTTCCAGATCCCCTCCTCTGTTCCTCTAGCTCTTGCTTTCACTTTAAATAAATAAAATCTTGCACTGCTTGAATCTTGTACTTTTTCCTGCCCTTTAATTCTTTTTGTTTTGTTTTTGTTTTTTCGAGGTAGGTTCTCACTATAGCTCAGGCTGACCTGGAATTCACCATGTAGTCTCAGAGTGGCCTTGAACTCATGGCAATCCTCCTACCTCTGCCTCCTGAGTGCTGGGATTAAAGGCGTGTGCCACCACGCCCAGCTTCTGCCCTTTAATTCTTTAATAGAGGAGGAGAAAATGAACCTGGCCCCTAAACAATAAAAGATTGACTTAGTAAAGTATGATGCATTAAGATAGACCATCTGGGGGCCTGAGGAGAGGGCTCAGCGGTTAAAGGCATTTGCTTGCTAAGCCTGCCAGCCAGAGTTCAAGTCCCCAGCCACCCACATAAAATCAAATGGGTATTTTTTGCTGCTGCAGCAGCTAGACCATGGTGCGTGCGCACACGCATGCACACACGTGCAAAAAAAATCACACACAGTGCAAATAAATTAAAAATGAAAAGATCATTTGAGGGTGGGGAGCACAAAGACCTGAGTTCAATCCCTAAAATGCATGGGCACACGGGTGGAAAATGGGCTCAGCAGCTAAGTGTGCTTCTTGTGCAAATTTAAGGGCTGAAGGGAACCTGAGACCATCTGATTTGGAATCTCCAGGACCTATGTAAAAACATCTGGGCATAGTCATGTGTGTCTGTAATCCCAGTCCTACAGGAAGCAAAGACTAGAGGATCACGAGGGCTCACAAAATCAGTAAGAGGCTCTGTTGCAAGGAAAAACAGGTGAGTGAGTGAGCGAGTGACAGATAGACTGGAAAACCCAGTGTTTTCTGGCTGCTGCAGGCAAGCCCATGTGGTGCCACAGGAGAGCACACAGGGTGCTGAATCAGCACATATATGCTCGAATACCACATTTACTATGTACATGTGCACGCGCGCGCACACACACACACACACACACACACACACACACACACACACAAAGTAGGTGTTTGGACAATTGTTTGTAAACCCAGCACTGAGGAGGTAGAGACACATGGATCTCTGGTGCTTATCGGCCAGATAGATTAACCTAATCCAGGCTAATGAGAAACCTTGTCTCAAGAAAAGGAGTGGTCCCTGGGAGGAATGATGCCTAGGGTTGCCTCTGGCCTCCACACACACGTGCACCTGAACATACATAAACACTCATAGAAATACATGCACATGGGTTGGAGAGATAGCTTAGTGGTTAAGGCATTTACCTGCAAAACCAAGGGACCCAGGTTCAACTCTCCAGGACCCACGTAAGCCAGATGCACAAGGTGGCACATACATCTGGAGTTCCTTTGCAGTGGCTGGAGGCCCTGGCACTCCCATTCTTTCTAGCTGCCTTTCTTCTCTCTCTCTCTGTCTCTCTCTCTCTCTCCAATAAATAAATAGAATATTAACCACAAAAAGCCTCCTTTAGGGCTGGAGAGATGGGTCACTGGTTAAGGCACTTGCCTGCAAAGCCAAAGGACCCAGGTTCAATTCTCCAGGACCCACGTAAGCCAGATGCACATGGTGGACCATGTGTCTGGAGTTTGTTTGCAGTGGCTAGAGGCCCTGGCGTGTTCATCCTCTCTTTCTTTCTCTCTCAAATAAATAAATAAAAATAAAAATAAAGAAATGCACACACACACACACACACACACACACATACCCCACACCACACCACAACTATTCTATAGTCCCCAATGAAGACTATGACACCAGGGAAGAGAGTTGAGGAAGGAGTGTTGAAACATGGCCTGTGCACACAAGCTTCCAGAGAAGCAGAATCAGGAGGTCAATGTTGAGAGGTGCTGAGAGGACCTGGCTTAGTGGTGGTGGGGGCTATCTGGGTCCTTCCCCTGCCATCAGAGGTCAGGTGGCCTGGGCAAGAGGCTACTTCTTTCCTGCACTCCTGGGTGTGGGTACTGGACTGACACACAGCAGCCCTTCCCTTCCTTCTTCCCTCCCGGGCCTCCTAGGGCTGGGACAAGGCCCGACACATGGATCCCATCAGTGACCTCACTATGACTGGTCATCACCAGACTTTCCCTAGCTTGGCAAGAGCATCTCACGGTGGATGTGGGATTTGCACCCCCCACCCCCACCAGCACTGACAGAGGCAAAGGAAGAAGAGAATCAGGCTGTGATTGGCTGTGTCTCCTTGGGCAAGGCCCTGCCTCTCTTGGAGGACCTCTGGCCTCCTTTACCTCTGACATGGCAAGTGTGTGATAAGTAGGCCAAAAGTTTCAGTCCATTCTGGCTGCTTTAACACAATACCAGAATCCGGGAGGTTTACGAAACAACAGCAATTCTCTCTGGCAGTTCTGGAGCCTGGCAATCTAAGATCAAGGGTGCCCACTTTCTCACAGGTGGACCCTCCTTACTGTGTCAAGTGACAGAAGGACTGGCTAATTCTATGCAATTATTTAAAAAATATTTTTATTCATTTATTTGCAAGTAGAGAGAGATAAAGAGAGAGAGAGAGAGAATGAGAGAATGGGCACACCAAGGCCTCCATCCACCACAAAGGAACTCTGGATGCAAGCACCACTTTTTGCATCTGACTCTGGGGAATCAAACTCAGGTCATTAGGCTTTTCGGACAAGCACCTTAACCACTGAGCATCTCTTCAGTCCCTCTGTAATTATTTTTATAAAGGCATGAATCTGATCGAATCTAGTCACCCCCTAAAGGCCACTGCTCCTCAAACCATCCATCATCTTCAGGGTTAGGATTTCAGCATAGGAAGCTGGTGTGGTGGGGATTGGGGGTGCTGGGGATGTAGCTCAGTGGTTGATGAATGATGGGATGGGTGGATAAGGGCCAGTGTTCGTGGGTATTTGGTCTTCAGTGCAGACAGGTTCTGCCAATGGCCCAGGACCCACAGCTGCACAGGCTGGATGGGCTTAGTGATCTGCAAGCCCAGCCTCCACAGCGGAAGGGCCTGGGCTTGGGAGGGCAGGCAGGCAGGCGTGAGGCGGCAGGAGAACAGAGGCCAGGTGTCAGAACAGGAACTGTGTTCCAAGAGCTGGCAGTGAACCTGGGCTGGGCCAGGGGACAAGAGCCATCTCTTGTGCTGCGAGCGAGCGAGACTGCACAGGACTGCTGGCTGTGGTGGGGACCCCCCAGCCAGGGCTGAGTGACAGAGTCTGCTTGAGCCGTTGATGCTGTTTGTCCCTGACACTGTCCTTCTCTTTCCAACCTCCCTCCCTCCCTCTTTTTCTCCTTGCTGTCTCTCTCCTCTGTGGAGTCTCATCTTGGACTTTGGGCTCTCCAGCTGTCTCTGCCCCTCTCAGTGCCTTTCTGTCCCCACTTTACTTCCATGGATGTCGCTGGGTCTGACAGATCTCCTGCACGCACCAATCTCTCTCTCTCTCTCTGTCTCTCTCTCTCTCTCGCTTTGCTGATCCTATGACATGCTCTGCTGGGCCTAGCTATCTGTCTCTGTTGCCTTCAGTCTCTTCTAGTTTCTGTCTTATTGTTTCTCCCTCCCTCCCTCCGTTCTTTCTCCCTTCCCTCCCCTCTTTCCATGCCTCCCCCCCCCCCCGCACCTCTGGTAGCAATTATTCTGTGCTAACGTGGAATTCTCCAGGGCCCAGACAGAGCCATATGAAGATCAGATGGTGACAGATTCCTCTGGAAACTAGATACTTTTGGGCAAGGGAGTGGGGGTACCTGGAGAGAGCCCAGCCCACCCAAAAGCATAGATGCACATGCTGTGGCTACTCTTGGGTCCTGGAGCCAAAGCTTGTGGGAGCAGCTTGGGTTTCATCCGGGTTCTTCAGCCTACAGATCTGGAGTAGCAATGTGCTTCTAGGGCTGAGTCAGGCTCTCCCGTGGCCAGGCTGGGGGCAGAGCAGAGATACTGGAAATCAAGTCCTCAGGCCCCAGTTCTTGGTGGTGGAAATCTCCATGATCCACCCATGACCTCAAGGTCATCAAAGACTGGAAAATAGACCAGAAGGCCCGAGTCTGAATTCAGGCTTTGCTCCCACGAGTGGGAACCAGACAGTCTGGTTCCAGGCCCAACTCTACCACTTCCTGGCTGTGTGACCTGAGCTAGGTTACTTAGCTTCTCAGTGTTTTTTTGCCTGAAAGGCAAAAAAAAAAAAGAAAGAAAGAAAAGAAAGAAAGAAAGAAAGAAAGAAAGAAAGAAAGAAAGAAAGAAAAAGAAATACAAGTAGCACCTCCCCCAGGGTTGATGGGACACTCATGAATGATCATGCACAAAGCTGCCACAGGGCCTGGCTGGGAGAGCATTCAAGCTTATGTGGGATCTGAAGAGTCGAACATGGGTATTTGGGCTTTGCAAGCAAGCGCCTTAACTGCTAAGCCATTTCTCCAGCCCTAAGGCCTTTTTAAAAAAAGTTGTGCTTGAGAGCTGGGTGTAGTGAGTCATGACTATAATCCCAGCACTCAGGAGGCTGAGAAGGGAGGATGGTTGTGAGTTCAATGCCAGCCTGGGCTGCCGTGAGTTCTAGGTCAACTGGGGCTAGAGTAAGACCCTACCTCAACCCTCTCACACAATGCTTTTTAGAATCGAACCCAGGTTGTTGGGCACTACAGGCAAGTGCCTTAATGGCTGAGCCATCTCTCCATGCACCCCCCCACTTTTTTTTGGAGACAGAGTCTCACTCTGTAGTCCATGTTATAGAATTCACTATGGTTTCAATCTCATAGGAATCCTCCTGCCTCAGCCTCTGAAGTGCTGGGATTATACGCATGAGCCATCACACCTAGCATCAGCATTGTATTTATTTATTTATTTATTTATTTATTTATTTATTTAAGAGAGAGAGGGAGAGAAAAAAAGCAGAGAGAGAGGGGCAGATAGAGAATGGGTGCACCAGGGCCTCCAGCCACTGCAAACAAACTCCACACGCATGCGCCACCTTGTGCATCTGGCTTATGTGGGTCCTGGGGAATTGAACCTAGGTCCTTTGGCTTTACTGCCAAGCACCTTAACCGCTAAGCCATTTCTCCAGTCCAGATTGTTTCTTTAGCATTACTTTTTGAACAAAAATAGAATAAAACAAACTACATAAATATATATATACACATACACATATATTCAGTTTTATTGTGCATAGGTATGTTTACAATGGGTTGTAAAATATAAACACTTTCTTACAGTGAGGTGAAACAAATAAAAATTTAGGGCTGGAGAGATGGCTCAGCAGTTATAGGTGCTTACTTACAAAGCCTGATGGCCTGGGCTGAATCCCCCAGTACCCATGTAATGCCAGATGCACAGATTCTCTCTCTCTCTCTCTCTGTGCCTCTTTATCTCTTTCAAATAAATAAATCAATAATACATATTAAAAAATAAGTAACAGATAAAGACGTAAGTGCTCATTGGAACAGTGATGTGATATGCGGCCATTAAGATGCTGTTTGCAGCGTGGCTGTGAATGAGGTATTATGGTCTGGATGTTGCTCGTCCCAAAGGTTCAGGTGCTGGAGGCTTGGTCCCCAGGGTGGTGATGTGAGAGCAGGTGGAACCTGCTGGGAGACCCTTAGGTCATTGGCTACCTGTTCTTGAAAGGGATTAAGACAGCTTTCCTGTGACCTCTCCTTTGTACTCGAGAGCTTTGTTATGAAAGTCTGAGCCAGGCCCACCCAATGCTCCTGCTTCTTGTTCAGGATGTGATCTTTCCACAGCACATCCATCTTCCACCATACTCACAATACCATTGCCAGTCTCACTGCTGCTGCTTACACCTCATTCAGCCTCTGAAACTGTGGGTGATCAAGTCCCTTTTCTTGGTTAGTAACCTCCCTCAGATATTTTGTTATAGTGACCGAAGGATGACTAATATATGTGGGAAAGTGTTAGGTAAAGTAACGGAATAGGGGGCTGGGGAGATAGTTTGAGGTTAAGAGCATTTGTTTAAGTATGAGAGTCTGGGAGGGCCTGAGACTGTGCAAGTTTGACTCCACAGAACCCACAGAAAAATTTGGGCATGGCCACACACATCTATAATCCCAGTCTCAGGTGGATGGAGACCGGAGAATTGCTGGCACTCGCTACTCAAAAATGACAGCTCCAGGCGGGCGTGGTCTTGCATACCTTTAATCCCAGCATTTGGGAGGCAGAGGTAGGAGGATCACCATGAGTTCAAGGCTACCCTGAGACTACATAGTGAATTCCAGGTCAGCCTGGGCTAGAGTGAGACTCTACCTCGAAAAACAAAACAAAACAAAAAGAACAAGTCATCTTTTACATGCTTTTGGGCCCTCGCAGCCTACGCAACAATGGTTCTTGGCCATGTTCACAACCCCTTGGGATCTCTGGTAGTCTTTCTCCCACTTGGCTCTTGTGTCATTTAGATCCAAGGTCCCTCAACGTGCCATACATTATTGCATCTTTGCCTGACATGTCATCCCCAGTGGGCTGGCTCAGGATTCTATCTTTTGCCCAAGAGCCAGCCCCAGGCCACCCATCCATGAAGCCTGATTTGATTCTGAAGTCGTTCATTATGCACTCTACAGTGACAATTCATTAAGCACCTCTTCCGGGCTGAGAATCCAAGGTCTACAAAACAGTGAACCAACACATAGCGCCCCTCCCCTGGGACCTGGCAGACCAACGCGGAAGACACTGATGTTCTAGGGGGAGGCCTTACTTCATCCACCCACAGGTGTTTGGACACTGACAAAATGGATTTTCTAGAGAAATTGCTCTTTGGAGCAGGTGCCTCTGAGCCCGAGCTCCAAGCACAGGTCAGACCATGCCCAGAGGAGGGACTATAGTCAGTGGTTGGCATCTGAGAACAGTTCAGGAATTCACCCAAGTCACATTCTTGGGCATAGAGAAAGAATAGCCCTAAATTCAGACTGAAGTGTCCTGAGTATCTCGGCTAGTTCTAGACCGAGCCTGGCACTCAGAGCTCCATCTTACGCTCAGATAGGTCCCGAGGAGACTCATCCTGCCCACCCCCAAGGGGAAGAAACTGGATGGGCCCCCTCCATCTGGCAGGAACTACTTCCACCTCCCAGTGTTACTATATTTAGCTATCTGCTGTGACCATGCAGCTCTCAATTCTCCTCTCCTCTCTGTGGCCAGCGGAATTGGCCAGCAGCTTTGATGGCCTGTTTTCCCAGGCCCTGAACTTGCTTCCCAGTGCCTCAGCATCTCCACAGGAGGTTTCCTAAATTGGGAGAATCTGCATCTCAAAAGAGCAACATCAGCCCTTGGCAAGAAGCGGACAGCCACCAGGATGAAGGGACAGTGCTGCCTGGGCACCTTGGATGGGAAAGAGGCCTAGCCCTTCCTCTCCCATATCTCCCACATCAGCCACACTATTGTAACATGTCCCTGACAAACTGCTCCCCTTGGAAACAGCTTAACCCACCTTACGCTCCCCACAAGGCTTTCTGTCCCTATAAACACCTAACCAGACTCTACCTGCACAGTCCATTCAATGCTGCCTTGGCCTCAAAGGCACTCTGGATGCCCTGGGTCCAGGGCACACACCAAGCTCCAGTTCACTGGGCTGGTCCAGGTCTGTTCATCAGGCTTCAGCTTGTTCTAAAGTCCCCAGCCCCAGCCCCAGCATGCTATATGACGTTGGGGATGTTACTCATGTCTGGCCTGCTGGGTCCCTGCTTGGGAATATAGTTTTCTTTCATGACCTCTATACACTCTCCCGGTGGTCTGGGCCTGGAGGCTCTAGGGTTGAGATAGCAGAATTTGCCCAACCCTAGGGCAACTAGAGGTATTGCTCTCTGCTCTTGTCCCCTCAGTGTCCAACTCAGGACTCACAGTGTGCACAGTGAGGCAGATGCTATAGCAAGGCTGGCTTCCAAACAGGGGCAGCTTCTCACAGGACAAGCTCACGCTCCTGCTGTGGGAAGCTATTGACCATGTGGCTCCAGATGCTCTGTTTGCCCCACCACAGTGTTTCAGCTTGGCTGCTTTAGCAGGAGATGGGCCCTATAGCTCCATGGAGGCCACCAGGGCCCTAGGAGGACATGGGAGCACCCAGGAGGGGGTTCTGGAGCACTGAGGATGGGGTTCTGGCAAGCAGCAGATTCCAGAAGAATGTCAGGCCTCACTAGAATGATGAGGTCCCAAGAGCCATCTGAGGAGCCATCGGAGGCCCTGGCAGGAATCCACCATTTACAAGGGCCTGTAAGAGGCCCTCAAAACCAGACTGTATGCCCCCAGGGACAAGGGCACTATGCGTTCAATAGACTGGCTTTACCCAAGCTCCGTGCTTGGTGCCGGAGTATGACAGAGATCAAACCCACATGGTGCTCACATTCCAGTGGAGGGAAATGAACAAATAAACAAAATCATCATATTCCGGGGAGGGTAAGGGCTGTGCGGAAAAATAAAGTGAGGCAAAGCAACTGCAGGAAAGCTGGGAGTGGGGACTATTTTAAGCATGCCAGCCTGGAAGGCGTCTCCCTAGGAACTGACATTCAAGCCAAGAAGTGAAGGATGTGTGTGTGTGTGGTGGGGGTGGTTTCAGGCAGCAAAATCACTTGTGCAAAGGTCCTGAGACAGGAGAATGCCAGTCACTGAGCAAGTGACTATGATTGCAGCAGGGAGAGGCTGATAGAGTCAGCGAATAACAGGGGCAGAGGCAGCCCATGCCGAGCAGTAGCTTTTAATTTTTGAAATATTTTTTTATTTATTTGAGGGGAGAGAGAGAGAGAGAGAGAGAGAGAGAGAGAGAATAGACACACCAGAGCCTCCAGCCATTGCAAAGAACTGCAGACGCACACGCCACCTTCTGCAGCTGACTTACATGGGTCCTGGGGAATCGAACTTTGGTCCTTTGGCTTTGCAGGCAAGTGCCTTAACTGCTAAGCTATCTCTCTAGTCAAAGAAAAATGAAATTCTTAAAGTGAGAGGTTTCAGTGTGTTTTGAATGAAATTTGTCAAAAATATTTCAAAAGTAATTCCTTCTGATTAGTTTCTAATAACAAACTATCAGCTAAACTGAATTTCAACAACAACAACAAAAATATTGCTGGGCCCGGAACTGTAAGCCTTTATCAAACATACAAACAAAACCAAACAACAAAAAAGTGAAAAGCAGAATGGAATTTAGTACTAGATTCTCAAATAAGTATACTACATCATTAAACCAAGATTTTTAAATTTTATTTTAGAGAGAGAGAGACAATTGGAGTGCCAGAACCTCAGCCATTGCAATCAAACTCCAGAGGCTTGCGCCACCTAGTGGACATGTGCCACTTTGTGCTTGGTTTACCTTTATGTGTCTGGCTTATGTGGGATCTGGAGAGTTGAACTTGGGTCCTTGGGCTTTGCAGGCTAGTACCTTACCCTTTAAGCCATCTCTCCAACCCTAAACCAAAATTTTATTTAAACATAAATCATGGGGCTGGAGATGTAGATTAGCAGTATAGTGCATGCCTAGCTCGCCAGTACTACAAACAAATATATAATCAAAGACCCTACCTCAAAAAAAAAACAATAAATAAATAAATAAATAAATAAATAAATAAATAAAATGAAGCCTGCTGGGCTGGGGCTCACTGGAAGAGTGCTTGAATAGCAAGCATGAGGTCTTGGTGTCAATCCCCAACACTGCATAAATTGTGTGTGGTGGTGCATGCTTGTAATCCCAGCATTCAGGAGGTAGAAGTAAATGATCAGAAGTTCAAGGTCATCGTTGGCTATTTAATAAGTTCAAGCTCCATCCTGGGCTACAGGAGATCCTCTCTGAGAAGAGGAGGAGGAAAAGGAAAAGAAGAATGCTCCTCATAAGTTTTCATAGTAATATATTACTTGAAAACAAGAAACTTTCAAATAAAATAAAATAACAGCTTTATAAGTGATGATATTTACTTTTTCATTCATTCTTTTTTTTTTTTTTTTTTTGGTTTTGCAAGGTAGGGTCTCACTGTGGTCCAGGCTGACCTGGAATTAACTATGTAGTCTCAGGGTGGCCTCGAACTCTCGGCGATCCTCCTATCTCTGCCTCCCAAGTGCTGGGATTAAAGGCATGCACCACCACGCCCAGCTTTCATTCTTTTTCAGTGTCTATTTTGGTGTGTGTATGTGTTATGCATGTGTTTATATATGCACAATGGAAGGGGAGGAGCTTGGGGGGGGAGTTCAGTTTTAGGTGTGTCTGTATCTGTTGAAGACCCCTGCTAGAGAAATTGGCAGATTTGAGGATTGAGAGGATGAGAGAGAGAGAGAGAGAGAGAAAGAGAGAGAGAACAGGGCCCAACTTCCGCTTTTTCTCTGGGGTTAAAATGTGTTCTAAGGCCTCCTTTTTTTTTTTTTTTTTTTTTTTTTCTGGAGTAGGGTCTCACTCTAGCTCAGGCTGACCTGGAATTCACTATGTAGTCTTAGACTGGCCTCGAACTCATGGCAACCCACCTACCTTTGCCTTCCAATTAAAGGCATTAATTAAAGGAATTAAAGGCATGTGCCACCATGCCTGGCTCAAGGCCTCCTTTAAAACAAATCTGTTTTCTTTAATTTATTTTATTTATTTGAAAGAGAGAGAGCCAGGGTCTTCAGCTGCTGCAAATGAACTCCAGCTGCATGCACCACCTTGTGCATCTGGCTTATGTGGGTCCTGGGGAATCAAACTTGGGTCCTTTGGCTTTGCAGGCAAGAGCCTTAACTGCTAAGCCATCCCTCCAGCCCAAGGCCCTCTTCTTAGTAACTGACCCCTCACAACCCATATAAGCTAGGAGAGCTGCCTCAAAATTTTCCATGCCAGCACCTCATGTAGGCTGGCAGAGGCCTTAGGTCTCAGGCCCCTGAGCCTGCATGTTGTCTTGGCAACAGGCTCTGTTATGATGCTTTACAGAGCCAGGGGTCTGTTAGTCAGAGGCATGCAGGAAGGGGTCATCACGTCCCATCTAGGCCTGGAAGGTCACACAGGCCCAATCTGGACATGTTTGGGAGTGGTCCAAGGATGGGTCATTGTCTGGCTGCTGGGCTGGGAAGAATGACCGAGGGGAGGGCTCAGCTCAGCAAGGGGAGGGGCGTGGTCAGCTTTAATCCCAGCACTCGGGAGGCAGAGGTAGGAGGAGACTGCCACCCTGAGACTACATAGCTAATTCCAGGTCAGCCTGGACCAGAGGGACCCTACCTAAAAAAACAAAAAACAAAAACAACCGTCTCTAAATCAGACCCTACCCTCCATGTGGACAGAGGAGACCCTTTCTCACTGAGAGGAGACATTGAGGGTGGCACTGACTCTGTCTTGCACACATGCCTCCCCCTTGAAGCAGGCCCTTGACAGACTCTGAACTCCACTGAGGCAGTGGAGGATCTTCCCTCCAGGAATCTTTATGAGGGGCACCTCCGAGGCACAGGGGAAGCACCCCTCTCTTCAAATCTGGCTGTCATATTCGAGTGTGCCTTGAGATGGACAGTCTTCCCACTGTATGTCAGCAATTTGCCCAGGAGATCCGTTCCCCATCTCTACAAGCCAAGCCCCCTCCTTATCCCGTGAGCTCCTACCCCATCCACCCGCACTGAGCCTTGCTGACGTCCCATGGCCATGTCGTATTGCTCCTGTCCTGGCTTCTGGGAATGCCATCTCCTGTGGGCTTGGCCTGTCACCTCCCATTCATCCTTCCTGGCCTGGCTTCAGTGTCCCCTCCTGTTGCTGCTGCCAGACCTGGGGCTGAAGGCAGCAGAGGCCCTGGCCCTCCCTCACCAATCAAGACTGACAGGCCCACAGGGTTAATGTCCCCACGTGGTGGTTCCTTCCCTAAGTGTTCACTGCTGCCCACCTTCCCCACCACTGGGGAACCCCCCCCCCCACACACACACTGAAGATGCTATCTCAGAGGAACCAGCCTGCACAGTCTCAGGGGAATCACTTCCCACCCTCGTCTCTGTTTCCTCCTAGATGGAGGGAGTGTGACCAGTGACATCATAGGAAGGTGGATTACGACAGAGCTGGCCCCACGCTTCTGATCACATGTAAGGAATTGTTACTTTTATTAGCTACGTGGGAGTCTCTTGTGGCTTTTTTTGGGGGGACTGTTTGATGAATAATCCTAGGAAGAGATCACAGCCACTTTGCTCACCCCTCCTGTGGGCTGCAGATACGGGCGGTTGGGAGAGCCACGCCCCTGGGAACCTGCTCTCCGCATGAATATCAGGAAGCCCAGGTCAGCCACTGAGCTGACCGGCTCTGGGCCCTCCCCATCCCTTGGGGACACTGAGAATAGACCCAAGAGCTCTTCTAAGAAACAGCAACTAGCACAGGGAGGAGCAATTAGAACTTCACCTACAGAGCCACCCTGCCTCTTGAGGTGACAGAGAGCAGGTTCTGAGCCTCCCACGTGACACCTTCGTCCTACGGCCTCCCTGGTCCTCCATGAAATTTGCTGCCTCAAATCCCAACATCATGCTTGGCCCTGTGGCTTGGCTCCTGCTGTTCCCTCTACCTAGTCCCACCCTGCCTAGTCTTTCCAGCTAAAACCCTGCCAGGAGTGTCCCAAGTGTCCTGCCTTCCTTAGCCCCGAGCAGGCATGCGTTCGTAAAGATCTAGAATAAGAGCTGTACTTCCACATGTGCTGCTGGACCACGGCCTATGCCACCACCTCCATCGTCACGTTTGATAGGGAAACTGACGCTTTGGAAGGTTTGATAACTTCTCTCAGTAATGTACAGAGCCACGATGACTGGGAACCCTGTTCCCTCTTCTTCTGCCCATCAAACAACGTGCTATCTCCTCACATTCCTTCACATAAAGGAGGCTCATGTCCTGAAGCAAAGCTGAGCTCAGCCAAGCCAAGCACCAGCAGCAGTCACCAGTGTGCCATCCAACTCCTCTTCTGCCAGGGTGGCTATTACCAACCACGTTGCATAGCCATGCCCGAAACAAAATGCACTCAGTGAACAGAAAGTCTTGGGGGTGTGTGACATCGTGGCACCCCTCCAAGGCAGCTTCAGGTCCTCTCGGCACTTCCTGTTGACCCAGCTGAGCATCTCCCAGCACTGATGTCCGTAAGGCTAACCGTGCTCGTGGTGGTGTGCCATGCTGGCAGAGGGTAAAGGGCTTGGCCTCACTTCATCTTCCCAACAGCTCAGCAGTGTGACCGCCACTGATCCGTGCCACTGGTGGGGAAACTGAGGCTCAGAGAAGTTTTCAATGATCTGGACAGACCTTTCTAACCTTGAAGTTCATGTTCCCAAGCTACTACTCAGAGATCTTAGCCCCTCCTTTCCCAGGCATTGGCTCTCTGGCCTGAGGACTTGTCTTGGAGCCTCCCTTGGGGCTTTCCAGAGGACCCAGGGCATAGTTGACCCCCCCCAATACCTCCTGGGCAGGTCCTGCTCCTGGTCACATGGGCTGTGTTGTTCCACTGGTGTTCTGGAGGTAGAGTTAAGGTTAGTGCGAGAGTCACATAGTGAGCTTGGAGGAAGCCTTGTTTTCTCTAGGCTCCTGGAGGTGCTAAAATGAGGGTGGGGAGCCTGCTATGAGCAGGTGCCTTGCACAGGGGTTGGTGGGAGGAAGTCTAACTCTGGAGACCAGTCAGATCCTGGTATGGGTGAGGGGGCTGAGGAAGGAAGGCAATGCAACAGAGGTGTTCTTCAGTTTCGGGGGGGGGAGCAGAGAATTTCAGTGGCTCCTCTTGGAATGTGCCCCTCAACCTCCCACGAGCTGAGAGACACAGACCTCCAACATTTGGGCTGAATTAAGTGCACCAGACATCAGCTGCCTCTGAATCATGGGCTGCTGTGAGCTGGGGGAACACACAGGGATCACATCCGTCCGGGGTGGTGGTTTGTGCACCATGTCCAGCTGGCTCTGAAGAACTTTGAGGTGCTCAGGATGGGCTTCTCTGGGTTTCTTCCACAGCAGCTCCCTTTATCAGCTTTTCACATTGGGTTCCTCTTATTTCAAAAGAAGAGAGGAGTCTGCGTTCAGACAGAGAAAACCCACCACGACTGTGACACCCACACTTTATAGAGAAGTCACAAGGCAGAGAGTGGGAGTGTGGGATTAGAACCGTCTGCTAGCTCAAAATTCCTGCATGCATGCCTTCATTCACGCACTAATCTGACAAGTATGCACCCAGCACCCTCTCAGCGCCAGGCACAGTGAAACCAAAACTCACAGGGTCCCTGTTCTCAGAGTTTAAAGCTTAAAAACTAATCAGGTGAGGGGCCGGGTAAAGCACTTGCCATTCAAGCTAGAGTAGCCAAGTTCTATCCCCAGACCCCATGTAAAAAGCTAGAGGCCATGGTGGGCTTTTGTAATCCCAGCATGCTGACAGTGAGATGGGAGGCAAATAAAATGATGAAAAATAATTTAAAATGCTATGATTAATAACAACTCACACATCACCACCATCTTACCATGTGCTGTGTACTTTACATGTTGTTAGCTCTCATGAAAATACCATGAAGTAAAGAAATCTCCAATTTACAGATGAGGAAATTGTGTGTGTGAAATTGTGTGTGTGTGTGTGTGTAAAAAGATATTATGCAGGGCCAGGGAGTTAGTAAATGGCAGAGTTGGGATTTGAATCTTGACTATCTGGCTTTATACCATATGCTAGTTTGCACTGTAATATGTAAATATAGTATGTAACCCAAGGTACTTATCTATCAGCTATCATTAAACTATAAATATATTTTAGAACCCATCATATATGCCAGTGTGTATGCCATTACATAGATAACTATGTGACCCATGGTACTCCCTGTGTCTTTTCTATACATATGAGGAACTGGGTACAATGAGGTCAAGATTGGGAGGATGTGGGCTTGAGTTAAAGTGGAAGGACAACATTTACAGGAAATTGATTTCCAATAATGTTGTCAGTCTCATTCAATAGACTTTTCAACAAAAGAGGCTGCCACAACTAGAAATACACATGCCAAGGAACGATGTCAACCCCCTACCTCACACCATATACAAAAATTAACTCAAAATGTATCCAAGACTCCAATGGAAGAACTAACACAAAACTCGTAGGGAGAACACATACTGGCAAATCTTTGTGACCTTGGATTAGATCAGGGTTCCTTGGCGCTGCAGTTACCTCCTTGTTGCTAGAACAAACTCCCAACCAGAAGCAGCTTATGGGAGGAAAGGGTTTATTTCAGGCTTATAGATTGCAGGGGCAACACCATCAATAGTACAGAAAGCTGGCTCGCTTCAGCATGCATAGCAGAGGGAAACAAAATAGCACCAGCAAGCACCAACAGCCAGAGCTCAAACCGGCTCTTTACACACCTCAGGGCTGGACTCAAAGATCACCCCCAGTGACACACCCTCCAGCAGAAACTTGCCTGGTGGAGACTTAAGTCGCAAACTTAATCAAAAATAACAAAGTGGAGCCTGGCATGGTGGCACGTGCCTTTAATTCTAGCACTCAGGAGGCAAAGGTAGGAGGATTACCATGAGTTCAAGGCCACCCTGAGACTACATAGGAATTCCAGGTCAGTCTGAGCTAGAGTGAGACCCTACCTCAAAAAAAACCATAAAACAAAGTGGAGCATGAGTCTGGAGTTTGTTTTCAGTGGCAGAAGGCCCTGGCACACCCCTTTTCTCTGCCTCTTCTCTCTCTATCTCTCAAATAAATAAATAAATAAATAAATAAATAAATAAATAAATAAATTTTTTAAGGGCTTAGTGGTTAAGGTGCTTGCCTGTGAAACCTAAGGACCCATGTTTGACTCTCCAGATCCCACATAAACCAGACACACAAAGGTGAGGCAAGTGCAAGGTCACACATGCCCATTAGGTGGAAGAAGTGTCTGGAATTCAATTTCAATGGCTGAGGTCCTGGCCTGTCAATTCTCTCTCCCTCTCTCTCTCTTGCTCTCTAAAAAAAAAAAAAAAACTTTAAAAAGAAAAAAACCCTTCAAGCTATGGGGGACATTCATTTGCATTCAAACCACCACACTTGGGTTTGACACCAAAAATACAAGCAACAAAATAAAATTTAGACACTGGATTTCTTCAGAATGAAAAAGTTTTGTGCTTAAAATAAAACCACGAACCGAGTAAATCCAGAACATATAAAAAGGGGGTTGGAGTTTGTAAATCATGTCCACTAAGAGACTTGTATCTAGAATATGTAAAGAATAGTTAAAAATAATGAAAAGATGATCTAAGCAAAAATGAGTGGAAGGCCCAGAAAGACATGTCTCTGAAGATTGCATTCATGTCCATAAACCCACAGAAAGATGTTCAGATACAACACAACTCAAATCACAATGACTTACTACTCACACTCATTACAAAGGCTATAATAAGAAAGGTAATTATGCCAGGTGTGGTGGCAAATGCCTTTAATCCCAGCACTTGGGAGGCAGAGGTAGGAGGATCTCTGTGAGTTTGAGGCCACCCTGAGACTACATAGTGAATTCAAGATCACCCTGGGCTAGAGTGAAACTCTACCTTGAAAAACCAAATAAATAAATAAATAAAATAAAATAATAATAATAAGAATAAAAAGTGTTGATGAAGGTGCGCATAACTGGAACCCTGAGAAACTGTGGGTGGCAATGCAAAATGGTGCAGCCTCTGTGGGAAACAGTCTGGTAATTCCTCAAAAGGTGAAATCTTTACCTTAAGATCCAACCATTCCATTCCTAGGAATTGCCCCAAGAAAAGTGAAAACATGTGCCCACACAAGAACACGAGAACATGAGCATCCATAGCAGCATTATTCAAGGTAACTAAGACATGGGACAGGTCAAATGTCCGTCAGCTCATGAGTGGATTAACACCATGGAAACGTCTGTGTAAAAGATTGTTGTTTGAAATGGGAGTGGTGTACGGACACGTGCTACAACATGGATGCATCTTGAAAACATGATGCTAAATGAAAAAAACTAATCACCGAATACCACGTGTTGTATGATTTTATCTATATGAAGTGTGCAGAGTAGACGAATCCATAGAGACAGAGATTAGTGGTTGCCTAGTTGGAGGAAGATGGGTGACTGCTAATGAGTATGCAAGTTTCAGGAGAGGGTGACATAAATGTTGAATTATACACTTTAAGTAGATGAGAATTATATAATAAACAGTTGTTATTAAAAAAGATAGAGGGCTGGGGAGATGACTCAGCAGTTGAAGGCACTTGCTTGCAAAGGCTGATGACCCTGGTTCTATTCCCTGTACCCGTGTAAAGCCAGACATGCAAAGTGGCGCATGCGTCTGGAGTGCATTTGCAGCAGCTGGAGGCCTTGGTATGCTCATTCTTTCTCTCTCTCTCTCTCTCTGTGTCTCTTTTTGCCTCTTTCTATCTATCTCTCAAATAAATAAATAAAATATTAAAGAAGGCTAGGGCTGGAGAGATGACTTAGCAATTAAGGCACTTACCTGCGAAGCCTAAGGACTTAAGTTTGACTCTCCAGGTCCCACATAAGCCAGACACACAAGGTGACACAAGCACACCAGGTTGTACATGCCCACTAGGTGGCACTAGTGTCTGGAGTTCGGTTGCAGTGGCTGGAGGCCTTGGTGCGCCCAATTCTCTCTCTCTCTTGTGCGTGCTCTGTCTCTCATTAAAAAAATAAATAAATACAAAATAAAGAAGGCTAAAAGATCATGATCCATCCATCTGCCCAGCTGCCTTCTGCATTCCAGGTCTGCTGGAGCAGAGCTGTTCACCCCACTCTGGGCCCATGGGCTTTGTTGCTCTGAGCTGACTCTTATCCTGAGATTGGAAAGGAAGACTCCCAGCTCTGCAGGCTACTGGTGGGAGAGCTTGGAGCCCCAGGGCTGGGTCCATATCCTAAGACTCTGCTCATTGGCTGATGAGGTAGAGAGAGCTCTGTGTGGAGGCTCTGGAGTGGAGCAGAAGCTTTGGCAACTGAAGTCTGTTCATTTGTTCTTTGAACAAACACTGAGGCCTCCCACGTAAGCTGGGAGTTCATTCCTGCTTAATATCTCTGTGGCTTAGCAGAGACAGAGAAATCTTACATAAAGTCACCTGGTCCATCAGTGCCAGAGGACACCAAGCCGGCAAGTCAGAGAGGAAAGGTCTTCTGGCCCAGCCTCCTCCCTGTGCACATAGAACAGAACATAGCACAGCAGGCCTGGGAAGCTTCCGATCTTCCACCCTTACAGATGCAGACCAGAACTGGGTGGATGCAGTGGCCATGAGGCATCTATTGCCCCAATGCTGAGGCCTCTGTTTTGGACACCTTCGGCATCGTCCCAAAGTCCCATTATTATTATTATTATTATTTAAAATATTTTATTTATTTGCAAGCAGAGAGAGCAAGAGAGAAACAGACAGAATGGGCATACCAGGGCCTCCAGCTATTGCAAACAAACTCCGGATGCATGCATCACCTTGTGCATCTGGCTTTACGTGGGTACTGGAGAATCAAACCTTGGTCGTTAGGTTTTGTAGGCAAAGGCCTTAACTGCTGAGCCATCTCTCCAGCGCCAAGCCCCATTCTTTGTCTTGGTCACCTAGCTCAACACTCCCTTGGGCATCCCAGGCCCTCCCATCTCAATTCCTGACCAGGGGCACGAATTCAAAGGTCAGGGCCGAGCCCACAACCAGGCCACCATAGAACCATGCTTGGTGTGTCTAGAATTGTCACCTGAGCCTCGTGATGAGCTTAAGCCAGCCAGACACCTGGGGGTCCCCTTCCTCCCCCTGATAACCACTCTCTTCCCAAGGTCATTCCTTCCCTGCCTCTCTCTTGCCTGCCATCTTCAGACCTGTATTCCCCAGGGTCTCCAAGCCTCCGACATGTCTTGCCCTCCATTCTAACTTCCTCACAGTAGCCAAAGACCTCCTTTGGGCACATGGTTCTGATGAACAACCATCCTAAATTCAAAACTCCTCCATGGCTCCCTAGTATACTCAAGGGAAATGCCTGGTTATAGAGACCCCTTAATGTTTCTCTGCCTCTGACTGTCCTGGTAGCCATCATGTTCTGGCTGCTTCCACTGAGTCTCGCCCTAACTCCCTCTGCTCGACTCTTATCTCTCTCTCTCTCCTTGCTCTGCCTGGCAAATTCTCCTCAGGCCTCAAGGGTCATGTCCCCCCTCACAGATTTCCCCACATGGTAGCACTCCCCAGCACCTCAGGCAAACATTGATCGCTATTGACACAAACATGAACTGTCCCCCACAGCTTGGAATCACCAGCCTGGAAGCACAGGACAAGGGTTTCCTGGGCTCAGAAAAAAAGGTGTGGAAAGAAGGAAGTGTGGGAGAGGGGAGCTGCTTATCTTAGATACTTGCTTGAGAACCTTCTCAACCAGGTAAATCCCCAGGTGGCCCTGTCACAGGCCCTTAGCTTCATCTCTTTGTAGCACAGCTATAGGCTGACTCACATCAATCACTCCAGAGTCTTGCAAGGTCTGAGCTGAAGGCCTCTGAGGACATACTTTCTTGTACAGAGAAGAGCAGATACTTCTGAGTGTCACTCTGGGACAGAGCCAGAACTCCAACTTGAGTCCCTTGGACTCTAAACCCTACAATCTTCCTCCTGAACCTACCTGCATCTGTCCCCAGGCAGGGCAAGGTCAAGCTTCTGATGCCACAGTGGTACCTTTGGATCCTGGGAGTGCATTGTGGGGACAGGCTGCAAGACAGGATGGCAGAATCAGGAGGCGCCTTGTTGGACGGAGGGAGCCCCAAGTCGCAGGCTCAAGTGCCACAGAGCAATGGAGTATGGGGCTGTTGGGGAAAGGAGCACTCAGGGGCAGTGGGGAGTCCTAGGGGGTGGCTTCCGGGTGAGGTGGTACCCTTGAGCTCCCAACCCTGTCCGTCTTTGTCTTCAGAGTTCAGTAGAGGTCAGCAGGAGATCATTCTGGGATTTGTTCATGGCCCACCTTGGCCTGCAGCTATAAGCTCTGCTCTACAGCTCTGCCCTACAGCTCTGCTCTACAGCTCTGCTCCTTGGACCCTGGCTTTCTCTGCAAAGTGGATGGAGCTACGGTGTTACTGCTGTGGGAGTTAAATGAGGTGACACCCAGAAACTGTTCAGGACGGTGCCTGGTAAGCAAGTGGTGGCCTCGCCGCAGGACACACAGGGTCCATCCGTGCGCCATGCTAGCTTCTTCTCCGGGCAGGATCAGCTCTATACTGCGCTCTCATGAGGCATCTTGGCCCACACCACATCGACAGAACCACTCTGAGGCTCCCTCAAAGCCAAATGTGGCTTGAAAGAGAAGCACACATCTTGGGTGTTGGTGGGGAGGTTCTGAGGCCAGGCAGGGCTGCATGGGTGAGAGGCGGGGAAGCCATATGCCATGAGTCTGGGTCTGTTTTGTGTCTTCCCAGGGCTGTGCAGCAGGCAAAGGGTTCACATTTCCAAGTACCCCAGACATGGCCGATAAGGATGCCTCTGGTCTGGGAGGCTCCCGTGACTTAATCTCTCCTGATAGGGCTGGAGGACTCCGGGCCTACAGGAGGAAAGGCAGCCTTCTGGTTTTTGAGATGTCTCAGATGCAGACCTTAGGTGCCAGAGCCTATGAGCTCTAGTGTGTTCCCCCAGTTCTCCTGGCTCAGCTCCCGCCTACTGCTCCTGTCTCTGTCTTGACCCCCACACCCCTGCCCAGAGCCTGCCGGCATCCATCCCACCCAGCTCTGCTTCCTCTCCTATCTTAGTGAGTTTGTGAAGAGCTTGGGGAAGGTCCTCCTTGGGGCTCCTAGAGTGGGATCCCTCAAAACTCTGGTCTGCCCTGGGCCTCCGAAGATCTGTTCATTCACCTTCCTCTCCCATGCCAGAGATGGCTGTATCCTTCTCTCTTCCTTTCTTCCAAGCCCCATATTCCTGCTCTTACTTAATGAGAGCCCCAAGGCCCTGGAGAGGCACTGTTAGGACTCCGTATGACAAAGGGGGATGTGTCAACCTAAGTATTGGTGAATTGCCCAAGTTGCCCCAAGTGCGAGACACAGAGGTGGGCTCTGAGCTCTGCGCGGAAGCACCGAAGTGACAAGACTGACGACAGCTTCTGCCAGCAGCATGGGATGAGAGCTGTGTGGCTGTCCCATGATTCAGTGATGTGTCACAAGCCACCTGAAACGTAATGGCTTGAAACAACAATTGTTTTGCTCTCAGACTCGTCTTTGGGTGGGGATGGGGGGAGAGTTGGTCCCCGTTCCACGTAACTTTCCCTGGAGCTGTTCCCTCATGCGTCTCTCAGTGACTTCTTTATGTGGCGAAGGCTACCTCGCAGCCTGGTGTCTGCAGGCAAGTGGAAATGTTATCTCAGGTTAGGTTAAGCCTAGGACATTATTCAGTGTCACTTTTGCCACATCCTATCCCCTAAGGTCCAAAGGTGTGCCAGTCTTAAGGGGGAGGTACAGTGGACTCCATTTCTTCTTCTTTTTTTTTTTTTTTTAATTTTTATTTATTTGCAAGCAGAGAGAGAGAGATATAAAAGAGGCAGACAGAGAGAGAATGGGCACGCCAGGGCCTCCAGCCACTGCAAATGAACTCCAGATGCATGTGCCCCTTGTGCATCTGGCTTACGTGGGTCCTGGAGAATCAAACTGGGATCCTTTGGCTTCACAGGCAAAAGCCTTAACTGCTAAGCCATGTCTCCAGCCCTGGACTCCATTTCTTGATTACAGGGCAAGGTTCTGGTACAGAGAACAGTGTATAAACCAGAGGCTGTTTCTGGAAGACTCCAGTGTACCACAGAGGTAGACCCTGGGATACTCCTCAGTGGTCCCAGTTCTCTAACCTGGGACACACTGAGGCTCTAGCTACACTGTCCCCCCTCCCCCTGACTTTCCCCAAGTGGTGTGAAAGGGGAGTGTGACTGGCCATTTATGGAGCAGCTGTCATATGCCAGGCCCCTACGGGGGGGGGGGCACCATGGACCTTATTGCACTGGATCCCCACCAGGATTCTACCTGTAGGCCACACAGCCCATGTTGGGTAAATGAGGAGCCTGAGGCCACCAGGAGCCATCAGGGATGCTGTTTTGAAGCCAGGTCCACAGAGCACTGCTGTCCCTGTTCAAGGTTAAAGAAGGCATAGTGGGGTTGAGGAACTAAAGAATCAGACAGGTCATTTTTTTTTTTTTCAGAGTCAGTTTCCTCATCCATCCAACGGCATGGGAACCTTTACATCACAAACAAATAATGATAATTAAACAAAATAATCTTGTTTCCAAATTTGGTACAGACTCTAGTGCGTCATACACGGGACCCAGCCACCCGGGCTTCCTTCGTCAGGACCTGCTCACGGGGGAGTAGGGAGCAGGCGACTGGGCAATGGCCGTCTCCACCCACCAGCGGGGAGTCCCCGATTCCTGTTGGCTATTTTTAGGTCTTGTGGGCAACCACAGAACCACATGTGGGGTTTGCCATGGTCAGCCAAGGCCAGAAGAACGAGCTTACGTTGCTGATGACAGAGGGCAGGCATCTGTGGTCACGGTGCGCCTCACTTTCCAGCCGGCTTCTCCAGGTTGACTCAGTTTCCTCATTCAGATATAAGCACAGCCATGCAATGCTTTTTTAAAAACAAAATTTTATTTTTGGGCCTGGAGAGATGGCTTAGCGGTTAAGCGCTTGCCTGTGAAGACTAAGGACCCCGGTTTGAGGCTCGATTCCCCAGGACCCACGTAAGCCAGATGCACAAGGTGGTGCATGCATCTGGAGTTCGTTTGCATTGGCTGGAGGCCATGGCTTGCCCATTATCTCTCTATCTATCTGCCTCTTTCTCTGTCTGTTGCTCTCAAATAAATGAAAAATAAACAAAATATTTTATTTTTATTTACTGATTAGAGAGACAGGGAGAAACAGGTAGAGAGAATGGGCATGCCAGAGCAGCCATTGCAAACAAACTCCAGGCGCATGGGCCACCTTGTGCATCTGGTTTATGTGGGTCCTGGGGAGTTGAACCTGGGTCCTTTGGCTTTGCAGGTAAGTGCCTTAATCACGAAGCCGTCTCTCTAGCCCTGGTTTTTCTGTTTTTCCAGGTAGGGTTTCACACTAACCCAGAGTGACCTGGAATTCACTATGTGGTCTCAGGGTGGCCTTGAACTCATGGTGACCCTCCTACTTCTGTCTTCCTGAGTGCTGGGATTAAAGTCATGTGCTCCCATGCCCAGCTCATGCATGCTTTTGACGGCCCCTGGTCAAAGCCCTACTTGGCTGTCTTCTCAGCTGAGGGAAGTGAGTCTTCCTAGGAGGGCAGCTGGACAAGGGGAAAGAATGGAACTGTGTGGGGCTTTTGCTCACTCGTTCCCACTTCCACAAACAGCTAGGAGGAAACATATAAGGGTTACTTAAGAACAACCCAGCAGGGCTGGAGAGATGGCTTAGTGGTTGAGGTGCTGACCTGTAAAGCCTAAGGACTTGGGTTCGATTCTCCAGGTCCCACATAAACCAGATGCACAAGATGACACATGTGTCTGGAGTTCATTTGCAGTGGCTAGAGGCCCTGGCATGCCCATTCTCTCTCTTTTTCTTGTTGTCTTGCCATCTATCTCTCTCTCCTTCCCTCTCTGTCTCAAATAAATAAAAATAAAAACTTTTAATAAGCCGGGTGTGGTGGTGCACACCTTTAATCCCAGCACTTGGGAGGCAGAGGTAGGAGGATTGCCGTAAATTTGAGGCCACCCTGAGACTACATAGTGAATTCCAAGTCAGCCTGGACTAGTGTGAGACCCTACCTCAGAAAACCAAAAAAGAACGACAACAACCAAAAAACAAAACACTTTTAAAAAAATTTTAAAAAATATTTTATTTATTTATTTGAAGGAAAAGAGAGAGAGAGGGAGGGAGAGAGAGAGAGAGAGGCAGATATGTATATAGAGAGAATGGGCACCACAGGGCCTCCAGCCACTGCAAACAAACTATAGACACTTGCGCCACCTTGTGCATCTGGCTTACGTGGGTCCTGGAGAATCGAACCTGGGTCCTTAGGGTTCATAGGCAAGTGCCTTAATCACTAAGCCATCTCTCCAGACCCCAAAAAACACTTTTAATTAAAAAAAAAAAAAACCAGCCAAGGGTTTGGAGCTACTATGTCCTTGGACGATCTGCCGCCCCTGCCATGCCAGCCTCCAGCCAGAGCATTTCCCACTCCTTCTGACGCTTGCCATGTAGGCGAGCCTTCGAAGGCTATTTCACCCCACTTCAGAAAGAAAAGAAGAAGCCGGGTGTGGTGGCACACGCCTTTAATCCCAGCACTCGGGAGGCAGAGGTAGGAGGATCGCCATGAGTTCTAGGCCATCCTGAGATTACATAGTTAATTCCAGGTCAGCCTGGACCAGAGTGAAACCCTACCTCGAAACCAAAAGAAGAAGAAGAAGGAAGAGGAGGAGGAGGAGGAGGTGGAGAAGAAGAAGAAGAGGAAGAAGAAAGAGCAAGAATGAAAGAAAGATCCAGGTCAGCCTGGACCAGAGTGAGACCCTACCTTGCAAAAAAAAAAAAAAAAAGAATGAAAGAAAGAAAGAGAGAGGGAGAGTGTCTTTGGAAGCCACTGAGGGGTGTGCTTAAGATTAGTGTCCTTCTAAGGAGGCCCCTGATGCCCCCACCACCACCAAAAAACAACAGTACAGCCCATTGCCAAGGCTCTTGCTTGCCCACCAGAACTGAATGGTAAGACCTGATTGTTGAAGACTCCACATGCCTGGCTGCAGGTCACTGAGAAATCAAGCTGGAACTAAGCTGGAAACTGCCTCCCTGTTGACTAGCTGCCAGGATGCTGAAAAGAGCTATGTAGCCTGTTGGGGTAGAAACGTCATCAACAGTCTGAACCACCAGTGGATCCTGCAAGCTTTACTTTACAGCTGGCCAGCCAGGCCAAATGGAACAACTGGTAAAATGGTGGCATGTCTGCTATGGAAGTAACCAACTGCTGGCTGATGGGACTTGAGGCCTACTCCATGGGAGATTCCCTCCCATGCTTGGCACTGAAAAAAAAATATGCTTGGGAGGTCATAAGCCCTATTGGGTAGGAACTGCTATGTTGCCTGGCGAAATGGGTCTATTATGCCCACTAAACTTCCTTCTAAATACTTACGTCTATGCTCATATATTGATGCTACTTTCAGTTTTGGTTAGAGAAGCTTCTCTTTTCAGAGGACAGTGGCTCAAAACTAACCCAGTGCTGAGAAGAAGTGATAGTGGAGCGTCTGGCACGGAGACATGCCTATCACACTTTCCAAGGCTCAGGAATCATTGTGGATGAGGTGGTGGAAATAATGTAGAGGCCTAGATATTCACGACCCCACAGTGACTGATGCTACATACAACAAGACCTACATCATAGAAGGAAAAAATTGATGACATCAAAATACAAAAGAGGCTAGTTGGAAAGAAAGGGGGGCTAGAGAGATGGTTTAGTGGTTGAGGCGCTTACCTGCAAAGCCAAAGGACCCAGGTTCAATTCCCCAGGACCCATGTAAAGACAGATGCACAAGGAGACAAGGTGGTACATGCATCTGGAGTTTGTTTGCAGCAGCTAGAGGCCCTGGCACACTCATTATCTCTCTTTCTCTGTCTTTCTCTGCCTCTTCCTCTCTCTCTCTCAAATAAATAAAATTTAAAAAGAAGAAGAAAGGATTCAGTGGAGGGGGATTATGGTGGTATAAAAGGGAGGATCATGATTATGGTATATTGTCTATACTTACAAAGTTGTCAATGAAACAGTTTTAAAAAAAAAAGATTAGTGTCGGGCTGGAGAGAAGGCTTAGTGGTTAAAGCACTTACCTGTGAAGCTTAAGGACCCAGGTTTGATTCTCCAGGTCCCACAAAAGATGGATGCACATGATGGCGCATGCGTCTGGAGTTTGTTTGCAGTGGCTAGAGGCCCTGGCAGGCCCATTCTCATTTTCTCTGTGTCTCTCTCCCTGCCCCATCTCTAATAAATAAAATAAAATAAAATATATAAATAAATCTTACAAAAAAAAAGATTAGTCTCCTTTCCAGGACACACATAGGGACAATTTTGATGGGCACTAGAGCCTTAGGTGTCCCCACCCCTCCTTCCCGTCACCAGCCTGGTCTGTTACAGTGCCGTGGGGGCCTCTGCCCTTGATAACCTGAGAAGTCCACACCCTACCCACACCTTACTGGGTTACTTTTGAGTCTAGGAAATCAAGTTCTTGGAAGAGCCACCAACCATGGTTGGGACTTGTAGCTCCCCCGACGAGGATAAAAAAGAAAAGCACAATCTAGGTGTGCTGTGCATGTACCCGCAGCCTTATTTATGTACTCCCCCATCACATGTGCCACGCGCACAGCACACTTCTGCCCAAAATGCACCTCTACACACATGAAAATCTCCTGCACACAGCTTCACCCAGCCACAAACCACACAGCACACCTGTCCACATGTCTATATCAGGACAACTCGACAAAGCACACAACCCTTACACACACATTATTTCCCACACACTTAAGTAAATTAACATCAATACTCAAACACGCGTTTATGCCAACATGCATATTTTTAAAAATATTTTATTTTTATTTATTTATTTGACAGAGAGAGAAGGAGAGAGACAAAGAGAGAGAATGCGTGCACCAGGGCCTCCAGCCATTGCAAATGAACTCCAAACGTGTGCGCCCCCTTGTGCATTTGGCTAATGTGGGTCCTGGGGAATTGAACCTGGGTCCTTTGGCTTTGCAGGCAAATGCCTTACCCGCCAAGCCATCTCTCCAGCCCAACATGCATATTTTTATCCATCCCACCATCACACCCTTCTGTGACAAACAAGTGCATGCTCTCGGTATATTCACATTGTGAAATCTACAAACATGTGTGTGCCTGAACAGACATGAGTACATACATGTGTTTCCTTTGCATATATTCAGACCCAGCAACAACCACCACAGACAATAAGCATCTGCCTGTATCTCACACTACCACACATCCCAGACTTCTACATATGCGTGTGCAAGCCACTGTACACATATACACACATACACACACACAACTTACCTCCATGTGTACTTGCTCACCTCTGCAGCATGCTGTGTGTACACCCTAATCTTTTCTGAACAATCCTGAAGGGGAGCAGAGACACAAACAGCACGTCCTTGCTTCACCTGAAAACCCCCAACCCCTGGGTGCGTAGGAGATCCAGGAGCTGCCCTCCCTGAAGGGGGCAGGGTGGAAAGTATGAGCTGAGCTGACTTTTGCAGAAAGAGCAAAGGTGAGGGGGTTTTCCATGCTGGTATAACCTTATTGTGTTGGGGTGACCAGGGCCACCACTGCTGATCCACTCTCCATGGGTCCATCCAACCTTTGGGGACATTCAGGTCTCGATGCCAGGTGGGGAGACGAATAGGATCTGTGGGAGCACTAGGGACTTGACAGTCCCTAAAGATGTAGTCACCTGGTGACCAGCTTGTCAATGTTTCAAGTGACCAATTGGCTGGATACATCAAACTTATTAACCTTACCATTTTTTTTTCAACTCAAAAACCTACACAACTGGGCTGCAGAGATGGCTTAGCCATTAAGGTGATTGCCTCAAAAGCCAAAGGACCCAGGTTTGATTTCCCAGGACCCACGTAAGCCAGATGCACAAGGTGGCACATGCGTCTGGAGTTCATTTGCAGCAACTGAAGGCCCTGGCGTGCCTATTCGTCTCTATCTGCTGGTTTCGTCTCTCTCTCTCTCTCTCTCTCAAATAAATAAAATAAAAATTAAAAACTTTAAAAAACATACACAAGTATAGTGGATAGACTGGTATCCATTTTCATTTTGTGCACAAAACAACACTTTAAGGAATGGACAGAGCCCAAAAGCTAAGGGTTAGAGAGTGGTTGAGTTTAATAAAGGCACTTCATGTTTGTACCTGAAGAGGGACTTTCTCGGGACATCTACCAGGAATAGGGTTTTGGGACCACCTGTACCCAGGTGCTATGTGACCTGTACCTGAGCTCTCTGATTTGTCTTGTGACCTTGGCTAAGTTTCTTCTGCTCTTGAAAGCCTCAGTCTCTTCATGTACAAGAGCTCATCTTCAGGGCCTCCTTGACATTATATGAAGCTGGGCGTGGTGGCGCACGCCTTTAATTCCAGCACTCAGGAGGCAGAGGTAGGTGGATTGTTGTGAGTTCGAGGCCACCCTGAGACTACATAGGTGAATTCCAGGTCAGCGTGGGTTAAAGTGAGACCCTACCTCGGAAAAAAAAAAAAAAAGACATTACATGAGACACTCCTGTGACCTGCCACTCCCCTCCCCCAACACACACACACACACACACACACACACACACACACACACACACACAATGTGGCTGGGATCTGAGCTACCGGTCCCAGAGAAAGTGCTGACTGTTGGAGGTGGTCCAGCTCTGCTGGGAAGTGGAGCTTGCTGTGTTGGTGCCTCTGTCTGAATCATGACATTTCTGGGTCTTGTTCCCTGCCCCAGGCAGAAGGTCCTGATCACACTGTGTGAGGGGAGCGTGGGGCTGCAAGGGTGGGGCCCAGCTGACTTTCCTTTCCTGGTAATATGCGAGCTAACCTCATTTCCTTTTTCTGAGGGGAAATGCCATTGACATCACACTGCTGGATTTTTAGTGAGGCCGATGAGAACTCGTGATCCGCTGGCTGGCAAGAAGGGCACATAGAGAAGCCCGATGCAAATCCACCTGGGGTCAATCTGCAGAACCCCTGATCTGAGGCTCTCACCCCTCACTTTAGAGATGAAGCCCTGGAGGCCCCACCTCCCACTATAGGGATGTAGACAAAGGTGTCCAGCCTGTTCGATCCACCGTGTGTGAGTGTGTGTGTGTGTGTGTGTGTTTTGAGAGAGAGTCTCTCACTGAGCCATGAGCTTGTTGATTTGGTTAGACTAGTTGGCCAGCTAGCCTAAGAATCCTCCTGTCCCTGCCACCCGATGCTGGAATTACAGGTGATCACTGCCTTCCCTGACTTTTACATGGGTACTGGGGGGCGGGGGGTTCAAATTCAAGACCTCGTCCCTCTATGGCAAGCACTTTACGGACTGAGCAATCTCCCCAGTCCGCATCTTTGTTGTTTTGTTTGTGAATAGCACCTCCTGTAGCCTACGCAGATCTCTAACTTGCTATGTAGTTATAAGCATGTGCCACAAATACCTGGTCTTGTATGCTGCCAGGGGTCAAACCCAGGGCTTCCTGCATGCTGAGTAAGCATTGTACCAACTGAGCTACATCCCCAGCCTCCTGTCTGTCTTGACAACAGTGATGACATCCTCCCGGTCACTGTCTGAGGTAGGTCCAGCTTGGGCTCAGTCTCCCCTCATACATCCTGGCTTCTTCCTCCCATCTATCCTCTGTCCATCTGGTGACATCGCTAAAGCACAGAGTCTATAATGTCACTCCAGCTGCAACCCTTCTAGGGCCCTCGGGGGACACTGGGGGTGTCTCCACAGTGTCCCTATTAGTCTGTCAGCTGCTGTCCCTGGACGGCTCCGTGGCTTGGCTCGCACAGAGCACGGCTCTGGCATCGGGGTTTTGACCTCTTTGCATTCACTTCTACTAGTTCCTCTGCTAGGACTGTCCTCAGCCTTCTCAGGCCTGCTTGCATTCACTACTGGGAAACTTAGCACCCTCGCTCCCTCGGAGGAAGCTGATCTCTGGGCCTGTATCTCCTCGAGAGGGGCAAAGATTTCTCCAGCTGACAACAAAAATAGAAGTGCCAAGTGTGGGGGTGCACTTCTTTAAGCCTAGCACACGGGAGGCAGAGGTAGGAGGATCACCATGAGTTCAAGGCCACCCAGAGACTAGTTAGTAAATTCAAGGCCGTCCTGGGCTACAGCACGATCCTACCCCAGAAAACAAAAACAAAATAACAAAGACAGAGAGAGAAGTACAAAAGAATCCCACATATTCCTGCCCTGGCATTAGCATCCCCATGCATACCCCCAACTTCTCCCTTGCTGGATTATTGGGAGCAAGTCCAACACAGCAAGAATTTTTTTTCTATTTATTTATTTGAAAGAGAGAAAGAGAAGAGAAAGAATAAGTGCACCAGGACCTCTAGCCACTGCAACCAAACTCCAGATGCATGTGCCACCTCATGCGTTTAGCTTATGTGCGTCCTGGGGAATCGAGCCTTAACCGCTCAGCCATCTCTCCAGCTGAAGAACTTTTATTCTTAAGTGCAGAAGTCTATGTTTTTAAAAGAGGAAGACATTCTCAGAATACCATTCTCTTACCTAATTTTTCTGTTTCGTTTTTATTTTCTTTTTGCTTGTACTGCAGTTGGCCTAAAACTTACTATGTAGCCCAGGCTGGCTTCCAATTTGTGGTGATTTTCTGCCTCAACTTCCTGAATGCTGGGATTACAGGTGATAGCCACCATGCCCTGCTCTAAATTTTTAAATATATATATTTTTTGAGGTTTCATCTCACTCTAGCCCAATCTGACCTGGAATTCACGCTTTAGTCCCAGGCCAGCCTCAAGTTCACAATGATCCTCCTACCTCTGCCTCCCAAGTGCTGGAATTAAAAGCATGCATCACCATGCCTGGCTTTAATAATATTTTTCATCATAAATTTCCCCCCGCTGTCCCAAAAAGGTTTTGTAAAGTTGGTTTGTTCAAAGTTAGGATCCAAACAAGTCCTGCACATTTGTCCCTCGCATCTTTCAGATCTTTTTTTGATCTATAGCTTTCTTTCTTTTTTTTTTTTTTCTTGAATGTATTTATTGCATAAACCAGGTGGTTTGTCTCATGTAGTGTTCTGGACTTCTCTCTTTGAACCTGATGGTGCTATTTAAAATATTCTTTGGTCCCCAGTCTTTCCTATACATTGGGAGTTGGAGTGAAAAACTTGAAGCTTTGGACAGGAGGTGTGTGCAGTCCTCATCTCAGAGGTTTATAATTCTTGTCATATTTGGCTATCTCTCTTTTTGTGCTTTAAACTGCCTTTGATGATCTATGCCTGTGTCTGTATTTCATTTTAGGTTGTCCTAAAAAAGTAATCATTCCTTCTTTGCATAGGTCAGCTGGACAGAGGAAGCTTCTAGAAGCTTCTCTCTGCTCTGATTTCTTGGTGGCAGTTTGTCCAGGCAAGGTGGATTGAATGCTTCATGCTCTACCAGTCTCATCACCAATTTTCAAAACAATGAATTGGTTCTCCAGCATGCTTGAAGATGATTGGCAAAGAATTTCTTTTTCTAATCCGGTGTGCGTTTGAGCCAGGGCACACGTGTGGAAGTCAGAAAACAACCTCAGATTTCATCTCATCTTCCATCTTGTTTGAAGCAGGGTCTCTTGTTCACTGCTGTGTATACCAGGCTAGCTAGCCCACAAGCTTCTGGGTATTCGCCTGTCGACACCTTCCATCTCACTGGGCTTATGGACATGTGCTATGGTAGCTGTCTTTGCATAGGTTCTGGGGATCTGAACTCACACCCTTGTGCTTGTGTGGCAAGTCCTTTAACCACTGTGCTAACTCCCTCAGATCCAGCAAGGGATTTTGTTGGCAGCATAGGTTTAGGGATTTTTGTACCCTTATATTATGGTGTGTTTGATCGGTACTGTTGGCCCACTGTGGTTTTCACACGTACCATCACTCACACAGCCCCATCTTTGACTTGTGAGACTCTCTGATACCCTTCAGCCGCCTTGTGACCCAATTCTAGTAGTATTTCACAACCTCTTGCTTTCTGAAATGACAACATGTCCCGATTGTGCTTTGATGGCCGAGATCTGGAATCAGTTATTTTCCAAGAAGCCCTGGTTCTTTTTTGTGAAAAATAGTATTTAGAGAGTCTGAGTACTGAGAACATTTTTTTTTCATGCTGTTTGGCTGATCTTGCTAAAGTAGGAAGAATTTTCTTAATTGAGTTCATATTGATATTTTAAATAAGAGTCACAAGACTTACTTAAGTTCTTTGATTTTTTTTTTTTTTGTATCTCTTTTCTCTAATGCTGAAACTTGCTTCCTAACAACACTGAATTGATTACTGACTCATTTCCCCAGTTTTCTGGCATGTGTGTAGTGTGGTGTGATGTGTGCATGTGTGTGTGCTTGTTTGTATGAATATTTCTCCACTGTCTGTATATATGCATTACAGAAATTTCAGAGTGACAATGCCAGGAGTATTCCTAGCACTAAGGTCAACGAAACCCCTTACAGTTACCTTGTAGCAATTTTGTCCTTAGCATGTGTCTATGTGGATGTATCTACATGCATCTTGTCCCAGTCAAGTGGTAGCCAAATGAGAGCTTCTAGATTGCTTCTAATTTGGCACCATGAAGCTACCAACTCAATACGCATTCATTTATCTCATTTTGGTTTTGATTTTGAACGTTAATATTGACATGACTTTATTTTCCTGAAACATATTTACCTGGTTCTAAAATTATGCTACAAGGGCTGGAGAGATGGCTTAGCGGTTAAGGCGCTTGCCTACAAAGCCAAAGGACCTCGGTTTAGTTCTCCAGGACCCACGTAAGCCAGATGCACAAGGTGGCGCATGCAATATGGAGTTTGTTTGCAGTGGCTGGAAGCCCTGGTGTACCAATTCTCTCTCTCTCAAATAAATAAATAAATAAATAAATAAATAAATAAATAAATAAATAAAATTATGCTACAAAATGAGACTAATGTTTGCCTCTACTCCCTGACTGTTTCTTCCCTCTCCCAATAGATAACAAGTTTAAAATTTAATTTAATTTTTAGTTTTTTTTCAAGATAGGGTCTCATTCTAGCCTAGGTTGACCTAGATGTCACTCTGTAGTCTCAGGCTGGCCTTGAATTCATGACAATCCTCCTACCTCTGCCTCTTAAGTACTGCAATTAAAGGCATGCGCCATTACGCCTGGCCCCAATATACAATTTTAAATTTTATTTATTATTATTACTTTTGATTTTTCAAGGTAGGGTCTTGCTCTAGCCCAGACTCACCTGGAATTCACTATGTAGTCTCAGAGTGGCCTCAAACTCAGGTGATCCACCTACCTTTGCTTCCTGAATGCTGGGATTAAAGGCATGTGCCACCATGCCTGACTAATTTTATTTTTTGAATTTTAACTAATCTATAATTGAAGAAAACATGTATGTATTGGCGCATTTACTTCCACCTTTGGGTAAAATTTATATTTGATATACTTATTTCACTTTTATTTCTTATTTATTTATTTGAGAGAGTCAGAGAGAGAAAGAGGCAGATGGAGCAAGAGAGAGACAATGGGTGGGCCAGGACCTCCAACCACTTCAAACAAACTCCAGATACATGCACCACCATGTGCATCTGGCTTATGTGGGTCCTGAGGAATCGAACCTGCATCCTTTGGCTCTGCAAGCAAGTGCCTTAACCGCTAAACCATCTCTCCAGCCCTCCTTTCCTTTTTCTGCATGTGTGTACATGTGTGTGCTTGTGTGTGGCGAACAGAGGATAATCTTGGATGCCATCATCAGGAACACCATCCACCCCCCCATTGCTCATTGATCCAGTTCGATTTTACCAATTAGGCTAGACTGGCTGGCCAGTGAACCCCAGATGCTACACACCCAGCCTTTTGTACCTGGGCATTGGGGATTGAACTCAGGTCCTCATGTTTTCAAGGCAAGCACTTCACTGACTGAGCTGTCTCCTGTGCCCTCTACGTTTCTTCCTCACTTGGCATTGTGTCCCAGAGACTCTACCATCAGCCTAAGCAGAGAACTTCTTCCTTCCCTCTGAGTGCCATCCAGTCCTTATTAATGAACCTTTGAGTTTTTACTTCTGCAGAGGGCACTGCCACGAATAGCTTTATGGATGGCTCATACTTCTGTCAGTGTATCTCTGGAATAGATTCCCAGAAATGAGACTGCCAAGTCAAAGGGTACACATATGTGATTTTTGCTAGAAACTGCCAAGTTCCCCTCCGAACCATTCTATAGTCTCACCAGATAGTATGTGAGTGGGCCTGTTTCCCCACAGTCTTGATGCCATGTTCTCAATCTTTTAGGTGTTGCCAGTGTGATAGATGAAGACCAGCATCTTGGCTGAGTTTTTTTGTTTGTTTAGTTGGTTGGTTGGTTTTTTTGAAGTCGAGTCTCTCTCTAGTCCCAGCTGACCTGGAATTCACTATCTAGTCTCAAGCTGGCCTTGAACTCACGGCAGTGCTCTCTCAGCCTCTAGAGTGCTGGGGTTAAAAGCACGAGTCACCATGCCCAGTTTGGCTGTGTCTTAATCTGCACTTCCTAGATTGTGAATAAAATTACGCAACTTTTCACATTTAGATTCTGATTCACTCTTGGATCTCCAGTGCCTAGGATGGGACCTGATACAGATGAGGTCTTCAGGGCGATTTCTAGAACAATGAAATGAACAACAGATGAAGAAACGAATGAGAGAATAAAGTCCTAAAGGGATGGTTGGTCTTCCCAAGGTCATGGGCTCAACTGTCATCAGAGCTGGAACAGAGTTGATCTCATTAGTTCTCCTTGTCTAACTAAATATTTTTCTGACTAAAAAACTGAATGCATTCTAAATTCTAAATTTAGAATGCACAAAAAACTGTAAACATGAGAAAAAAATTAACCTTTCTGCTCTGCCATCTATTTTTAAAAACATTTTAGTGTATTTCCTTCCTGTCTTCATACATTATTTCAGTTTTGATTGTTCTGTATATATGGTTTCTATTTTATTATTTCTCGTGTGTGTGTTAGAGTATATGTGTTGTATGCACATGTATGTGCAGATGCACACAGGCCATGTGCAAGCATGTGGAGGCCCGAAGAAAATTTTGAATGTCCTTCTCTACTGTTCATACACACACTTCCTTGTGAGGCCACTCTTTCAACTTGGAGCTGTCATTTTTTATTTTATTTATTTATTTTAGTGAACAAGAGAGAAAGAGGCAGAGGGAGAGAGAAGGAAAATAAGAGAGAGAGAACGGGCATACCAGGGCCTCTAGCCATTGCAAATGAACTCCAGATGCATGTGCTACTTTGTGCATCTGGCTTTATGTGGGTACTGCGGAAGTGAACCTGGGTCCTTAGGCTTTACAGGCAAGTGCCTTAACCACTAAGCCATCTCTCCAGCCTGGAGCTGTCTTTTTTTTTTTGGTTTTTCAAGACAAGGTCTCACTCTAGCCCAGGCTGACCTGGAATTCACTATGTAGTCTCAGGGTGGCCTTGAACTCATGGTGATCCTCCTACCTCTGCCTCCCAAGTGCTGGGATTAAAGGCATGCACCACCACGCCCGGCTGGAGCTGTCATTTTTTAAAAAAACTTTTTATTTTTTATTATTTTTTGGAGAGAGACACAGAGAGAGAGAGACAGAGAGAGAGAGAGAAGACAGAGATGGGCGCGCTAGCAGTGTCTCAGCTGCTGCAAACGAAATCCAGATGTGTCTGCCCCCTTGTGGTCAAGTGCGGCATTGCACCCTTGCATCTCTGCATCTGGCTAAACGTGGGACCTGGAGATTGGAACCGCTGGAGATTGGAACCAGTGTTCTTAGGTTTAGGAGGCAGGCACCTTAACCCCTAAGCCATCTCTCCAGCCCTGGAGCTGTCATTTTTGAGTAGCGAGTGCCAGCAATTCTCCGGTCTCCATCCACCTGAGACTGGGATTATAGACGTGTGTGGCCATGCCCAACTTTTTCTGTGGGTTCTGTGGAGTCAAACTTGCACAGTCTCAGGCCCTCCCAGACTCTCATACTTAAACAAATGCTCTTAACCTCAAACTATCTCCCCAGCCCCCTATTCCGTTACTTTACCTAACACTTTCCCACATATATTAGTCATCCTTCGGTCACTATAACAAAATATCTGAGGGAGGTTACTTACCAAGAAAAGGGACTTGATCACCCACAGTTTCAGAGGCTGAATGAGGTGTAAGCAGCAGCAGTGAGACTGGCAATGGTATTGTGAGTATGGTGGAAGATGGATGTGCTGTGGAAAGATCACATCCTGAACAAGAAGCAGGAGCATTGGGTGGGCCTGGCTCAGACTTTCATAACAAAGCTCTCAGGAGTGCAAAGGAGAGGTCACAGGAAAGCTGTCTTAATCCCTTTCAAGAACAGGTAGCCAATGACCTAAGGGTCTCCCAGCAGGTTCCACCTGCTCTCACATCACCACCCTGGGGACCAAGCCTCCAGCACCTGAACCTTTGGGACGAGCAACATCCAGACCATAATACCTCATTCACAACCACGCTGCAAACAGCATCTTATTGGCCATACATCACATCACCGTTCCAATGAGCGCTTAAGTCTTTATCTGTTACTGCTAGACTTCCAGATTATTTCCAGATTTTTGCTATTATTATAAATAAATTCCACCATGCTGATCTTTGTGCACATTCTGGCCTTTTCCCCCTTTAGGATGGATTCCTGGAATCCCAGCCCTGCACTCCAAGTTCACGGTTTTTCTTGGCTTCACGTTCAGAGAGAAGAGTCTCTTCAGCTTTGCCCCTGTAACCTTGAGAGCTCCTGCCCTGGCCTGGTTCTCAGAGTTTGTGATCTGTAGTACAGACAGTCTCACACCCAAGGCAGCTCGGAAGATGGATGGGCTGTGACCCGCCCAGGCTGACGAACTGGAATCTTCACTTGTGCCTCTCTACCTTTTTCTAGGGTTCCAGACAGATGACCCAGAGCCGGCGGGAGAAAGCCTCACACAGACAGGGGAAACGCTGGTGGAAGTGAGGGGTGGCAGAGACGCTGAGCGGATGTGTTCCAGTCTTCATGAGCATTCACAGGGCAGTAGAGCAGACGCTCGGGTCAGACCCTCCCACCCCACAAAGCAAAGGGCTGCATGACAGGGCCAGACAACATGTCAGTGACAGATGGTAGTCTGGGAAGGTTTCCTGGAGGAAGCTACAAATGGGTTTAGTGGAAAGAACATAGAGAGGGCTCTCTTGACAGATGAGGGAGGGCAGGGCCTATCACAGGAGGGGGCCTCTAAGCTAGTTTAGGGACCTGCAACTTGGGTTACAGGAAACCAAGTGGAGAATGGCAGTCGTGGAGGCATTAAGAACAATCCCTCTGGTGGCCAGGGGTAAGGGGCAGGATTTCAGATGGGAACTGGGCAGATTAAAGAGAGGCCCGTGTCCGGTACAGTGACCATAGCATTTGATTCAGAACTATGGCCATAAAATCTGAAAATGAGGATGGAGACGAGAGACACCTGGGACACAAAACCGAGTTATGCCAACTGTCATGGACGCAGACGAATCCGGGACCAAAACTCATGATGCCTGGTTACCAGTATCAACTCGGTGTGCCTTGTCTCCTGACTACATCCGGGCCTCGATTTTCACTTTTGTACACCAACAAGGTTATCCTAGGTCATTTCTGAAGAGGGCAGCCAAGAGGAGGATGCTCCTAAGGCTGAGCAGAGGGAATACTAACTAGTGTGGGGCTCAAGGTCTCCTCTCTCTCTCTCTCCCTCCCTCCCCTGTCTATCTTGTAGCATTAATGTCAGCAGGGAGGCCCGGGACCCAGACCAGAGGCCAGCTGTGGGAGGGAGGAATGATCTCAGCTGGAGGAACAGAGAGGAAAGAATGCAGAGACTCCAAAGAGCTGTGAACAAGTTGCGGGCTCTGGCAGAGCGCCCAGGGGTTTTGCAATCGCCCTCCAGTGAGCTAAGGGGGGAGGCGGGCAGTTTCCCCTCAGTGCACTGGAGCTGCAAGATGAAGGGGGGGGGCATCAGAATGACTTGGAAAGCAAGTAAGAGCAATCCCTGCCTCCCAGTGGGGTAAATAAGACAAGAAAGCACACCATCTCGCCCCCACCGCAGGGCCAAGCAGCCTCCGGTGCCACCGACAGCACAGGCTGTTCCATTTTCTTTCCTGGTTTCAGATGGCTGTGCCCTGGCTCAGGGTGGCTGTCACTGTCCTCTGCCTTGAGAGGTATATGTTAGTGGCAATGGGAGGCCCTCTCCTGCTTCCCTGGGACTGTCCTGCAGGAGAGACCCGGAGAGGGTGTCTGGTGATGGTTTATACTGATTGTCAACTTGACAGGGCCTAGAGTCACCAGTGAGGGTGATTACGTAGATCAGGCTAGCCCCTGGGCATGCCTGTGAGGGATCATCTTGAGGAGGTTAATTGAAGTGGGAAGACCCACCTTGACTATGGGCAGCATCATTCCATGGCCTGGGTCATAGACGTCAAAAACAGAGAGGAGGGCCTGGAGAGATGGCTTAGTGGTTAAGCGCTTGCCTGTGAAGCCTAAGGATCCTGGTTTGAGGCTCGATTCCCCAGGACCCATGTAAGCCAGATGCACAAGGTGGTGCATGCATCTGGAGTTTGTTTGCAGTGGCTGGAGGCCCTGGAGCGCCCATTCTCTATCTATCTGTCGCTCTCAAATAAATAAGTAAATAAGTAATAATAATAATTAAAAAAAAAACAGAGAGGAGCTGGAGAGATGGCCTAGCAGTTAAGTTCCTTGCCTGTGAAGACTAAGGACTCAGGTTCAATTCCTCAGTACCCTCGTAAGCCAGATGCACAAGGTGGCTCATGTGTCTGGAGTTCATTTGCAGTGGCTAGAGGCCTTTGTGTGACCATTCTCTCTACTTGCCTCTCTCTCTCTAATAAATAAGCAAATTAAATATATATTTTTTAAAAAGCAGAGAGGGGATAGAGGGATGGCTTAGTGGTTAAGGCATCTGCCTACAAAGCCAAAGGACCCAGGTTCAATTCCCAAGAACCCATGTTAGTCAGATGCACAAGGCGGTGCACATATCTGGAATTCATTTGCAGTGACTGGAGGCCCTGATGTGCCCATTCTCTCTCTCCCTCTTCTTCTGTCAAATAAATAAATAAATAAATAAATAAATAAATAAATAAATAAATAGAAATAAAATATGTTTAAAAAGCAGAGAGCTGGAGTTCATTGCCCTTTACTTCCTCACTGTGGACTGAATGTGAGCAGTGGCCTCAAGCTCCAACTGCCACATTTTCCCACCATGGTGGTCTATAACCTGGAACTATAAGCTGAAATTAACCCTCCTTACTCTATCAGGTATTTTGTTCCAACAATCAGAAGGTAAATGATACAATGTTTCTCCCGGCCTGGATTAGAAGTCCATGTTTTTGCTCCAAATGGGCAACTTGGAGCTCCCATCTACCCCCCGTCTCCCCAGGAAGGTCCTATGCAGATTGGTTAGATCATCTGGGATCTAGTGCTAATCCTGGGATGACAAGAATACCAGAACAGAAACAGGGTGTCCGGAGGGAGGAATGATGAAGCTATGGGCCCCTGAGCTCCTGCCCACAGCACAGCCCGAGTCAGAGATGGACATCATTTCTACATTACCAAGGAAGGCTTCGAGGCACAGCGGGGCCTGATTTGCCTGGGTCACCCAAGTGGCAAATAGAACCTGAGCTGAGAAGAATAAAGTACACAAGCTGCCCTTCAAGCTCCTGACCAGCTCCCTAGGGGCCTTCCCTAACTCTGGGGCCAACACACTGCCCGAGTCTCACCGGGATGGAAGGCCAGGGGTGCAGGGTTGAACCCTATCTCTGATCTTCCGTGTTCTCCGGTAGACGGGACCAAGCGCCTCCACCCCTTGGCTTAACTGCCAGGAGATCGAATGAAATGAGAATGGGTTCTTTGCTGGCTAAGTAGTACGGTGGAACCATCAGGCTTCCTTCCTCCTGATGGACCAGGGCTCATTCTAAGAGCCTTGTCCACACCAAGCACTGGAAAGCTCTTTGGTAACAGATAAGGAGATGTGTTCAAAGGGGCGATGACCTGGCCAAGGTCACATAGGGCTAGAACTCAGCCCCTAGCTCTCGGTCTTGCGTTTTGCTCCAGGCCCTCAGGGTTGACTGAGGTCTACCCCCAGTCTGGGACACAGGGAAGGCATGACTTCAAACTTCTCTGCTTGCCAGCATATCCCCAAGTTTCTTGGAGGCCATTCTTGGGGGTTCACTGAGGCGAGGCCACACTTCCCCTTGGACAGCTTCCTGTTTGGGCCAAACAAGGACTCTTATGGGACCTGGTGCCAGCTGGCAGCAGCTGTGGTCAAGGTCTGACTTCTTGCATGGAAGGGAGGAGAGGTCCTGGCCCCAGGCAAGTGTGGCTGGCTCTATAGTGAGATGTGGCCTTTGGGTCCGACGAAATTCAATTATTTCTTCTGCCCTGGTCCCACACACAAGCATCAGGCTCTGTCTGGGTACCAGAAGGCCTAGCATTTAGTAATTCTATAGGCATTTATCAGTGAGGAATAGGGCATGTGTAGCTACAGGAATGGGAACAAGAAAGAAATCTGCTTCCTAAACTTGCTGGCTGAGTTCTCTAGTTAACCTGCCATTGCCTGTGGAAGCTCAGAGGAGGGCTGGAAAGATGGCTCAGCAGTTAAGGCACTTGCCTGTGAAGCCTAAGGACCTAGGTTTGATTCCCCAGAACCCATATAAGCCAGATGCAGAAGGTGGCGCATGTGTCTGAAGTTTGTTTGCAGTGGCTGGAAGCCTAAGTGCACCCATTCTCTCTGTGTGTCTCTCTTAAATTAATTAAGTAATTAATTAAAAATATTTCAAAAAGACAATAGTGGCATGTCTACTCGTGGGGTAACCAACTGCTCCATAATTGGACTGAAGGCCCTCTCTACGGGAGGGAATATATACCTGGTACTGAAAAACCTAAGCAAAAGTCTATGGCAGGTGAGGCATGAGCCTTAGGGGTATAAAGCCTGCTCTTGTCTGGCTAAATGTATATATTATTCCCACCAAGCTGCCCTGGGGGCACTACACTTAATGTTCATGTTCACATATTAATGCTACTCTCACTTCTGGTTAGAGAAGCTTCTCTTTTCAGATGGCGATGACCACTGGGATGACCCAGAAGGCAACATAGTGCTGAAAAGAAGGGATGGAGGAGTGCCCAGCACTGAAACACCTCTGTCACACCCTCCAAGGCTCAGGGACCATTGCGGAAGAGAAGGCGGATAGAATGGAAGAGCCAAAGGAAGGGTATGACTTCTTACAATGCAACTGCCCAGACAGAAATTGGCCTCGATATCCATGATCTTGCAGTGCCTAGCAATACGCCGCAAGACCCTCAAAATGGAAGAAAAAGATGATGTCATCAAATTAAAAGAGAGACTAATGGAGAGAGGGAGGGGATACGATGGAGATTGGTGTTCTAAAGTGGAATGGGGGAGGGGAGGGAAATATAATGTGTTTTTTTATGTAAGTATAGAAGGTGTCAATAAAAAATAATAAAAAGAAAAAAATATTTCAAAAAGAAATCTCAGATTTTGTCCCCACTCCTTCAGTGTCAGCACCTCTGTTCTGAGGTCTTGGGACACAAAGGGAGAGAGATCCTGAAGGTGTGGGTAAAAATAGTGAAGATTTTTGAAATTGTTACTTTTGAGACAGGACTTTATGTACTCCAGACTGGCCTTGAACTCACTATGTAACCAAGGATATCCTTGAACTTCTGATCATCCTGCCTCCGTCTCCTGAGTTCTGGGGTCACAGGTGCACAACACTATGTCTGGGGATAGAAGTCAGGGCTTCCTGGATGCTAGGTAGTAATCTACAGACTAAGCCATATCTCCAGCCCCTGGAGGAAATTCAAACATTGTATATGAATAAAACCTGACCTAAGGTGAGGGATGGAGCTGGGTTCTAACCTTGGACTTCAAACTTCCTTCAGGATACTTTGAAAAGAAGCCAGTCTGCCAGAAGCCCCATAGTATTGGAGATTGTGGAGGGTGTCTGTCAGTCTATGGGATGGGGTGTTTGCTGTGGAATAAAATACACGGGGAGAAGGATGAAGGGAGGGAACCACTAGGGTCTGTCGGGGGGCTAGACACAGCTGTCCTCTCTCTTGCTCTGCGGGTGAGCAAGCGCACCACCCCACAGCAGCCCTGTGAACACTGGCTGAACTGGGTGATGGGACCTTCACCAGACTGGGCAGTCTGCACCTGCCCTCTGGCCAAGCAGGGAGCAGGAAAGAGAGGTGGGAGTGTCTGGTTCTCTGGCTCCTTCCCACCGAGCCACAGTCCACAACTGCTTCATTCCAGGGCACCAGGGCTGCTGCTAGATGGCATAACACAGTGTACCTAACCCTGGTTGCAGGCCTGCATGGGGTGGTACCAGCCAATAACCATGGCCCTTCCCGCATCACCGTCTACCTTCCCAGCTGATCCTCGGAAGGAGTCCTGTGTCCTGCTAGAGTCCTCCCTCCGCACCACAACCAGGACTCCGGGCTCAGAGCCAGGACTGCCCTCCATCTCCCTGCCTCACTCCCTGCCCTGTTACCCATCTGCGTGCCTGAAGCAGGATGGTGACTTGACAAGACCCTTTTCCCTTAGAGCCTATGGAATTGTTCGGGGGTTGGCACAACCGTGGAGGTAGATAACAAGAGAGAGGATCCCACAGGCTGGCACTGGGTCCTGCCATACCCTCCTTTTAAGGGGCTGGAGAAATCTAGTGTCCTGCTGGAATAAGATCTCGGGGAGCAGTGACCTAGCTTCAGAGCTGTCTTCCACTCACCCCTGAGCTGGAGTATGGAAAGGTTGCACAGACTGACCGTGGACCAGAAGGAGCAAGAGGCGCAGGCTGTGTCACTGAGCTGCAAGCCCAGGGCGTGCTCTACAAAGCATTTCTTGGTGTTGCAGTGGGAACAGGCAGAGGGATGGGACTGAGGTCACGAGGTGGATGTCTTCCAGGCCCGAGGACCACACACACAGTCCTCCAGTGTGCTCCAGAGTTCTCTGTGACCCATGGGAAGACGATCCCAACACTTTCCCTTCCTCGCTACTTCTCTTCCTCCCTACTTCTCCCTAACCACGGCCGGCTGTTCCATCAAGGAACTGTCCCAGATGCTCTGCCCCCAAGGGTTTGGCTCTTAGCCCTTGCAGCTCTCCTGGAGTCATTCGTAAGTACCCTGCTCTTCATCAGCTATCCTCTCCCCATGCCACTGCCACCTCCCCAGACTAGGTGTCATTGTCCATGCTCAGCTATGACAGTGGCCTTTTCACACTAGCCTTCGTGACCCTATTCTGAAGCCCTCCAAGCCAGCAGAGAGGTGGACCGGAACCAACCTAAGCAGGTCCTTTCTGAGATGGTGCGGAGCCCTGTAGCGGACAGCTTCAGGTTCGCTGAGATGAACTTCCAGACCAGGCACGGTTATAAAGGAAGGGATATTTATTAAAGCTTACAGATCCAGGGGAAGTTCCATAATGACAGAAAAAGCTGGCCTGTCTTCACAAGTCCAAGCAGAGAGAGAGCCAAATGCCAAAAGCCACACAGTACAGCACACCTCAGCAACTCCAGCTAGGCACACTGCATATCTTTAGATTGAAATCCTAAACCCTTAAGATCCATCGGTGACACTGCCTCCAGCCAAGTGGCTGCAGATGCAAACTATAAACTAATAAAACACTGAATATATTGGAGGCCATCTATTCAAACTGCCACAAGCCCAAACTGTGCTTTGTCTCAGGCCTCCCTTTCTGCTGTTTTTTTTTTTTTTCTCTCTCTCTCTCTCTAAACAAAACCCCATCTGGGCTTGAAGAGATGGTTTAGCCATTGAGGAGCTTGCCTTCAAAGCCTAAGGACTCAGGTTTAATTCCCCAGAAACCACGCAGGCCAGATGCACATGTGCACATGGTGGCACATGTGTCTAGAGTTCATTTGCAGTGGCTAGAGGCCCTAGTGCAACCATCCTCTCTCTCTCTCATACTCTGTCTCATAAATTGAAAAAAAAAAAAAAAAAAAAAAAAAAAAGAACTTAGGGCTGGAGAGATGGCTTAGTGGTTAAGGCACCTGCCTGTCAAGCCTAAGAATGCCCGTTCAAATCTCCAGGTCGATGTTTAGCCAGACGCAAAAGTGACATAAGCGCGCAATGTCACACATGTACACAAGGTTGCGAACACGTCTGGAGTTTGTTCACAGCTGCTGAGAGGCCACTAGTGCGACCATTCTCCCTCTCTCTGTCTCTCTCAAATTAAAAAAATAAAATAAAAACTTAAAAAAAACATCTGTGTTCTGCTGTCCATTAGCTTTGCTATGATCACCTTCAGAATGGCTCCCCTAGCCCCACCCCGGCCCACCACTGTCGGCTTCCCTTCCTTCAGAAACAGAGCGTGAGACAAGGGCTTGGTGCAAATAGTTCTTAGGGAGGTGATCCCAGGAGATAGGGTTGAGGAAATCAGGAGGGGAGACGGAAGGAAGAAGCCAGTACCAGGTGGTGTTTTCTCACTTTCCACTGTGGGCAACAGGGTTGCATTCCATCAATACCCTACAAAACCTACACCATGCCTCCCAGAACCATCACCCACAGAATGGAAGTTGGAATCATCGACCTGCTGATTCCGACCTCCATCGGGTAAGGGCCCTTAGACTTCTGGACTATTTTGTCTGCCCAAGCACACGCTCTAAGGTGCCCAAAAGCCTCAGCTACTCTGGAATTTTGCAGCCTAGTGTCAGGGAAGAAGCCGACTGTGTGAGCTGAGCCTGGGCTGGCAAGAAATTGTTTACTTCAGCTGTAGCTTCAATCCAACAGCAGCCAGGCTAACTCTGTAGAAATATCCTCAAGCTGTCAGTCATGGAGGATCGCTGGAGCTCAGCCACGTGTGAATACCCAGATGCTGAGGAAGAGACTATGTGCAAAGTGGAACAAGTGTGGGTTTAACTGTCAGATTTTCTGAGTTCAAATCTTGCTCCTTCTGGTAGCAGCCACAGGACTCTGAGCTGGTCACGTCACTCTAGAGAATCACAGTGTCCCCAGCTAAAACCTAGGGTTGATTTTTAAATGTATTTTATTTATTTATTTATTTACTTATTTGAGAGAGAGAGAGAGAGGCAGATAGAGAGAGAGAAAGGGCATGCCAGGGCCTCTAGCCACTGCAAATGAACTCCAGACACGTGCGCCCCCTTGTGCATCTGGCTTACGTGGGTTGTGGGGAATCAAACTGTGGTCCTTAGGCCTCACAGGCAAACACTGTGTGCCACCTTGTACACAAGTGCAACCTGGCACATGCATCACCTTGTGTGTCTGACTTGTATGGGATCTGGTGAGTCGAACATGGGTCCTTAGGCTTCATAGGCAAACACCTTAACCACTAAGCCATCTCTCCAGCCCACGTTAGCCAGATACACAAGGGAGCATGCATCTGGAGTTTGTTTGCAGTGGCTGGAGGCCCTGACGAGCCCATTCTCTCTCTTTCTTGTTTTTTTGTTTTGTTTTGTTTTGTTTTGTTTTGTTTTGTTTTGTTTTGTCTTTTGGTTTTTCGAGGTAGGGTCTCATTCTAGTCCAGGCTGACCTGGAATTCACTATGTAGTCTCAGGGTGGTGGTGGCCTTGAACTCATAGCGATCCTCTACCTCTGCCTCCTGAGTGCTGGGATTAAAGGTTGGGCCACCACGCCTGGCCCGTTCTCTCTTTCTCTCTGTCAGATAAATAAATAATAAAAATAAATAATTTTATTTAAAAAAGAGTTCAAGGTCATCCTCTGTTGCATAGCAATTTCAAGGCCAGCTTGGACTACTTGGGCAGATTACTGGTTTGTATGTTTGGTTGGGGCATTTTACAGTCAAACAACCACCACACTTATTCACCACTCTGCAGCTCGGATCAAACTCCCCCCTTTTCAGCACCTGCCTTCCAGGGAAGATGCCTGTTGAACCATTCCATGATATATATTTACAATGACATATACAACTGTCACTCTCCGACAGCTGACCCCATTGGCAAGAGAACAATGGAGCCAGCCACTTCCACACCAGACATGATTCAAAATGTCAATTTTAGCTGCTTGGCAGAGCATGCTTTTAATCCCAGCACTTGGAAGGCAGAGGTAGGAGGATCGCTATGATTTCGAGGCCAGCTTGGGACTACATAGTGGATTCCAGGTCAGCCTAGGATAGAGTGAGACCCTACCTCAAAAAAAAAAAAAAAAAAAAAAAAAAAAAAAGGTCAATTTATGGCAACAGGTGATTTCTCACCTTTGTAAATATCATGCTTTTGTGATCATTCACAAGTTATAGAAGTTAACTGTACAAAGTATCTGAAAGTGTGGTGACATTGGATCATTCAGGCATAAGGTGAAGGTTATACATACTATACTATGATCCTGAACAATCCCTTCTTAGAATGTTATAGAATATTTAAAATTCAAAAGAAAACGATGGCATTGTTTATTTAATGTTGGTCTCCTTTTTCCTGAAACATTACAGGCCAGCGGTAGGGGGTTCAAGGTGGAGTGAGGGGCAGGGACTGGAGGTGATGCGTGGCAAAATTCAGCACTTGGTGGTTGTTAGTCCACAGAGGGGATAAAAGAGACAAAAGCAAGAATCAGCTGAGCTCTTCCTCCAGCTCTGAGCTTTGGGCAAATATCCTCATCCTAGTGCCCTCCCACCCCAACATGGATGAAAAGCTAGAGTTTGTGAAGCAGACCACATAAAATAGCTCCTGTAAATCCTGCCCCCCCACCCGCCCCGAACTGGGTTTAAGAGCTTCTAGACAACTAGCTGGCTGATTGGGGCTCCTGGAGGTTGGTAGCCCAGAGAGGGCAGGAATAGTCTGAGACCCTTCCCCCATGCATCTTTGTAATAATTCTTCATAAGAAGATAATGAGGGCGGGAGAGATGGCTTAGCAGTGAAGGCGCTTGCCTGCAAAGCCAAAGGACCCAGGTTCGATTCCTCAGGAACCATGTAGACTAGGAGAGTCTCGGTGTACCCATTCTCTCTGCCTGTCTCTTTTTCTCTCTCTCTCTTTCTCAAATAAAATGAACTTTTTTAAAAAGCCATAAGTCATGGTGAGCTTATGGGTTTAAAAAGAAGAAGAAGAAGCTAATGAGTATGGAGAAATATTTCCCTCAATCCTGGGAGCTGCTCCAGCAAGTGAACCAAACCTGAGCAAGGAGTCATGGGAGCTCCAATGCACAGCAGTTCTGTGTTCTCACAGCTGACATCCTGGAGCTTATGAGAGGTGTCTGGTGTAGAGGGACAGTCTTGGGCTAAGCACTCCTCCTGTGAGATCTGATACAATTTCCAGGCAGATAAAGTCAGAATGGAAGTGAATTCGAGAACCCTCAGCTGGTGTCTGCTGGAGGAAGAAGTGGCTGCTTAGAGGAGCCATTCCCACGCATGCTGGTGATCAGAGGATTAAGTGGGCAGCGTGGGAGAGGGGAAAACACTTTGAATTTTCTTATCTTTTACAAAGTGGTTTTCCCACCAAAAACGCAGACCAGACAGAGGAAACATAAGACAAGTCCAAAATAAAAAGAAACCTGTCTACAAGATAACTGGTCCATACTCATCAAAAGAGTTCGTGTCATAAAAGATAATGAAAGACTGAGAGTCTGTTCTGGGTGAAAGGAAACTGAACGAGATACAGATGCTAGACTGTGCCCCAGATCTGAGGGAAAGTTGCTATAAAGGATGTCATTGGAGGCATTTAGTGACATTTGGATCTTGAAGATTAGATAATAATACAACATCAATGTTAAGCTCTTTTTTAAAAAGTGTTTTTTAAAATTTAATTTAATTTTTATTTATTTGAGAGAGCAAGAGACAAAGAGAGAAAGAGAAAGAGAGAGGAAGAGAATGTGTGTGTCCAGGCCTCCAGCCACTACAAATGAACTCCAGACGCATGCACCACCTTGTGCATCTGGTTTATGTGGGTCCTGGAGAATTGAACCAAGGTCCTTTGGCTTTGCAGGCAAACGCCTTAACTGCTAAGCTATCTCTCCAGCCCAATGTTAAATTCTTGAATTGATAACTACACAGTGGCTTTATAAAATAATGTCTTTTTTCTTAGGAAATACATGCTAACATTATGTATGCAACTTACATTCAAATGGTTCAGGAAAATTATGTGGGTGTGTGGAAATAGCAAAGCCTAACAACCCTGGTTTAATTCCCCAGTAACCATATAAAGCCAGATGCACAAAGTGGCCCATGCATCTGAAGTTTGTTTGCAGTGGCTAGAGGTCCGGGTACACCCATTCCCTCTGTCTGTCTCTGTCTCTCTTCTCTCTCTCTCTCTCTCTCTCTCTCTCTGTCTCTCTATGCTTGAAAATAAATAAATCAAAATATTTTAGCCCATTCTCTCTCTTTTTCTTTTTTTTTTGTTTTGTTTTGTTTTGTTTTGTTTTGTTTTGTTTTGTTTTGTCTTTTGGTTTTTCGAGGTAGGGTCTCATTCTAGTCCAGGCTGACCTGGAATTCACTATGTAGTCTCAGGGTGGTGGTGGCCTTGAACTCATAGCGATCCTCTACCTCTGCCTCCTGAGTGCTGGGATTAAAGGTTGGGCCACCACGCCTGGCCGTTCTCTCTTTCTCTCTGTCAGATAAATAAATAATAAAAATAAATAATTTTATTTAAAAAAAGAGTTCAAGGTCATCCTCTGTTGCATAGCAATTTCAAGGCCAGCTTGGACTACTTGGGCAGATTACTGGTTTGTATGTTTGGTTGGGGCATTTTACAGTCAAACAACCACCACACTTATTCACCACTCTGCAGCTCGGATCAAACTCCCCCCTTTTCAGCACCTGCCTTCCAGGGAAGATGCCTGTTGAACCATTCCATGATATATATTTACAATGACATATACAACTGTCACTCTCCGACAGCTGACCCCATTGGCAAGAGAACAATGGAGCCAGCCACTTCCACACCAGACATGATTCAAAATGTCAATTTTAGCTGCTTGGCAGAGCATGCTTTTAATCCCAGCACTTGGAAGGCAGAGGTAGGAGGATCGCTATGATTTCGAGGCCAGCTTGGGACTACATAGTGGATTCCAGGTCAGCCTAGGATAGAGTGAGACCCTACCTCAAAAAAAAAAAAAAAAAAAAAAAAGGTCAATTTATGGCAACAGGTGATTTCTCACCTTTGTAAATATCATGCTTTTGTGATCATTCACAAGTTATAGAAGTTAACTGTACAAAGTATCTGAAAGTGTGGTGACATTGGATCATTCAGGCATAAGGTGAAGGTTATACATACTATACTATGATCCTGAACAATCCCTTCTTAGAATGTTATAGAATATTTAAAATTCAAAAGAAAACGATGGCATTGTTTATTTAATGTTGGTCTCCTTTTTCCTGAAACATTACAGGCCAGCGGTAGGGGGTTCAAGGTGGAGTGAGGGGCAGGGACTGGAGGTGATGCGTGGCAAAATTCAGCACTTGGTGGTTGTTAGTCCACAGAGGGGATAAAAGAGACAAAAGCAAGAATCAGCTGAGCTCTTCCTCCAGCTCTGAGCTTTGGGCAAATATCCTCATCCTAGTGCCCTCCCACCCCAACATGGATGAAAAGCTAGAGTTTGTGAAGCAGACCACATAAAATAGCTCCTGTAAATCCTGCCCCCTCCACCCGCCCTGAACTGGGTTTAAGAGCTTCTAGACAACTAGCTGGCTGATTGGGGCTCCTGGAGGTTGGTAGCCCAGAGAGGGCAGGAATAGTCTGAGACCCTTCCCCCATGCATCTTTGTAATAATTCTTCATAAGAAGATAATGAGGGTGGGAGAGATGGCTTAGCAGTGAAGGCGCTTGCCTGCAAAGCCAAAGGACCCGGGTTCGATTCCTCAGGAACCATGTAGACTAGGAGACTCTCGGTGTACCCATTCTCTCTGCCTGTCTCTTTTCTCTCTCTCTCTTTCTCAAATAAAATGAAATTTTTTAAAAAAGCCATAAGTCATGGTGAGCTTATGGGTTTAAAAAGAAGAAGAAGAAGCTAATGAGTATGGGGAAATATTTCCCTCAATCCTGGGAGCTGCTCCAGCAAGTGAACCAAACCTGAGCAAGGAGTCATGGGAGCTCCAATGCACGGCAGTTCTGTGTTCTCACAGCTGACATCCTGGAGCTTATGAGAGGTGTCTGGTGTAGAGGGACAGTCTTGGGCTAAGCACTCCTCCTGTGAGATCTGATACAATTTCCAGGCAGACAAAGTCAGAATGGAACTGAATTCGAGAACCCTCAGCTGGTGTCTGCTGGAGGAAGAAGTGGCTGCTTAGAGGAGCCATTCCCACGCATGCTGGTGATCAGAGGATTAAGTGGGCAGCGTGGGAGAGGGGAAAACACTTTGAATTTTCTTATCTTTTACAAAGTGGTTTTCCCACCAAAAACGCAGACCAGACAGAGGAAACATAAGACAAGTCCAAAATAAAAAGAAACCTGTCTACAAGATAACTGGTCCATACTCATCAAAAGAGTTCATGTCATAAAAGATAATGAAAGACTGAGAGTCTGTTCTGGGTTAAAGGAAACTGAATGAGATACAGACGCTAGACTGTGCCCCAGATCTGAGGGAAAGTTGCTATAAAGGATGTCATTGGAGGCATTTAGTGACATTTGGATCTTGAAGATTAGATAATAATACAACATCAATGTTAAGCTCTTTTTAAAAAAGTGTTTTTTTAATTTAATTTAATTTTTATTTATTTGAGAGAGCAAGAGACAAAGAGAGAGAGAGAGAGGAAGAGAATGTGTGTGTCCAGGCCTCCAGCCACTACAAATGAACTCCAGATGCATGCACCACCTTGTGCATCTGGTTTATGTGGGTCCTGGAGAATTGAACCAAGGTCCTTTGGCTTTGCAGGCAAACGCCTTAACCGCTAAGCTATCTCTCCAGCCCAATGTTAAATTCTTGAATTGATAACTACACAGTAGCTATATAAAATAATGTCTTTTTTCTTAGGAAATACATGCTAACATTATGTATGCAACTTACATTTAAATGGTTCAGGAAAATTATGTGGGTGTGTGGAAATAGCAAAGCCTAACAACCCTGGTTTAATTCCCCAGTATCCATATAAAGCCAGATACACAAAGTGGCCCATGCATCTGAAGTTTGTTTGCAGTGGCTAGAGGCCTGGGTACACACGTTCCCTCTGTCTGTCTCTGTCTCTCTTCTCTCTCTGTCTGTCTCTGTCTCTCTATGCTTGAAAATAAATAAATCAAAATATTTTTAAATGAGAGAGAGAGAAGGAGGAGGAGAAGGGAGAAGAAGAGAAAGCAAACAATGCAATTAGAATGAGCAAGAGACCTGAACCAACATTGAAAAATTGGTCAGCATCACGTATCACCGAAGGACTGGAAATTAAAGCAACAATGCAATACAATACACACCTAGTAGAAAGGTCAAAACCCACAAAGCTAGAGAGGATATGAAGCTACAAGAACCCTCAGTCACTTGTGGAATGTAAAATGGTAAGGACGCTGGGAAGACAGTCTGACAGTTTTGTACACAATTAAATAAGATCTTACCATTTGACTCAGCAATTATATTTCTTAGCATTTACTCAAGTGAGTTGAAAGTTTATGTCCACACAAAATTCTACATACAGATGTCCATGACAGCTTTATTCATAATTGCCTAAACTTGGAAGCAACCAAGGTATTCTTGTCTTAAATTAAAAATTATTTTTTTCTAAATTTAAAAAAAAATTTATTTGAGAGAGAAAAAGAGGCAGATAGAGAGAAAGAGAGAATGGGTTCACCAGGGCCTCTAGCCACTGTAAATGAATGCCAGATGCATGCACCCCCTTGTGCATCTGGCTTACATGGGTCCTGGAGAATCAAACCTGGGTCCTAAGATTTCATTTACTCAATCAGTTGGGAAAAGGCAAAAGTCTGAGAGAAAGTGGATCAGTGATCATCAGAAGCTGGGGCTGCAGAAAGATATCTATAAAGAATTACTGGGCTGGAGAGATGGCTTAGAAGTTAAGGTGCTTGCCTGCAAAGCCTAAGGACCCATGTTCAACTCTCCAGATCCCACATAAGCCAGACACACAAAGGTGAGGCAAGCGTAAGGTTGCACATGCCCACTAGGTGGTGCAAGCATCTAGAGTTTGATTTCAGTGGCTGAGGCCCTGGCACACCAGTTATCTCTGCGCTCTCTCTCTCTCTCTCTCTCTCTCTTGCTCTGAAAAAAAAAAAAAAGAACTACCATCTTGACTGTGCTGTCAAAACTCACAGGACTGTAGCTGAATATGGTGGCACACGCTTATCATGCCAGCACTTGGGAGACACTGAGGCAGGAGGATCTTGAATGTGATGTCAGGCATGGCTACACTGTGGGGTTATGTCTCAAACAAACAAACAATTCAGAGATGAACACTATTAAAAGTGAACTTTACCATCTGTCAATTATCCTTCAGCCTAAGAAACTGGAGTTCCTCATTCATCTTGAGCTTCTGTCCTTCCAGAGCCTCTCAGAACAGCGCAGGGGCCTGTGGCAGGGACAGGGCCTGCCTCACTTGTCTTTCCCTTAACCTGCTCTGAATGGGGTTCAGGGTGTGGTGGGGACTTAGGAGTGTTTAAGGACAAAAGCGAAGTCCACTCAGAGTAGAGTCCTTCTGAACTGCCCTCTTCTGCATGGCTGATGTCCAAACCCTGGCCCTGCTGTTTGAGGGACAAACATCTTCAGGGTGTACAGAGCTTGGTGGATCTCCTCTGGCTGATCCCTGGGCTTGGATGACATCGCTCCTGGCTGACTACCTGTTCCCACCCTCCACTCCTGCTAGGGTCCCTCTGTAGGAGGCCCCTGCCCATGAGGGCAGAGATCCTGCATACTGGCTTGCGCTCTCTGTGGCATCACATACAGGAAAAACACTCTTGCTGATAAGACAATATAGTCATTCATTTTGTGATGCTATGACCAAATGCCTGACAGAAGCAACTTAAGGGAAAAATGACTTTTCTAAAATTTATTAATTTAATTTATTTATTTGAGAGGGAGAGAGAGAGAGAGAAAGAAGGAGGGAGGGAGAGAAGAAGAGAGAAGGGAGAGAATGGGTGCACCATTTCAGCCACTGCAAACAAACTCCAGACGCATACACTACCTTGTGCATCTGGCTTATGTGGGTCCTGGGGAATTGAACGTAGGTCCTTTGGCTTTGCAGGCAAGCGCCTTAACCACTAAGCCATCTCTCCAGTCCAGATTAATTTATTTTGGCTCATGGTTTCAGGAGGTTTTAGCCCATCATGTCAGGGAAGCAGGACACAACAGCTCAGTTCATAGTGGCAAAGGCATGCGACAGAGGCTGTTCATAACCAAGAAGACCAGCAAGCAGAGAATGAGACAGGAAGTAGGCAGAGATAACCCCCTCCCCAAAGACCTTCCTAAAGTTTCCAGAACTTCTCCAAATAGACCCACTAGCTGAGGTCCAAGCTTTCAAAACACGAGCTTCTGAGGGGACATTTCAAATTCAAACCATAACATATACAAAAGGTCCCATGTAATACTCTAATGATATACAACTACTATGTTAATTTAATAAAACTGGGATCTTACTACACATGTCATCATACAATATTTTTGTGGCATGTGAGTACTATGTGTGGTACATGTGGTGTGTGTATGTACAGTGCAGACAAGCGTGTGTACAGATACATGTGCCCATGCATACGCATGTGAGAGCCAGGAGAGAACATGGAGGACTCTCCTCTTTTGTGCTTGTGCACTCTTTCCTTGAGACAGTCTCTCCTGAACTCAGAGCTGCCTGTTCTTGTCAGGCTGGCCAACCACTGAGCCCCAGTGATTCTCTGATCTCTACTCTCCACAGACTGGGACCCCAGGAATATGTCGGTGTGCCCAGATTTTTGTGTGGGTGCTGGAGATCTAACTCCAGCATGGCAAGCACTCTTAGCCGCTGAGCCATCTATGGGGCTCCTTGCAGGGGAGATGGCTCTGCAGTTCATAGTGCCCGCCTCGCAAGCACGATGACCTGAGAGCTTCCTCAACTCCCCAGCACCCACATAAAAAGCTGGGTGTGGTCATGCACAACTATGACCCCATCCTATATAGGTGCTGGAGACCGCAGAATTGCTGGAAGTCACTGACTAAAAACAACAGCTCATGGCTTAGTGGTTAAAGCACTTGTATGCGAAGACTAAGGACCCAGGTTCAATTCCCCAGTACCCGCATAAGCCAGATGCACAAGGTGGCATCTGTGTCAGCTCAGGGTTGAGACTGTGTTGTAAGGAAATAGGAAGACTAGTGATAAACAAGAGCACCTGGCATTCTCTCCTCATGTGCATGAGGTGTGTGCATCTGCACCCAATGGGCAAATACTACACTTGCATTACACACACACCACACATATTCTACATACATAACATATGTGTGTGTGTGTGCAAGCAGAGAGATACAGAGAATAAAAGAATGGGCACTCTAGGGCTTCTTGCCACTGTAAACAAATTCCAAATGCGCAAAGTGGTGCATTTTACATGGTTGTATGTGGTACTAGGAAATTGAACACAGGCTTTGCAAGCAAGTGCCCTTTATTGTTAAACCATCTGTCCAGCTCCAAAATATATTTTTATTAGCAAATATTAAATATACATATCAATGGTTTTCATTATGACATTTTTATATCCAAACTATAATCTTTTTGTATCATACTATGTTTTGATTATCTTTCTATGTTAGTGAATAGAATGACTGTAGAATAAAAAATAAAATGATGAGCATGGTGGCACACACCTTTAATCCCAGCACTTGGGAGGCAGAGGTAGGAGGTTTGCTGTGTGTTAAAGGCCAGCCTGGGTTACAGAGTGAGTTCGAGGTCAGCCTGGGCTAGAGTGAGACCCTACCTCAAAACAACAAAAACTCCAAAATAAAAATAAATGTAGGGTTGGAGAAATGGCTTAGTGATTAAGGCATTTGCCTTCGAAGTCAAAGAATCCTGGTTCGATTCTCCAGGACCCACATGCATCTGGAGTTCATTTGCAGTGGCTAGAGGCCCTGGAGTGCCCATTCTCTCTCTGTCTGCCGCTCTTCTATCTGTCTCTCTGCTTGCAAATAAATAAATAAAAATAAAAAATAAAATAAAATAAAAAATAAATAAATGTAGAATTCATATCATTTTGAATGACTGCTTTTTCCTTGTATAGTCAGTCTATACCTTTTTTATTATTATTATTTTGTGTTTGAGAGAGAGAGACAGAAAGAGAAAGAGGCAGAGAGAGACAGAGAGAGAAAGGGCATGCCAGGGCCTTTCAGCCACTGTGAACAAACTCCAGACGAGTGCACCCTCATGTGCATGTGCAACATTGCATGCTTGCATCACCATGCGTCTGGTTATATGGGACCTGGGGATTTGAACATGTGTTCTTAGGCTTCGTAGGCAAGTGCCTTAACTGCTAAACCATCTCTCCAGTCCAGACTATACCTTTTTATATCAATTCCCAGCTGCTAGCTCTTTTAGGCTATTTATACTTTTAGGTGATTATAATCATGGAATGTTTGGGGTGAATTTACTTAATGAAGGGCCTCTCATTCACATGGCGCCTTTTCAAATGCTGAGAAGAATCTAGCAATTTTATATTCTTAACTTTTTTCACATGCTGTGAGTGTACATGCACGTGTGTGTGCACATGTGTGTAGGGTATGTGTGGTGTGGCGTGTGTGATGTATGGTGTAGGTACTGTGTGTGCAGATGCATGCCCCATGCGTTTGCAGAAACCAGAGAAGAATGCCAAGTGTACTCTTGTGACTCATCCGTGTGCATCCTTGAGTCCGGCTCTCTCCCTTCATCCAGAATTGCTGTTAGTAAGTCCCAGAGACTTTCAGGTCTCCATCCCCTTTGGGCTGGGATCACAGACATATGTGGCCACGTCTTTTTAAGTGGGTTCTGGGGAGTCACACTTGGTGGTCTCCAGCCCAAGAGACCCTCATGCTTTAAGCAGCAAGCACTATGAACTGCTGAGCCATCTCCCCACCCCTAATTTTGTCTTCTTTTCTTTCTGTTAACGGGCCCCTCCTAAATTGTATAAACATCAGGCTTCACAAAAACTGGATGTGTTCATTGGCTATGATAAACATTCTCACACTCAGTTTTGTTTTTTTTTTTTTTTTTGGCTGCATTTTTATTTCCTTAGGACAGATTCCTAGAAACAGAATTGCGGGATTAAAGCAGAAACAACATTCTTAAGATTCTTGAATATATTGCCAAAGGGACCTCCAAAAGTGGTGATCTCATTTACACCCCAAACTAAACCAGAAGACCCAGGCCTGGGCTTGTGCGTCTGTCATGGTGGCTCAGATGTTGCCATTAACATTTCTCCTGAAGCAGAGTTCACGAGCTAAGGTCCATGGCACCCAGGAGCAGAAGTTTTATGACCTGTGAACTGCGTATTTTCCCTCCCCTCCCCCTTCCCCTTTAGAACTCCACTCTCCATCATATCCCCTCCCTCTCTCCATTAGTCTCTTTTTTTAATATGATGTCATCCTCTTTTACTTCTACTTTTAGGGTCTTGCGGAGGTATTGTTAGGCACAGCAAGGTATGATGTCATCCTCTTTTACTTCTACTATGAGGGTCTTGCGGAGGTATTGTTAGGCACAGCAAGGTCATGGATATCAAGGCCAATTTCTGTCTGGGCAGTTGCATTGTAGGGAGTCGTACCCTTCCTTTGGCTCTTCCATTCTATCCGCCCCTCTTCCGCAATGATCCCTGAGCCTTGGAGGTGTGACAGAGATGTTTCAGTGCTGGGCACTTCTCCATCCCTTCTTCTCAGCACTATGTTGCCTTTTGGATCATCCCAGTGGTCATCGCCATCTGAAAAGAGAAGCTTCTCTAACCAGAAGTGAGAGTAGCATTAATATGTGAATATGAGCATTAAGTGTAGTATTTTCCGGGCAGCTTGGTGGGAATAGTATATACATTTAGATAAGGGCATGCTTTATACCCCTAAGGCTTATGACCTTACCTACCATAGACTTTACTTAGTTTTTTCAGTACCAGGTATGTATTCCCTCCCGTAGAGAGGGCCTTTAGTCCAATTATAGAGCAGTTGGTTACCCCACGAGTAGACATGCCACTATTGCACCCGTTCAGTCTTTGGGCCTGTCTGGCCAAATTTGAATATTCAGCGTCCACTGTTTTCACTGCTGATGACTTCTGTCTCCCATACTCTGCATGCAGTGCAGCTTTTCCAGCTTTCAGTTGGCTGGTCTACAGGGAGAAGGTTTTCTGCTCAGCACCAGCTTGCTTTCTCAGTGACCTTGCCTCTCAGGCAAGAGATGTCTTCAGCAATAGGGTCTTACTGTCTGTTTCTCAGGGAAAACCAAGGGCTTTGGCAAAAGCCTTTAATGTTTTGGAGGCTACCGGGACCTCCTTGGCCAACAACTCACTGGAAGGTATCCCATCCCAGGTACTGAAAATTTTCTAGTAACAGTCTACAGCTTCTAGATGTACCATTATTCAAAACAGTAGTTTTACATAAGTCTTATTCACAATCTTTTGAAATTAGATTGACCCTCCCCTTGCCCTTCTTTTATGTATTCTCTACCCATGGCCTTGGTTAGGCCATTCCCCTCCTTGTAATCAGTCCTTCCACTTACATATGTGCAATACCATACACTTCAGTCCTTCCCTTTCCTCCGTCCCTTATAGCCTTTTACCAGCTTACTGGTTTCTGGCACCAATTTTTGGTTCCAGTTCACACACAAGTCTGTCTATTTGTAGCTAGGATCCACATATGAGAGAGAACATGTGACGTTTGGCTTTCTGAGCCTGGGTTACCTCACTTAGTATAATCCTTTCCAGATCCATCCATTTCCCTGCAAATTTCATTTTTCTTTACTGCTGAATAGAACTCCATTGTGTAAATGTACCACATCTTTATTATCCATTCATTTGTGGTGGGACATCTAGGCTGCTTCCATTTCCTAGCTATTGTGAATAGAGCGGCAATAAACATGGTTTTGCAAGTATCTCTAAGGAAGTGAGAAGAGTCTTCTGGATATATGCCTAGGAGTGCTATAGCTGGATCATATGGTAAATCTATTTCTAGCTGTCTCAAAAACCTCTACACTGATTTCCACAATGGTTGGACTAGGTTACATTCCCACCAACAGTGTAGAAGTGTTCCTCTTTTTCCGCATCCACGCCAACACTTATTGTCCTTTGTTTTCTTGATGGAAGCCATTCTGACAGGAGTGAAATGGAATCTCAAAGTGGTTTTAATTTGCATTTCCCTGATGGCTAAGGATGTGGAGCATTTTTTCAGATGTTTATATGCCATCTGAATTTCATCTTCTGTGAATTCTCTATTTAGTTCCATAGCCCATTTTTAACTGGGTTGTTTGAATTCTTATTATTCTGTTTTTGAGTTCTTTGTATATTCTGGATATTAATCCTCTGTCAGATGTATAGCTGGCAAAGATTTTCTCCCATTCTGTAGGTTGTCTTTTGCTCTACTCACAGTGTCCTTTGCTGTACAAAAGCTTTGTAATTTCATAAGGTCCCATTGGTTGATTAGTGTTTTTATTCGCTGAGCAATTGGGGTTATATTCAGAAAGTCCTTACCTATGCCAATATGTTGAAGGTTTCCCCTACTTTTTCCTCTAGCAGGTTCAGAGTTTCAGGTCTGATATCAAGGTCCCTGATCCATTTGGATTTGACTCTTGTGCATGGAGAAAGACAAGGATCTATGTTTATCCTTTTACATACCGATGTCCAGTTTTCCCAACACCACTTGTTAAAGAGACTATCTTTTCTCCAATTAATATTTTTGGCATTTTTGTCAAAAATCAGGTGGCTGTAGCTGCTTGGATTAATATTTGGGTCTTCTATTCTGTTCCATTGATCTACCTGTCTGTCCTTGTGCCAGTACCATGCTGTTTTTGTTACTATGGCTTTGTAATATAACTTAAAATCGGGTATGGTTATACCACCTGCCTGATTTTTGTTTCGCAAAATTGTTTTGGCTATTCGAGGTTTTTGTGTTTCCAGATGAATTTTAGGATTGTTTTTCTATTTCCGTGAAGAAAGCTATTGGGATTTTAATAGGGATCGCATTAAATGTATAGATTGCTTTTGGTAAGATTGACATTTTCACAATATTGATTCTTCCAATCCAGGAGCATGGGATGTCTTTCCATTTCCTTGTGTCTTCTGTAATTTGTCGCTCGAGTTTTTTAAAGTTCTCATTGTAGAGATCCTTCACTTCCTTGGTTAAGTTTATTCCAAGGTATTTTATTTTTTGAGGCAATTGTGAATGGGAGAGATTCCTGATTTCATCCTCTGCACGTTTGTTGTTAGTATATAGAAAAGCTACTGATTTCTGTGTGTTTATTTTGTATCCTGCTACATTGCTAAAAGTGTTTATCAGCTCTAACAGTTTGCAGGTAGAGACTTTAGGGTCTGTTAGGTATAGAATCATATCGTCTGCAAATAATGATAATTTGATCTCTTCCCTTCCGATTTGTATCCCCTTTATGAGTGTCTCTTGCCTTATTGCTGTGGCTAAGACTTCCAGTACTATATTAAATAGTAGTGGGAAAGTGGACACCCTTGTCTTGTTCCTGAATTTAGAGGAAAAGCTTCAAGTTTTTCCCCATTTAGTATTATGTTGGCTGTAGGTTTGTCATAAATAGCTTTTATTATGTTGAGATATGCTCCTTCTATTCCCAGTTTCTGTAATACTTTCACCATGAAGGGGTGTTGGATTTTGTCAAATGCCTTTTCTGCATCTATTGAGATGACCATATGATTTTTGTCCTTCAGACCATTTTATATGGTGTATTACATTTATGGATTTGCGTATGTTGAACCATCCCTGCATCTCTGGGATAAAGCCTACTTGGTCAGGGTGAATAATCTTTCTGATAAATTCTTGTATTCTGTTTGCCAGTATTTTGTTGAGAATTTTTGCATCCATGTTCATGAGGGAGATTGGTCTATAGTTTTCTTTTTTGATCTGTCTTTGTCCGGTTTGGGTATCAGGGTGATGCTGGCTTCATAGAAGGATTTTGGTAGAGTTCCTTCCTTTTCTATTTTATGGAAAAGTTTGAGAAGCATTGGCGTTAGATCCTCCAGGAATGTCTGGTAAAATTCAGCAGTGAATCCATCTGGGCCTGGGCTTTTTTAGTTGGGAGACTTTTTATAACTGCTTGAATCTCTGTGGTTGTTATAGTTCTATTTAAATGGTTTATCTCTTCTTGATTTAATTTTGGTAGGTCATATGAATCAAGGAATTCATCCATTTCTTTCAGGTTTTCAAACTTAGAGGCATATATATTCTTAAAGTATGTCCGTATGATTTTCTGAATTTCTTTGGTATCTGTTGTGATGTTGCCTTTTTCATCTCTAATTTTATCAATTTTTGTCTCTTCTCTCTTTCTTTTGGTCAGATTTGCTAAGGGTTTGTCAATCTTGTTTATCCTTTCAAAGAACCAACTCTTTGTTTCATTGATCTTTTGATTGTTTTTTTGGTTTCCATTTCATTAATTTCTGCCCTAACCTTTATTATTTCTTCCGTCTACTAATTTTTGGTTTGCCTTGTTCTTCTTTTTCCAAGGCCTTAAGGTGAAGCATTAAATTGTTTAGTTGTGAACTCTCCAATTTCTTAATATATGCACTTAGGGCTATAAATTTCCCTCGTAGGACTGCCTTCATTGTGTCCCAAAGGTTTTGGTATGTTGTATTCTCATCATCATTTGATTCTACGAATTTCTTGATTTCCTTTTTAATTTCTTCAATGACCCATACATCATTCAATAAAGTGCTGTTTAGTCTCCATGAGTTTCTGTATGCTCTGTATATTTTCTTGTTGCTGATTTGCAGTTTAATCCCATTGTGGTCAGACAATGTACAAGGGATTATTTCAATTTTCCTGTATTTGTTAAGATTTGATTTGTGTCCTAGTATATGGTCTATTTTAGAAAATGTCCCGTGTGCTGCTGAGAAAAATGTATATTCTGCAGCATTTGGATGGAATGTTCTGTAAATATCTGTTAGGTCCATTTGTTCCATGGTATCATTTAATGCAGATGTCTCTCTGTTTATTTTTTGCTGGGTAGACCTGTCAAGTGATGAGAGTGGGGTATTGAAGTCCCCACTACTATTGTGTTAGGAGATATCTCTGACCTTAATTCTAATAGTGTTTGTTTGATGAAATTGGGAGCCCCCATGTTAGGGGCATATATGTTTAGGATTGTAATGTCCTCCTGTTGGAGGGTTCCTTTAATCAGTATAAAGTGACCTTCTTTATCTTTCCTCACAAATGTTGGATTGAAGTCTATCTTGTCAGAAATTAAAATAGCAACCCCTGCCTGTTTTCTAGGCCCATTTGCTTGAAATACCTTTTTCCAACCTTTCACCCTAAGAAGGTTTCTATTTTTATTGAGAGATGAGTTTCCTGGAGGCAACAGATGGTAGGATCCTGCTTTTTAATCCAGTCTGCAAGTCTATGTCTTTTGATAGGGCATTGAGACCATTGATATTAAGAGTTATTATTGACATATATGTGTTTATTCTCACCATTCTTCTTATTTTTAGTTTTTCCTGTTTTCCCTTTACTCACTTGTTTTAACTGTTATTTGAGTATGGTTTATTTTTTCCTATTTCCTGATGTGTGTTCTTTGCTTTCTCCTCAGCATGAATGATTCCTGCAAGTATTTTCTGTAGAGCTGGTTTAGTTGCCAAAAATTCCTTTAGCCTGTCTTTGTTGTGGAATGTCCTTATTTCTCCATCTATTTGGATAGATAGTTTTGCAGGATAAAGTAATCTCGGTTGACAGTTTTTATCTTTCAGAACTTGGAATACATTACTCCAGGCCCTTCTGGCCTTTAAAGTTTGTGTTGAGTAATCTGCTGTGAGTCTGATGGGCTTCCCTTTGTAGGTCACTTGCTTTTTCTCTCTAGCTGCTTTCAATATATTTTCTTTGGTTTGTATGTTTGGTAGTTTAATTATAATATGGCGGGGAGAGGTTCTTTCCAGGTTTTGTCTGTTTGGTGTTCTAAAGGCTTCCTGTATCTGCATTGGCATCTCTTTCCCAATTTGGGGAAGTTTTCCTCTATGATTTTGTTGAAAACACCTACTATGCCTTTGGAGTGAAATTCTTCTCCTTCTACTATCCCTTGAATTCTTATGTTTGATCTTTTCATAGTGTCCCGAATATCCTGTAATTCCCATTCATACCTTCCTATTATTTTGTCTTTCTCTCTGTTGGACTGTATTAGATCAGCTACTTGGTCTTCTAGCTTCGATATCCTGTTCTCTCCTTCATCCATTCTACTAGAGAGATTTTCTACAGAGGTTTTAATTTCACTGACTGTGTTCTTTATTGCTAGCATTTCTGAGTGGGTTTTCTTTATTCTTTCTATTTCCGTATTTATGTCTAGTATTGACCTCCTTATTTCATTAAATTGGTTTTCTGTGTTTTCTTTGAATCCTTTGATTTCTTCTTTGAGGTCTTTGAACCCTTTCATTTCCTCTTTGAGTTCTTTGAACATAATTATAATCATTCTTTTGAAATCTTTCTCGGGGATGTCCTCTAAGTCAGCCTCACTGAAGGTCATTTCTGATATATTAATACTTTTGGTGGATTTATATTGTCTGGATGTTTTGTGTTTCTTGTATTGTAATGTAGAGATCTTTGCATCTTGAATTAATTTAATGCTTGGGTTTTCTAAATATCTGCAGTAATGTTAGATGTATCAATCAATCTGATATTATATGTCTTCAGTGTAGGAGTTTAAGGTGTTAAGTGTGGTTCTTAAGGCTCTCAAAGTAATCACAGAAGTGACCCTTGCCTGCTATGAGATTATCAAGTGGGGTGAATGGAACAGAATACAGTCAAGATCCAAAAATTTAACTCAACAATGTACCCCTTCAATGAAATACAACACAGAGTATTTGTGCAAAAGCAGGTATTATGACAAAGTCACAGTTCCTAAGGATATGTGTTAGCCCACGCCCTTAATCCTGTCAGCTGGGAGGCTAAGATTTCTGATCTGTAGAGAGTTCCAAGGTCAGCTTGTGATCAAGAGAGACCCTTCCCCAATGAATAAAACCAAATTACCTTTTGGAACGGGTTTGATCACAGCTATGCTGCCCGGCTGCTTGGTTCCTTTGCTGTGACGAGGATTCAGGAGGTCAGCTGCGTCTGTGGGTGTCTGCTTTCCCTGCGCCCGATGCTGCTGGCGAGCTCTTTCCCAAGTCTCTGTACTCGCCGTACTTGCAGCCGTGGTGGGGGAGGGGAGGCTGTGAGTGGCGGCTGAAGTCCGTCTGTTCCTCTACGCGATCCTCTTCCTCACAAGCCTCTTTGTTTGTCTCTACTGTCCTCCTTCCACGCTTCTTGAGATTGTGAGGAGGCGGTGTGAGTGGAAAATTCTCCTCGCCTGTCTTTAAAAGTTCTGCGGATCAGCTGTCTCAGGCGGCGCCTAGCTGCGCCGCCGCCGCGGCAGCTGCGGCGGCTGTGGAGCCGCTTCTTTGGGCTCCAGACGCTCTGGAACTCTCCTACTTCTCTGCTGGGCTTGAAAGTTTACTATGTATCTCACTTTTTAGTAGAAAAGTGTATTTTGCTGGGGTTTGTTTTGCTTTTGTTCGCACACTTATGTCAGTTTGATCCCCAGGCCCCACATAAAAAGTTGAAAGCTGGGCTAGAGAGATGACTTAGTGGTTAAGGTGCTTGCCTGTGAAGCCTAAAGATCAAGGTTTGATTCCCTAGTGCCCATGTAAGTCAGATGCACATGGTGGTGTGTGTGTCTGGAGTTTGTTTACAGTGGCTAGAGGCCCTGGCATGCCCATTCTCCCTCCCTCCCTCTCTCTCTCTCTATCTGCCTCTTTCTCTCTCTCAAATAAATAAATAAAATTTAATTAAATTTTTTTTTTTTTGGTTTTTGAGGTAGGGCCTCACTCTAGCCCAGGCTGACCTGGAATTCACTCTGAATTCTCAGGGTGGCCTCAAACTTACAGCTATTCTCCTACCTCTGCCTCCCGAGTGCTGGGATTAAAGGCGTGCGCCACCACGCTTGGCTTTAAATGTTTTTTAAAGCTGGAAGCTATGGCAGGCTTCTGTAATCCCAGCACCCTGACAGCAAGATGGGAGGTGGAGACAGGAAAATTTCCCCAAAGCGCTCATTGCAAGCCCTGCAAAGAGCAGAGGAGAATCCAGAGCAAGAACCCCTGCCTCAAATGAGGTGGACAGGTGAGGATGGACCTCCAAAGTTGTCCTCTGATCTCTACAAGCATATCATGGCATACACACACCCACACTCTCATGCAAACACACACACACACACATTCACATGCAAATAAAGAATAAAAAAAATTAACCTCTGATTCTGAGAATAGTATCTGATAGAGTTTATCAGATTGACAAGGGGTCAGGTTCAATACACTCACTGTCTGGGTTTATTCACATTTCCTACTGTCTGAGTTTATTCACATTTCCTTAACACTTGTGCATGACGTGGAAGGAGAAGGAAGCCTCTCTGAACCTCGGCTGGACCCAGGCTCAATGCTCAGTGTCAGAGGCAGTGGGAGCTGGGCTGACCCTGTCCGGGAGGGGTCATAGTTTAGGCAGGAGATTCACTTTCATAACTCCTGCCACTTGTGGTCCTAGTGCTTGAGGACAAAGTTGACTGATTTCCCAGGGTCTTCAGAAAAATCAGGAATGCAGATTTCTTATATGGACCAATATAAAACAATCCTTCCAATATCTTTATATTTATTTATTTATTTATTTGAGAGAGAGAAAGAGGCAGAGAGAGAGAAAGAATGGGTGCACAAACGAACTCTAGACACATATACCACCATGTGCACCCGGCTTTACACGGGCCCTGGGGAATCGAATCTGGGTCCTTTGGCTTTGCAGGCAAGTGCCCCAACCGCTAAGCCATCTCTCCAGCCCAACACTCCCAAATTATTATTATTAGTAGTAGTATTAGTAGTAGTAGTAGTATTTTGCTGATGTGTATGTGGTATTTGCACATGTATGTGTCCTTGTGGTATCCCATGGGGGTCACTTGCCTGCAGCGAGGTTGCTTGCCTGTGGTGGCTGGAGTGGAACATGGGTGTCCCACTTCATCACCCTTTTCCCCTGGTTTGTTTTTGAGTCAGAGTCCATCATTTTAACTGTTTCAGGAGCACACTAGGGTCTGTCAGTTCTCTGCTCTCTGCTCCTCTGTGGGACTGGGGTTACAGGTGCGTGTGGCCACATCCAGTGGTTTTACGTGAGATTAGGAGATTTGAACTCTGCAGCCTCAGACCCTCATGCTTGTGCAGGAAGTGCACTTAACTGCTGAGCCATCTTCTCCAGCACCAGCCCTTCCCGTTTCAAATGTTGAAAACGGATCAAAATTTTTATAGGGCTGGAGATATGTCTTAGCAGTTAAGGCTTTTGCCTGCAAAGCCAAAGGATCCATGTTCGAGTCCCCAAAACCCATGTAAAGCCAGATGCACAAGGTGATGCACACATCTGGAGTTCATTTGCAATGACTAGAGGCCCTGGTGCACTCATTCTCACTCTTGCTCTCTCTCTCATATATATCTCTTTCTCTCAAATAAACTCTTTAAAAAAAATTTTAGGCTGGAGAGATGGCTTAGCGGTTAAGGCGCCTGCTCCCTAAGCCTCAGAACCCGGTTCCAATCTCCAGGTCCCACGTTTAGCCAGATGCAAAGAGACGCAAGGGCGCAATGCCACACTTGACCACAAGGGGGTGCACGCATCTGGATTTCGTTCACAGCAGCTGAGAGACTGCTGGTGCACCCATTCTCTATCTATCTCCCTCTCCCTCTGTCTCTCTCTACAAAAATAAAAAAAATAATAATAAATTTATGTGTGGACCAAATAATGTCTGAAGACTTCAGTGTGACCTAACTCACCAGGTATTGGTTTTAACCTTTGGTTAAGAAGGTAAAGAAGAGTCCAGTTAGGGTTGAACAAATTCATTCTATGGAACCAAGCCTCAAGGACTGGCTGTACAGAGCACCCTGCCCTGCTCCCACAAACTAGAGACACAGACTGGAGCCTTGGGAGGGAGGAGACAGAGAAAGAGCTCTGTGGTGGACCATGGGATATGGGCTGCTGGCTAGGAGAAGGAAGAAGATGCTGCTGGCAGGGAAGTGTCAAGGGAATCACCAAACAGGCAATGAAATGACCATGTGCTAGAAAAGTCAAGGGCAAAGCAATAAAAGACAATGAATATCAAACAAAAGAAAAAATGTTTGACTTCCTAAAAAGAAATGGTAAAGTTCCTTGGTACACGGAAAAAAAAATATTTTTCTAATTTTTGACACTAAATTTATTGTATTTGTAAACTTATAAATCTATAATTTTGGAAAATTTAACTACTGAGAAATAAATTTAATAAGAGTACATGTAAAGAAAGATAAATAAGTGCCTTTATCTTTTTATTCTTTCTTCCTTTCTTATTTACAAGCAAAGAGAGAAGAGAGGGGAAAGAGAGAGAGAAAATGGGCATGCCAGGGCCTCCTGCCACTGCAAATGAACTCCAGATGCATGCACCATTTGGTGCATCTGACTTTACATGGGTACTGGGGAATTGAACCCAAACCTTGAGGCTTTGCAAACAAGTACCTTTAACCACTGAGCCATCTCTCGAGCCTGAAGAAAGCTATACATAAATCAAACATGGTAATATCTGCCTGCAATCTCAGCACTTAGGAAGTGGAGACAGGAGGATCAGTAGTTCAAGGTTATTGTAAATCTCTTTTGCCAACTTAATTGAATCAGGAATCAAGAAAGAGATATGTGCTGGGCGTGGTGGCACACATCTTTAATCCCAGTACTTGGGAGGCAGAGGTAGGAGGATTGCTGTGAGTTCGAGGCCACCCCAAGACTGCATAGTTAATTCCAGGTCAGCCTGGGCTAGAGTGAGACCCTACCTCGGAAAAAAAAAATCCTAAAAAGGAGATATGCTTCTTGGGCTGGTCTGTGAGGCCATTTCCAGGAAGGATTTTCTGGGGTGGGGAGACCTTCCCCTAAAGTGGGCAGACCTTCTGGTGGCAGCAGAAATAGGATCAAGTAGGAGAAAGTGGCCCTGATTGGCCTGGTCGTCCTTGTCCCCCTTTGCTGGCACATGCCTCTATCCTGTAGCTGCCTCCTTCACAGACATTGGAACCCAGATTCTTTGTGGACTGAAGACCAGCAGCTCTCCAGGAATGCCCCAGGCCTTCAGCACTAGATTGGGATTGCTGAGGCACCCGCCTTGTTCACTGGGACCAGGTTCTGAGTCTCCTGTCTACAGACAAAACAGCCTTTGCTGTCCTGCTCAGTCCTTATTGGGTCAGCCAATCTAAAAATCAACCCTTTTGTAATACATATTTATCCTATTGGTTCTGTTCCTCTAGAGAACCCTAACTAATTCAGTCATCCTGACTACATGGAGAGTTCAAGGTTAGCTTGGGCTACCTGAGATCCTGTCTTGAACAAATAAACATGGAAACAGCAAAAGGTGATGCATTCTTACATAAGAATAGAACTCAGTGAAGATACTCAACAGTGGATACTGCAAGCTTTAAATTTGGCCAGCCAGGCCAAATGAGCCAACGGGTGCAATAGTGGCATGTCTGTTATGGGGGAAACAAACCACTCTCTGATTGGACTTGAGGCCCTCTCCATGGGAGGGAATATAACCCTGATGCTGAAAACCTACAACAGGGGTAGTCATGAGCCCTAGGGGTATAACATCTGCTGGTATCTGGCTAAATGTATATACATGCTCACCAAACTTCCTGGTAAGGACTTTTCTTAATGTCCATACCCATATATTAATGCTACTCTCACTTTTGGTTAGAGAAGCTTCTCTTTTCAGATGGTGGTGACCTTGGGATGACTCAGAAGGCACCATGGTACTGAGAAGAAGGAACAGAGGAGTGCTCAGCACTGAAACATCTCAAACATACCTTCCAAGGCTCCAGGTCCATTGTGGAAGAGGGGGCAGAAAGAATGTAAGAGCCAAAGGAAGAGTAGGACTCCTCACAACGTGCTCCTCCAGACACAAAATGGCCTGGATATCCATGATCTCACAGTGCCTGACACTACCTACACAAGACCATCATAATACAAGGAAAAGATGATGACATCAAACTGAAAAGAGAGACTGATTGAGAAGGGGGAGGGGATATGATGAAGTGAAGTTTCAAAGGGGGAAGTGGGGGGAGGGAGGGAAGTACCATGGGATATTGTCTACAATTAAGGAAGTTGTCAATAAAAAAAAGTAACTAATAAAAATAAAAATAAGCCGGGCGTGGTGGTGCACGCCTTTAATCCCAGTACTCGGGAGGCAGAGGTAGGAGGATCGCCATGAGTTCAAGGCCACCCTGAGACTACATAGTTAATTCCAGGTCAGCCTGGACCAGAGTGAAATCCTACCTCAAAAAAAAAAAATAAATAAATAAATAAATAAATAAAAATAAAAAAGAGAATAGAACTCAAGACATTGCATGCTCGTGAATGGGAAAACTTAATATCTCGAAAATGTTGACCCCCACCCCCGCCACCAAAGTAATTCCAAATAGAAGACAATGACCTTAAAATCTAACATGGATGAAGAAATACCTGGTAGGTATCAAAACAATCCAAAAACAATCATCAGGATGTTGGTATAGAAATAGGAAAATAGCTGGGCATGGTGGTGCACATCTTTAATCCCAGCAGTGGCAAGGCAGAGGTAGGAGGATTGCTGGGAATTCAAGGCCAGCCTTGAATTGAGTTCCATGTCATCTGGGCTAGTGTGAAACCTTACCTGGAAAATAATAATAATTAAATGGATTGGTGAAACAGATCAGGAATTCAGAAACAGATCCCAAATATAAATCCTGATTTGGGAATTTTGGGGGTGTCTTTGAGAGCATTAAAGCCATATTTCAGCTCTTGGGTGGACAGTAACTCAGAAGTCATGGGCCCTGAAAACTCAATGGTCACACAAAGCTGTCACTGAGTCAGTGACCTCTGGATTCTTGTCTAATGAAATGGACGTACCAGGGCCTCCAGCCACTGGAAACAAACTCCAGATACATGCGCCACCTTGTGCATCTGGCTTACATGGGTCTTGGGGGATAGAACCTGGGTCCTTTGGCTTTGAAGGCAAGTGCCTTAACCACTAAGCTATTACTCCGGCCCTGGAGGTTGTTTTTTTTTTAAATTAGATTATAGATAGAATTTAAGAAAAGGAAGGAAGACCGAGCTTTTGCCAAGGAGGGAAAAGGGAGTTTCCAGAAATAGAAAAGCCCACCAAGAGATCCATACTGGGGACTTTTTTAGGTTCTGAATGGGGACTGAGCTAACCAATCAAGAATTCTAATCGGAGATCAGGTGTAATACTTCCAGGAATCCTAATTCTCCAGGAAAGGGGAATTCCTTTCTAGGGAGGGACTCAGGTTGAGTTTAAGGAAAAAGAGATCTCAGACACTTTAGGCAGTGAGAGATGAGAAGTTAGATTCTCTTCTGACCTCTAGCAAAGTGGAGACTGCGAGGACAGGCTCAAGGACATTCCTCACTTTACTTTCAGGGGCCCTGTCACCCCTAAAGTGCCTCAATCAGAATTTAACATTCGACACAGAATGACCTGTGAATTTTGATGGATGATGCTGGCATAATTACGATCACCTGAAAGCAAGTAAAATTTGATAACTGCAGTATCCTAATCCAAGATCTAGTCTAGATAGACACTCAAACAGAAAGACGTGAAGAAGAAAGAACTCTTAGAAGAAAGTTTTGAAGATTAGATGAATAATCTGAAAGACAATCTGATCAAAGAGCTCTGAAGGAAAAAACAAGACCCTAAAACATGTTAGGCCCTATAGTAATTTGAATGTATGTCCCCAATAGACTCAGGTGTTTTATTAAAGCTTGTAACTTAGATTTCTTGGATTTCCAGCCACCTGGCTGGAAGAGGTGTCACTGTGGGTGGGTCCTGGGGTCTAGCCCTAAGATGTGTTTGGGGGCGGATCTGATTTCTAGCCTAAAGGTACACAGAGAGGCCTGGGCTTTGCCATGTCCATTTGTCAGTGCTGTGGTACTGGCTGTTGGGGTGGGTGTCTCTGCTCGGATGAATGGAGGCAGCTTCTTCTGCCATGGCTAGAACTTCCCCTGGATCTGTAAGCTTCAAATAAGTCTCTTCCTCCCATAAACTGTGGCTGTTTGGAAGTTCATCCCAGCAATGTGGAACTGACTACAACAGGCCCCCAGAAGTACAAAGACTCAAAATGAGAGATGTAGAAAGATTTGTTTCAAAAGACCATAATATACTAAGAAGTTTTACAGATTAACTAGGAAAACTTAACAGAAAAATGGGCAAGGACAAAAACAGACAATTCTTGGAAGGATTAATCCAAATGGCCAACAAACTGACAAAAAGCCACTCAGATCCAAAAGTTGGGAAGACCATTTTCAACTCATAGACAAAACCTACATTTCTGGCAAATTAGCACCAAAAATGAAATGTGCATACACTGTGGAAATGTGAATTTTTTTTAATTATTGTTTTTTATTGACTTTTATACTTACATACAAAAAAACCCCACCTCATATTTCCCTCCCCTCCCCCATTCCACTTTAGAACTCCAGTCTCCACCATACCCCCTCCCTCTCTCCATAAGTCTCTCTTTTAATTTGATGACATCATCTTTTTCTTCTATTTTGAGGGTCTTACGGAGTATTGCTAGGCACTGCAAGGTCATGGATATCGAGACCAATTTCTGTCTGGACAGTTGCATTGTAAGAAGTCATACCCTTCCTTTGGCTCTTCCATTCTATCCGCCCCCTCTTCCGCAATGATCCCTGAGCCTTGGAGGGTGTGACAGAGGTTGAATTTTTTTTGAGAAGCAAGTTTTATTAAAAATTATAAATCAATGAAGATTTAGAAACTATCTATCTGTGATCTTATTAACAGGATTTAGGATCACAATGAAAACAAACCCCTGGGCTTATCTAGAGTTTCTAGATTAAGTTAATTGAGGTGGGAAAACCTACCTCCTCCGTGGGTGGGGGAGGGGCGACACCATTCCATGGGCTGTTCTAGACTGTACAACAAGAAAGCGTGGCGAGCAGAGGCTTTCATCACTCTACCTCCTAAGTGTGGGCTGAATGTGACCAGCTGCCTCAAGCACCGGTCACCATCCTGTAACTTCCCCACCATGCTGTGTTGTAACTTTGAACTGGGAGCCAAAATAAATCCTTTCTTATTTTTTTTTCAGGTATCTGGTCATTAGCAATGAGGAAGTAATTATCTATCTACCTACCTACATACCTAACTATGTGGTGATTTGAATCAAATGGCCCCCCTCCAATTTATATGAATAAATTCATATGTTTTGAATGCTTAGCCCCAGGTGGTGGCAATTTGAGAGACAGAGCCTTGCTGGAGGAGGTGTGTTGTGTGGGGTAAGCTTAGGGATGGTATACCCAGCTCTCTCTTGCCAGAGAGGAGCTCACTTTCTTGCTGGTATTTACCACCTACTGTGGTAAGAAGTGGTGATCAGTCTCTGCTCATGCCATGCTTTCCCCTGCCACCATGAAGCTGGAAGACCGAAAGGCAAAGTAAACCCTTTCCTCCTATCAGCTGCTTTTAGTCGGGTTTTGCTGTTGTTGTTTGTTTGTTTGTTTTTCGAGGTAGGGTCCCACTCTAGTTCAGGCTGACCTGGAATTCACTATGTATTCTCAGGGTGGCCTTGAACTCATGGCGATCCTCCTACCTCTGCCTCCCAAGTGCTGGGATTAAAGGTGTGCGCCACCACACCTGGCTATTTTGTCTGTTTTTAATTTGAGAGAGAGAGATAGAGAATGAGCATGCCAGTGGCCTCTCAGCTGCTGTGAACAAACTCCAGATGCGTGCCCCCCCCTTGTACACATGTGCAACGTTGCACATTTGCATCACTTTTGAGTCTGGCTAAATGTGGGACCTGGAGAATCAAACAGCATTCTTAGGCTTCGCAGGCAGGTGCCTTAACCTCTAAGCCATCTCTCCAATCCCTGGTTGGGTGTTTTGTCCCAGCAATGAGAAGGTAACTATAGCAATCTATCTATTCATTTTGACCATCAGCTTGATTGAATTCAGAAGCAGATCTCTGGGAACGTCTGTGAGAGTGTTTCTAAAGACCGTCAGATCCCGAAGGCTCTGGCCCAATCGATGGATTCATCCCTGGATAGATTCACAATAAGTTAGTATTATTCAGAGGTGCTGAAAGGTAGGAAGTGGGGCCTACTTGGAAGAAGCAGGACACTGGAGATGTGTCACTGGGGCTGTCTCTCACTCCGGCCCTTTCCTGTATTCCTCTTTTGACTCCTCTCTGCCAAGGAGTGAATAATGACCACAAATCCCCACCTTCATGATGTCCTGGTCAAGCACACAGGGCTAAGCAGCCACAGACTGAACCCCCTGAAACTGTGAGCCTAACCAAATTGTTCCCCCCTTAAGTTGTTTCTGTCAGGAATTCTGGTCAGAGCAGTACAAAAAAATTACAAATAAGACAATATCCACTGATCTAGAATCTCACTTCTATATAGTTATTTCTCAGAAACACAACTCCCAAAATGAATCAGAGCTACATCATTTTAAGGTGATTTCTTTGGATCAAAAATTTTTGAAGTTATAGAGACTGTATAGAACATAATCCATTTTTATATGGCAAACGATTAAAAATCCCTAATATGTGTATGTGTATATTTGCATGCAATTTTTGGTGAGCTCACTCATCAGAAACTTGAGCTTGGTGAAAACAGAGTCTGATGTGAGGGTGTCAGTACAATTACAGGGGTAGGGGAAGGGGTTGCTGGTAGAAGCTGCCACAGGTGCTATGGAAAGGCAGGAGAAGCTCAACACATTCTCCAGCACACAAAAAAAAGAAAAAAGCAATGGTTAAAAAGCAGGAACCTTTGGAATTGGGCTCTCTCACATTGCAGCCTTGCTATTCCTCCCTCAGTGATCCATTCTCAGGAAACCTCCCCGCCCCCCCCCCCACACACACATGGTTTTCTCTGATTTCAGAATCAAGGGACTGAGGGGCAGGGCGGGGAAGGCCCTAGCGGACAGCTGAGAGCATGCATCTGACCTCAGAGTCCAGAGCTCAGTCCCTCCGCTCCTCTGGAATTTTAGAAAACTCACCGGAATATTGACTTACCTGGCCAGAGACCACACTCAGAGGATTCCTCCAGGTCCCGCCCTGTTACAGCTGACTGCCTGTCACGGTCCTCATCACAATTTGTCATTGTGTGTGTGACAGTGCTTAACACTTGTTTCCTTAATAAACTCCAAGTGCCCCAAGGAGAGGGAGCTGCGTGTCCTCAAGGCATCCATCATTTCTTCACTCACTTGCCCTTCTTTCCCTAGACCTACTCCTTTACTATTGTACTCCCTTATTCATTCCAGAAACACAGAAACATGTGCTGCTATAGGTCAATGGCTTTTCTCATGAGCCTTTCACTTTGTACTGTGGTGTTTTGGGGGATGGGGAGGAGGTAGGGTGAAGGATATGACAACAGAATTCTGGGACGGAATCCACAGCTTGGAAGAACAGAGCTAGGTGAGCTGTCAGTTTAGCTTTTTAGGAAAAAAAGAAGAAGAAGAAGAAGAAGAAGATTCTGGAAGATGCGAAGAACCAGAGAGCCCAAGGGTGAACATAACAGGCTGGGCTGGGCTGGGTGGAGTCAGACTCCCTTCTATTTCCCACAGCACCCAGGATCTCCACTGCCCGGCCAGGTTCAAGGACTTGTTCTGCCTGGACCTCACCATCTCAATGTGTTGAAATGCTGCCCTTTTGTGGCAACCCGGATGTCCTCCAAGTCTCCCTCATTCCTCCAGCTGCAAAGGTTGCTTCTGGTGCAAACAGATTCCCCAAGCACGAAAACTCTTCTTCCCTGGCCAGCGACCACTTCCTGGTTTTGTGCAGCAGAATGGGTCCTCTTTCCTTTCTCTACCCCATCCAAGAGGCTTCCCCCAACATTTCCCTGTCTCTGGTGAGCCCAGGACCCACCACTTGCAGGGATCCTTAAACACCCTGGCCTGATGAGTGAACAGTGCTTTGGGGCAGGGAGGGGAAGTATGATGAGCCCATTTTACAGACGTGGAAATGAAGGCCAAGTAAAGTGACTTGCCTTTATGCCCAGAGCACATAGTACAGACAGGGCTGAGTTTCTGATTTCAGAAGCAAGGCTCTTTCCAGGCTGGTGGGAGGTGGGGGTGGGGTGGGGTGGGTGGGGTTGGAGCTGAATCCTGAGAACCAGCAGACCAGAAAGAGATTTGGAGTTCGGATGGTCAAGTTCAGGGAAAGCGCAGCTGGGGAGGAGCCAAACTATTTATTATGCTTGGTCTGTAGCTCCAAACAGAGCTGATGGATGGAGTTGCTCCAGCTCCTATAAACAGCTTGGGCCTCCCTTCCTCTCTCCCTCCTTACCCCTTCCCTCCCTCCCTCCTTCCCATTCCTGGCCCAACTATTTTCAGTGAGCTAGGGGGGTAGGATGGGGAGATGGATGGGATGATGAGGGAGGATGGAGGATGGAGGAGGGGGAAGATACAGATAAGACAGGTCCTTGAGATAAGAGGAGACTGGAGGGACATGGAAGCTGGCCAGCGAGCATACTTATTTTGCTCCTGTTGCCCTGGACAGCCCACACCCCCTCCTGTGTTCTCTCTGTGTCCCCTGGGTCTGTCTGAGGGCTGCACTTAATCCCAGGAGTTCATAAATTCTGGTGGGCAGGAGCCATTCATTCAGGAAATCTTTTCTGAGCTCACTGCCTGTGTTGGCTCACAGGCCCTGGGGACCCGCAGAGGACTTTGGGTAGACCCTCTCTCCCAGGCTTCTGGTTTGATGGTGGACCAGGCAGATATATCCCGGGAGCCATTGGCAGCTGGAAGAGGAAATCCAGGCAGTCTCCCCAGAGGAGGTGACTCATCCAGGAAAGGGTATGGGGAGTTTATGGATGGGTCAGGGTAGAACATTCCAAGTGGAGGAGGGGAGAGCCTGGGACTAGAAGGGTCAGGTTGGTTAAGATCACGTGGTACACATCTATAATACCAACACTCAGGAGGAGTAGAGACAGGAGGACCAGGAGCTCAAGGTTATCTTTGACTACATAGTAAGTTCAAGGTCAGCCTGGGCTACATGAGACTCTGTCTCAAAAATAAAATAAAATAAAATAAAATCAGGGCTGGGCATGGTGGAATATGTCTTTAATCCCAACACTCAGGAGGCAGGGGTAGGAGGACTGCTGTCAATTAGAGGCCAGCCTGAGACTACATAGTGAATTCCAGGTCAGCCTGGGCTAGCGTGAGACCCTACCTCAAAAAACAACAACAACAAAATAATAGAAATAAACTAACAACAACAACAACAAAATCACTGGCTTCAACTGAGTTTGAGTCTCAGTTCTGGAGTCTCAGTTTCTCTAAAATGAAGAACAGAATTCTCAGGCTGAGGAGATAGCTTAGTGGTTAAGGCACTTGCCTGAAAAGTCTAAGGACCCAGGTTCGATTCCCCAGTACCCACAAAGCCAGATGTACAAGGTGGTACATGTGTCTGGAGTTCATTTGCAGTGGCAGGAGTCCCCGGCACAGCCATTCTCTCTATATCTACCTCATTCTCTCTCAAATAAATAAATAAAATATTTAATTTTTTAAAAAACAATAGAACTCTCTTCAAAGATTGTCATCCAAGACTTAAAGCATCAAAGTACATCAAATGCTCAGCCCTGGCCTAGCCAGACACGCTTAATAATGATCAGCTCTGAGCACATGGTAAGAGATGGCAGAGGGGTCGCTGAAGGGCCACCAATACTGTACTCCTGGAGCCTAGTGGCCTGAAAGATGGGTGTAGACAGCAGGCAGCCAACCCAGGCCCTGGGGACATCACTCACACAGGAAGACTGAGAGGGTGTGGCACCTGGTGGGGCACGGAGCACATGCTGACTGGGGTACTGTAACAGCTAAGGCCAGCACTCCAGGTGGTCTGTGACACGGGGCACAGGAGGGCCTTCCCTCTCCCTGGAACTTGCTGAAAGCTCAGTAAGCCGGATGCCCCGATGACCTAGTTGGCGGCTGTGTTCCACATTTGGTTGAAAACAGGAATTTCTGTCTCACTGGGGGGTCTTGGCCAGGTGAGCAGACTCCACTGTTTGCCAGGAAAAGAGGTCAGGAGTCTGGTGGGCTCTTCCTAGCTGGAAGGCCCGCAGGCGCTGGGCTGAGCCTGTCACCGAGTCTTCTCAACCGCAGGCCTGCCCCCGAAAAAGACATCGAAGGAAGGGAGGGTGGTGGTGAGAGGTCACAGGCCAGAGAACGTGGTTGCAGGAACCTCTAGAAGGCAGGACGGTCCACCAGGACCTAGTGGCTGCTGGGCCAGAGGAGAGGCACCCAGGGAGCTTGGGAGTAGGGAGGAGAATCATGGAGCTGAGGCTGGTGGAGAGGCAGCAGGGGAGGAAGGTTGCCAAGGCGGAGGACACGCATAGGGGCATTGGCTTCCTGAGCCAGGCTGCTAGAGGACCAGCTCCTAGGCCTGCAAAATGGGAGGTGGAAGGCTAAGGAGAGGTAGGTGTTGCCTGCCCTCAAGACTCTGCCCTCCAGCACCTCACCACCTCAGGCGAGGCAGCTTCTGTCCCTCCCCCCCCCCTTCCTCATTCTCTCTCTCCAAGTTCAGTATGGACCTGCAACCCTCTGCTTGTGTCTGGTTGGAGTCTCAGGAGAGGGGGAATGGGGCTGGGGAATAGAGTTTGGACCTTCTTTATGGGAACAGTGGGATGGCACAGCTCAGACATCATTTCAAGGTGATTGGAGGAAGAACACGTGGAGGGGCCCTGAGAAGGGAGTAGTGGGAGAGGAAGGAGACATCTTTGTGTGGGGGGGGAGGGGGGTGCATCACAAAGGCAGAAAGAGAGCAAGCCAAGGGCCCTGCTGTCCAGGGCAAGATGAAGTTTACAAGGTGCACTGAGAGCTGGAGAGCTCTGTCAGTAACATGCTTGCCTCCAAAGTCTGAGGTTTTCAGTTCAATTCTCAAAGCCATGTAAATAATGTTGGGCATTGTGGCTTATGATTGTAATGGTCAAGATCCCTGGGACTCACTGGCTAGCCAGTCTAGCCTCATTGGTGAGTTCCAGGCCAGTGAGAAAACATGTCTCCGAGAGGTGGACAGGGGCTGGGGAGTTGGCTCATCAGGTGGGACTGCTTGCTGTGCGAGTATGAGGGCTTGGCAGGGCCTGAGTCAGTCCAAGTTCCAGCCCTGGCACTCATGGGAAAAATCTGGCTGTGGCACCCATGCCTGTTCCCTACCTGTGGAAAGCCGAGACAAAACTGCAGAGGCTTGCTGGTCAACCAGTGTGACTGCAAATGGCCGCTTGGGATTAGTGTCTCGTTCTGGAGGAAATAACAGAGAAGAGTGATAGAGGACACGCAATGTTCTCCTCTGGCTTTTGTACAAGTGTGCACAGGGCATGTGTGGTCTGCACACATGTGCACACACACACAGGTATATTCGCATACAGACTGTGCTGCACACACACACAACCAAAAAAAAAAAAAGAAAAAGAGGTGACAGCATTTCTGAAGATACCGAGGTTGGCCTCTGGCTTCCGTACACATGTACACACACATGTGCAACACTAAACATGCATGCAAACACCACACACACACCCAAAAACAATCTTAAAAAAATGTGTTGAGGAAGCTGGGCGTGGTGTTGCACGCCTTAAATCCCAGCACTCGGGAGGCAAAGGTAGGAGGATTGCCATGAGTTCAAGGTCACCCTGAGACTACAGAGTGAATTCCAGGTCAGCCTGGGCTAGAGTGAGACCCTACCTCTAAAAAACAAAAAAAAAAAAAAAAAAAGAAAAAAAGTGCTGGCAAAAGAGATGTTGGAGACCTTAGCCAGGGCGGTGGGGTGGGTTGAAAAGAGGGTCTACCATGGGGAGTGAGAAGGATGGGGAGTGTGACACATGGAGAGCAGGGGGTGTTGGGTGTGAGGGAACAGAGGTGTGACTGCACCATGGTGGAGGTTGAGGCCCAAAGTCCAGGGTGGGGATGGCTCAGAGCCTCAGCGTCTCCCACACACCTCATGAAGAAAAAGAAATTCTGCCAGCCATGGAGGGGGCGGTCAAGGCTCAAGTGTAAACCACGGTGTGGGTCCCTGCAGCAAAGAGGGCTGATGCTTTTTCTCCAAAATTATACTTTAATACATTCATGTGGGTTATACAAAGAGCTAGTCCCAGGGCCTGGCAGGGGTCGGCTCCTGGGAAGTGACAGCAGCATGGTGTAGTGTTTTCAAGCTCAGGCACAGGGGCCATTCCTTGGCCTGCGCGCCTGAGGAAGAGTGCAGTGTGCAGTAGCACCTGGTTCCTACCAGGACAGGGGCCACTAGCTGCCCCCGGGGAGGAGGTAGCCCTAGCCCTGCCCATCAGCTCTCTGAGTCCTTTACCCTCTCTGGGCTTCAGTTTCTTCATGTGTAAAGTGGGGCAGAGAGAATGGCATTCTTATTTTCTCACACATTACCAAGTGTGCATGGCAGGCAGGCTGTGGGCCGCGTACAGGCAAGGTGGTGACACAGGCTTTGTGGTTGGACGCAGAGGATCACTTTCTGTGATACGAGTGGTGAGTCTAAGGGGGAAGGACCGTCTTCCCATTATCCTTGGGGTGAATTTTCTGCGTGATGAGCAACAGAAGTTAGATGTGACTGCTGAGAGAGAAGGAAATCATAAAAGTCCAACCCTGACTTTTGGGGGTGTTGGGCATCGAACCTAGGGCCTTACGCATGCTTAGGCAAGTGCTCTGCCATTGAGCCACAGTCCCGGTGGTGTTCTCCCCACAGGCTTTGTCACTGACTTGTATAGCTCTGTGCAAGGCCCATTCTCTTCCTAAGCCTCAGTTCCCCTATCTGTTCAACAGGAAGGTTGCACTCAATGGTTCCAAAACTTCAGGCTATGCTCAGTGGAGAAAAGAAAAAGAGAGGGAACACCAAGGGAATAAAAGACACTTGAGGCTGAGAGGGAGCGTGTAGCCTGCAGGTGCCTGTCTCCAGAGGAGGAAGTGGGTATGCACAGCACAGGATGCTCAGACCCTGGTCAGGGGATGTGGGGCCACTTCTTGTCTGCCTTACAGTGTGCAGCCCCTACGTGGTGAAGCTTGGGTCCTGGCAATGGGAGGACGTAGGCTTGATTCTCAGCTGTGGGGCTCTCAAGGGACACTTTTGAGAGCCTCGCTTTCTTCTTGTGTAAAGTGGGGACCTCAGAGTCACTGCAAGAGGCCGGAGCATGGCTTGGGTTTACATCTGCAGTTGTCAAGCCGGGTGCAAAGCAAAACTAGACCGCCAAGGCCTCTCCCTCTCGGCTCAGCAGCCAGGGTGGGGCTGTGATGAATGGAGGGAGGCCTGGGCAGAGGTTGGCCTGGGCAGCACTGGGATCAGTGTGTGCAATGGGAAGGCAGGGCTTGCCCAGAGCAGGACACCCAATGGCCCAGCACTGGACTGGAACCTAGGTGACCGTATGGTAAGCAGGCCCTGCTGAAGCAGCTGCAGCCTGGCTAGAAGCAGGGACACAAGACCTCGGCGAGAGGCTCCAGTTCTCTCTTCCGGTCACAAGCTCTTCCTTCCCAGAGAGGCTGAAAGTCATTATCAGCAGATGGGACACAGCAGTCAGTGTGCAAATGGCTCAGACAAATCCTCTTGGGCTTCGTCCTCCTGTCCTGGCCTTGGTGGTGGGTGAGGGTGGGAGCAGTGCAGGCAGGTATCTGCACATTTAACCCAATAGGACTACAGAGCCTGGGGGGCCTGGGGCATTCCCACCCTCAGCCCATCACACCATGTGGTCACTGCCTGGCTGGGTCTCTACCAGAGACCAGGCATGTGTTTCATTGGCTAGTGTCCCCACTGCTCAGAGCAGCCGGGTGTTGATCTGATGATCAAGATTATTCTCTGCCTCCCTGAAACCTCCCCGCTTTCGGCTCCCATGTGCAGCCTGGGAAGCAGTCACCTTCCCAAGCAGAGAGAGGAGAAAGGAGGCCTGGGCCAGGCTCCTGGTCAGACTGTGGGATCTGGGTCAGTTCCCAGCTTCTCTGCGTCTACAGCTGCTACACTGACGGCGAAGGGTCTCCCAGCTTGATCAGGCTTTGTACTGTTGGTTAAACTTCTGTCTGCGGACACAGCAGCAAGTAGCCAGTGTGGTGAGGACGATGGCAGAGACCAACGTGAAGGTGAGAATGATGATCAGGTTGACATTCTTGAGCCCGCCCTTGTCACAGTCCTCAGGACGCACATGGCTCAGGGACACCTCTGCCTGGGAGCCCAAGTGGCAGGTCAGGTCCTGTGTGGCATCCACATCCACACGGCCCTGATGCAGCTGGGCTGCCAACCAGCCGTTGCCGCAGCAGCTGAGTGGATTCCCCTGCAGGTAGATGCGCCGCAGGCTGGTCTCCAGACCGCCCATGGCACTGCCCGGCAGGAGGCTGAAGCTATTGTTGCGCAGGTCCAGTACCTCCAGGGATACGGCCTGTGTCCAGGCCGGAAGGTGGCTGAGGTGGTTCTCAGCGAGGTTGAGCCACTTGAGGCAGCTGAAGTAGGGCAGGTCCACCTGCAGAACAGTCAGCCCATTACCCTGCAGTGCCAGCACCTCTAAGGAGGCCTCCAGACCAGCCAAAGCTCCCGTGGCCACATCCAGACCAGGGTTGGCAGAGAGGTCCAGCTCCGTGAGTGGGGTGTGGAGGAAAGCGCCTGCCCTGAGCATCCCTATTGCATTCCCCGCCATGTTCAGAACACGGAGGGTGGGGATGCCATAGAGGGCCACACAGCCCGGGGGTGCTGGTTCAGCTGGCCCCCCACATGGACTAACTTGGTTTCCCTGAAGGTTGAGCCTCTGCAGGCTGGTCAGGCTGGTAAAGGTGGATGGTGCCAGATTCTGCAGGGCGTTGTCCTGCAGGAGCAGCGTCCTCAGGGAGGCCAGGGCTCCGGTGCCTAGTTCTAGAGCCTCCAGCCCATTGTGACTCAGATCCAGGAGCACCAGGCAGGGCAGAGAGCCCGCGCGGCGGGCCTCAAAGACCTGCAGACAGTTTCGGCTGAGGTTCAGGAAGCGCAGGGAGGTCAGCTGCTCAAGAAAGCTATCCGGGACAAGCTCAACCTCATTGTAGCTCAAATCCAGGTTCAAGAGTTGGGGGAGGGGATGGGTGCTGGTGTTCCAACTGGGGTTGGACAGGGCTGAAGCTGACCAACCCTCTGAAGGTGCGTGGAGGCCCTCGCTGGCCTGGGGCAGCCCTGTGGGCAGCTGGATGAGGTTGTTGGACATGTTCAGGTAGATAAGTCTCGGGAGTGCAGCCAGGTCAGGGAACTGGAGCAGCTTGTTCTCCCTCAGGTCAAGCCAGGCCAGCTGGAACTGGCCATGTACTTGTGGGGCTATCTGAAAGGCCTCGATGCTGTTGCAGCTCAGGTCCAGCACGCGCAACTGCTGGAGGCTGAAGTCTGAGATACAGGTGAGGGAGTTCCTGGACAGATTGAGGTGGACCAAGTTGGGCAGAACCTCAAAGGCACCATCCTCGATGTCCATCAGCACGTTGCTGTGAAGGTCCAGCCGCTGGAGCGCAGGCATGCCCCAGAAGGTGTGGCGTGCCAGGCGCGTGAGGCTGTTCTCTGCCAGTGAAAGGGTATGCAGGCTTGGCGCCTCACCAAGCAGCCGCTCCACCAGGCTGCCATACAGGCTGTTCCCAGACAGGTCCAGGGAGGCCACATGTGGCAGGTGTCCCAGACCACCGGTGCCCATGGCCAGGCGGTTGTGGGCCAAGTTGAGGTGTTCCAGATGCGGCAGGGTCTGGAAGACTCCAGGCTGGAGGAAGCTGATCTCGTTGTTGCTCAGGTCCAGGTGACGGAGGCCCTTGTAGAAGCCCAAGGGTGAGGCCAGGATGCTCCACAACTGGTTCCCAGATAGATCAAGGGCCTGGATGTCCAATGGGAGTGCTGAGGGGACCTGGAGCAGGCCAAGACCCTGGCACAAGGCCTCTTTGCCCACCTGGGGAGAGGGAGGTCACAAAGAGCAGCTGGCATTAATGGAGGCAAGAAAGATGATTAAGAGCTGGAGAAATGGCTCAGTGGTTAAGGCACTGGTCTATGAAGCCTAAGGACCCAAGCTAGACCGCAGGTCCCATGTAAGCCAGATGCACAAGGCGACACAAGCACAAGGTCGCACATGCACACAAGGTGGTGCAAGCATCTGGAGTTCGACTGCAGTGGCTACAGGTCCTGGCACGACAATATTCTCCTCTCTCTCTCACTCTCTTGCATAAAAAGGGGGCAGGCTGGAGAGATGGCTTAGTGGTTAAGGCGCTTGCCTGTGAAATCTAAGAATATTTGTTCAAATCTCCAGGTCCCACATGTAGCCAGACACAAAAGTGACCCAAGCATGCAATGTCTCACATGCGTACAAGGGGGCGCACACATCTTGGCTGACAGGCCCTGGTGTGCTCTTTCTCCCTCTCTCTCAAAAATAACTTTTCTTGGGCTGGAGAGATGGCTTAGTGGTTAAACGCTTGCCTATGAAGACTAAGGACCCCAGTTCAAGGCTCTATTCTCCAGGACCTACATAAGCCAGATGCACAAGGGAGCACATGCATCTGGAGTTTGTTTGCAGTGGCTGGAAGCCCTGGCCCTGCCATTCTCTCTCTCTCTCTCTCCCTGCCTATTTCTGTATCTCTCTCTCAAATAAATAAATAAAAATATTAAAAAAAATAACTTTTCTTTAAAATGGCCAGTCTGTTGGGCTTGCCTCAAAAAAAAAAAAAAAAAAAAAAAAATGGGGGCCGGGCGTGGTGGCACACGCCTTTAATCCCAGCACTCAGGAGGCAAAGGTAGGAGGATCGCCATGAGTTCGAGGCCACCCTGAGACTACATAGCTAATTCCAGGTCAGCCTGGGCTGGAGTGAGACCCTACCTCGAAAAACCGAAAAAAACAAATTAAAAAAATTGGAAAAAAAAAAAAAAAGATGATTAAGTCCCACTAGGCTTAGGGGGCTCTCCTACATGCTCTCAGGACACTAACCTTGCCTCTCCCCATCCTAATGTCAGGTCACCCCTGCCTCTGACACCTGGGCCAGTGATGAGCAGAAGGAAGGTCTGCTGATGGAAAAGATGGTAGAAAGACAACTGACCTAAGTAGAGCTCTGTGGTGTCTAATGTCACATTTCGCCAGAACTTAACCCATGATTGTCTCAGAACCCAGAACCAGGGAGCAGCAGGTCCAAGCACCCGCTTCCACATCTGGGTCCTTGCTGTAGTCCCCCCAAAAATCCTAGCATTTGACTAGAAGCCCCATAAGGAAAAGATGTTTCCAACAGGGAGACATGCAGTTTGCACTCTTGTCATGTTTTGATTTTGGCCTAGCCTCAAATCTTGCTCTTATGATCTGGAATGAACTCCGAGGTGTGACACCCTTTCTGCATCTGCTACCTCTCATGAGTGGTCCCCCTTTTGGTGTCTGGGTCCAGCATGGGGGGGACCAAAGGTAAGGAGAGGTAAGGCAGGGAGAGAAGGAGCAGGGAAAAATAATAGCCAAGACCCAAATTAACTGTTAGTGACAAGGCTATGTGACCTCTGTGCCACTCTGGTTTTTCAGTCCAGAAACTAACCCGCCCTTCCCCGGCACCCGCTCTACACTGTACACAGCTTGTACAGACATTGTGCATATCTACTTAGCGCTGCTGACTAGCTGTGCCCTCCCACCAGCCCGCCCTTCCTGTTTAGGGGTGATCTGATAGGGACCACCATATTTATCAAAGCCCAGGCTCAGGGAAGGAAAGGGAGACTTCAGGATCACCCAGTGGGTATTGAGGGAGCTGGGCTTTGAAGCCAGGCCTTTTAAAAACTAAAGACCCCATCCTTTTCCTCCCATAAAAATGTGCCTTTTTTTCTTTGTAATATTTTATTTATTTATTTATTTATTTACTTATTTATTTATGAGAGAGAATGAGGGTGCCAGGGACTTCAGCCACTGCAATGATATCCAGACACATATGCTACCTTGTGCATCTGGCTTACGTGGATCCTGGAGAATTGAACCTGGGTCCTTAGGCTTTGCAGGCAAGTGCCCTAACCACTAAGCCATCTCTCCATCCCTAAAAATGTGCCTTTGGGGACCGGAATTCTGTGCAAATGTAGGTCTTCCTCTGGTCTCTCCTAAACCCAGCTCCAGGGGCTCTAGCCTTTGCCAGTCAATGGTCCAACTTCCACAATCACCTTCCTGCTCCACTCATCCCTCTTGACCCCCTTGCCAAATGCCAGGTGACTGCTGAGAAACACATGATGCCCTCTGCCTTGCCCAGGGTCCCTGATTACCTATCTCCTTACCTCACCCTAGTCCACATGCAGTGACCATGCCTGACCGCCACCTCCAAGCCTCCCATACCCACCTCTGGGCCTCATCTCTAGACTATGTCAGCCCTGACCAGATCTAGGTAGGAATTCCTCACTTGGACCCTCCCCCTGACTGAGCTTCCTTCCACGTGGCTTGATGCCCCTGCACAGTGACTGTGTGGGGACCCAAGGACAGTATGCTTGCTTGCAACACGTGCATGTCTTGGATCTGGCTCATGGAAAGTGCTCCAGAAATGTTTTTGATGAATGAGTCGCAGACATCTGCACTCAAGTAAAGGGATGAGGCACTGAATCAATTAATGCCTGAAGGGAAAGAAAAAGAGATGATCCGGAAATTCAGATTAAAGCCAGAACTCAAGAGCAAGGAGTCAGCCTCCCACTGCCCAGAGGTGGAGACCTTCCCAGATGCCAAGAACAGGGTCTGCCCTGGCAGTTACTTAACATGGGTCACAGGCAGCGAGGGAGGAACATGAGACTGGGATCCTCGCCTCACCCAGCTCTGTGGTTCCTCCTGAGGACCCCAAGATGAGCAAGGAAGAGGAAGGGCACTGCTAGCCACAGGTACCCATGCAACTGCCTATTGCAGGCAGTGTCGAGATTGTCCTATAGTTCTAGAGGAAGGAGGCTGCCACCAAGGTGCTGAGAGACTCCCCTCACAGCAACCCCTCCCGGGCACCCAGGGAAAAAAGACGCCCTGCCCTGGACCATCCTGATGCCAAGAAGAAATAAGATGAGCCCAGTGGCTGCTGGGAATTTCTTTCTGGGACCTCAACTGCCCAGGTCCCCAGGCTGGCTCTAGCAGATACTACCAGGCACCACTTACCAGGCACCTACAGCATGGGGGCCTGTTCTGCACTTCCCATATAACTCGCCTTCCCTGCCCCCCGCCAAAGCCCGCATTCATAATCTGTCTGGATGGGCCAAAGCACCCCAGGACACCAGCCCCATAGGAGTCAGAACACAAAGCTGACCCAGCCGGGAACCCAAGACTTACAGTCCAGGTGCCCAGGATCTCAAAGAGGGTACCTGGATGCCCACCTCTCCAGCCCAAACCAGATTTCAGAGGGAGCCTCAAGAACAGGGTTGCTCCATGAATTGCATTTCCAATTTCCCCCCATTCCTATCTCTAAGCATTGAGTGACTTCCTGGGGGTTCTCAGGGGAGGAAGCATGGGGAATGGGGCTTGGTAGGGGGAGAAGGGAGTTAAGTGCCCTCGCTACTCTCTGTGATGCCAGCCACTGGGAGGAAAGAGGACTTGCCACCCAACTCTATCACCTTCACAGGGAAGGAACCCAGGTGGGAACAGGTATTGGCAGTTAATGGTGTAATGGGCCATGGGTTCAAATCTTGCCTCTATCACTTCTACCTGTGAGGCTGCGGGGAGTCACGTGTCTACTCAGCTCCTGTATCACCTTCCCTGATGATTCAGAGGCGCTTTCCTGGCGATGACGTCATCTCCTCAGAATGCAGGTGTGGTGGTTAAGACTCAGGTGTCCCCCATAAACTTGTGTGTTCACAATGCTAGGTCCCCAGCTGGTGGCAATTTGGGAATTGGAACTTCCTGGAGGTGGTGTATTGTTTGGGGGCAGGCTTACGGGTGTTATAGCCAGCTTCCCCTTGCCAGTGTTTGGCACACTCTCCAGCCACTGTTGTCCACCTGATGTTGGCCAGGAGGTTATGTCCGGCCTCTGCTCATGCCACGATTTCCCCTGCTGCCATGGAGCTTCCCCTCGAGTCTGTGAGCACAAGCTGCTCTTGCTGAGTTCAGTAGCAAGCTCCCTGCTCCCTCTCTGCCTTCACCCCCAGGACCTCCATGGTCTTGCCTGGAGAAACATGTGTTGGAAATGCAGTGATATCGGAGGCCTCCTCTCCCAGTATTCTGGTTCTGAGCCTTTCAGGATTCAGACGGGCAGTAGGATACTGCAGACCTCAGATTGGAGTTGCCTGCAGGTGGTCCTAAGCAGCTGTCCATTCTATAAGCAGGTGCAGCAGCCCCGGGGCCTGTCCCTTCTGCAGCCCTACCTCACAAGTACACCCAGGAGGTTTCTTGTCCCTGATCCCCACGGGACTACAGTAACTTTAGTATATCCTTGGCTTGGACTAGGAAAAAGGCACAAACCTGGTCCCTGGCCCAGGGAAGTTCTCGATCTGACAGGTGAGATAGGCTGTGCAACAAGCACCCCATGTGCTCAGCCTGCTCAGCAGAGACATGGAGGGGAATGTGGGGGTGGTAGGAACCCCGAAGAGGAATCAGCCACAAGGGGCAGCCTGGTGAGGTCTGGGAAGGCTTCCTGGAGGTGGCATCATTTGACCTGGCAGTGATGCGTGAGAGCTATTTCAGCAGACCCAAGTCCAAGAGACTAGGGAAGCGATTTGTTCATAGGAGGGACCAGTTCAGAGGAGCCCCTCCCAGCTGGCCCACCCCCATTCCCTACAAAGAGACATAGTGTAGATCTGCAGAGGGCCCACTGTTCCTAGCTGAGTAATCCTGGTCAGGTCACCTAACATCTCCAAGCCTCAGTTTCTCACTCTGTACAAGTGAACAGGACTGTTAGGTAAATAAAGATCTGAACGGTCCAAGCCCTGTTCTCTCCTGACTTCTCTAACTTCCGCTCCTGGGCCTTGGGATCACCTCCAGCTCAGAGCAAGCGTGGGTTGGGTGGTCCTTCCCCTGCCTGTGCTAGCATCTTACCGTCTTACAGGGTGCCTGGTCCCAGTGCTGGGAGGTAGCCAGGCCCAGAGTCAGCACGGGCAGGATCAGCAGGACCTGATGGCTCATGGCTCTGCCTAGGGGGAGAAGAGAAGGGGTGGTGAGTCCACGGGCTCCTTCTATTGCCAGCTGCACCTCACTACCCTCCCTCAGAGACGCCAGACCTCAGATGAGAGCAGGTGGCATGTGGGCCTGCACACAGGGCCTAGGGAGCCTCATGTCTGTAGTCCCAGCATTCGGGAGGCTGAGGCAGGGGACTGAGAGCTTGAGGACAAGTTGTGCTATAATTCTTGTGTGTGTGTGTGTGTGAGAGAGAGAGAGTGAGTGAGAGAGAGAGAAAGAATATACATGTAAGGTCCAGAAGTTGACATGGATGTTGTTGTTTCTTTTTCTCTTCACTTTTTTTTTTTTTTTTTTTTTTTTTGAGACAGGTTTTCTTGCTGGACTTAGAGCTCACCAATTCAGCTACCCTGGCTCACCAGTAGGCCCTAGGGATTCACCTGTCTCCACCTCCCCAGTGCTAGGATTACAGGGACACACCACCACCACATCTGGCATTTTACATCTTAGGTCTGAGGATCCAAATTCAGATGCACAGCAAGCGCTTTGCCCAGGGAGCCACCTCCCCAGTCTAAGCAAAACTTTTCAAGCAATACTCTTGCCCCACTGGGCTGTGAGAAGGGCCCCCAGCTGGGGGAAGGCAGCCAGAAGCAGATGTACAGGAGGGACCTCAGGCCAGCCCTGGGACTCGGGGCTTGGATGGATGGAGGTGAATCTCTGACTCCCATTTCTCCTGGGCCATAGGCAGACCCCCACCCAAACGGAATGCCTCGTTCTCTGCCCCTCCTTCATTTTTGACCTTTTTCTTTTGATTGAAATTCTCAGCCCTTGCCATTGTTCAGGGATTGGCTGGGGCCCCAACAGGAAGGCCTGCCCTGCCCCAGCACTGTTCAGGGCTTCTCCTGCCTCAGCAGGTTGCCAGCCCTGTACTTTCACTGAAGCCACTGGCTGCGCAGGTCAGCTGGACTTCTAGCTCTGTGAGCACCCAGGGCAGGACCCAAGGGACCCCAGAGGCCCTCGGCAGGGTCCTGAGGAACTGAGCCAAGAGCTAGGGATGCACAGATCAGTCCATCAATTTCATTCACTCATTCGTTTGTTCATTCATTCACACCTTTTGTGAATGCCTCCTCGCTTCAGGCTCTGTGCTGGGAAATGGGGACAAGACAGCAGCAGAAGTGGACACAGTATGTGTGGACAGAGCACGTTAACGACGCGGGACACACAACACCGTCCAAGGCCACTGGACTCTGAGTCACCTCCATCTAACGGCTCCCTCTCACCTCCTCTACTTCTCTGCTGTGTGACTTTGTACAGGTCACCTCTCTGACCTTGTTTCCTGAGATTCGTGACAGCCACGTCGGATATCGTGGAGGATAAAGGAGACATGTTCTGTGAAGGGCACTCCGAGAGCTCTTACCCTACAGTCTTCTCAGACTCCACTCACCCAATCCTCAGGATAAACTCAACGAGCCTGTTCCATTCTCAGACTTCTCACTTGACAGACAGGAAAAAACCAAGGCCCAGAGAGGTCAGACAAGACATCTAAGGTCACACAGCTTAATGGCAGGCACCAGCAAGCCTGGCCCTGCACCTGCGCCCTTCACCTCTACACGTGAAAGTTCCCCGTAGTGGGTGTTCAGTAAACAAGTGCTGGCTGGTAACTCAGAAGGTGGCCTTGGGAGAGGAGGCATGCTCAAGCCTTTGAGGGCCCTTCTGCCTGTCAGAACCCACTGGTGGTGAATGCTAACACGGTGACTGCTCAGAAACATGCCATGCGAGGGCCAGTGTGGTCCCTTTCAACTCTGTCTTTGGCTCCCTCAGGGCCTGGCGGCAGTGCTCTGCTCTCAATGCAAGCTGAGTTCACAGGAAATTTCGTTCTGTTGTTTAAAAAGCAGATGTTACCACCTGCTTAACATTAGCATACTCAGAACCAAGTGAAACCCCCTGGTGTGTAGACCTTCCAGGCCCTGGGGAGCCAGCCCTTCCTAGCCAGGTCTTCTCTCTAGACCTCAGTGTCCCCTCTGGGTCCTGGATACTCAGCCTTTGGGGCTTAGAGGCAACCTCCTCCAAGAAGCCTTCTCTGGTTCCCCAAGGCTATCCTGCATCCTCTGAGCAGTGGAACACCGAGCACACCCTGCTTTGTTTCCCCACCTCTCGGAAGGGAATTCCCCTCACCCACCCACCCAATGGCCCATCTCACTACACAGGGATGCTGGGAAGGTCAGGTCCCCTGACTCCCTCTGTCTCTCTGCTCTGTTCCTCCCCCACCAACTGGTTCTGAAAACCAGACCCCAGAGCTGCCCACCTCCATGGCAATAGCCCATCCAGCTCTCTGTCCTTACCCCACTTCCCCTTACCCCCCATCATCTGCCCTGCACATGGCAGCCAGTGATGTTTCCAAATCATACACCAGATCACAAACGTCACTTGGAAAAATCTCACATTCTCGGCTCCATCAGCCACCTCCCTCCCCTTGGAAAAGTCCTCTGTCACAGCACGTGCCTTCTCTGCTCTCGCCCTGCCTTTCCCTCGGCCTGCAACGATCTTCTCCAGGCTCCTCACATGCTTTTCATTGTTTTCCACACCTTTATCATTTCTTATATTCTGTGGGAACCAGGCCCACTAAGGAGGTGCTCATTAAAGATCTCTCGAGGAACAGGTAATCAATGGCGACCGAATCTGCTACTGTGAGGACGGGTTAAGGCAGAGATGTTCAAAGGGACCCTGTTTGCCCTTCTACTGCCAAATGTCACTCTATCTCAACCCGGGCATCTGTACCTCCCAAAGGGGCAGTCCCCGCAGCACAGGGGAACTCTGGTGGGAAGGGGCCCTCAGCTGTGTGTGTCCCCTCCACCTTTGTAGTGCCTGGCATTTGAAGGCTGCTGCCTCTCACAAAAGAAGACAGGACACTCACCAGCTCACATCCAAGTTCCACCAGCCACTCTCCAGCCCCCATTCCCTGCTCCCAAGGCAAGCCTTCTAACCTCTCTCCCAGCCTCTGTGTCCCATCTGTAAGGCAGCCTGGTTCTTGTTCTGCTTCTGGCCACCCCCAGTCATTGCAATGATCAAGTGGAACATGGCCAAGGACATGCTAGGACACTTCTGTGTCCTTTCCAGGTTGGTACGGGGCTGAGAATCTAAGATGAAGTAGGCTGAGGAGGGAGACCCTAGGCCTATGGGCAAGTGGGTGGAATCTCACTTGGGAAATGTGTTGACAGGTAAGAGAGAGAGAAAGGGATAGGGAGAGGGAGAGACGGGAGAGGAGAGCAAGAGAGAGGGGAGAGGAGAGTGAGGGGGGGGGAAGGAGAGCAAGAGAGAGGGAAAGAGAGGGAGAGCACGAGAGAGAAGTGGAGGACAAACCAGCGTTCAAAATACAACCACTATTCTCCTCTAAACACTTGACCTATATCACCTAATTTAATCTTCTCCACCGCCCAATGAGACAATTACTGTGCTCCATTTTACTTACAAGAAGACTGAGGCTCGGGAAGGTGAAGTGACTGGATTCCTCTCCTCCTAAGTGTTTTGGCGCCAGGACTCACCTAGATAGGCCCTGAATGCTGTCCCTATGGAGCTGTCCCTGTTCTTGCTCAAGGGAAACAGGAAGCTTAGAGAAATGACTTACCCCAAGTCACTCAGGCAGCAAATACAGTCCGGATGGGAATCTAGTCCCATCTGTCTCTGACTACTTGGCTACACCAGGCCAAGCCCTCCCTCCCAAGCGTCCCAGGAGACCCCAATGCTCAGGCCCACAGCAGACCAGTCAGTCGCGGACTCTTCAGGCTTGCTCTGACGTCCTGGCCTGGCCAAGGGGTCCTGGGAGAGCTGCTGGCGAGGACTCAAGGAGGCAGTGAATCACTGAGGGCATGCCCCGGGTCTGGAGACACATCCCTGGGGATTTAGACCTTAACCCGAAGGAATGCGGCCCCCGTGAGGTGGCCTTTCAGACGTGTGGGGGTAGGGGGTCCCTGCTATCTTACCACCCATAAAGAAGGCTGGCTTCAGGTTCTCCTCTCCAGACACTAGTAGTGTGGCGGGATGGGGAGCCCACGCCTGCCTGGAGCAGAGAGGGCCGGCGGGGACCTGACTTCAAGTCCTGGATCTGCCCTAACTAAGCTGTGTGTTCCTAAAGCAAGTTTTGGGCTTTGGACCTCGATTTTCCCAGCTGTCAAATGGGAACGCCTGCCCGTCGCCTTCGCGGAGAGAGAGAGAGACAGACAGATCGGCCAGAGGTGGGTTTGGGACAGGGACTGGGGGACAAGGGAGGATCCAGGCGGCTTCACATGGGGCGGTTCCTACCTGGCTCAGCGCGGCCTCTGCTCCTCTGCTCCGCACATTTTGCACCAACCTGGCGGAGGGGGGTCCCGCCCGCGAGCGCGGGGGGGGGGGGCTCACGGACGCACTGCCCGCATAGGCCCGGCCGCTGCAGCGCCGCACGAGCCGGCCGCGAGGGGGCGGCGCCCGCGGTTTAAATACCTCCCGCCGCCCGGCCACGCCCCCCGGCCCCGGGGTCCTAGCGCCGGCCACGCCCCCCCAGACCCCAGGGTCCTAGCGCCGCCTTCACATCCTAGTGCCCTAGCCGCCCCCAGCCCATCCCCGCCCCCGCCCCGACTCGCTGGATGGGGAACTGGCGGCGCGGGGGTGGAGGGACATCTTCTTTACTATGGGATCCCATCGGGCAGGGGCCGGGGTGCTGCGGGGCGGCGGGGGTGCAGGGACCCAGCACCGGGAGGGAAAAGAGTGGAAAGGAAGCGAGGCACCGCACGTGCAGCCCGCGAGGCCCGTGCAGGCGAGGCTGGGGGGCGCGGGGAGTCCCGCGTCCGCGAAGGAAATCCTGGCGCCGCCGCACTCGGGCGGGGACCGACGCCAGAGGTGACTGACTGCTGCTGAACGCGGAAGGAAGTGACCCTTCTTTGGCCCTGGGGCGACCGCTGAGGGGGATCCCCCCCTCTCACCCCCCTCCCCGCACCATGGCCATCCCTCCTCCGTCATCTCCAGGGTTGTCAAAGTCCCCAGCTGACTTAAGGAGAAACTGAGGCCAGGAGTTAGGGCTGGGAGTGTAGATCAAAGCCATCTGGCTGAGAATAGTAGCTGCCATCTATGGTTGTGCAAGGAAGGTTAAATGACATCCCAAGTCACAGAGCTTATAAAAGACAGGGACTTGAGACTAATCAGTCCACGAAGCGAAATCCTGCTCCCGTCTTGCATCTTAAAATTTTTTTACTTTTATTTATTTATTTATTTTGGCAGAGAGGGGGAGAGAATGGGTGTGCCAGGGCCTCCAGCCACTGTAAACGAACTCCAGACGCATGAGCCACCTTGTGCATCTGGCTTATGTAGGTCCTGGGGAATCAACCTGGGTCCTTTGGCTTTGCAGGCAAATGCCTTAACCGTGAAGCCATCCCTCCAGCCCATGCATCTTTTTTTTTTTTTTTTCTACATTCAGTCTCTCCCTTACTGGATGTATCCCAGGGCCTTGCTCATGTTAGGCAGTTGCTGTACCACTGAGGAACATCTCTTCCTCTTAATGTTTTTTTTTTTCCCTCTTAATGTTTTATTTATTTATTTGAGAGAGAGAGAGAATATGGGTGCGCCAGGGTCTCTAGCCACTGCAAACAAACGCCAGATGCATGGGCTATCTTGTGCATCTATCATACACGGGTACTCAGCAATCAAACCTGGGATCTTAGGCTTGGCAGACAAGCACCTTAAACTCCAAGCCACCTCTCCAACCTCTCTCTCTCTCTCTCTTTCTCTCCCAACACATGGTTACATGGTTTCTGGGGGTTGAACTCGGATCCTCATGCTTGCAAAGCAAGCACTTTACAGACTGAGCTGTTTCCCCAGGCCTTGCTGTTTTTTTTTTTTTTTAAGGTACTGTCTAAAAGTGGGGTAACAGATTTATTTGTCTTGTATCATCAGGGATTGAAACCTCCCCAAAAACCCACCTCTTTTTATAATGCCCGGCCCTGCCAATACCCATAGTGCCCTGCCCTGCTGGCCTGGAAGATGGAAGTTTCTGGGGGAGGAGAGTGGCCACTGTAGGTCCAGGCTCTGGTTCCTCTATCACAATATTCTCCAAGCCCATCACCAGCTCTGACACTGCTGCCAGGTATCCTGTCTCAGAGGTAGAAAGTGAGCAACAACGGTCTTGTGGCAGGCCAGGGTGTGGAGCTGGGTTCCCTAAACGTGTGTAAATGCTCTTTTCTTCCTCCCATCAGGTCCCCTATGGAGTAGAGCTGGGCAGTGGGTCAATCCAGAGAAGACACTGCCTGACAGTGAGTTCCTAGAGGTAGCCTTGGCCTAGTCTGAGATCCCAGAAGACTTCCCAAAGGAGGATGAGCCACCAAGAGAATAGGCAGGGCGTTTAGATAAGGACTCAGCAAGGCTTACAAAGGACATCCAGCTGGGTGTGGCGGCGCACGCCTTTAATCCCAGCACTCAGGAGGCAGAGGTAGGAGGATCGCTGAGAGTTCGAGGCCACCCTGAGACTACATAGTGAATTCCAGGTCAGCCTGAGCCCAGAGTGAGACCCTACCTCGAAAAACCAAAAAAAAAAAAAAAAAAAAAGAAAGAAAGAAAGAAAGAAAGAAAGAAAGAAAGAAAAAAAGGATATACAGAGCTAGAGAGATGGCCGCTTAGCAGTTAAGGCACTTGCCTGCAAAGCCAAAGGATCCAGGTTCGATTCCCCAGTACCCATATAAGCCAGCTACATAAGGTGGTGCATGTGTCTGGAATCTGTTTGCAGTGGCTAGAGACCCTGGCACACCCATTCTCTCTCTCTCTCTCTCTCTGCCTCTTTCTCTCTCAAGTAAATAAATAATAAAATACAATAAACTTTTTAAAAAAGGATATCTAACTTCATGCTTCCTTTCAGCCACCTCAGGTGCTCTCAGGGGTTTCCAGCCCTTCTCTGAGCTCTAGTCTAGATCTGGGCAGATAGAGCCGCAGTTTTTCTCTTGGTAAGTGGGAAGGACAATGACTACTTACTGGGTTGTGTTTGTTTTGGAGTTAGGGTTTCACTCTAGCCCAAGCTGACCTGGAACTCATTTAGGGTTTCATTCAAGCCCATTCTGACCTGGAACTCAGCTCAACCCCAAGCTGGTCTCAAACTCCTACCAGCCTCCCTAATGCCGGGATTAAAGGTGTGAGCCACCACACCCAGATTTTGATAATAGTTACTTCTTTGGGAAGGTGCCAGGAGCAGATGTAAGGGATCCAGATAGGGGTCTGCACCTAGGGGTGGTAGGAAACACTCCCTAATGTATGGCACTTGATAGGTCCTTGTCCTAGGAGAACACACATCTAGGAAATTGAATCACAGAGACCCTGCAGGGGGAGCAGAACATGAAAAATTGGGATTCGGGCAGGCTTGAGCCCTCCCTCCCACAGACCGCTTCCAGAGGCAGACCCAGCACTGTCTTACCCTTCTGAAGCTGCCCCAGAACTTGGCCTAGGGTGGGGGCAGGGCAGGGCTGGGGGCCACAACCCACCAGGGGTGAGCAGCCTTCCTCACAACCCCCAGAGGCTGTGGTTGTGGTTAGTTAGCACAAGGGTTCTGCTTTACTCAGTGCCCCAGATGGGGCTCCCCAAGTGGTGGAAACAGAGGGGCAGCCAAGCGTGTCCACTGCTACAGATACCTCTTGGGGTTGAAGGCTAAGAGCCGGAACTCTCGGCCCTCCCTCTTCCATCTCTGCCCTTTGGCAGTCACGCTGTGTGACTTTGGACCAGTTGCCCGATCTTTCTGATCTCTGCTTGTTGATCTACAAAGCAAGACATGTCCCCATAGCTCTAATATCCTGTTCGACTGAGGAAATTGTATGCAACGGTGTGTACTAAAAACCTGTGTGTGTGTGTGTGTGTGGGGGGGGTCTGGCCTGTGATATATGCTCAGTAAACATGACCCTCTGATGGGCCCCAGGGAGCTGGGGCATAAAAATGCCCAGGGCCTCCTCTTGTAGGCAAATGGAAAGCCACAGAGAACTCTCAAGAAGATCCAGAGGCACTGAAGGGCCAAGTCCAGGAGGCCAAGCTAAAGTTGGGGACTGCGGGGGGTGGGGAGGAGGGGAGGGGAAGGTAGTGGGGAGGAGGACAGGTGAGGCCCAGGCAAGGTTAGATTTGCATGGCAGCCATGTGGATGGTGGTTATCTGCTAAAGGCCACCAAGGCCAGCTTTCCATCCTGTGCTGCTTAGCACCCTCCCAATCAGGGCATTCCTGGACCTACGTGGGTGGAAGGTCCGACTTTGGCATTGGTGTTTGTGTGGAAATGTTTCCAATCCCTCATGGATCTATCAGCAAAAACAGGGGACCACCTTTTCCTGGGCCCTCGGGAATCCCACTCTGAGGTGGTGTCTCTCTCAGACAGTAAAGTTGGGCTCATTGCTCCCTGGGAGAATTTTGCTCAGGCAAGTTCAAACTCGAGGTCCCATGTAGGAGCTAGTGGCCCAGAAAGGCAATGATTCTTCCTGTCCTGTGTGACCTTTGCTAAAGCTCTCTGAGCGTCCTTGCTTTGTTTAGCTGTAGAACAGAGTGGGTAGGGTAGCACCCTGAATCCTCCTGCTGGGGTCAATGAGCCCTCTCATGTGGTATATATCATAGCTATTTATTGATAGCCCTCCAGTTGGTCGTCTTTATTCTCAATTGCTGAAATTACACAAATTAAGTCGCTGGCTCAAGTCACACAGCTTGGGCGACAGGAATTGAATTTCAGGTCTCCCACCTGGCAGGCCAAGTTCTAGTGTGCAGCTGTGGCTGCTGACCTTACACTCTGCCCCTGCCTGGTACCCATGTGGGCCCCTGGGAATCAGGGAGTTCCCCATCAAGTTGCTGCTAGGGCCTTGCCTGCTGGAGCAGAAACTTGGATTCCCCAACTCTTCCCCTGCCCCTGTGTCTTGTTCAGAAAGGACTCAAACCATGCTAGCTGAGGGCCACCTTCTGAAGGGACGGCAGGAGAAGGATAACACACATGAGTGTCAGCTGAAGGAAATTTGAGGCTGAGTCCACTCAGGGGCATAGGGACATGGTGTCTGAGAAGTGGCTGACCTCTCTACTGGAGAAACAGGGAGTTCTGGGTTGGGTATGGGTGCTTTTCTGGGTGTCTCTTCCTAGTTGGCCATTATGGCCCATTTAGGGATGGATTTCAGGAATACTGTGGACAGGGCGGGGTATCCCAGAGTCCTCCAACTCTAGACCCCTTGAGCCTGGCTGGACCCACAGGACTGGTTTTCTGCTCTTAGAGGAGACAGTCTCCCTATAGCACTGAGTCACCCAGGCTGGGGTAGAAGGCACGGGTGAGGCCCGGTAGTCCCCTACCCAGTGGCTCCTGGCAGTGAGGCAGGCCCCCTGGGGAGTTGTGAGGTGTTAAGTAGTGAAAATGCTGAGACAGACAGGGAAGCAGGCAGGGCAGGATCTGAAGCGTCTCCAAGGCCTGCATACTGTGCTGAGCTGTGGACCGTGAAACCGCAGCGCTGTGAGGGCCCGAGGCTGCTGGGAACTGAGTGCCTGTCCCGTGCAGCGCATCAGTTCCCGGTTAACCATTTGAAGATAAGATTCCCACAGGCCCTTTCTTTCTTCTTCTTTTTAAAAATATTGATTTGTTTGAGAGACAGAAAAGGGAAAATAGAGAGAGAGAGAATGGGCACACCAGGGCCTCCAGCCACTGCATTAGAACTCAAGATGCATGTGCCACCCTGTGCATCTACCTTCATGGGTACTGGGGAGTCAAACCTGGGTCCATAGGCTTTGCAGGCAAGCACCTTAACCACTAAGCCATCTCTCCAGCATGTCATAGGCCTTTTCTTTTAAAAAAATATATTTTATTTATTTATTTGAGAGAGAGAAACAGGTAGAGAGAAAGAAAGAATGGACACGCCAGGGCCTTCAGCCACTGCAAATGAATTCCAGATGCATGCACCCTCTTGTGCATCTGGCTTACATGGGTCCTGGAGAGTTGAACCGGGATCCTTTGGCTTTGCAGGCAAACATCTTAACCACTAAGCCATCTCTCCTGCCATCTCAAAGGCCTTTTCTTATGATGCCAATGAACAGCTTGGAATTCACAAATGATCCACAAGGCCACTGTGTCCTACAGCCATGGAACCCAGGACAAGGAGCCAACGCTACAGGATGGGGCTGCTGCCAGAGAACAGCGTGCCCTGGACTAGGCATTCTTCCCTGCAGCCTCAGTTTCCTCTTCTGTAAAACGGAGCCCAAATTCAGGGACAGTGAGGAAATGATGGTGCTGGGGAAAGAGGAAAGAGGATGGTGTGGGTGAGACCATCTTCCTCACAGGAAAGTCGGTGTTCAGTGGGTGACAGGGCCAGGGAAACCCCAGCATAGAGACCAGCTGGCACAACCCAGGAGGCCCAGTGTGGAGAAGCCACCTCGCAGAGACTCTGCTTGGCACGCTCACTGTGCTCAGGGTAGGCCTGCTGGGGTGAGGGGCTGTGGCTTGGCAAAGCACCCATAGAGGGTGTCCTCTGATTCAGCAATTCCCTGAAGCCCCTTGTAAACACAGAGCCCAGATGCCAGGTTCCTGGTGGGACTGAGCTTCATGTAGATTGTGGTCTCCATCTTTCTTGGTTCAGCCCCTCACCTGGAAGAGCCTCCAGAATCTGGCTCCTATGAAACCCAGGTGATCCCCACAGATAATGGTCACCTTCAGAAGTTTCAGAAAACACTTTCCACCTCCTCTCCTTCGGGGCCAACAAGAATGGCAGACTGTAGGCCCAGAGAGGGTGAGGACGTGGCCTTGGTCACACAGTGAGTGGAGGGTCTCATCCTCTCATCGCACCCGACTTTCTTCCACATGTTCCACCTGAAGGGCGTTGGCGGGGGTGGGGGGGCTCCCAGGGTCACACGGCAACTCTTCATGGGGCTTGTTCAGTTTTTGTCAAACTTCATAAACATCACAGACCCTGAGGGTGGGTTCAAATAGATTGCTGCCTCTCTAGGGTGGGGGGCGTCTGGTTCAGCAGGTTGGAGGTAGGCCTCGAATCTATCTCTAACAAAGCCCCAGTAGTTCTGAGACTTCCAGTTCTCAGAGAAGAAGCCAGTTGACTGGAATGGCGCAAGATGGGGGCTGTGTGGTGGTGGTGGTAGGGGAGACCTTTCTCCCTCCCTCTTACAGTCATGCAGCCTTCTCTGTGAGGAGATGACAATAGCCCCCCTCTCTCTCTCTCTCTCTCTCTCTCTCTCTCCCTCAGGCAGAAGTGAGGGGAGGAAGTAGAAGGGTCTGCTTGTAAGATCATTTATCCTCCTTAAGGAGTCTATGTCAGGCAGCTTTCACATTATCCAGTCAACTCTTACTGCACCCAGTGAGGCAGGTTTTATCATCATCATCACTATTATATCTCCATTTTTAAAAATATATTTTATTTAATCATTTATTTGAGAGAGAGAAAGAGGCAGACATGGTGGGGTGGGGGGAGAGGAAATGAGTGCACTAGGGCCTCCAGCCACTGCAAACGAACTCCAGATGCATGCTTTCCCGTTCCTGCATTCATGTGACAGCTACATAGAGTCTTTTCCAAGGCCCAGGCTAGACCAGGTCACTCCCCTGCTTGAAAGCCTTTGATGGCTCCGGGGAGTCCAGCATACGCCACCCTCCCCATTTTCCTGTCTCTTTGACCACTCCCGGGGTGGGGGGGGTGCAGATTCTGTATCGTGTAGCCACAGCATCCTCCACCGTCCCCTTTGTCCTTCCCCTCTCTCCAGCCTGCCTGGCTATCTGGGTCAAAAGTCCTTTCCCTGGCTCCTCCCCCTCTTCCTCTCCTTCTCCCCTCTTTTCTCCATCACTCTTCATGAATAATTCCAGCGGAAGAGAGGTTAAAGGAGCTGCCTAGCAGGATTTCATGGCAGCCTTACACAAGCTGCCTGGTAGGGTGCCTCTAGGGTCCAGCGGCCAAAGAAGGGTCACTATGATAGGGCTGGCTGGCTTGCAGGCCAGTTGCTGGTACAGGGAGGCAGGAGCCCTGGAGAGTCCTGGATCACTGGCCTTTCTGCTCCTCGCTCTCCCACAACCTTGCTCACATCTCTACTCTGACCTTAACCTCTGGTGTCTGCCCATTCAGCACTAGCATCTGCTCTCCAAACGCTCAAGCTATGGCCTTGGCCTCACCTGCTACTCCTGTGGCTTTCCACCAGAGCAATCCCATGTCTGTGCCAGACCCTATTCTGTGGTGTGGGTCTGTCTGGGTCACCTTTGTCACCCTCTGGCCTATGAGGTTGCTGGGGTGGTGCCAGTGGTGGCTTTGGAGTTGAGATCCCTTTCTGTCACTAGCTGGCTGGGTGATCTTGGACCCAGTCTGAAGAGTTTCATCAAAAAACAAGGAGGCAGAGGTAGGAGGATCGCCATGAGTTCAAGGCCACCCTGAGACTACATAGTGAATTCCAGTTCAGCCTGGACCAGAGCGAGACCCTACCTCAAAAAAATAAAAAAACAAAAACGAGGAGGCTCTGACTTACGTGGTGGAGCGTAGAGAGGACAAAGTCACAAACATCCCATCCACATCAGTTCCCTTTTCAGTGAGATGAAGACACTCTGCGGGCCACCTCGAGGAGCTTCAACCAGAGTCTGGAAGAGCACACTGACTTCTAAGGGCTCCTGGGCCTTGGCTAGTCGTGCAGTGGCTCTCTGGGTAGCCAGCAAGGACAGAGGAGCTACAGCCAGGCAGAATGGGGATGGGCCAACACAGGAGTGGGGGACTAGCAGGTGAGAGGAGAGGCTAGGGAGAAGGGAGGGGGCCATCAGAAAGGGGCTCTGGTGAGTACTATGAGGTGAGCATGAGTTTGGGAAGATGGATGCACTGCAGGGGTTGTAAGGTTCCGGAGTGACCAGGACCACGCAAACCACGCTGAGGCAAAGATGAAAGCTTTTATTCGGGAAAAGCATGAGCTACCAGGGCTGGCTCACAAGAAAGGAGCACAGCCCACCTGAGTTCCTCAGGTAGTGGGCTTTATAGGGTCAGTGGGGGAAGGTAAGGACAGGAAGAGCTGAACAGGAAAGGGTTCTTTAGGGGAGATCTAAGACAGCCAGGGTGTGACACCAGAACAGCGACCAGGTGATTTACAAAATAAGGGGGCAGGAAACCATGACCTGGGAGCACTGCAGGCAAGGAGGGGATAATTGCTGGGCAGTTTCTTGAGGAATGTGGATAATCCACTTCCTTCTGTCTCTGTGGCCATCCTGCTGTCCTTGGTGACTCCATTTTGGGACCTGTCAGACCTAACGGGTGAGGCTGTCTTCTGTGGCTCCCCATTTCTCACAGGTGCACCAGGAAGTTGGATGTAGTTTCAGGGCTGATCTGTGCACAGCCTCCCCACCCCCAGGCCATCAGGGTGATGACAACTTTGGAAAAGGCTTGGGTGGGTTGGGGACATCCTCAGGCTGATGACTTCTCACATCTGACCCAGTGGTAGGCAGGAAATATCATAGTGTCCAGGAGCCATGAGTAGAAATACTTTGAAAAATATTTTTTACTGAGACAGAGAGAGAGAGAGAGAGAGAGAGAGAGGAGAGAGAGAGAATGGGCACTCCAGAGCCTCTAGCCACTGCAAAGGAACTCCAGACACATGTGCCACCATGTGCAGCTGGCTTACATGGGATCTGGGCAATCGAACCTAGGTCCTTAGGCTTCAAAGGCAAGAGCCTTAACTGCTAAGCCATCTCTCCAGCCCTTTAAAAAATATTTTATATTTATTTATTTATTTATTTATTTTTTGATTTTTTGAGGTAGGGTCTCACTCTGGCCCAGGCTGACCTGGAATTAATTATGTAGTCTCAGGTGACCTCAAACTCATGGCAATTCTCCTACTTCTGCCTCCCGAGTGCTGGGATTATTAAAGGCATGCACCACCACACCCGGCTATTTTATTTATTTATTTATTAGAGAGAGAGAGAGAGAGATTGGAGAGAGAATGGTGCACCACGATGCAAACAAACTCCAGATGCATGCTTCACTTTGTGCGTCTGGCTTACGTGGGTACTGGGGAATCGAATCTGGGTCCTCGGGCTTCGAAGGCAAGTGCCTTAATCGCTAAGCCATCTCTCCAACCCTAGAAATACTTCTCTTATAATAGCAGCTGTCTAGGATGGAATTGGCTGTCTGAGCAAGGTGAAAGGGACAGGTGGCCCAGCTGTGGGGGGCTTACAGGAAGGTGGGGACTTACTGGCAGGAGCCCTTGGGGAAGGACCTTGGCCACTAGAGGTGGGGTGCATACTAGTTAGGTGGGAAAATGACACTGGAAGTCTGAGCTGTAGATGTGCTGGGGTGGGATAGAGGCGGGAGAGCCCGAGGAAGACCACTGCACTGCACTGCCAGGGACTAGGCTACTGGGGCTTGGTCAAAGACAGTCCAGGCCAGAGGGGTGGCTCATGGCAGAGCCCTGCTACTGCCAAAAACAAAAGGCCTGGCTAGGGGAGGTGACGATTGGCTGTGGTGTAGAGAGAGACAGGACTTCCAGGGAGGTGACAGAAGGTCAGAGATGCTGTGGGTCTGGAAATTGCCGAGGAGAACCCTCTCCTGCCTGTGGAGGTGACAGTCCAGCCTGCCTCTCAGCAAAGGGTGTGGTAGACCACGTGAGCCATGCTGGCAAGTCTCCTGAGAAGAGTGAGCCCAGCCTACAGGTCATGGAGTGTCATGTGAATGAACAGTCGGGGTTCCACAAAACCCTTCGCTTTTGAAGAGTGGCAGGACGCTGAGACCTGCTGTCTCTCTTCTTGTCCTTCAGTGGTCACAGAGAGTCCCCCCAGCAAGCTCCTCATCCTTGCACCCTTTCCCAAGTGGGACAGCCAAGCAGAAAGCCTGTGACTGGTGTGTGGTGGGGGTCCCTCAAAAAGCAGGCTTTCTCTGGAATGCCTTGCCTGCCCTCTAGTGGATGTCTGAAGATTTTTCCCGCTCATGGACCAGGTTGCTCCATCCAACCCTGTCCAGCTGGATGGGAAGACTGGAATTGGGAGGAGAGACAAGTCGGAGGAAGTTCAGGAAGAAAGACTTAAGGACCCCCCCCCAAGAGAGAACTGGGCTTGGTATGCCAGCTCCAGGGAATCCAACCACATATGTAACCAGGCATGTCCTGGGGAGCTTGTCTCCTCATCGGTGGGTACCGCCCACCCCATTCAGGGCTATGAGGTTGACCAGAGAGTGCAAGTATCAGGGACTCAGTGTGTGGTTCTGTCCTGGGTACTTTGCCTCTTCCTCACAGGGAAGGCTCGGGAGGGGGATCCTCCAAGAGGAACTTACACTCAGTGGGCCAGCTTTGGAGCCACCCCTAGGTTGTTATCGGGGGTTCAGAACAGGAATTTCTGAGCAGTGGGGGGCAACTCTGTGATGGCTGTCTAACTGATCCAGGCACCAGGAAGAGCTGGCAGTACCCCCAATAAGACATGTACATGACGTGTAGGGACACATGCTATAGGTCACATGGATACAAGTGGCACCAGTGTGTCCAAACAGACACTCAAACAAGAACACACACCACTGAAGCCACACAGGCAGACACATAGATACACACAGAGACACGAATGCACGCAGACCCAGCACAGACAAGTGCTTGCATCCACAGGCACAGGGTCATGTCACCTGTCTGCTAGGAGTCCTTTGAGCTCTCATGTCCACATAAATGTCCACAAAACCACAAGGTTCTGGTCACACACACTTGTGCACCATAAGTTTTTCTGATCCACACCCTGGTTAGTATGGCTTTATCTCCCCACTTCCTCTGATGGGAAGGGGCCTGGCCTCTGTGAGGGACTGAAGCACAGAGGTGCCCTATGTTGTCCCAGGCCACACAGCTCAGGCAGGGCAAGCTGAAGTCCAGGTGAAGGTTTGTTTACTGGTGTCTATCTACCACATGCATCTCTATGTCCCCACACGTGCTCAAAGACCGTCATGGTATACACAGAACCATGCACCGGCGGGGCCTTAGTGATCCCCTAAACTAAATGCTGTAACAGATAAAGAAGTAGATGAAGGCCTCGAGATAAAACCCACAGGTCTAAAGTGAGCCACACAGAACCCATGGAAAAAGCAGGACCTCCACACAAGCTGTGGCCACGTGCTGCAGACACACAGGCCAGGGCTTCCCTATTCAACATGGGCAGGCTGATAGGGCCAGCGTGGCATTTCTGCTGAGTTCCCATGGCACTATGAGAGGTAAGGGTGGCGCCCTGTTTTACATTTGAGGAACTGAGGCATAAAAAGATAAGGCATAAAGGTGATGGGAACCTGGCTGTAGCAATCCCAGACAGAATATTTTCTCAGCAATTCCCTACGTTCAAATTTTAATGTCTCCCCACCCTCACCCCCAGCTCCTAAGGGGTCTTTTGAAAATGGAAAGCTTGGTTTTGCTTAGGGCTTAACCTGCACCCTCTGCCCTGGGCCCCAGGCCTCTACCTTAGCTGGGAAATGAATTCCATGTGCACCCAATCTTGCCGGCTCTGAAATCACCCATAGGGATCTGGGGCATTCTCTTTGATGGAGAAGCAATTTAATAAATCGAATTTCCTTTGCTTGTGATCTTCTGTAAGGTAAAAGTATCATTTCCACAGGTGGACTCCTAGCACAGTGCTCACAGATGCGGAGGGTGGAGGCTGGCTGGGGGAGAGGCCAGTGCTCTGAGCGTTTCCTGTGGGTGGGGGTCTACACTAGGAACATTTAGGGTCCTCTCAAAGCCATCTTACAGACAGAGGTTCTGAGAAGTGATACAAGGTGAGTGTGAGGTCCAGCTGAGCCTGAGGAACATGCATCTGCCCACATATTATTTTTCACTGTGTGTGTGTGTGTGTGTGTGTGTGTGTGTGTGTGTGTGTTGGGCACAGTGTGTGTGTTCACATGTGTGTAGATTCTCATGCATGCGGAGGTCAGAGGTTGCCACTGCGTGTCTTCCTCAATTGCTCTCCATTGTATTTGTTGGGACGGGGTCTCTCACTGAACCCAGTGGTCACTGTTTTGGCTAGTCTAGCCAGCCAGCTTGCTCCAGAGACCCCCGTCCCCACTTCCCTAGCACTGGGATTACAGGTGAGCTGCCGCACCTGCCTAGCATTTCCATGGGTGCTGGGGATCCAAATCCAGGTTCTCATCTTTGTCAAGCAAGCACTTTACCAACAGTTATCGCCCCACTCTTGCTCATGGTGGCTGTACCGCCTGGGACAAAGGTCTTCTTCACTTCAGTCTCAGTCCCTTGTCTGTGGGGTGGGGACAGGGTCCTCCACAGGACCGAAACAGTGAGCTTTCTGCATCAAAACAGCTTTTCCCACATGAAAGAAAACACCAGGTGAGGGAGTATTTCTTTGTGAATATTATTTTTTTAATTTATTTGAGAGAGAGAGAGATACAGGAATAGGCAGGGAGAGAGCGAGAGAATGGGCACACTAGGGCCTCCAGTCACTGCAAACAAGCTCCAGATGCGTGCGCCCCCTTGTGCATCTGGCTGACGTGGGTCTTGGAGAATCAAGCCTTGAACCGGGATCCTTGGGCTTCACAGGCAAGCGTTTAACCACTAAGCCATCTCTCCAGCCCACAAAGGAGTATTTCTACTTTTACTATTTTCATGTCAAGAGGTAAGGTTACCCTTGGGTGTCACACGGGAATGCACCAGGTAATATGGCTCATGAAAGCCACCAGGGAGCTCAGGTCCAGGTGTTGGGGCAGGAAGCGGCTGAGCGGCACAGTGTGGCGGCTGCCGTGCTGCTGCCCCGCTGGCCTCTCCTCAGGGCCGGGTATGGGCCATTCCTGAGCTTCCTGGCCCAGCTGAGGCCTGGCGGGCTTTGGCAAAGGCCATCCTGATTTCTTGGTTGACGAGGTCCTGCCAGGGGTCTCTGAGGAAAAAAGAGACAGGAAAATTGATCGTGAGCAACGGCCCCTGACTACAGATGTGGCCATGTGGGGTTTATCTGGAGCTGACAGGTGCTCCTCCCTCCCTCTCGTGTCTCCTGATGCCTGGGAGCTCTGCCCTGGGCACACCACCATCTTCACTGACTTAGACTGTAAGAACCAGATGCCCGGATGGGTGGTGCATCTTCTCCAAGGCCACACGATGTCTTCCTCATTTACTCAATGTGGCTTCAAGTCCAGTGGCCCCTCAGGAGATGAGGAACTGGCCCCGCTTCTGTGTCCTGCTTGTGCTGTGGCTCTGAGAGGCTGGGAGGCCCTGGGACAAGGGATCCATCCCTCTAACCCCCATACACGTTCAGTTTCTCGTGTGCCACCCAAGGCAGACCCAGGTATTGTCTTGATCCCGAGAACGAGGCAGGGTTCTGAGTGACAACCAGGGCTTCACAGCCACCTGCACAGAAATGCTTTTTAAAATTTATTTATTATTTATATTGATTTTTTGAGGTGGGGTCTCACTCTAGCCCAGGCTGACCTGGAATTCACTCTGTATTCTCAGGGTGGCCTTGAACTCATGGCGATCCTCCTATCTCTGCCTCCCGAGTGCTGGGATTAAAGGCGTACATACCACGTCCAGCAGAACTCTTTCATTTTGTCAGCACTGAGGAACAAACAAACATGCTAGGTATACTCTCCACCGACTGAGCCATACCCCACCCCAGGCTAAAGGAATACTCTTGAGCCTAGGTGGCAAGGGCAGAGGGCAGAGAAGGAGAACTTTGTGGGGCGTCTCCCTGACATGACAGAAGTTCTTCTCTGGGCTCTGCTACCTGGGTGGGTGGGTAGCTATACCAAGACATATTAAAGGAGTGGCTTCTGGCTCATTCCCCCAATCTCCACTTGACCACTGATGGATATAATATATGTATGTGCCTGTGCTTATGTATGTGCATGCCTGTGCACACACACAGCCGCAGACAGTTCCCACGCAGGCTCTGAATACACATCCTCCCGTTCCTGCCTGGGGTCTGGGAAGCTCCAAGTCAGGAGATGTTCCCTGAAACTAATCTCTGCTTTGTTCCCTCCCTGAGCCAAGAGATGAAAATGTTTCTGGCACTTTCTAAAGTTTCTGTCTGTCTGGGAATGGAAAAGACATCAGCTGAGAAAGCTCAGGATGACAAACGTCTGCCAGACCTCCAGGTTCCCAGTCATAGGACAGGGTGGCCAGGGAAAGGCAGGGCTTCCGGTGGTGCAGGAGCAGACAGAGCTCACATTCCCAGGGCTGCAAGCATCGAAGGGTGGATGTGTGGGCTGTTGATTATCAGGCTCTTGGGAGATGAACAGAGCAAGACGTGTCCGGCCAACATGCCAGCACAGGGCTCCAAGAGTCACAAGTATGGAGAGCACCATCCATGTAGGCTGGAGGGGGCCAGGAGTGCTCCATTTAGAATATGTGACCAGGGGCTGGAGAGATGGCTTAGCAGTTAAGGCACTTGCCTGAGAAGCCTAAGGACCCAGGTTCAATTTCCCAGTACCCACGTAAGCCACATGCCAAAGTGGTACATGCATCTGGAGTTCATTTACCATGGCTAGAGGCCTTGGTGTGCCCATTCTTTCTTTACCTGCTTTTCTCTCTTTCTCTCTCTCTCTCAAGTAAATAAATTAAATTAAGTAGAATATGTGACCAGAGTCTCTCTAAAGGAGGTGGCATTTGAGCTGAGGCCTGTGTGATAGGAAAAGGGCAAGGCTGCTGGGATTGGCTCGGTGGTAGAGTGCTTGCCTAACATGGGCAGGCTGGGTTCTAGCCCAGCAGTGCAAAATCCATAAATGATAAAATAAAAGATTCAGAAGGGACAGGGCATCCTCAGTCATAGCAACAGTAAGAGTGAGGCCTTGGGGTGAGAAGAAACAACGTGCACTTGAGGAAGCAATCAGGAGGCTCGTGAGCAGCAGAAGGTAAAGCAGGTCGTGGGTGGACACCAGAGAGAACTTCAGGGGAGTCTTGGCCTGGGCCAGAGTAAGAGGAGCTTTCATGGTAATAGTGTACAGGAACTTGCATGGTAATAGTGTTTGCACCTTGAAAAGCACATTTTGTCTGCAGGGTAGAGATGGATGGAGAGGCCCAGTGGATGAGGGGAAATAGTTGGGAGCCCTGCGGTGGGACAGGTGAGAGCAGATGGTGGCCTGGGCTGGGGTGTAGACTTGGAGGTGGAAAAGCCAGCCAGAGGGGGCTGGGATGGCATCGGGGCTGCAGGGTATGTGTGTGTCAAAGTGTGCACATGTGCACATGTGCAGGAGCTGAGCCTGGGCCTGGGTGGGTCCAGACGCTGTCTCACCAGTGGGGAAGTATGAGAGGCTTCTGGATGAGATGGGGTGGGGCAGACAGACAGATGGAAGATGCAGGGAGGGATTGGCTTCAGACTGAGGACCGAGAGAACTCAGGAGCAGGCATACAAGGGCAGGTGACCTTTGGGGTCTGCAGTGCCTTAGAGCTTCAGCGTGAGCTGCAGAGAGGCGCGGCGTGGCCAGCGATGCCTGGCAGAGGAAGCTTTGAAGGACAGGCCATGGGCCTGGAGAGCCACGACACTGGGTGGAAGAAGGGAGGGGAGGATGTGGAGGGAACTAAGGAGGGCCAACAGGAGAGGGGCAGAGCCAGCAGTTTCTAGTAAAGGGGGGTGGGCAGCTGTGGAACTGAATCTGCCCACTCTAGTGCCAATGACAGATGGAGATCATAGGGCATCTGGGTGAGTGGAGTGAAAGGCAAACGACCACAGGGCTGATGGCAACAGGAGGAGGAGGAGGAGGAGGAGGAAGTGAAGTCATCAAGGCAGACAGTGACCTTCTGAGAAGGTGGCCATGGAGGAGAATGGGGCAGAGTGCCAGCGGAAGTGAGGCCAGAAGCCTGTTCCTGAGGACACAGGAGAGGTCTGTGGGAATGACAGGGAAGGAACATGGCTCGAGGTCACAGCAGGTCTAGGTTTTCCACCGGCCCCAGACCTGTTTCCCCACAGTGCATGCCAAGACTATCCACCAAGGGAAAGAGCCTGGCTTGACCCTGGCGTAGCTGACCGTGCAAGTGGCTGCCGTCTACTTATTCTCCCTGGGTGTGTCAAGGGCCAGAGAGCCTTTGGAGGTGGACAGGGCAACACCTGCCTCAAGAACCTCTCTGTGCCTGCTTCTGGGTGTCCAAGGGCTATGACCTTCGCAGCAGGACTGGAACAAAGATGGCCACCCACAAGCCCTGGCCATGCTCAGTTCTGATGCTGGGCTGCTCAGACCAGGGCCCCTTAGGCCCTGGCCTTTCCCCATGAGGCCCATGTATCTACAACATTTCTTGTCTTTGAGGAGTGTGAAGGGGTGGATTTGGGTGAGGGCCGCCCCTGAACAAAGAGGAGCCAGCAGAAGTTGTGATGAAGGAAGAATTCTGGGACAGGCCTGGATTCTGGCCCAAGGTTGGCTGCAGACCTGCTGTAGGACTCCATAAGGACCCTGCACGTCCCCTGCCCAGCCGCCACTGGTGAAATGACCTTTGATCTCTGTGGTCCCGGGACCCTCTTGGGTCATTGGAGCCTCCTTCTTCCAGGAAGCCTTCCCAGTGCCTGAGGTCAGAGGAGTGAGACGGCGCCCCAGACTTGCTCTGAGGAAACCGAATGGTGACAAAGATACAACTGGTCAGTTCAGAATAGAAAGTCCCTTGGTGCCGAGAGAGGGTCCACACCAAATGCAGAGCTCAGATAAACATGGCAAACACTTGAACCAGCAAGGGGAATACCCTTAGGGTCCCAAGCACACCCTAAACAGCCTGGCAGGAACCTTGCTATAGGGCTAAGTGGCTGTCTGTCGCCCCAGCAGTGGAAAGATGGTGTTCACTGAACAATGGACTAGCTCTGTACTTTCCAGGTCTTCCACGCAAGGCAGGTCGTGCTCTCCTACAGCAGAAAGGACAGCTGCGGGGGTGGGGCTTCTTACTTACCCTGGCGTGATGGGCAGAGGTGTAGGGAGGGGTCTGCAGAAACCCGCCTTCCCCGCCAGCCAGTAGGTTTCCTCCACACCCTTCCCCTGGAAGAGAGGAAGGCTATGATCAGAAGTCAGCCCTGCCAAGCCTTCCCAGGTAAGGAGAAGTGACAACTTCTGGGAGCTCGATGGAGAGCTGACAGGAGGTCTCAGCCCGCTCTGCCACTCCACCTCTCTGTATCTCATAAAGTGACAGTGAGTATTAGACACGGTAATACTTGTCAGTGTGAGAAATAAATGCAGAAGGTGGGTCTGGAATGCTGACTGAGCTGTGCACCATCTGTGATTTTTTTGGCCTTCTTTGAGGGAAGACTTGGTGGCTCTCTCTGGGGTGGAGCCAAAGCTACCTGGAGTTAGGTGGGAGAGAACAGGAGGCGACTGAGGTACCACGCTGCCTTCGCCCCCATGTGTCCCTATGCCATTAAGGTCCTCTGTGTCTCAGGACACCTCTTGTCATGCCCCCAAGCCTGCCCCAGCTCAACCCCAGCTGGCTCTCCCACAACCCCAACCCTCCTGAGCCCAGGTGTCACAGGCAGACAGATGTTGGTCCTCGCTGGCTATGTTGACTATGTCTTACTGGTTGTTCCCTCCAGGAGGTGACTCCTGCTCTGACATTCCACAATGTAAAGAAGTAAGTTCCCCCATTTCTATTACACCCTCCAAGGCTCAGGGCACATTGCAAAAGAGGTGATAGAAAGAATAGAAGGGGGCTGGAGAGATGGCTTAGTGGTTAAGGCACTTGCCTTTAAAGCCAAAGAACCCAGGTTCGATTCCCCAGGACACACATTTGCCACGATTGGGGGAGATGAGGAGTAAGGAGAGGTGTTCATGGGCCAGGGCAGGCTTTTGAGAGGTGATGCCAGGGTTCTGTGGCACGGCTAGGAGCTCAGTACTGCTCTGGAGAATGCACGTGCTTTGGAACAGTCAGATCAAGCTGTGAGCTGTCACTTTGTGTAACTGAGTTTCTTCCAATGGGGACAAGATTTCTTGTCCTTTCATGACAGCTCTGAGTGATAAGCATGTAACATTTGTTGTATGCCAGCCAGCGTGCTACACAGGAAGCTCACTGGTACACCAAACAACCAATGGCTCCCAGAAAGAAATTCCAAATTCAGAGAGCAGAGAGGACATGTGGAGGTGATCTCATACCCCACCCCCAGCTCTGCTCAGTCACACCAGTCAGCTGAGGACTCCGGCTGCCCTGAGACCTGTGCCCAGGGGTCGGAATGTCCCCTCACCTTCAGCTCAGTCTGACCTCTGGTGTCAATTCTGTAGCCTTCGTCGAGGCTGAGCAGGGCTTGGACGGTGCTTCGGCTGACATGAATCCTGTAGGCTGAGAAGAAAGGGAGAAAGTAAACGACTACCCAGCGACACTGTTAGGAGTGTGCAGTGACTCCAGTTCTAAGCATTTACACACCAAATTCTGATTGCTATAACACCTTTCCTCTGATTTTGTTGCTCCCCTAGGCAGTTGGCCTCTAAAACAGACTCCAAGGAAAAACAAACTACATAAGTTAAGATGAAGACAGAGCCCCCCAGGAATGCAATTTTTGCTTGTAGCGAAGTCTATGGAGGCCATCTCAGAAAAGACAAGTGTGTTTCATTTCTCTTTTCAGAGCAGGGTTATCACATCCAGGTCCACGTTACGTGCGCTGAGCAACATTAAGGATTTCACCAGCCATCCAGCCAGAGGGCCAAGGCCCTACGACTGACTTCACCATACTCGCTAAGCCATCAAAGAGGTTCCTGCTCCAGAAGGGACCTCAAATGTTGGGGATGTCTCCATGGTGCTGTTGGGGGCTGACCTAGCATAATGATTGCTGGCATGCTGCCAAGAAAAACCCACAGTGGATGGGGCCACCTCGTTGCACAAGGCTCGCAGACAGTACTGACACAAAGGCCCTAAGATGCCAGATGCAGAGGTGGGTGAGGCTCCATCCGTTCTCCTGCATCTCAAATCCTTCTTTGCTCTACCAGTTCCCTCAGGAGTCTACGAACACAAGCATCTCCGTTTGCTTTGCTGTCGTCTGGGGTATGCTGCCATCCGGTGGTGACATGGTGACTAAGCACTATCTCGGAAGGCTCTGCTGCTGGGCTGGTTGGAAAAGTGAATTCCTTTTCTTTCAGGTTGTGGGGGAGGTGGGATGAGATACTCACGCAGCCCTGTGGACTCCATCCGGGAGGCAGTGTTGACAGTGTCCCCAAAGAGACAGTACCGAGGCATGGTGAGTCCCACAACTCCTGCCACACAGGGCCCTGAAACCCAAATGTGCCTGGTGAGTGCCCGCAGGTCCTAAACCGGAGCTCCCAGTGATGGCCCTCACCCCACCACAACTCCCTCTGAGTATTCTGGGCTGAGGATCACGCTGTTTGGAATCAACATCAAGGGGAGGCAACATGTGTGCTGGGTTTGATACTGGGGTCTCCCATCCCAGGGGTAGATGTGTAAACACACTAGAACCACCAGGCAGGCCAGGGGACTTCTAGAGGAGGCAATGTGTGAGCTCTGATTTGAAGGATGAGCCGGGGCAGCAGCAGGTACAAAGTCAGGACCTGTAGAACTGTTGCTGAGTGTGGATGGAAGGCCACTGGCAGGGGCCTAGGGTGCAGGCTAGAGAGGTTGGGGGGCTGGAAGCTATGAGGTGCGGGGTACTGTGGACTTGATCCTGCAAGAGGAAGCCATGGAAGAGGAGGGACAGGGTGTGGGGAGTGTGTATCAGAGCCCCTGCAGTCTCTCCCAGACGCAGGGCAGCCAACATACAGTTGCTTGCGTAATCACAGGAGATTTCTGCCTCGTCCATCACACTACTGCTTCTCCACATGGAATCCGATGCCTTTGACTTGATACTGGGGTTAAGAGAACCCCCCCAAACCAAACAAAATCTGAGAATCTGAACGTCCCAGACCCTTGATGGGAAGCACGAGGTAAGGAAAGGAAAGTAGAGGGCTTTTCCTAGTTGAGTTTTAAGATGCAGCCTCTGGGCTAACCCATGAATGCCCCAGGGAGTGCAGGGAGGCCCATGTGGTCTCCCTGGAGTGCCCAGCCCATACCCACCTGAGTGCAAGCCAGCCCTGACGAGGATTGGCACGTCAGGCGCATGCCTCATCCGGAAGTCACCTGCAGAGCTGAGAATGTCTAGGGCCATATTGGCGACCTCAGCCGCGTGCCGGCTCCCGTTGCGTCGAGGCAGACCGGATGCCACCATGTAGGCATCTCCAATAGTCTCCACCTGCAAGCCACAAGCTCAGGCTAGGGTGGCCTCCACTACCTCTGACTCTACGAGCTGCCTCTGCCACACCCCGTGGGCCTTGCCCACCCTGTCATCTCTGTTAGGTCTCCAGCCCCAGGCACTTTCCACTGATCAGAGGTGTACGCTTCAGGTGGCCTCTGTCGATGTGGCAGGTGACAGCCCTTGTCTCTCGCTAACCCTAGCTACAAACTCCTGGGCAGCAGAAGGAGCCATGTGCATGGGGCCACAGTTTCCTTTGAAGAGGTTACCTGGTGGGGAAAGCTCTGGTGTCCTACCCTTTGGGCTCCCAAGATTACTAGAAAGAAAGTGGGTTCTAAGCTGGCCTGTGACACAAGTCTGTAATCCTAGCACTCAGGAGGCTGAGTAAATTTCAGGCCAGCCTGAATCACACAGTGAGACCCAGTCCCTTCTCTGGCCTCTGGGGAAGCCCTGGAGGGTAGAAAGGAACTGACAGGGTATGGGCAATCTCTGGAGAGTGAACTTGGCCCATGGGTTTTCACAGAATACCTCCTTTAGCCCTGTGAAGGATGGATTACCTCGGTGTACAGATAGACGCAGGTCAGAGAGGGAACGCCTCTCTCCAATCGCACAGCAAGTAGAAGCGGCAGAGTTAGGCCTCACATGTGTGCTCGCTGGTGAGCAGCCCTTGCTCTTGCCTCTCTCCTGGCTGCGTGCTGCCCTCTGAGGAGGCACCCATGTGAACGAGGCGACAGACGGGTAACCCAAGTCCACCCCTGGCTCTGCTCAGGCAGAGCACTTCTTGCTAAAGCCCTAGCTTTCTCTTCCACTGCCTGTGCAGAGAAGGGGTTGAAAGAGACAGGTGTGTAGAGCACAGGATGTCAGGGACAAACCCTGAGCCTCTCAAGTGAGGCAGACTTGAATTGTTGCCCACCTTACTTCCCCAGCTCCACACCCTGCTGACTGGGCTTTACGAGATGGACACTGCCTCTCCAGAACCCCAGGCCAACCTCATCCCCTGTGTCCCTCTGCTATCAGATGCTTTCTGTTCCTCAGGACAGCACATATGCATCCCCAAACCAGACACACATGTCCTGTCTCCCCCAAACCAGACACACTTCCCATAGCCCCAGCCCTCCAGAGCCCAGGGTCACTAGCATGCCAGCCCTCACAAAGGAAGTACAACCTGAGGTCTGGCAGTGAGTGCCTGGCTGCAGGTGAGACCCTGGCTCTTGTCCATCCACGTGCCTACTTCTGAGGGGGAGGGCACAACCAGAAGAGAGGTGAGAACGAGGGCCATACACTACCAAAAATGCTTGTGAAGCCTAACTCTGTCCCCCCCACACACACACAGCGCCCGCCACCCACACACAACAGGCTCCCTCTCTGAGCCTGTTCCTCATCTATACACAGGAACCATCCATCTTGCTCCAGATACCCACAGAGCTAAAGGAGACACCCTCACCCCAAGTTCACCCTCTGGAGGAGATTGCTCACTGCCAGCACCTCACCCCTCCTGGGCTTCTGCAGAGGACTGGCCTCTGGCGCTATGTTGGTGACCGAATGAGTGATAGCTTTTTCTCATACATCTGCTTGTTTGTTTTGAGACAGGATCTGCTTCTATGCCAGGCTGGTCTGGAACTCACTATGTAGTCAAGGGTGCCCTTGAACTTCTGATTCTCCTGTCTCCATGACCCAAGTACTGGGATTAGAGGCATGTCCCACCATCCTACGCTAAGGATTTGGGTCAACCTCTGTCCTCTCCTGCTGCTCCATGCCCCCATTCTAGCCCTTGAGCTCCAGGGCTCTGTCCATGAAAGCACTCACTTAGAGATGTTGATTCTGGGGAAGAGGCATCCCAGACCCCCACAGATGCAGCCAACGTTTGCCTGACTGCCTCCCAGCCCAGAACGGGCTTAAAGATCATCACCAGATCCCCATGCAGCTGGAGGGAAAAACCGAGGTGGCAAGCAGGAGTGGTGAGAGGCTTGTCACACATCGCAGGACCCCCGCCCTCAGCTTCCCACATCTGGAAGGGTGTCTGGGCCTTGTCGGATCTCATTTGCCTCTGCCAGGAAGATGCAGGCCCCTTGGCCGGAGTTCAGAGCAGAGCAGCGAAGTGATTCACAAATGGGAGGGACACATGTGTGAGGGAAGATTAGCAGATGAGGGAGAGACAGACCTGGGGTGAGTCAGGGCAGATCAAAGTGCTGGCACTCAGCATGACACTCATGGAGCTGAGGGGTGGGGAGGGGGAGACAGGGGAGGCAGCTCAGCCTGTAAGACAGCACTTGGTACCGTGCAGGCTCCAGGGAGAGCAGAAAAGCATCTGTGACCTTGGATGTCAGCAGAAGAATTCTGTGCACATGGCCTCTGGACAGGTCAGGCACCTGTCCTGGCCCCAGTACCACCTGCTGTGTGACCTCAGGCAGGTCTCTTCCCTCTGTGGGCCTCAGGGTGGAAGCACCATGTGATGTTCAGGGGAAGTATAGGAGCAGAAAACAGGGGTACCTACTCCTGTGTCTGGGAGGCAAAACAAATCAGAGACCAGAAAGATGGCTGCAGGAGAGGAGGTGGGTTGTGAGCCAGGAGGAGGGAGGAGCGCGAGCAAAGCGTGAGTGCCAAAGCCTGGAGGAGGATGTGGGGGTCATCAGTAGAAACAGACGTATCTGGAGAGGAGATGGAGCCAGCTCAGGAGGGCTTAAGCGCTGCAGTGGATATGCCACGTTATCCAAGGACGTCTGCCTCACAGGCAGGATGAGCCTCCTGCCGAGGAGTCTTGGGACCCAACACCCAGGTTCCAACCTCAGCTTCACACAAGCCTCCTCCCCTCTATCAACTCATTTCCGCATCTGTAAATTAGGGCTGCCAGCCCCTACTTCATAAATGGTCATGTGGCTGGCCACACAAGTTGGTATACACAAACCACTTAATACCAGCATCCAGTATACAGTAGGTATGCCGTAAGTGCAGGGATGCTATCAATGATGCAAGCCACAGCCTGTCTGGCACCCCAGCCCACTGGATCCCCCTTCTCTAGCATCCTTTCCAGATTCTGATTCTCAGAGCCTGGCATCCTTGCCTGTCCCTTGGAAGAGTCTACCAGAAGGGGCTGCTAGGTCACAGATGGGGATGAAGACCTGAGTGGGGGTGATGCTGGGGACCCCTTTCCTAGCTTCTCAACCATCTGAAACTGCCCCAGGTCACCAGCTCCTGGACCAGCATAAGGGGCAGGGTAGGGGTCAGGATGCCCACTGTATGGTGGGGGCCACTCAATCTCCCAATTTCAGCTGACAAGCACCTCTACATCACCGGTGACCTTCCAGGACGGGGCTCTAATCCACAGATAGGAACCGGGACCAGAAAGAAGAAGACATTTGGCCAAAGCGACACAGAAGTTGGTGGGCAGGCTGGAACTCCAAGTCAGGAGCCAGGGAACACAGAATGGATCACAGAGGCTCGTGATGTCTTTTCTGAGGCCCCAACAGTCACTGTCTTCTCTGCAACCCTTCCCCTGCCGCTGCTCCATGCCATGTCCAGCCACAGGTGATCCATTCAGCATTTCTTACTCACAGCCCTTTCAAGCCTCGGGCCCTGGCTCACTGTATCCCACTGCCTGGCTGGAAGCACCTTGCCCAGGCTGGACAATGTGGAAGACAGCTCCTCTTCCAGGAAGCCTCCTCTGCTCTCCAGGCGTCTACACTTCACCTCCTCAGCCTCCCCCAGTGGTCACTGCCGTGGGTGTTGTCATCACCTTCTACCTACGGGACTGAAAGCTCCTACAGGGCAGAGACTGGAGCTGGTTTTCTGTGCCCACAATCAGGCACAGAAGGGCTTGCCCATGCAAATCTTAAAGGGATAGACAGATGACAGATGAGTAAACACCAAAAAACAAAAATAAACACAAAATGATACTCTTTCCACCCCTCTCTGGATCCACAGACTGGCACTGTAATGTGGCTATCACAGGACCCACACAGAGCTGGCATTTCTTGGCATTTCTTTCTGACCCCTTCAAGGTTTTGCTTTGACCAGTAGAATTTATCAGGAAAAGCAGTGTGCCTCATACCTGGCTAGAGCCCAGGAGGCTTCTGCCCTCTCTTTAAGATCCTGTCCATAGCATGTGAACAGTCTCAAGACAGACTGTGGACAGAGCTTAGTTCCCTCAGCCAAGGATCCAACAAGGTAGAGAACCTAGCTAAGATCAGAGAGCTGCCACCTTATCCTACCCACAGCTAATCATGGATGTAGGGGTGAGTCCAAGAGAAGCTTCCAGTTGATTTCTAGGCTTATGATAAATGCTGGTCATCTTATACTACTAGGCTTTGAGGTTATTGGCTGTACAGCAATAGCTAACTGATACAAACATGTATACGGATGGATGGAAGGCAACTTACAATGTACGGTAGCAGAGAAGGGCTAGAATGCCAGTCACCTGCCATCCTCACCTTATACACATCGTGGCTCCCCAGAACAGCATCAAACAGTGTGTAGAGGTCGTTGAGCAAACCCACAACCTCCATGGGCTCACTCAGCGCTGAGATGGTGGTGAAGCCCACAATGTCACTGAAGTAGATGGTAACTTGGTCAAAGTACTCTGGTTCCACGGTTGCCCCCCTTTTCAGAGCGTCAGCCACAGACCTGAAGGGATAAGAGGAGCCAGAATCACAAGGTGAGAACCCTTATTTATTAATTAATTAATTTATTTATTTTGTTTTATAGAGGTTGCAGGGAGTTTAGATGGGATATTCTGGATCAAGCATGAGAGGGGACTGTTCTGCTGGCTGTCCTGGAGCAGATACCTATCCTAGCTTTTTCTTCTTTATTTATTTATTTTTATTTTTTTACTTTTTATTTAGAGAGACAGAGAGAGAGAGAGAGAATGGGCATGCCAGTGGCCTCTCGGCCACTGTGAACCAACTCCAGATGCGTGCACTCCCTTGTGGGCAAGTGCGGCATTGCACCCTTGTGTCACTTTTTGCATCTGGCTAAACGTGGGACCTGGAGAATTGAACTGGCATTCCTAGGCTTGGCAGGCAGGAGCCTTAACCGCCAAGCCATATCTCCAGCCCTGTCCTAGCTTCTTCTGAGGTTAAGTGTGAGCACTGTGTCCCCTCCTTGCTCTCAGGACATGAGACAGCAGGAGATCAACATTTAAGTGCCTGACACGTGGTAAGGACCTAAAAACTATAGTGGATAGGGGTTGGAGAGATGGCTCATTGGTTAAGGCACTTGCCTGCAGAACCTATGACCCGAGTTTGATTCCCCAGTACCCAATTAAAACCAGATGCACAAAGTGGCACGTGCATCTGGAGTTTGGTTTGCGGCACCTAGAGGGCTTGGTACACCCCTTCTCTCACTTTTCTCTCTCTCTCTCCCTTTGCAAATAAATAAAGAGTTAAAAAAATACATTGGACAAGGAGCTGGGGAGATATCCCAGTAGATCAAATGCTTGTCACACAAGCACAAGGACCTGAGTTCAGATCCCCAGCACCCACTTAGAAGCCAGCTGTAATCCCAGTACCCAGGAGATAAGAGGCTGATTCCCCAGGGCAAGCTGACTAGCTAGACTAGCTGAATCAATGTGTTCTGGGTTCCACAAGAGATCCTACCTCAAGAAAATAGTATGGACAGCAATAGAAGAGGTAACACCCAATGTTAACCTCTGGCCTCCACACACATGCACACACATGTGTACCTACACACACACACACACACACTGGATAAATGAGCTAGAATGAATGACTGAACAAGTTCATGAAGCCCAGATTCTCTGAGCACCCCAGAGCCCAGCAGGAAGGAGACCCTGGAGGCACCTCACGTCCCTGGGGCCACTCACGGAGGGAGCATCTGGGAAAGCAGCCTTTCTGTCTTCCGCCTCTCCAATTCCAGCTCCTCCGTCCGCTCCTGCACCAGGTCTTCCAGGTTCTGGGAATACTTCTCCAGCATCCGCAGCATGGAGTCAGCAACACTGCTCTTCTTGCCTCGAGTGATGCTCTTGAACTGAAGATGGAACAAGCTCTCATGATGTTCATTCGCTTCAGACCAGTGCATCCTAGCCTGTGGTCTGGGATTCTGGGAGTGAGCCTGGGGCAGATGGATTGAAGTGGGAAGCAGATGCGTAGATAAGGAGGCGACAACAGCTCTAACAGGAAAAGGCACAGATGGAAGGAAATCTCTGAGTGGGGTGATTAGGCAGGAATAGGCACCTTTGCGAGAGAGCATGTGCCCAGTCCAACATTACCATCAAAACCACACAACCCAGGCTGGAGAGATGGCTTAGCACTTAGGGCGCCTGCCTGCAAAGCCTAAGAACTCATGTTCAAATCTCCAGGTTCTATGTAGCCAGACACACAGTGACACAAGTGTGAAATGTCACACATGTGCACAAGGGGGCCCACACATCTGGAGTTTGTTCACAGCACGCTGAAGGTCCTGGTGTGTGCCTCTCTTTCTCTCAAAAACAAATAAACAAACAAACAAAACAAAACAAAAACCACAACCCTATTACATGGGGCCTCATAGCAACCAGTGGCTTGAGCATTCTTTGATTTTCTTAAAGATATTGATGGACAATGGATGGATGGATGGATACATGCATGCATGCATGGCCAGCTGGCTGCCTGCCTGGATGGATGGTGGATGGATGAATGGATGGGCGGATAGACAGTTGGGTAATGGTAAATGGATAAATAGAACGTATAAATTCTATCTCATTTTTATCCCCCCTTAAATATGTGAGGGCCTTAGGGTCGAAAGAGACTAAAGATCCAGGGATACAAAAGTTTCCAGGAGAGAGTGAAGTTAGCACGCAAAATGCATGCTAGAAGTTGATCGTTATTTTGGATATGTTTCCTAGCAACAAAACAAAGAGGTAAATATAGATTACACAATCAGCAAGTCCCCAAGATAATGGAGTGCATTTCTGTAAAGAAGCACACTACTTCCAGTGCCAAACAAAGAGAAATACCTCTCTGGGGTCTTCACATGAGGACCCTGTGTGTGGTCATAAACTTCCCCATCAATGACAAGCCTTCAGGAAATCTACCAGAACCTTCCCCAGCGTGGCTTACTCCTTCCCAAAGTGAAGAAACAGACGAAGAATGGGAAAAGTGAAAGTGCCTATTCTTGTCTAAATCCAACAGCTTCAGCGTGTGCATGTGCATGCCTGAGTGTGTGTGCATGTGCATGTGCATGCATGTGTGTGTGTGTGTGTGTGTACTACTTAATACTTCTTTCAGCCATGTGTCTGCAAGGAGGAGTGACAGCAGCCCCTGATGTGTACCTACTGTGTGTTGCTCATTAAAAGCAGAAGCACAATATAAAAGTCAGGATGGGGCTGGAGAGAGAGATGGCTTAGCAGTTAAGGCACTTGCCTGCAAAGTCTAAGGACCCAGGTTCGACTCTCCAGAATCCACGTAAGCCAGACGCACAAGGTGACACAAGCACACAAGCACACAAGCTAGCACAACCACTGCAGTGGTTAGAGGCCCTGATGTCCCAATTCTCTCTCTTTCTCTCTTACTTTCTCTCTCATAAAATAAATAATAATTTTTTTAAAAGTCAGAATGGGCAAGATGACCTTGAAATACCAGCAAGAACATGCTGACAAGGCCACCTCTGCATTGAGGGCCATTGTTTGTTTATTTATTTATTTATGAGAGAGAGAGAGAGAGAGAGAGAGAGAGAATGAGACAGAGAGAGAGATAAAGAGAATGGGTGTGCCAGGGCCTTCACTCACTGCAAATGAACTCCAGACCCATGCACCATGTTATGCATCCGGCTTACCTGGGTCCTAGGAAAGTGAACCTGGGTACTCTGGCTTAATAGGCAAATGCCTTAACTGCTAAGTCATTCTCTCCAGCCACCACCACCCCCGCCCTTTTAAATAAAGAAACAGTATCAGCTGGGCATACTGGTGTACACCTTTAATCCCAGCACTTGGGAGTCTGAAGTATGAGGATCACTGTTTGAGGCCAGCCCGAGACTACATAGTGAATTTCAAGTCAGCCTGAGCTAGAAAGAGATGAAAAATTGAAAGAAAGAAAGAAAGAAAGAAAGAAAGAAAGAAAGAAAGAAAGAAAGAGAGAGAGAGGGAGGAAGGAAGGAAGGGGGGAGGGAGGGGAGGGGGGGGAGGGAAGGAGGGAAGGAGGAAGGGAGGGAGGAGGGAAGGGAGGAAGGGAGGAAGGGAGGAAGGGAAGAAGGGAGGAAGGGAGAAAGAGAGAAAGAAAGAAAGAAAGAAAGAAAGAAAGAAAGAAAGAAAGAAAGAAGCTGGGTGTGGTGGCACATGCCTTTAATCCTAGCACTTGGGAGGCAGAGGTAGGAGGATTGCCATGAGTTCAAGGCCACCCTGAGACTACATAGTTAGTTCCAGGTCAGCCTAGACCAGAGTGAAACCCTACCTCGAAAAAAAAAAAAAAAAAAAAAGAAAGAAAAAGAAAGAGGATCTGAGAGGAGGAATAATTTACCTGTCAAGGGGCACACAGTGGTAGAATTGAGTTTCAAACTAAAGTCTTTTTGTATTTATTTTATCATGTACACCCCACTAAGTTATCATTTGGATTTTTTTCCCATTGCGTTCCTCTTGTAATGCCCAGGAACACAATCATAGGATCTGTGAATGACAATAATTTCCCATTTCCTTTCCATTGTTTACTTTCTCGTCAAATTGCACTGGCTGCTATTCCCAGGCAATGTGAGGGAAACATAAGCCCAGGTCTTTGACTTCAAGGTCAGTGTTCTTCCTCCTGTTCCTCTCTCCCTCTCTCCCTCTCAGAGAACTACTTTTTAAACAACATAGTTGGCTCCCTTAATGACCCAGCTAAGGTACACGATTAACTTCCCTGAGAGAGTAGGCAAGCGACGGCATGGGTGTGATTCTGGCCTTTAGCCTCTTCCATAGTGTGACCGAATCCCCACTTCCAACATTCTGAAGGCGGTGGGTGCTCATGCAGTCTTTTTGCCATGAGCCACAGGCAAGGGTCTTCCTCACAGTCACCGCTCATTCAAGGTCAGTGCCTCCTCCTGTGGCTTGCTAGCCATGACCACCTCTGACTCTCTGGAAAGATCCCACTCTGGTATTTTAGGAAGTGGTTGCTGTCCAACCTTGCAAGTGACCCTTTCAAGTTCCCTTACTTGGAAGTCCAGGTCACCATCTGTAAAGTGGGGCACCACCCTTGATGCTGCAGTGCACATAGAAGATGCTACGTGACCATCTCCAGGAGCCCCACGGGCTGCACAGACTTCCTCTGTCTGCCAGTCTGTGTCCCTCCTTACCTGTCCCCATATCCCTCTTGCTCGCTGAACCTCACCTTGGCAACTTGTCACTGGGGAGTGCAGAGTGGGAAGGGAAGGCTGATGGGCCGGCCCTTGAGAAGCACAAGCTTGTCAGCCAGGCCCACCGAGCCCCAAGGAGGACTCTTGTAGGTTTGCCACACCCCTCCTGCTTCAGTCCCAAAGCAGGTCGGAGACTCCAGAGTCCCCTCTTGTTTTCCCCTCATTGATTGGGGAACCAGTGCCCTCTCCATGGCCACTAACAGACCCTGTTTAGGTTGTCAGGAGACATGGTTCAGGGTGGAGCTCCCCGAGGAGCTCTGAAGACAGACAGACAGACAGACAGGCAGACAGACAGACAGAGCTCCAGTCCTATGATTCACTTGGGCAAGTCCCCTCCCCCTTCTCTGTCTCATTTCTCCTGCAGAGCCAAGACAATAGCATGTTGCCACAAGGATGGAGTGGCCATGGCCATGGTCCCCAGAATGACGGCAGTGAGAACATTCCGAGAGGCCAGTGGGGCTGCTGGCCTGCACCTCCTGCCTGCATGGCATTTCTAAGCTCCAAAGACAGAATGGAGCTTGCATGGTGCTGAAGGAGGCCCATGGGTGGGGGATGGCTCGGAAGCACCCTGCTCCTCCAGGGAACACTGACCTGCGTGTAGATCTGGTCCAGGCTCAGTCTGTCATCCGGAGCTTCCTCCCAGCACTGCTTCATCAGCTGGATGCACTCGGGCGGCCCTTGGTCAGGGGTCACCAGGGGCCGGCACAGAGGAGGGGGAGACACCACCTTCTGGATGATTTCTGCAATAAACCCCATGGGTACCCTGGGTCAAGGTGTCCTGAGGACTTGTGGGAAGGGCCTTGTGGGAAGCAGGACAGGCCTAAGGGAGTGGGGATTGGGCCCTAAGGATGCTGCTAGACTCCCTCTTTCCCATCCTTGGGTGTGGTTGGCCTGTGCACATAACTTTGTGGGGTCTTCTAGAACTGCTCAGACTTAGGGTCAGGAGATTTGAACCCTGGATTTGCCAACACCTCTCCATGAGACGGTGGAGAAGATATAACCCCTCATAGCGCCAGTCTCTCCATCTGCTAACTGGACTCAGTAAACTGTCTTCTTAAGAGAGATGCTGGGCTGGAGAGATGGCTTAGTGGTTAAGGCACATGCCTGCGAAGCCTAAGGACCCAAGTTCGATTCTCCAGGTCCCACTTAAGCCAGATGCACATGGTGGCACATGCATCTGGAGTTTTTTTTGCAGTGGCCAGAGGGCCTAGAGTGCCTATTTTCTCTCTCCCTGTCTCTAGTAAATAAATAAATACAAATAAAATCTTTTTTACAAAAGAGGGGTGCTGAGGAGAAGGTGGCAGGGCTTAATACCTGGCGTCTGGAATGGTTTCTCCATGGCCAGTGTTCTGTTGCCAACGTGCTTAAAACCTGGATGGAATGGCTCTTTCCACCAGATCCGCCACCCCGAGACCAGCACCCACTCCACACAAGAGTGAGGCAAAGCTTGTCACTTCTCACTCACCATTTCCCCAGGACAACCCTGTTGTGCATCCTCCTGGCTCCACTCCATGGAACGAGGACTACCCCACTAAGCCGGGGCAGAGAGCCATCCTCTCGCTCTGACTCTGCTGCTGATCATTGCTCCCTGCCTAACAACTTTTGGGAGATGAAGGAGCCCAGAGACCCTCAAGTCTGGGAGGAAGAGGCTCTGGAGCCCAAGCTCAGGTCAGCACGGGGCTTTAGTCATCCCTTTACACTCTACACAAGTCAGGTCTCCTCTCCGAGCCTCAGTTTCCTCACTACACAATGGGTAGTAGCTATTGAAAAGTTAATAAGTCGGGGGGGGGGGTCCCAGCAAGCAGTAAATGAGTCACAGACGTTACTGGAGACATGCTGGTCCCGAAACAGGCTTTAACACGGAGGAAATTCCTCTGGGTTGTAAATAACTTTGCAAACCACAGCCTGATAAGGTCACCTGTGGCACAGGAGCCATTGCCCCAAACCATGCAAGCAGGCTATTATTAAAAACTAGTGGAGCCATACCTAAGAGTCATAGCTGGGAAATCAAGTCAGTAAAGGAAATAGCTCTGTTCCGGTTGCTTTTCCTTTTTCTCTTTCTTTCCCCATTCTCTGCCCTGCCTGCCCCTTCCCTTTAAATATCCAGCTCAGCTGTGTCTGAACCCATCAGCCTTGCACATCACACATAGGGAATGCGGCTCGCCGCCCCTCACCATTCACCCGCTTGCTCTCCAATAAAGAACGGCCTGTTGTTGAGGGTGTGTGTTCTCCCTCTTTATTTCTACATTGCTTTAGTTGGTCTCAGCCCCGATTCTGATCCAGCAGCTATAATATTATATAAGCTCCTGGGCACAGCACAGGAACCTCATGGAGCCTGTGAGAAGAAGGCTTTTCCTGGATTTCAGTTTGCTTCCCCAGGACCCACATAAGCCGGATGCACAAGGTGGTGCATGTATCTGGAGTTTGTTGTTGTTGTTGTTGTTGTTGTTTGAGCTCAGGCTGACCTGGAATTCACTATGTAGTCTCAGGCTGACCTCAAACTCACGGTGATCCTCCTACCTCAGCCTCCCAAGTGCTGGGATTAAAGGCATGCATCACCATACCCAGCTTGGAGTTTGTTTAAAGTGGCTGGAGGTCCTGGTGTGCCCTTTCTTTCTATCTGCCTCTTTCTCTCTTAAGTAAATAATAAATAAATCGAAATGTGAGACTCAGGAGAAAACCTAGGAACCCCTAAAGCCACACCCCTCGAGCCACTCAGGCAGGTAGAGAACGACTCCTGTGCGCCCGACTCTTCGTCTAGAGTGCAAATCTGTGTATGCAGACATCTCCAGGCCGGCGTCCTAGTCTCCCTTTTACATATGAGGAAGCTGAGGCTCAGGCTAAAGCAAATAGGTGTGACACTGACCTTCAGCCAAGTCCCCCAAGCTAATCTCTAAACCCTGTGTTCCTTGGGGCTGAAGAAAGCATACCCAGGAAGCAGCAGGCTTGGCCTGAGCCCCGTGCAAGGGTGATCTAGGCACTGCATGCAAAGCCTGATACAGCCTACTTGCAGAGCTTTGCCGGGAGACATGGCTTGCAGACCCCATCTGGGAGGTCCTGTCCTTCCATGGCAGGTAAAAGATGAACAAATTCTGCAAAAGTCTTCTCCGCTGTCCCTCCGCCACCTCATGAACCCAGATCTGGAATGAGCACTGTCAACTGAGCAGAGCTTTGATGGGGGAAGGGGGTGGGACCAGGCTCCCTGGCAGTTAAAAAGGCCATCCACCAGGGTGGGCTCAGCTCTGCCTCTCTCCTGTCTTGGGCTGAAGTGCCAGAGAATCCATGGGGACAGGTCCCTGGGACAGGGATATAGTGGAGACATAGCACAGGGAAAAATGCAGGAGCAGCTTGGGGCCCAGGGAGCCCTGACATAACACAGAAGGGAGGAGACATTTCTAAAGTCAGGCCCTGAAATTGGGACCAGAAGAGAGAATACAGAGCCTGTGATGATAGGGAATGTGGGTGGCTAATATATACACTTGGAAGAATGGGGACAATAAGGTCCCTGTAGGTACCCCACTTGGGCAGGTCACCAAGCCTCCAAATACTAAGTGGCCTGGCCATATCAGCCATGGGGCTGCTGTCTGGCACATTTTTATAGGATCTCCATTTTAGGGTGTTTTTTTTGCACATGTATATGCATCCTGTAGAGAGGTGTGTGTGCATGTTTGTGTGTGTGTGTGTATGTGTGTGGAGGCCAGAGGTAGACACTGGGTGGTTTCCTCAATTGCTCTCCACCTTTTATTTTAAAAATATTACTTATTTAGCTGGGCGTGGTAGTGCATGCCTTTAATCCCAGCACTCCGGAAGCAGAGGTAGGAGGATCACCATGAGTTCGAGGCCACCCTGACACTACATAGTGAATTCTAGGTCAGCTTGGACTAGAGTGACGCCCTACCTCGAAAAACCAAATAAATAAATAAAAATATTATTAATTAATTAATTTATTAATTTATTTATTTATGAGAGAGTCAGAGAGAGAGAGAGAGAAAGAGAAAGAGAGAGAGAGAGTGCCAGGACCTCCAGCCACTGCAAATGAACTCAAGATGCATTCACCCCCTTGTGCATCTGACTTACATGGGTCCTAGAGAATCAAACTGGAATCCTTTGGTTTTACAGGCAAATGCCTAACCATTAAGCCATCTCTCCAGCCCTAAAATATTATTTATTTATTTATTTATTTATTTGTGTTTGTGAGAGAGAGAGAGAGAGAGAGAGAGAGAATGAGCACTCCAGGGCCTCCAGCCACTGCAAACAAATTCCATATGCATGTGCTACCATGTGCACCTGGCTTACGTGGGACCTGGAGCATCAAACACGGATACTTCGCAGGCAAGCACCTTACCTGCTAAGCCATCTCTCCAGCCTCTCCACCTTATTTTTGAGACCCGGTCTGTCACTGAGTCTAGAGTTCACTGATCTAGTTAGTGTAGCTGGCCAGCCAATCCTGCGGGTCTTCCTGTCTCCTCCTGTCCGGCGCTGGGATGGCAGGGCGCATGCCTCCAAGTCCTGCTTTCACAGGGGTGCTGGAGATCCGAGCGCAGGTCCTTCTACCTGTGTGACAAGCTGTTTACCAACAAAACTGTCTCCTTAGCCCCTTGGGTCTCCATTTTAAATATGAGGAAACTGAGGCTTGGGGAGTGTTGGTGGTTTATGTAAAGCTACACAGCAAATAAATGATATAGGACTGAGGTCTATATAGACACAAGGTGGCTGGGCTGGGAGAGCTGTGGCTTGGGAAAGAGAGAAAGTGTAACACTGGGAGAAGAAAGGGAGAAGTTTGAATTTAGAAGCTGATGTCATTAGACCCCAGAACTTGTCAACTGCCCTTTTGGAAGATAGTTAAAGGCTGTAGGGCTTAAGTTAAAAAACAAAAATGAACAATTTCCACAGTCAGACTTCAGGTATGTGTGCCTATGGGTTATATTCAGGTCCCGATTTCCTACTGATCACAGGTCTCTACAACGATGTGAACCTGCAGCCAGGGCCAAGCTGGGGAGGGGAGGAGGGCACAGTACCTTCGGCTGAGAGCCCCAAGGAGCAGTAGGGTGGGCTCCGAGTCAACACCTCCTGCAGGATGATGCCCAGGCTGAAGACGTCCCCTTTGAAGGTACCCCGCCCAGGCACCCCGGGTCCCCGCAGCAGCTCTGGAGCAGTCCACAACAGTTCTGCAATCACAGGGCAGAGCCACACCACCATCACCCTCTGCAACTGGGAGGACCTCGGCACATCTATTCTCTCCAATTCCCAGGTCAAGGGCCTTAGGTTCTCCTAGAGCAGAAAAGCCATCAATTCAAGGACACAGAACAGAAATTGGAGTGGGCTGGAGAGCTCTCCCTATCCCTACTTCACAAGCACTAGGTTTAAACAGAGATCGTAGACCCTACTGGCTAGCCCCTGCTCCTGACCTGACCTTCTGGGGTTGGCTGTGGTCTGGGAGACCTCTGAGATTCCAGGAGTTCCGCATAACCATAGTCCGTGACCTTGAGCACAAAGCGTCCATCCACCACACAGTTCCGGGACTTGAGACGGCCATGGGGAAGATGTCGATGGTGCAAATACCGCATGCCCTGTGGTGGACAAATGGAATGGGGACTGGAGACATGGCTTAGAGGTTAAAGAGCTTACCTGAAAAGCCAAAGGACCCAGATTCAATTCCCCAGTACCCACATAAAGCCAGATGCACAGGTGGCGCATGTGTCTGGAGTTCATTTGCAATGGCTAGAGGCCCTGGTGCACCCATTATCTCCCTCCCTGCAATAAATAATTAAAATAATTTTTTTAAAAAACATGGTGGATGGGCAGGAAAAAATGGCTTAGCAGTTAAGGCGTTTGCCTGTGAAGCCTTAGGACCCATGTTCAACTCTCCAGATCCCACATAAGCCAGACAAACAAAGGTGAGGCAAGCACAAGGTTGCACATGCCCACTAGGTGGCACAAGCATCTGGAGTTTGGTAGCAGTGGCTGAGGCCCTTATGTACCAATTCTCTCTCTCTTTCTCTCTCACATGCTCTCTAAAATAAAAATTAAATTAAAATTAAAAATACGGGGAGTGAGAGGGGCTTTGGAATGCCTACAGGACTCAAAGGCCTCCTGGCCTCACCTTTTGCATGCTGTTCAGATTTCTGTTATGTGAGTGGAAAGAGGTCAGGTATCGGCATCTCCTGTCTCCCCGCCCTCCCATCACCTCGGCTCCAGGGGAGGTTCCTCACTCGGATCAGATCCAGCAGCAGAGAAGCCTTGAAGGTCCAGTCTAGCCTCAGGGCCTCATTCCGCAGCAGGTCCTCCAGGCTGCCACGGGTGCAGTGTTCCAGCACCACAGCACTGACCCCAGGGACCACGAAAAGGCCCAGGCAGGTGGCAACATTCTCATGCTGCATTTCCCGCATCTGCTGAGGCAATAGGCACCGTAGAGGTCCCCCCGGGGCTCTTCAAAGGCTGGACTTGGTATAATCTATGTTCAGGCAATCAGGACTTAGCATTCAACATAGGGATGAGCACAGGGAAGCCCCAGAGATGTAGGGGTGGATGGATGGATGGATGGATGGATGGATGGATGGATGGATGGATGGATGGATGGATAGGCAGATGAGATGAACAGGTGGGTACATTGATTGGTAGCAGATGGCTGGATGGACAGATATACAAGGGAATGAGTGGGCAGATGGGTGGATAGATTGATAGATGTATAGAAGATGAGTATGTCTACAAATGAATGATTGGATAGGTGGGTAGATGGATGGTTGGATGGATGAAATGGGTAGATGAACACACACACAGGGATTCGATGAGTAGGGTAGATGGGTGAGTGGTCGGATAGACACATTGACGGATGGGCAGAAGAGTGAATGAATGAGCGAACAAGTGAATGGAAACACCGTAAGTGGATGAGTGAATGAGCTGTAGCTACCTCCACAGAGTTGGATCTAAGTCTGTCTAAGTTGGGTCTAAGTGATGCTATTGACCTTCGTACTTTCTGTCCCCTGCAGCCCGTGAGGAAGAAGGATGGGGAGCAGGAGGGATCCCGCCAGCATTAACAGAAAGCAGACTTCCCAATGGGCTGCCCAGTAAGTTAGAAAGCTGGGACCAAGCAGGGACATCAGTATTTACCCAAACAGGATAGACTGAACTCTTGTCTGGCAAAGGTCCGCCTCACAAAGACGGCTCAGAACTCAACTAAATGGGGAGGGTGCCTGCGTGCTCTGCTCCCTCAGAGACCCACGAGCACATCGGCCGGTGCAGAGTTAGGAAAGACCTCAGATCCTTTAACATTCTGCCATCAAGAGGCGAAGTCTGCCCCCTCTCCTTGGGTGTGAGGGCTGGCGCCCTGTGACTAATGATCAAGTGATCACAGTGGAAATAGATCTGTCTGTTTCTGCATTCAGGTCTTAGGGGATGGCAGCTTCCACTTCCCATCTCTCGCAGCCCTCCTGCCCTGATCCACCGTGCTGGAGAGAGTATGTGGAGTGTCTGGAGGGGACAGGAAAGACGTCAGGTCCAGATGAGCTCAGTTGCAACTATCCTGTCTGTAAATGGATCCGCTTTAGGCCCTGTGGACTGAAAACCAGCAAGGCTCTCTATGAAGGTTCAGATAGTAAATATTTTAGCCTTTGGGCATCTTTGTCACAACTTTTTCTACCACTAAAGCAGGGAATCAGCCATTGACAATACACAAAGAAAAGAGCATGGCTTTGTTCTAATAAAACTTTATTTATAAAAGCAGATAGTAGGCCTGATTTGGCCTACAGGCCATAGTTTGCTAATCTCTGACAGCTGTACACTACAAAATGCTATCCATCCAGCTCAAAGCAGAACACAATTGCCCAGCTTAGCCCTGCCAATTTGTCTTTTTGCTCACAAGATTGTAAGATATAAATAATCATTGTTGTAAGCCACAGTATTTTGGGGAATAACTCCCCTAAACCCACATAAAATCTTTGTGCATATGTGTGTATGTATACACATAAAGGTCAGAAGACAAACTCCATTATCCATCTTTTTTTGTTGTGGTTGTTTATGACATAGACTCTCACTCTGGCCCAGGCTGACCTGGAATTCACCCTGTAGCCCCCAGGCCAGTCTCACGCAGACTCACGCATATTCCCCTTACCTCAGCCTCCCGAGTACTGGAACTAAAGGCATGTGCCATTACACCCAGCTTCCATCTGTTTTGGAGACAAGATCTTAGCTTGGAGCTTACCAGTTAGGCTAGATAATCTGGCTAATGAGCCCCAAGGTTCCTTCTGTCTCCATCTCCCCAGCACTGGGATGACAAGCATGTGCCAACCATGTCTGGTATTTTATGTGGGTTCTGGGGATGGAACTCAGGTAGCCCTCTACGGACTGAACTATCTCCTCAGCCTGGAATCTTTCCTTTAAAGAGCAGCTGCTTCTCCGGGCATGGTAGTTCATGACTAGAATCCTAGCACTTGGGAGGCTGAGGTAGGATAGGGTTGCCATGTATTGAAGGCTGGCCTAGGCTACAGCGTGAGTTCCAGGTTAGCATTGGCTACAGTGATACCTGGCCCGAAGAAAGTAGAAAGAAAGAAGAGAGAAAGCAGCCACTCAACTACTCACATTGGCTGCAAGATGCCCCCTGGCTATTGCCTAGCTTTGCCTCCAGTCACTCAGTCCCTCTGAAGTTCATTTCAGATAGTGATGATGATAGAAATAATAATAAAAAAATCACAAACTATCTATACAAGACCATCATAATTAAAAGAGAGAGAGGGGGGGGATATGATGGAGAGTGGAGTTTCAAAGGGGAAAGTGGGGGGAGGAGGGAAGTACCATGGAATATTGTCTACAATTAAGGAAGTTGTCAATAAAAAAAATGAATAAATAAATAGCTCACAAACTAATGAAATTCCCCATTTCTTGAAGGCATGCCACTTGCCCTGGACAGTTCTAGGCTGATCCATACATTGCCTGCACTCTTTATAATTCCCATGGACTGGGTGGCATTGACTCCATCTTACAGGGCAGCCAGTTGTTCCATGGACAATCTTGGGGGAAGGTGCTTATGTGGGCGCTGAGGGTGAGTGAAGCTCCCTCAGGGGAAAAAAAAAATCCTCTGTCTTTTCCAGTGCTCAGAACTTGCCTGGTACCTCCTACTGGTTGCACAGCCTTCCCAAATAGGGCCACCAGCTGGGGAAGAAGTGTCCTAACACATGAGTCTATGGGGGACATTTGACATGCAAACACAGCAGGTGGTGACTTGTCTTGAGAAACGCTGGTGACCGTGACTATGACCTTGACTGTCTCTGGTTGTGACGAAGTGCTGGAACTGGAAAATAGTGATGATGGCAGCAATGACACCCTCTCTGAGGCCAGAGCATCCTCAGTGAGTAGGGACTGTTCTAGAATAGTGAGGGTTACCTGAGCATGTGTCCCCGGGTCCCCAGTGCCCATCCCTTACGCACTCAAGTCCTACCTTTCTCAGGAGGCTGAGGCTGCTCGGCCGCAGCTCAGGGGCTGAGCCCACTTCAAACTTCTTCAGCCACACCCAGTCACCCTGTTCAAGAAAGAACATTTACCAGCTGTTGTCCTCCATCTGGGTAACCTCAGGACAATGCTGCCACCTCTGGGTCTTGGCATCTTTCCCCATGAGTGGGCCCCTTCTGTGTCCTGAGCCTGGCACAGCCTGGTCAGTAGAAACAGCAGGCAGACTTTTGAGATCCAGGCAGGGCCAGGCTCAGGCTTTGCTGGACAGACCTGAGGTGGCCCTGTAGTCCTGTGACCTCATTGGTGACTTCTGGTCTCTGAATCTCAGCTTACAAAGACGACACCCATTAGAGGGCTAATGAGCTAGAAGATGGCTACTTTGAAATGAGGTCCCTTCCTGGAGGTCAGCTTTACCCTGCAGGTCTCAGGCATTTATGACACCCCAGGCTATGAAATGGAAGACTCGGTGACCCAGGAGCTCCCGTGAGGCAGGCGAGCGTGGGAAACAGTTTAGCCACCCGGCACAGTGTTTGGCTTGAGCAGTAAACACGCCCTTTTCCTACACAGTGCGCCCAGCAACCTGTCGGGAACCCGGAGCCCCCACCTGAACCAAGTTGCCTATATACCCCACTCCAAACAACGAGCCAGTTTTCTCCTCCCCTTAGCAACAATGACTTACAATCAGTTTCTATTCAAGTATGTTCTTTGATATATCTGGGGTCAGAATAGCGAGGGACTACCCAGCCTGCATTGGACTGGAGTACATGCGCAGTCAGGCTCATTGTGTGCTTTAAGTGACATTTTAGGGAGGAATCCCTGTTTACCATCATATGCCTTGTATAACTGTACAACTGGATGTACACACGATTAAAATCAGATGCATCATGGGAAGGGACAGTGCAGTAGAGAAAACATCCTATAACCCAAATCTGTCAATTGAACCTTCGGACCATCAAAGTACACCCCAAGTATCTGATACAACTGCTCCTAAAAATCCTATAAAGAGAAGTCCCGGGCACTTCCAGGTGCCCTTGAGTGCCCTCCACCTGAGGGGCTCACTGCCCCTTTGGCGGTAGCTGCAAATTTTTACTATCGCTTGGTTCTTCATAAAGTTTCTTGCTGCTTAGCTACTTGTGTGGGTGCGCCTTTCTTCAATTCTTTCAGTAAGACGCCAAGAACCTGGAAACAACTGCAGACCACTGTTGACAGCAGGACAGGAGTGAGGAGGGGACGGCAGGAAGGAGGAAGCCCAGTATTTACAGTGGTCCCAGCCCTCTGCCCCTAGGTGCTGGCGGATGGGCCCCCGTGGCCCTGCCTTGCACCTTTGGGCTGCTAATGGGCTTTTGTGTCACTAAGACCTCCTTTTTGTAGGAAAGGGGAAAGGTGGGGCTTGCCCATGGGAAAGGTTGGAAAATCAGCAACAATTCCTATGGAAACAATTAGTCCGGCTCAGTAACTGGTGGCCACGTGAGTGAGTCGTTGAATTTGAGAGTAGCGGAATTTTAGCCTTGCTTAGGTGACCTCGTGTTGGGCATTGCTAAACATGGGCTGGGACTGTGAGGAAGCTGGCCTGAACTGTTGGACATGGCCGGGGACCTTGGGCTGTGGGGGTTGCAGCTGGCCTTATTGTCAGGAACCCACCCTGGCGACAGAGACTGGCCCTCCCTGCCCTCAGGCAAGGTTGTAGTGTGCCCTGTCATCACCCAGAGTGGGCAGAACTGTTGAGGCCCTCCTCCCTTGACCCCCAAAAGCATCTGACCATTCCGTAGTCAGGCTTTGCCCGCCCCCCCACCCCAAAGCTCCTGACCTTGTGGCTAGCTGTCCAAGAGACCCTTATGTGGCTGAAGTCACGTAGCTTTTCCCGCCACTTCTGTAATCTCTCTTACAGCTCCTCCCTCACAACTCTGAAGTCATGTAGCTTTTCCCGCCACTTCTGTAATCTCTCTTACAGCTCCTCCCTCACAACTCTGAAGTCACGTAGCTTTTCCCACCACTTCTGTAATCTCTCTTACAGCTCCTCCCTCACAACTCTGAAGTCATGTAGCTTTTCCTGCCACGTGCAGCTTCTCCCTCGTGACTTCTGCCTTCCAACACCAGCCAATTAGATAGCAGTCCTTAAACTATGTATCCAATCGCCATATAGTCTGTATGTGCCTTCTCAACCTTTCTCAAGTGATTATAAACCCACGCCCTTTGGGATAAATGAGAGTGCGCTATCCATCAGATGGCCTCCCAGGTGGTTCATTGCCTGTCACACTCACCCACTCCAGGACCCTGCTTCCCCCCAAATCCTCCTGCATCAGGGACGTTGTGGCCAACGGCCCCCAGGAACAGTGAGGACCCACAACCTTGTCCTCTGCCTAAAGCCTCCCTGTCACCTTAAGGCCCAGCCTCCACCCGGAGGTGTCCTGAGCTGGGTGCGGTCTCATCCCAGGAGAATCACTGGGCTTGAGCAGGCAGGAGGGTGACCTGGGCCAAGGCCAGTGCCAAGTGGCAGGAATTAGTTGTTTCTTACCCAAGGTCAGCTCATGAGCCCTGCCTGGGCCTCAAGGTCAGCTCATTCTGGCAGAGGTTAGGAGACCTTTCCCATCCCCAGCCCTGCGGTCTGCTTGGCAGGTTATCCCCGAAAAGGCCAGCTCCTCCATAGGCCAGATTCCCGTACCCTAGTAGGAAGGGCCTACAGAAGCCCAAAGGATATGCCCTCACTTTGCTTCTCCTCACGCCGCCCAGGCCTGGTGTGGGGTCGCTGCAGCCCTCACCTGGTACAGGGCCACATTGGTGTGTTCCAGGGCACCTGGCAGGCTCGTGGCTGACACCGATCTCAGGCTCACGCCATCCGCTGCACTTCTTGACTCACTTCCGCTGTCCACGTGCAGCCTCTGGAGTGGGTGCAGGGGTGGTCAAGAGCTTAGCCCAGGCCTCTCCCGTCTGCCCACCCAGCCCTAAGCTGTCCATCCACCTGCCGGCTGGGAGTCTTGTGGAGGAAAGTGAACTCTTGGGCTGTCAGCAGGATCTGGTGGGGTCCCTGTACCAACCGCAGCTGCTGGAGTCCCAACCTGCAGGTACAAGAAAAGAGAGAGCGACTGGAATCTTCCCAAGGCCGCTCCTCCTCAGTCCGGCCTTTCTTGTGTCCTTCAGTGACAGCTGGGACTGGAGGGTGTTGGGCACTGTCCCCACAGAGCTTCTCTGCTTTGGGTTCAGATCTGCAACTTCCCAGGGCCTGATGTCCCTGCTAGTCCCCACCCCAGCGATCCCATGGTGCCTGGGGACTTCATGGGGTAGGGGTGAGAAGAATACTGCCCTTTTCAAAATGTGCCTGAGGTTCAGGGAGAATCTGGCTTCAGGCACACCCAGGGGAAAATTGTTTTGAAAGTGGAAGGGCTCTGCGGACGGAACTGGCAAGCCCTTCAGTGCACAGGTAGGAACCAACAGCTCTGGGAAGGAGTCTTGGCCAGCTCCCTGGCTACTGCTGCAGATCTCAAACAGACCTCCCAAGAGGTAGCCAGAGCCCCTGGCACGTCCTGACTTTAGCTCCAAGATGGAAAGGAACAAACTGGACGCTGGAGGTCTGGGAGGTGGAGGTTGGGAAAGTCCCTGGAGATTGCCAAGGGAGGCCCTGTAGGGCAGGGGTTCTGAGATGGAGCTAGGCTCAGCAGACAGTCTCACCTGATGAGGTAAATAAGGGCTCCAGCAGCCAGTGCTAGTACACAAGCCAGTGCCAGGGCAAGCAAGCTTCCCAAGGGCTGTGCACCTGTGGGGGAGCAGGGACAGACGAGGTTATTACAGCAGCAACCGCCTCTTCACTGAGCTCCTGCCCTCTCTATCTTAGGTTCCCTCCAAGAAATGGAGGCACAAATCCCTGTCGTGTGTGGTCTCTAGCTGTCCCCGTCTCCATCACAGACTAAGGCTCTTGGAAGTAGGGGTCTGGGTCTGTCTTCAAGAGTGTCAGCTGGACCTGGGGCTGTAGTTTAGTTGACATAGTGCTTTCCCAGCATGCATGAAGCCTTGGGTTCGATCCTTAGCCTATATAAACTGAGCATGGTAGTCCATAATTCCTGGAGGTAGAGAAAGGAGAGTCAAAGTTCAAGGTCATCTTTGGCTACAAGTGAATTTGAGGCCAGCTTGGAATATGAGATCTTGTCTTAAAACAACAACAAACCAGAGACTTTATTCCAATTTCTCCTACATCCTGGGACTGTGCAGCGGCCAGGCAGGGGTCCTCAGTCACTTGTGAAAGAGAGAAACAGATAAACGCAGGCGAGGACTTTGGTTCCTCTCTCCTGGGCAAGCTTCCTGATTTTCACATCTAGTCTGGGATGCAGATGGCCCTAATCTAGCTGGGTGCATTCTCTTTGCACAAGATGCTGTGGACTCGGGAGGAGCTGGTCTTTAGGGACAAAGAAGATGAGGCTCAGTAGTAGAGTTCTTGCCTATCAGGAGCAAGGGCCTAGGTTGAATTCCCAACACACACACACACACACACACACACACACACACACACACACACACACACGGCACAAAGCAGATGTAGTCAGGCAAGGTTGGGATTGAGTGAAGGTTCAAGAAGAGAAACATTTCATGTCACCAGAGGCGTGACATGGCGGTGCAGTCCCTGTGGTTGGGAGAGCAGGGTTAACTGAGGCTAGCGCAGAGGGGAGAGGGGCACTGGAGGTTTGGGGCAGGGTATACACACACACACACGCACACACACACACACACAAGCTTGGTCAAATGCATTGCTGCTGTAGTGATGACCAAGTGTGCATTAGAGAATGTGTTTATACTTGCGTGTATCTAGTGACATGTATACCAGAGATGACACTCAAGATGAATGAATGACAGGAATCAGAGCCATGTGGGCTTCCTGCCTCACATCCCCCAGTGGTGATGAGGAAAAGAGAGCCTGCATTTGGAGTCAGCAGACTTGGACTCCCTGGGGCTTTGCGGTTACTGATCAGGCTTCTTAGGACTGTCCATGTGGAGAAGTTTAGTGAAGGATAGGTGGATGGACAGGCAGATGTATAGAAGGATGGATGGATGGATGGATGGATGGATAGTTCAGTGGATGGATATATAGGTGGATGGATGGATGGGTAGGTGAATGGATGAGTGAGTGGATAGGTGGATTGATGGGTGAATTATATGTGGATGGATAGATGAATGGATGGGTGAGTGGGTGGCAGGGGAACAATGAGTTACCTCTCATGCAGAGTGCATTGGGGTCAAACCAGCAGCTGGAGTCACGGGCTGGAGGAGACTCTCCTGGAAAGTGTATGGCCTTTCCAAGAGGCTGCACCTGCCATCTGCTTGTGTCCACAATGTGTGTGGGGACCAGCTCGCTTCCTTGACCATCTGTGTCCAGGATGACATAGCGGGCTAGCCTTCTGCCCTTCTCATCCGTCCGGATCCTCTGGCTGAAGCCAGCCACATCAAGAGCTCCTACGTAGTGCCCCAGGTGAATCCTTGAGAGCCCTGCTCCATGGCTTTTAGAGCGGTTCAGAGCATGGGCCAAAAGGATAACAGCATCATAGATGGTTCCAAAGAGTGGGGACACCTGTGGAAGAGAGAGTGCCCCATCCCATCACCACTAGACAGCTTGGGGAGCCAAGATTGATTTTTATACTAGTACTCCCCAACACAGTCCTCTCTCTGGTCCCAAATTACCCAAGCCCTAACCCTACTGTGGCTGCCTCTAACTCACTTTACAGGAAGCGCAGTCTTTTAAAAGCAACATTCCTAATTCTATCAGGTTCTACCTCATTGCTTTTCATCCAGGCCTCACTTGGCTGCTTCATGATCCCCTCAGAGCTCAACTCAAGGGCCTTCCTGGTCCATGGTGTCCCTGACCCCACTCCTCCACCCCAGCCTGACTCGATCCTTTTCTTTCTTTCTTTTTCTTTTCTTCTTCTTTCTTTCTTTCTTTCTTTCTTTCTTTCTTTCTTTCTTTCTTTCTTTCTTTCGAGGCAAGCCCAACATACTGGCCATTTTTATGAGAGAGAGAGAGAGAGAAAGAGAATTGGCACTCCAGGGCCTCCAGCCACTGTAATTGAACTCCAGATGTGTGTGCCACCTTGTGTGCATGTGTGATCTTGCATATGTCACTTTGTGTGTCTGGCTTACATGAGATCTGAGGAGCTGAACATAGGCCCTTACATTTTGCAGCCAAGCTCTTTAATTGCTAAGCCATCTCTCCATCCCCTTTAAAGTTTTCTTTTTTAATTCATTTATTTGAAAGAGAGAGAAAAAAAATGGGCACATGAGGGCCTCTAGCCACTGCAAACATACTCCAGACACATGTGCCACCTTATGCAGAGGATTGGGGAATTGAACCCAGGTCCTTAGGTTTTGCAGGCAAGTGCCTTAACCACTGAGCCATCCCTCCAGACCCCCCCCTTCTACTCTCTTCACAGCACCATCACTATTTGAATGTTATTATCTTATTACTTGGTCACTCTCTGTCTCCCCCTAACAGAATGAAGTTCTTTGAAGGTCAAGCTTGCTTTGTTTATTACTAGGTCCCTGATGCCTGACCTGGTGGCGTATGAGAGAGACTCATTTTTTTTTTTTTAGATAAATGACTGATTGAATGGCCTCCATCAACGTCTACATCCCTGTCACATCCTCCAGTCACTATCGTCTTATTATCACCAAGAAGCACACAGTGGCGTTCAGTTGAGTCCTCTAAGCCAAAACCAGGCCTGAAGCCACATGCCCCACCACTAACACTCTTCAGATTTATAGCAATGACCTTGGGCAATCCACCATCACTACCCCGCACACAATACACTTCCAACACCTTCTCTTTCTTGTCCTCCCAACTGGCTAGAGCGATGCTAGCCAGGAAAGGAAGGATGTCACAACAGGAAGAGCAGCTGAACCAGAAATGTGAAGAGCAGGTTCCAAAATGCTGCAACTGGAGGAATCAATGCAAAAGAAGCCCACGCATGAAGAAAACTGAGGAGAGAGACAGAGAGGATGGAGGGGGAATGAAGGGAGAAAAGGAAGGAAGGAAGGATGGGAGACCCATGAACAAGTCAGATGGATACGTGTGCCCACAGTGAGGTGGGGTGGCTGGCCAGGAAGGTCACTAGCCAATGCCAAGGCCTGTAGTGGGTGAGCTGTGCATACATAGGCCTCCACCCCCCAGGGCTTGTGGGAATCTGGCACACCTACCTGCTCTGGCTGTAGGTGGGCAGCAGCCCTTGTGCCCACCCTGGTAGCAGCAAAAGCATGGTGATCGTCGGCGCTGGACTCCAGGGTGATGGTCAGCACTGCATCATAAGCCTCCTGTAGGGGGCTGCTGTCACTCAGAGCCAGGTAGGAACGGTTGCGGTAGGGCAGAGCGAAGAGCAGCGTGTCATAGGGCAGGAAGACCAGTCTCCCATCAGCCAGGCCTTCTGAGTGAGCGCGGAGCAGCAGGGCAGTCTGCTCCAAGCCCCCCAGCAGCATGGAGTGCATGCATAGCACCACAACTGGGGACAGACATGGCAGGATCACCTTCAAGCTACATCCCACTGTGCTCTTCCCTGAAGCCCAAATGCTGTGGTCCTCAGAGGCCCCAGAATCTGCAGCCACACCTTCAGCCTTAACCCTCCACACCAAGCATTCTGAACATAGGTGGAATTTGCCCTGAATTTCCTCCCCTTGCCAATTATGGCCGAGCTCACTGAATCTGGGTTCTACTTGGTGGGGAAAAAACTTCCCCTCAACCAATGACTCATTTGTGTTGAGATGGTTTTCCTACCCTTCCACTCCCAGAATGCCACGCAGTCCTCTTTCCAACTTCCCTCCTGTCCCAACCCTCTGCCATGCCAATTGTTAATATTTACCCACAGCTTTCTATGCCTGTCCTCAAGTGTTATTCCATTTAGTCACTCAATAGTGCAAGCGCAGTGTGTGTGGCACATACCTGTAACCCCAGCACCAAGGAAGCTGAGGAAGGAGGACCATGACTTTGAGACCAGCCTTGGCCACATAGCACGACCCTGTCTCATGAAATAGAATTGAAAAATACCTCAAGGGCTGGAGAGATGGCTTAGTGGTTAAGCGCTTGCTTGTGAAGCCTAAGGGTCCCGGTTCAAGGCTCCATTCCCCAGGACCCACGTAAGCTAGATGCACAAGGTGGATGCTTGCATGCATCTGGAGTTCGATTGTAGTGGCTGGAGGAACTGGTGCGCCCATTCTCTCTCTCCCTCTCTCTATCTCTTTCTCTCTCTGTCTGTCTGTCACTCTCAAATAAATAAAAATAAACAAAAATTTTTTTAAAACCCTCAAACATTATAGTAAAACTAAAATGTGTGTTTATCAGTATTTTTACTTTTTAGATGAGGAAACTATGGCACAGAGAGGTTAGAGAATTGCCCCAGAATACATAATAATCAAAGTTATAGAGCCAGGACTTTAACTCAGGGTTCATAGCTAGCATATAATCCTTTTTTAAAAATTAAGTATCTTGAGCCGGGTGTGGTGGCGCACGCCTTTAATCCCATCACTCAGGAGGCAGAGGTAGGGGGATCGCTGTGAGTTCGAAGCCACCCTGAGACTACACAGTTAATTCCAGGTCAGCCTGGGCCAGAGTGAGACCCTACCTCGAAAACAAAACAAACAACAAAAAAAAATAAGTATCTTGAGAGTCATGTCATATAGACCATGCTGGCCTTGAACCTGTGATGCTCCTGCCTCAGAGAGACTACTAAGTGCTGGGATTACAGGTGTGTGCCACCATACCCAGCTTAAATTTTTAATTAAGATCATTTCCATACCACAAAATTCACAATTAGGTGTGTACACTTCAATGGTTTGAGTATACTCACAAAGTTGTATGGCTGCTGCTATTATGTAATTCAAAAGTATGTTCCCACTCCACTTACAGTCACAGTCTTCTGATATCTCTCTATGAATTGCCTGTTCTGGACATTGCATCTAAGTGGACTCACTCAACACATGGTCCTTTGTGCCTGGTTTCTTTTACTAGAAGTTTTCCAAGTTCTTCTTTGTCAGTAGTTCATTCCTTTTTTTTTTTTTTTTTAATGTTGGGCTGGAGAGATGGCTTAGCAGTTAAGGCGCTTGTCTGCGAAGCCCAAGAACTTATGTTCAAATCTCCAGGTCCCATGTAGCCAGATGCATGGTGATGCAAGCATGTAATGTTGCACATGTGCCACAAGGGGGCACATGCGTCTGAGGTTAGTTTGCAGTAGGTTGCAGGTCCTGGCACACCCATTCTCTGTCTCTGCCACATTCTCTCTCTCTCTCTCTCTCTCTCTCTCTCTCAAATAAATAAAGTTTTATCTATTTTATTTCTGGGAGAGAGAGAGATAGAATAAGTGAGAGAATGGACACACCACTGGAATTCTAATGCAGATTACATTGAATCTGCAGCTCACTCTTTGTAATACAGACATGTCAGTCCTGTTGCTCTGAGTTTGGGAGGTCTTTCAATCTGCTAGTATGTCCTTCGATTTCTTTCTTTCATGTTTAAAGTTTTCATTATAGAGGTCTTTCACTTCCTTGGTTAGATTTATTCCTAAGGTTTTTTTTTTTCCACTTAATTTTTTTTTATTTACTTGAAAGAGGGAGAGAAAGAGAGAGAGAGAAAGAATGGAAGCACCATGGCCTACATCCTCTGGAAATGAACTCCAGACGTATGCGCCACCTTGTGCATCTGGCTTACCTGGGTCCTGGGGAATTGAACCCAAGTCCTTTGGCTTTGCAGGCAAGTACCTTAACTGCTAAGCCATCTATATACTTTAAAAAAAACTATATTATGTTAAATTTGAAAATATAAAAGAAGTTGATAAATTTCTAGACACACATAATCTCCCAAAAGTAAACCCAACGGACATAAACAACGTCAATAAGTCTGTAACAAGCAATGAGATTGAAGCAGTACTAGAGTTCCCCAGCTAAAGACAGCTCAGACCCAGAGAGATCATGGGTGAATTCCGCCAGACCTTTAAAGACGAACTAACACTAATGCTTCTCAAAGTGTTTCATAAGATAGAAAGGGAAAAACCACTGTCAAACTCATCCTACAAAGCCAGTATTACCCGGATACTGAAACTGGACAAGGACACAACACAAAGCAATCACAGGCCAACATCCATGATGAGCATAGATGCAAAAATTCTCAATAAAATACTTGCAAACAAGATTCAACTATACAGCAAAGTGATTATCCATCATGATCAAGCAGGATCCCTCCCAATGATGTGAAGATGATTCAAAATAGGCAAATCAGTAAATGATGTGAAGGTAATATCACATCAATAATTTGAAAGATTTTGGTGTGTAAAAAGAAAAAAATCCTGGAATGGGAGCATGGCTTAGTGGCAGTGCTTACCTAGTATGCATTCAATCGCCAGAACTGCAAAATCAAAACAAACAAACAAAAATCCCCAAGGGCTGGAAAGATTGTTTAGCAGTTAAGGCACTTGCCTGCAAAGCCTAAGGACCCAGTTCAATTCACCACTACTCACACAAGCCATATGCACAAAGTGTCACATGCATCTGGAGCTTGTTTTTCAGTGGTTAGAGGCTCTAGCATTCCCATTCTCTTTCTCCCTTTCAAATAAATATAAATAAATGAATAAACAAAATATATTTAAAAGATACCTAGGAATAACTTTGCTAGAGATTAGACAAGAATCTAGTTTCTCCTTATCTCTTAGTGCTAAAGGAGTTCCTGGACTTGTTTTTCCATAAATGACCTGAGTCCCTCCCTGGAAAGAGTGAACATTCTTGAAAGGTTTAAATCTGATCCTGGCATTGTGGTGGGTTGATCTCAACCCCCATTCGAATCTATAAATGACCAGACCTTTAAAGACAACTAACACTAATGCTTCTCAAAGGGTTTCATAAGATAGAAAGGGAAAAACCACTGTCAAGCTCATCCTACAAAGCCAGTATTACCCGGATACTGAAACTGGACAAGGACACAACACAAAGCAATCACAGGCCAACTATAGAGAGCTGCGAGGTGCCGCGCCTTAAAGATGGCGCTGGCTTCCGCCTTCCGCCTTCCCGATGGCGAGTGCTCTCCTGGATAATTAAGTCCTCATTTGGCTTGGGCCGTGATCTAGGCTTGCTTCCGCATATGTGGACCTATCTGCATTCACCACGTGGCACACCAGGGTTGGCTGTTCAAAGGCTTCTTAAGTTTCGGGCGGGCTTTGCCCCGGGTCAGAAGATTGTTCAAGGTTCCTGAATAAACTGCTGAAAGAAGAGTCCGAGTGTTGCGTCTTCCTTGCTGGTCGAGGCAGTCGCGACAGCCAACATCCATGATGAGCATAGATGCAAAAATTCTCAATAAAATACTTGCAAACAAGATTCAACTATACAGCAAAGTGATTATCCATCATGATCAAGCAGGATCCCTCCCAATGATGTGAAGATGATTCGAAATAGGCAAATCAGTAAAGGTAATATCACATCAATAATTTGAAAGATTTTGGTGTGTAAAAAAGAAAAAAAAAATCCTGGAATGGGAGCATGGCTTAGTGGCAGTGCTTACCTAGTATGCATTCAATCGCCAGAACTGCAAAATCAAAACAAACAAACAAAAATCCCCAAGGGCTGGAAAGATTGTTTAGCAGTTAAGGCACTTGCCTGCAAAGCCTAAGGACCCAGTTCAATTCACCACTACTCACACAAGCCATATGCACAAAGTGTCACATGCATCTGGAGCTCATTTTCAGTGGTTAGAGGCTCTAGCATTCCCATTCTCTTTCTCCCCTTTCAAATAAATATAAATAAATGAATAAACAAAATATATTTAAAAGATACCTAGGAATAACTTTGCTAGAGATTAGACAAGAATCTAGTTTCTCCTTATCTCTTAGTGCTAAAGGAGTTCCCTGGACTTGTTTTTCCATAAATGACCTGAGTCCCTCCCTGGAAAAGAGTGAACATTCTTGAAAGGTTTAAATCTGATCCTGGCATTGTGGTGGGTTGATCTCAACCCCCATTCGGAATCTATAAATGACCCCAACTTGGGTCACAGGGTGGACTTTATCCTTCTGCCTTCCTCAAGGCAGGAGCTCTCTGTATTTCCTAGTCTTTCCTTCTCCTAATCTAATAAAGTCTCTCTAAACCTTGAAAAAAGTTAGGGGACTGGAGAGATGGCTTAGCAGTTAAGGCACTTGCCTGAAAAGCGAAAGGACCCAGGTTCAATTCTCCAGGACCCATGTAAAGCCAATTGCACATGGTGGTGCATGAATCTGGAGTTTGTTTGCAGCAGCTGGAGGCCCTATAGTGCCCATTCCCTCTCTCTCTTTCAAATAAATTTAAAAAATTTAAGTGGAAAAAAACCTTAGGAATAAATCTAACCAAGGAAGTGAAAGACCTCTATAATGAAAACTTTAAACATGAAAGAAAGAAATCGAAGGACATACTAGCAGATTGAAAGACCTCCCAAACTCAGAGCAACAGGACTGACATGGCTGTATTACAAAGAGTGAGCTGCAGATTCAATGTAATCTGCATCAGCATTCCAGTGGTGGAGCTGCTGAGATGGTTCAGTGATTGAAAGTGCTGGCTTGCAAAGCCTGTTGGCCAAGGCTCAATTCCTTAGCACTCACATAAAGCCAGATACAAAAAGTGATGCAAACATCTGGCATTCATCTGGAGCAGCAAGAGACCCTGGTACATGCCTGTGCACCCACACAAATAAATAAAAATATTTTTTGCAATTCCAATGGAATATTCAGAGAAAAATTCAGAGAAATTTTTTTAAATCCTAAAATTCATTTGGAATTTGGAAACAAGACTCCAGATAGCCAAAGCAGTCCTGACCAAAAAAAGCAATATTAGAGATAATAAAATTTCTGATTTAAAGTCATATACAGAGCCATAGTAAAAAAACCAATATGGCACTGGCAAAAAATAAGACATGTCGATCAATGTCATTGAACAGAGGACCCAGAAGCAGACCCACCCAGATGCAGCTACCTGAATTTTGACAAAGATGCCAAAACATACATTGGAGAAGGCGACACCCTCTTCCAACATATGGTTCTGGAGAAACTGGATCTCCACATCTAGAAGGATGAATCTAGAGCCCTGTCTCTCACTATGTATAAAGATCAATTCAAAATGGATCAGCGATCTGCAACTCTGAGAGGAAAACATAGAGGAGACATTAAGATAGAGACAAAGGCAATGACTTTCTGAAAAGGATTCTGACAGCTCAAGAAACAATCTCAAGAACTGGCTAGTAGGAGTCCATGAAATCAACAAGCCTTTGCATAGAAAAGGAAACAATAGAGTGAGGAGACAGACTAAAGAATGGGAGACAAATTTTGCTAGCTGTATCTCTAACAGAAGATTAGTATCTACAGCATATTAGGAACACAAAAATATTCAATATAAAAAATCCAAAAGCCAGATCAATAAATGGTGAATAAAGTAAACAGTTCTCAAAAGACTATAAATATATGAAAAATGCTTACTATCATAGCCATGAGAGAAATGTGAATTAAAGCTACACTGAGGGCTGGAGAGATAGCTTAACAGTTAAGGTGCTTGCCTGCAAAGCCTAAGGACTGGGAGTTCGATTCCCCAGTACCCACGTAGAGCCAGATGCACAAAGTGGTGCATGTGTTTTGAGTTCATTTGCAGTGGCTGGAGTGCCCTGGTGTGCACACTCAGTCTCTCTCTGTTCTCTCCCTCTCTCTCTTCCTCTTTCTCTCTCTCTCAAATAAATAAATAAAATATTTTTTAAAAATACATTGAAAGGGCTGGTGCTTAACTGTTAAAAGGCTTGCAAATCCTGCTAGTCCAGGTTCATATCCCCAGCACCTACATAAAGCGTGTGCTGAAGTTCATTTACATCAGCAAGAGGCCCTGGCATGCCCATACACATAAGTAAATAAAAATATTTAAAAAAATAAAACCACATTGAAATTTCATCTCACTCCATTCCCAATGGCTATCATTCAGAAACAAACATGCTGAGAAAAAAAAATGCTGAGAAAAAGAGAATGCTTACACCTTGCTGGTGGGAAAGAAAATTTGCCTAGCCACCACTGAAATCAGTGTGGAGTTCTAAAAATATAACTACCATGTGACTCAGCTATACCACTTCCAGGTGGACTTCAAGTCAATACATCACAGAGATCCTTGCACACTCATGTTATTGCTGCACTATTCACAAGAGCCAGCCTAGATGTCTATCAGCAGAGGAATAAAGAAAATGTTATATATACACACACACAATGGAGTGTTATTTAGTCATAAAACAGAATGAAATCATATCATTTTCTGGAAAACAAATGCAACTAGAGATAATCATATTAAACAAAATAAACCAAACTCAGAAGACAAATATCACATGTGTGGGGCTTAGAATTCTTTATAGATACAGAAAGCCATATCCTTTATATATTCCATTCTTCCCAGCTCTAGTCTCTATTTTTCTTCCCCCTTTTAGACTACGTGTCACTGAACTGACCTCGTGGGCAGCATATAGGCCAACTCCAGAATAGATGACATGAAGTCTCCTCTGTTCTCCACTACCCCACCAACTGCCCATTTCCTGGATAAATTTTCCTCTGAGGACCAGCCAGGGTCACCTCCTCTAAGAGCCCCTGTTCCCAGCCCCAGGTTCCTCTGGCTCCATAGGCCTCTGCTCTTGGGGTGGCCCTGATCCCACTGTCATACCACCTGCTCACACAGCTGTCTCCCTATCACACAGGCGTTCCTTGGAGAGCAGCCGCCCTGTCTGTCCCATTCACTGCTGTAACCTAGAGCCCAGCACTTCAAAGGCTCAGTAAATGCAGGAAGCAATCCACCAGTCAGTGATCCATGAAAGTTATGACTCTGATCACAAAGCCAAGACTGGCTATGACCTGCCCCTCTTCCTAGGCTTCTGCCCTGCCACGTTCTCCAGCCCTTCACTTCACTGAGTCACCCACCAAGAATGTCCTGGGCTCTTCCTCCATAGCTGACACGAGAATCCAGCTGCTAGGCCTGCCTGTCATATAATGGGGGTTAGTTTACATCCTCGAGCTATCAAAGGGGAGAACTGAGCACGGCTAGCCTACAGGACTGTTGGGAAGTTAATTGTGGGGTCCCTGGAAAATTCTGGGCCAGTCTGATACAGAGGGAGCCCCTGTCCATGACCATATGAAGTCCAGGCTGCCCACAGCCAAGGAGATGAACAGAATATACTTACTTTTCAGGCCATCCACGTGGCTGAGCTGTTTGACAACCTTCACAGCCTCCTGATCACCGGGTCCCAGAGAAGTCACAAGCTCCACAGGCAGACTGTGGACTCTGAAAGCCGTGGCCAGCTGCTGAGCTGTGGCCACCCAGATGTCCTGGTGGGAGGACACGATTGCCAAGCGAGCCCAGCCAAAGTGCCTCAGGACGGGCAGCAGCACTTGGGAAGCAGAAGGCAAGGTGGGCACTAATGCTGCTCCCTCTGGAGCTCCACAGGCCCAGGAGAAGAGGGTCTGGCCCCAGTCTTGGGCCAGCAGAGTTGCCGCTGAGCAATAACCAGGATTGACAGGGCCCACAAAAGCAGCCGCGGCGTTCTTGTGGGCCAGGAATGTGGCCAGGGCATGAGGGGTGTCACAGCCTGTGGGGAGGATCATGAAAGCCAGCCGTGAACCCAGTGGTAGCGAGGCATCCTGGTTGACTCTGTCCACCGCCAGCTGGGTAGCCACACTGGGGAGGGCTTGGGCAAATATGGGGTCACAGTCCCAGGGACCCAGCACCCCCAGGGTGAAGGTGTCTGCCCACAGGCCAATTGGGGGAGGGAGATAACCCACAGGAGGACACACCCAAACACCCCAGGGAGGAGTGACAGAGAGTGGGCTGTTCTCGGATGACCAGCACTGGGCCTCCACCGTGCCTGGAAAGGCAGGCAGCTCTTCTTATAAGGAGGCAGCATCCAGCCCTGGCCTTCGGGGTATAGCGCCCCCTGCAGTCCTAGGGAAAGAATGCAGACAAGTCTTGCTTTTTAGCTCTTCTGCCGTCTCTTGCATTGGTAACCAGAGGCTTTCAGATCCAGGCTTTGCAAGCACTTCCCCATTCAGCTGTGGGACTCACGCCTTCCCCACGACTCGCTCAGCGCCCTGTGACGCCTGCGCAAAATTCTAACCTGGAGTTTAGAGTGTGGGCTACAGACAGAGCATCTAGCCCGGATGCCTTTCATGGACCCTAGGTCAACCTCGGTGGTTTTCTGAGCCTTGTTTCCTCAAGAAAATACAAACGATATCTCAGTAGCTCCATTGTGATGATGGAATGGCATCATGGACAGCATTTAGCACAGTTCCCAGCACTTGCGAACTCAGTAAGTCCTGCCTTCAATTTGTGATTGCTATTTCTTTCTTCTCGTGTCTCTGAGGACCAAATTCCCACCTCTCTCCTGCCCTTCCCTCTCAGCTCAGCCCCTTCCCACAGCTCCTGACTCTGCTGACTCCAAGGCCCCCAAGGCCCTGGGAGCCTGGGTGTGTCTGTAGGAGTTGCAGCTAAAGGGTTTACACTGCATGTGTGTCCCATCTCCGATGCCCCTCACAGACCTGTCTGGACAGAAGCCTCTCTGTCCTCCCCCTGTGCAGAGGAGGAAACTAAGGGACTCTGATATGGAGTTAGTAGAAAGATGGGATGGATGCAAGTCCATTCACACCATCACCTACCCCACACCCAACCTCTTCGACCAGGGCATTTGGACTGTGACATTCCCCCACACTTATGCTACTGTTGCAAGGAGCCTGGTGCCATTCTGAGGCTCTGCTGGATCTCTTTCTGAAGCCACGCTCCAGCTCCTTCTCTATGTCATCTGTCTCCTCACACCATTCATGAAGAGAGTCGTCTACCCACATTAACGATCCCAGGAAGGAATAAAATCCAAGCTGGATCTCAGGAAAGTGCCAGGTAAGTAAAGAGGCAGATCCCAGACTCCTCTCAAAAAGAGCTTACCACAAATGTGAGCCGTGGAAAGGCTGAGCTGGGAAACGCTGGATGAGGAGGCACCATGGAGGGCTTCCCAGAGGAGGCAAAGCTCTGGAGAGTGGGAAGATGCCCTAAGATGGCAGCAGTGAGGATCTGGGTAGGGTAGCTCCTTAGAAATCACATTCAGTGCCAAGGAAAAGAACAGCCTTGAACTCATATTGAATGATAAACCCCAACTTTTCTCCCCACTAACCCCTAACTAGTCTAGACCCTGAAGTTCGCTAGGGCTCAATTTCTGCCCCTGTAAAATGTAGGCATGAATAGGCCTTAGGTGGTCCAGGGTGGCCTCAAACTCCCTACATAGTTTGATGATGACCTTGAACTCCTGACCCTCTTCTTCCATCTCCAGAGTGCTGGAATGGCAAGCATGCATTACCACAGTCAGTTTGAGGGTTTAGAATCAAACCTAAGATTCTGTGCATGCTAACCAAACACTCTACCATCTTTGCTACATCTCCAGACCTACATTTCCTTTTTTTTTAGCGGTGGGGTTGAGGTAGGGTTTCACTCTAGCCCAGGCTGACCTGGAATTCACTATGTAGTTTCAGGCTGGCCTGGAGCTCATGGCGATCGTCCTACCTCTGCCTCGTGAGTGCTGGGATTAAAGATGTGCACCACCATGCCCGGCCCACCTTTCCTTTTTTTCTGAGATGTGGAACATCAGAACTGAAGGATACTTAGGGATGTAGATGTCTGAGCCAATCTGTGTCCAGATGGGGACACTGAGGAACAGGGAGAACAGTATGCTTCCCTTGGTCCTTCAAAACAGTGGTAGGCTCTCCTGACCCAAGATCCTGCTGACTACACTTAATGCCTCAAGAATTCTGTAGTCAGTGGCTTGCAGAGGCTGCCAGGGGCCTTAAGACCTTAGCGGGCCAGCTTTTGGATAAGGCAGGAGTGCTTTCACCCTATCTCTGTCCCTGATTCCTAGCATAGAGTCCAAACCCCTTTCTGAGCCCCAGTTTTCTCAACTGGACAGTGAAAACTCAGTTTACATTTTTAAGTGTCCAAAGGTCCTTTATGTACTGAGTGTCAATAAAACATCAGGGTGATATTTGACTCCAAGGATGGCCATATTTACCTCTGAATCTCTTGGACCACCTTGGCTGAGGGATTTGCATTTGCTCAGGGAGATGGCCTGAGGATTAACTACAGGGTACCTGTCTTATGAAGCCAAGTGCATGGAGTTAGTCCTTGCCCTGTCCCAGAGCCCAGAGATGAAGAAGCTTCACTTGAAGAGAGCAAAACCATGGGACATGAGAGGAACCCACAGAATGAGAATGGGGAGTCACCTATCAGAGTCAGAGACCCCATAGCCCAGGGTCACCATGTTGACCCCAACCTGGTCCTTCAAGACACACCCCCTGCAGACTCACCTGACATGATGGAGTTGACCACAGTCTCTTTGCTGGTCTTAGGTTTCTTGCACCAGGTCTGTGGTCTTTGGAGGCCAGGCTCTATGAGAACACTCTGGCCTGGGGCTTCTCCATTTCCAGGGCAGCAATGTGGTCGCCACCACACCCTCTGCCAGCTGGCTTCCTGAGACTCCTGCCTTGGGAGTGTCTCAGATAATGGCTCATTCCCTTCCTGTCCCCCTCAGGAGCCTGAAGAAGCCATTTGGAAAATTAGATCTGTTCAGACCCTGGAGCTCTGGGGAGTTACAGTGGAAAGGAAGGGGGAGAGTGAAAGAGCTGCAGGAGGGAGAGAAGGCGAGAGCTGGTCTTCAGCACTGTGGACAGCTCCAGGCCCGCTGAGCCTCCCAGGAGGTCAGGAGGTTGGATGAGTGGCACAGAACTCAGTATTAATGAGCATCTGCCAAATACCAAGTCCTGACTGGCATTTCTCATTCAACCCACAGAGCCGGGTGTTGTTATTCTCAATTTAGAGATTTTAAAAAAGGTACGGCCCAGGAGGATAAGTAATTTGACCAAGGGAACAGTGAGTAAGTGGCATGTCTGACTGTGAGTCCCACCTTCTGTTCAATACCCCATGCCGAGTCTTGAACAAAAGGGAATTTTCTATTTTCTTATTTTGGTTTTTCGAGGTAGGGTCTCACTCTAGCTCAGGCTGACCTGGAATTCACTATGTAGTCTCAGGCTGGCCTCCAACTCACAGTGATCTTCCTACCTTGGCCTCTAAGAACTAGCACTAAAGAAGTGTGCCACCACCCTGGCCAAAGGGGGCTTTTCTACCATCCATTAGGCATGGATTTGCTCTCAACCCAGCGGACTTACTGACCTCTCACCTCCACCTGCTCCCTCCTGCTTTTACTGAGGGAACTGTCTCTTCTGGGGACTGGCATCATACACTACCACTTCTCCTGTTTAACACCCTTGTTGAGGGAAGGTGTGTTTTCTTCTCTTTGTGTAACTTCATTTATTTTACTTACTAAGCACTCACTTCTTGGTTCTGCCATGGGGTGAGCCAGAGACACCTCCTTTCCTTCCCTCTACCACACCCCTAATTCTTACCATCTTCTCCAATGCCCTCCACCTCCCAGACACCCTTCTATAAACCTGAGCTACAGTGGTATGTGAAAAGAACAATTTTTTTTTGAGGCAAGCCCAACAGACTGCCCGTGTGTGTGTGTGTGTGTGTGTGTGTGTGTGTGTGTGTGAGAGAGAGAGAGAGGTTGAATTGCAATTGAACTCCAGATGCATGCCCCTCCTTGTGTATATGTACAACCTTGCATGTTTATATCACTGTGCATCTGGCTTACATGGGACCTGGAGAGTTGAACCTGAGTCCTTAGGCTTCACAGGCAAGGGCCTTAACCACTAAACCAACTCTCCAGCTCAGAACAAAGATTCCCCCCCTCCCCAGACAGGTTTTACTTTCTAGAGGGAGTAGAGAGGAGCATTAGAATCAACAAATAATTAATGTAAGTAGGTAGATGTAGTTTGATTGTTAGAAAGTTAAAGGTGTTATTTAAAAAGAGATAAAGAATAACAATGATGCTTTTAGTGTATAATAAGTTTATGTGTAAGTGATTTTTATATTACTACACAATATCTTGATGGTTTCAATAGCGAAGAAACACTTCAGTGGGTACGTTGTAGGTTAGTAATTTTGGTTGTGTATTTTTATTTATCCCCAGTCTTGCTCTGGGAGGATTTCAGGTCCCTTTGATGTGCCAGGCATAAGCTTGTTTGCACCCAGATCCATTCCCTGACCTTCTTGGATTGACTGAGCTCAGGGGAAGGGGGGAGGGCAGGAACTCTGCACTGCAGGGGCTGACCCAGAAACTGCACTTCCCAGCATCCTTACTACCAGCTTCTGGCTGGATTCAGCTAAAAGAAAACACTCGTGAGTTCTGGGATAGGAAAAAGGGAGGAACTGGGGAATTTCCTCCCTCTCCCCTCACTCTCTGCTTTGAACATTGTTCTAGCAATGGCTACATCTCATCTCCAGTCCTGCCCCTTTGGCCATCCCTCCCTTTGTGGTCCCAATTTCTGGGTTCTGGAAGCAGAACCTCTTTCCTCATTGTCCCTCCACCCTAGCAGAATGGAAGCTTACTGTTGATGCCGGCCTCTGAGCTGCTTTCAGCTACAGCACCCTTGACATAGCCTCCCCATGTTACTTCTCTTGTTGTGGTGACAAAATACCAACAAAAGCAACTTAAAGGAGGAAGGGTTTGTTTGGGCTCACAGACTGAGGGCACAACCTATCTTGGTGGACGGAGGAGGAAGCAGCTGTTCACATTGTGTCACAAAGGAGTCATGAAGGAGAAAACAGTGGATTCTGGTGCTTAGCTTGCTTACTTTTTTTTTTTTTTTTTTTTTTTTTTTTTTTTGGAGAGAGACAGAGAGAGAGGAGAGGAAGACAGATAGAGATGGGCACGCCAGCAGTCTCTCAGGGGCTGAGAATGAAATCCAGATGCGTGCGCCCCCTTGTGATCAAGTGTGGCATTGCGCCCTTGCGTCACTTTGCATCTGGCTAAACGTTGGACGTGAAGATTGGAATCGCTGGAGATTGGAACCAGCATTCTTAGGCTTAGGAGGCAGGTGCCTTAACCGCTAAGCCATCTCTCCAGCCAGCTTGCTTACTTCCCCCCTCCCCCTTCATTCAATCTGAGAACTCGATCCATGGGATGGTACTGCTCTCATCCGGTTTGGTTGTCTCTTGTCAGCTAAACCTTCATGTCAACATCTTTACAATGCATCCAGAAGTGTGTTTCCACTTCTCAAATCAATGAAATTGACATAGGGATTTACCATCACCCTGGGTCAAAAAGTGGATGGATGGATATTTTTAAGGTTCCTGTTATGCATATTCATGTTAAGATACTCTTTAGACAATTGGGGGTATTAGAATACACACCGGGTATTAGCTGATATAAGGTTGTTCTTGGGGACATGGAGAGGTTTCTCAGTGTGTAAAGCACTTGCCTTGAAAGTATAAGGACCTAAGTTCCATTCCCACGACCTACAAAAAAGCCAGACATAGGCTGAAGAAATGTCTTAGTGGTCAAGAAACTTGCCTGCAAAAGCCTAAGGACCCAGGTTTGAGTCCCTAGTACCCACATAAAGCCAGATGCACAAGGTGGCATTTGTGTCTGGAGTTTGTTTGCAGCAGCTAGAGGCCCTTGTGTGCCCATTATTTTTCTCTCTCTTTCAAATAAATAAAATATTTTTTAAAAGCCAGACATGTAGCACACACCTAATCCTTGGCTGTGCTGGAGAGACAGGGAGGGTGATCCCTGGAGTTCACTGGCTAGTTATCCTGCGCCTTAACCCCTAAACCATCGCTCCAGCCCAAGTCTAGCCTGTCGCAAAGAGATGGTTGGCAGACCTGAGGAACAGCACAGGACTGTCCTTTGGCCTCCTCACCCACACACATACCCAAATATGCATCTCCACACTAATGTATACCTATACACATACAAACATGCACATACATATGTATTCACACCATAAACACACATACAAAAAGGTCATTATTACGTTTATTAGTTATGATAATAGTCACGTGGTTATGTAAAAGTTTGGCCATTTTTTTTTTCAAACTTGCAAACTGAAGTATATAGGGAGTAATGACATGGTGTTTAGAATTTGTTTGGAAATTACCAAAGTGGAGAACTAGAAATGAAGTATAAAAATCCAATTTTGGGGACTGGAGAGATGGCTTAGAAGTTAAGGAGCTTGCCTGTGAAGCCTAAGGACCCAGGTTTGACTCCCCAGAACACACATAAGCCAGACACACAAGTGATACATGTGCACAAGGTCATATGTGTGCACAGGTGGTGCATGCATCTTGAGTGCTATTGCACTGGCTAGAGGCCCTGGCATGCCAATTCTCCCTCTCTCTCTCTCTCTCTCTCTCTCTCTTTCTCTCTCTTGCTCTTTCTCTCATAAAGAAAATTCAGTTTTACAATCTAGACCAAAGTGTACTTGGATTCATTATATTATTCTTTCTATTTGTGTGTATGTTTGAAAGTTCTCATAATTAAAAGTAATACTAATATCAATGAATAGTATAAATTTTATCATATCCTCCTCAGCATCCAATAGCTTATTTTTCTAACTTAGCCAGTATTTGTTTAAAAAAAAAATCATGCACTCTATTAGTTTTCTATGTTACATAACAAATTACTATAAACCTAGAAACTTATGCCCATATAACCCACAGTTTCTGTAGGTCAGAAGTCTAGTCTGGACACAGATTAGTTGGGAACTTCCTCTTCAGGTTTGACGGGCTGCAATCAAGCAACCAGGAACCTGGATCTCATCAGGAGGCTCAACCAGGGAAAGATCAGCTTCTAAAATCCCCCAGCTGCGGGCTGTGGGATCCACTTGCTTCCTTCAAACCAAGAACAGAAAGTCTGTTAGGGAGCCAGTCTTACACAGCAGAATGCCAACTGGCATAACGACATTGCGACTGCCATGTTCTCTGGCTAGAAGCCAGTGACAAGTCCCGCCCACACTCGTAAGGAACATAGATACTAGGAGCCAGGCATCGTGAGACACCTCACAGTTTGTCCATTGCTCACACATAATAGTGAAAAAGAAAAAACAGCTGACAGCTTGTAGAAGTTCAAAGAGGAGTCATTTTCTAGAGGGAACAGACTCAGGGCTGGAACTGGAACCTAGGCCTCCCTATGGATCCCATCACCACCTCAGGGTTCTGCTAGGGACAAACCAGGGCCGCCTTGTTCCCCTCCCTCCACCGTCACCCCAATTCCTTGTTTCTTCCTCTTGTTCCCTTCATGCTCCGGGTAGGACTTGACCATTATGTAAGCCCAAAGTTGTCAAGCCCCTGTGAAGTTTACTCTCCCATTGCAGGGTTGACAGTGGCTAAGAACCTGCCTGGGTTCTGCCCTTGAATGTCTGCTATGTAATGAAGACCATGTTGACTTGCTCCAACGGGACGACCTTCACTCAGACACTAGAGGCCACCAACAATCATTGTGCTTTGTTTGTTTGTTTGTTTGTTTTGATTTTTTGAGGTAGGGTCTCACTCTAGCCCAGGCTGACCTGGAATATACTCTGTAGTCTCAGGGTGGCCTCGAACTCATGGTGATCCTCCTATCTCTGCCTCCTGAGTGCTGGAATTAAAGGCTTGCACCACCACACCTGGCTTTTCAATCACTGGTTTTGGATGAAAGGTGTCATCAAGTATTCTCTTAAGGCTGTTAAACCCACCCTAGGATGTGGGTGTGTGAACCAAACCTTCCTTCCTAACAGATCTGAAAACTCATGGTCTAGCCTTTACTAGGTTAACATTAACCAGGATTCTGGGACAAGGCAATATTTAACTAGGGTGCAATATTCAGGGTTCTGGCCATGGTCTTTCTTGTCCCCTTCTGGGGCAATACCCAAAACCCCTTGTGATAACTGGGGTCCGTAACATGGGCTTATGTAGTGATTTCATTCTCTGCTGATTGCTCCAGGGTCCCAAGGAGTCCAAGTGGCCAGGGTGTGATTTCATTCCAATTTATCAGATCTGTGTTCTCTAGAGGAGGTAGGTGCTCCAAAAACACCAAGTCTGAGATCATAGACATGGGCAGAAGGCCTTAGTTACTGTGGAGACTGACCAAAATGCTGAGAGGAAGTGACTGTTGAGTGCTTGACCCTAAATGCAACATCTATATCACCCCTTCAAGGCTCCAAGGCCCAGGAAGCATCAGGAAAAGGGAGCAGAACAAATGTAAGAGCCAGAGGAAGGGGTTGAATGCTGTGACATGCTGTCATCTAGGCATGAACTGACCCACTGAGCACTGGACTCTTGGCAGCTGTGCTTCTCTATACATGACCTGCACAAGACCAGGCCCATCAGTATTCCATCATGGACAGAGGAGGAGCTCAGGAGCCTCCACTGTTCCCTGAGAATTTATAGCTAGTTAATGGTCGCTGCGAGAGGTAGAGATATTTTCTTCAATGGTGTGTAACCACTGCCAAATTGCTCGTGCTCCTATAAATAGCCCCTCGTTCATGTTCCTATAAACAACCCTAATTAAATTCATTAGATCACAAAGCACATGAAAGTAGAAAGAGAACTAGTTGGGAGAAGAAAGTGAGAATGGGAGGGAGATAAGAGAGAGTACAGAAGATTAATATGCTCGAAATAGGAGATATATATATATATATGAGTGAAAGAAAAGCTGTCCACAGAAAATAATATGGTTTTCCAAAACCCTAGGGGTTAACAACATGATTGTCTGGTCAGATCTTGTAAACTACTCCATGCACTGTATCTGTGGAGCACAGACACCACTGAGTCACAAGACACAGTGACAGGGCAGCTTGCCTGGAACTATTGCACAGCCCTTTCCTACCATGGACTTCAAACAGGAAGCCGTGTTGTGCTAGACCAAACCTGTTGTCATTTGGATATAAAATGTCCTCCATAGGCCTGGAGAGATGGCTTAGTGGTTAAGGCACTTGCCTGAGAAGCCTAAGGAACCATGTTTGACTCTCCAGATCCAACGTCAGCCAGACACACAAAGATGAGGCAGGCAAGCACAAGGTCGCACGTGCCCACTAGGTGGCGCAAGCATCTGGAATGTGATTGCAGTGGCTGAAGCCCTGGCACACCAATTCTCTCTCTCTCTAAAAACAAATAAGTAAATAAAAAATTTTAAAGTGGAAAAACTGGCCTCCATAGGCTCATGTGTTTGAACACTTGGTTCCTGGTTAGCGGCCCTGTTTTGGAAAGTTGTGGAACGTTTAGGACGTGCAGCCCAGCTGGACAAGGTGGATCACTGGAGAGAGGTTTAAGACTTTTCATCCAACACTGTTTCTAGACCAAACTCTCTGCATCCTGATCTGTGGAGAGCAGGCTGAGCAGTAAGCTTCCGCTGCCCCAGAGAGATGGCGTCCCAGCCATCATGTCTTCCCGCCATGACAGACTGCACCCCCTTTAACTGTTAACCAGGATAAACCTGTCTTCTCTTAAGTTCTTTCTATCAAATGAACTCAACCAGCACCTAAATGTGGTGTATACCTTGCCTCCAACAGGCTTATCAAACATTTTATCCCCTTCTATGGGATGGGTGGGGTATGGTGCCAAAACTTACCCCTTGCAATAGAAAGGATATCCCATCATGCCTTTAGGCTGTCTCAGCCCCAGGATGACAGCTGGTTAAATTGTTTCAGGCTATATGGATGTTCCCCTCCCTGGAACAGATCACTATGACATCTAGGGCTCTGGCTACCCACTTAGCACCGGGTCCAATTAGCAAAAGGACATCAATATAATCAAGCAGCTTGAGGTCCTGTGAGACTCCCAGCTAATCCAAAGTCCCTTTGGGCCCTATTATGACAGGGAACTAGAGTGGTGACATTGCTCTGGGGACAAAACAGTAAAGACATTCTGTTGTCCTATACGCCACTCTAAAAAAAATTACCATATATATATATATATACAGGATATACTCTTATATCCCCTCACCCTGGCTCCCATTACCCTGGGGATCCTCCTCAGTGGGGTTATGGTAGTTGTGAGGTCATGAAGACCTCAATCAGTACCTATGGGGGTAGCAGGTAACTGTGCCTCCAGGTATTCCTACCCACTCTCCTGCACACCACTTTTGACTGTCCTTACTGTTAAGAATGGGAAAGAGAGCCAGGCGTGGTGGTGCACGCCTTTAATCCCAGCCCTTGGGAGGCAGAGGTAGGAGGATCGCCATGAGTTCAAGGCCACCCTGAGACTACATAGTTAACTCCAGGTCAGCCTGGGCTAGAGTGAGACCCTACTCAAAAAACTAAAAAAAAAAAAAAAAAAGAATGGGAAAGAAATTATTTGCTAAGCCAACAACCAGGGCAGGTGTTTAGAGGCCGTGTTGATGCAAACAGTAAAGACAAGTGGAATGAGAGCTTCCCTTGGCAGCAGCCTCTGATCGTAGCAGAGTTCTCCAGGACCCACCTGGCTTTTGTAACAGATGAAGGGCAAGTGGAAAAGAGGCGTGACGGCAAAGACTGTCTCCCTCGCCTCACAAGCCTTTGATGCAGGCCTGCACTTCTGCATGCCTGGAGGGCGTCTACTGTTGCCACGGCTCTGCGTGCTGTCTGGTCAGGGGAAAGTGGTGGTGCACGGTTTCAGGACCTCTGCTTGATTTTACTCCCCCCCCACACACCCTCATTCCACAGGCCAGGGAAGACAGCCGGAGGTCTGGCTAGTTGCGGTGTATGTCTGCCTCTACGGTTCATTCTGGAGGTAGGTAAGTCACCTCACGACAGCGCGTGATCTCACTGTGCCCTCTTTTCAAAGGACTCAGTCCAGGTCTGACTGTCCAACTTCCCAGTGGCAGAGCCAGTAATCTCCTGGATGGCCTGGTACTTTCTTTACCCAAGGGATGATCACCCCTGGTCCATAGCGCAGTTCCCTGTAGAAGAACATTCACAGCATACACTTGCTTCAGAGAGACAGGGAATCCCCCTGCCCTGCCCCTAGCCAAGAGCTTTGAGCCTGTGAACTTCACAGTCTGAGAACTGGGTAAGAGGCAAGGCACCCATGCTGTGGTGACTCAAGATAGTTTCCCTTCTGTGTGTCAAGAAGAATCTTAGAAAGCTTCTGTTTCCCCGAAAGGGATGAGATCGGGGTCACAAGGGGCCAAAGGGCAAAAAGAAAATAACAAAATGAAACAAAAAACCCTTTGGGTTCTTAATTTGTCATCGGCCAAAAGCATGCCCTGTGGGGTGTTCTGCCCAATATGTACACTCCAAACAGGTTTGTCATAGAGCCGTGGGTTAGGCCATAAGACCAGAATGTTTACAGACTAAGAGCTCTTTGCAAGTAGACCGGTTTAGGCCACACAAATGACCTGTAGTGGATCCCAAATCCATCAAGATTAAGGAGGAAACAAAGACGGGGTGGAATGTTACTTGGAAAAACCTCACCCCATAAACCACCCTCTGTAAGTCTCCAGAGTCAACTCAGATGTCAGCCTGTCAGAGCCAAATCGCACCACTTGCTCTTAGTTAATTCAAAATCACTGATTTGGGGGGGGGGGTGAAGGGATGGCTTAGTAGTTAAGGCATTTGCCTGCAAAGCCAAAGGACCCAGGTTTGATTCCTCAGGACCCATGTAAGCCAGATGAACAAGGTGACACATGCATCTGGAGTTCATTTGCAGCAGCTGGAGGCCCTGGCATGCCCCCCCCCCCGCCTCTTTCTTTCTGTCAAATAAATAAATGAAAAATAAAATGTTTTTTAAAAAATCACTGATTTTGGAGGTCACGTATTCTTAGCTTCCCACTGGCTTCACTGCAGATAATTCCACTGACATGACTAACAGTTATAACTGTTGCCTTCAGTGCTTTGCAGAAACACAAAAGGTCACTTTTGCTGAAAACACTAATGTGTCACTTGGTTCTGTAGACATCATGTGGATGACCAAAACCAGGTAAAAAGGCTTGGTGTATCTAGTCAGAGTGCACAGTCCCTTGTGCTGCCTTAACTTTTGATCCAGAGTCTACCCAGCTCTGCATATTAACGTGTTATTCATTTAAAAGGTGTCATCCTGGGCTGGAGAGATGGCTCAGCCATTAAGGTACTTGCCTGCAAAGCCTAATGACCCAGGTTCAATTCCCCGGTACCCATGTAAAGCCGGATAGATGCACAAAGTGGAACATGCGTCTAGAGTTCATTTGCAGCAGCTAGAGGTCCTGGTGTGCCCTTTCTTTGTTTCTCTCTCTCTCTCTCTTTCTCTCTATCTCTTGCTCAGTCCTTGCAAAAATATATGTATATTTAAAATGCTTCATCCAAGATGATCATAGAGGGTTAACATGGCTAGTGCCCCTGGGAGCTGTTACGTGTTCTTCTACTCCATGATCAAGCACTTCACTCTTTCATAAGGCCTAAACCAAACTATAAGGTCAACACGTCTAAGTGTTGTCTAAGTTTCTGGGTTAAAATGACTTCCCATTAGCCTGCAAACCCCAAGACCAGGGTGTTCACACACAAGAAGCAAAACACCCTTTGAAACCATGCCCTTGATTAGGAAAAAGTTACCTGTTTAGCCCAAATTGGTGAAAAGCTTGTTTCTTCCCTTGTTCCGTGGGCAGCCTGGTCACCCCTTCGGGGCAGTACAGGTTTCCTTCTGCTTGAAGCTGAAGTCCAGCTGAAGAAGTCTTGTCAGTCTTTGTGTGCGTGTTTTCTCAAGGTAGGGTCTCACTCTAGCCCAGGCTGACCTAGAATTCACTACATAGTTTTTCACAAAATTATTTTTTCTTTTCTTTTTTTAGCATATATTTTATTTTTATTTATTTGTTAGAGAGAAAGAGAGAATGGGCTCACCAGGGCCTCCAGTCGCTGCAAACAAACTCCAGACGCATGTGCCACCTTGTGCATCTGGCTTACATGGGTCCTGGGGAATCGAACCTGGATCCTTTGGCTTTGCAGTCAAGTTCCTTAACCACTAAGCCATCCCTCCAGCCCTCACTAAACTATTTTTTCAGTTAGGCTAGTTGACCAAGTGAGCTCCAGTTGTCCTTCTGTCTCCACCCTACTCAGTGCTGGAGTTGCGGCCATGCACAGACATACTCAGCTTTTTATGTGGTGCTGAGGATTGAATAGAGTGTTTTTTTTTAAGCTTTTTTTAGAGAGATACTGTGTGAGAGAGAATTGGCACACCAGGGCCTTAGCCACTGCACTAGAACTCCAGATGCTTGCACCACTTTGTGTGCATGTGTGACCTTGTGCTTGCCTCACCTTTGTGCCCCTGGCTTATGTGGGATCTGGAGAGATGGAACATGGGTCCTTAGGCTTCACAGACAAGAGTCTTAATTTCTAAGCCATCTCTCCACCATGAACAGGGTTTTATTTTAAAAAAATTATTGACTGGAGAGATTGCTTAGTGGTTAAGGCACATGCCTGTGAAGCCTAAGGACCCTGGTTTGATTCTCCAGGTTCCACATTAGCCAGATGCACATGGTGGTGCATGCATCTGGAGCTCATTTGCAATGGCTGGAGGCCCTGGAGTGCCCCTTCTCATTCTTTCTCTTTCTCTCTCTCTCTCTCTCTGTGTGTCTCAAATAAATGAATAAATATAAAAAATAAAAACTTTATTTATTTATTTGCAAGCAGAGGAGAGAGAGAGAGAGAGAATGGGTGCAAACAAACTCCAGATGCATGTGCCATGTTGTGCATCTGGTTTTATGTAGGTACTAGGGAATCAAACCCAAGTTATTAGGCTCTGTAGGCAAGTAGTCTAACCTCTGAGCATCTCTCCAGCACCCCTGCCCTTTTAGGTAGGGTGTATCACTCTAGCCCAGGCTGACCTAGAATCCACTATGTACTCTCAGGCTGGCCTCGAACTCACAATGATCCTCCTACCTGGGCCTCCCAGTGCTGGGATTAAAGGTGTCGCCACCACGCCGGCTGACTAGGGTCTTCATGAGCCACCTACTCAGCCCCTGAACTTGTCTTTTATTGTATCTGAAGTTGAGCACTGAGACCACCTCACCTGACCTTCCACAATAATCATGTGAACTGTTCTCTTTCACTACCGTGAGTCTGAAAGAGAGCTTCAAGGTAGCTGCCTTCTCTAGCCTATCTATCCACTGTTTAATATGTCAGGAACTCCATGTGGGAAAACTACCTGGTAACGAGAACCATGGGAAGAGGGCTGGGGAGGTAGCTCAGCAGTGAAGAGCACTTACACTTAAGGGCCTCTCAGACCAGAGACTGCCAAGCTTGACTCCCCAGAACCCAGATGAAAAGTTAGGCGTGGCTACACATGTCTGTAACCCCAATGCACAGGGGAGTGGAAACCTGGGACATCGATGGGGCTCACTACGTACAGCAGCTCTGGGTGGAAGGACCCCGTCTCAAGGAAAGACATATGTGGATAAGAAACGAGATACCTGATATTTTCCTCTGTATTCTGCACACATGCACATGCGGAGCACGCGTAAGCCCACACACCACACCAACACATACTCTATATATGCACACATGTACCCCCACCCAAAAGAACAACCAGAGGAAATAATCTTTGTTTCTGAGATGTGCAGAATTGAAAAGCATCCTTTTTGTTGTTGTTGTTGTTGTTTTGGTTTTTCGAGATAGGGTCTCACCCGAGCCCAGCCAGACCTGGGATTCACTATGTAGCCTCAGGGTGGCCTTGAACTCATGGCGATCCTCCTACCTCAGCCTTCAAAGTGCTGGGATTAAAGGCATGTGCTACTATACCTGGCTTTGAAAAGCATTTTATGACTAGACAATTAGGGTCAAATGTGTGCCATTTGGTCACAACGCCCCTGTAAGAATACATATATCACCCATGTCCCTGGGTCAGACTTCCAGAAGATCTCTCTGTAGGCCCTCCAAGTTCTAACCAACTAGTTTGTGGCCATAAAGCTTTTTCTCTCCCTCCACCATAACTCATGACTTGTTGGCTTCTGTCACTGGCAGTCAGGCCTGGCTTTTTTGGGTGCTACCATATAGATTATCTGCCGGTGGTATGGACCTTCAAGGTAGCTGCCCTCTCTAGCCACAGGCTTGGCTGTGATGGAACAGCCTGAAGGCAATGAGAGATGGTGAGGGTGAGTTTCCAGGAGCACAGGGGTTGGCTTGTGTGAATCAGTGTCCCAACTGTCACCCACCACTGACAGACTTTTATGCAGAAGAGAGGGGTCTACAGAAAGGCTGGTAGGGGCTGCCTCTATTGACATGGGGAACTTGCAGACTCAGAATCCTCAGCCCCACCTATGGCTTTACAAATGTCTCTACCCTGTGTCTCAGTGTCCCATCCTTCTCAATTAGTGTCCTTCCTTTAGAGTCAGAAAATGGGGCGACTCTGCCATGTTGCCATCTACTGTGGTTTGAACGTAGAAATGTCCCCCCATAGGCTCATTTGGGGAGGTTATGGAACCACTAGAGGTGGAGCCTTGTTAGAGAAAGTGGATCTCTGGGGATGGGCTTTAAGGTTTTGTAGCCTGCCCCCACTTCCTGTTCATCCTCTGCTTTCTGCCTGGCTGGTAGCTAGATGGATAGACAATGGACTTATGGATGGATGGATGGGTGGATGGATAATAAATGGATGGGATGGATGGTAGCTAGATGGGTACATGGACAGGTAAATCCATGAGTGTGTAGATGGATAGGTGGGTGGGTGGGTGGATGGTACCTGAATAGGTAGGTGAGTGAGTGCATAGAAAACTGATGACAGGCCGGGTGTGGCGCACACCTTTAATCCCAGCACCCAGGAGGCAGAGGTAGGAAGATGGCCATGAGTTTGAGGCCACCCTGAGACTACAGAGTGAATTTCAGGTCAGCCTGGGCTAACCTGAGACTCTGCCTCAAAAAACAACATCAAAAAAGAAATAAAAGAAAAAATGATGACAGACAAATAAAAGAATAAATGCCCTTTTGAGAAAGTACGGGCTCCCATTAGTGTTCTTCCAGCAGGGGGCATCAAGGCACCAAGATTGCACTCTGGTCTCTGAGTGGTTCTCAGTGGTGAACCGCTCCTGCTTGCCCCCTACCTGTAGTCAGAGGCTAGGCTTAGCTGCAGCTTGTTGGAAACCCTGGCAGGTGAGAAGGCTCAAGACCCAGGACCAGGTTAGAGTCACGTGCCATGAGGTGCAGGAGGTATGCACAAAAAGCACAGATGTAGAGACTAAGCCACACATGCCACCTATAACTAGGGCCTAAGAGAGAGACAGTGAGGGTACTGGACACCAGACAAGACATAAGTGTGGCCTGAAGAGATGGCTTAGTGGTTAAGACATTTGCCTACAAAGCCAAAGGACCCCAGTTCGATTCTCCAGGACCCACATAAGCCAGACACTCAAGGTGGCACATGCATCTGGAGTTTGTTTACAGTGGCTGGAGGCCCTGGCACACCCATGCTCTCTCTCTCTCTCTCTTTCTATCTCTCTTTCTCTGCCTCTTTCTCTCTCTTAAATAAATAAATAAATAAATAAATAAATAAATAAATAAATAAATAAATAAAATATATTTTTAAAAAGAAAGAAAGAAAGAAAAAGAAAGAAAGAAAGAAAGAAAGAAAGAAAGAAAGAAAGAAAAAGAAAGAAAGAAAGAAAAATGCACCATCTGCACTTGTCCTGAGGACCAACCTGCTGTCCCTACACTTACAGGTGAAGTATTTGGGCCTGAGACTTACCCAGGCCACCCAGCAAGAATGCAGTGAGATGTTAAGTTATCCAGTTCTAAGAATCCCAGTGAGGTTTCTCTGACAGCAGATAAATTTTTATTAAATGCAGGTTAGTGCCTGGAGGATGAAGATTGTTGAGGGGGTTGTTCTGGGAAGATAGCTGAGGGTACAACAGGGCGCTGGGCTCAGTGGGCCCACCTGCCACCCTGGGGGATGCCAAATGCACACTTTACAACCATACCAGAAACTCAGGGTACAAATCAGCAGCATAGATCAGCACCTTCACGTGGAACTCGACTTGTCCCTTCCCCGGGTGTGAATTTGCCATCTTAACATGGAACTTGACTTGTCCCTTCCCCGGGTGTGAATTTGCCATCTTAACGTGGAACTCGACTTGTCCCTTCCCCGGGTGTGAATTTGCCATCTTAACGTGGAACTCGACTTGTCCCTTCCCCGGGTGTGAATTTGCCATCTTAACGTGGAACTCGACTTGTCCCTTCCCCAGGTGTGAATTTGCCATCTTAACGTGGAACTCGACTTGTCCCTTCCCCGGGTGTGAATTTGCCATCTTTGGAACACTTGTCCCTTCCCGGGTGTGAATTTGCCATCTTAACGTGGAACTCGACTTGTCCCTTCCCCGGGTGTGAATTTGCCATCTTAACGTGGAACTCGACTTGTCCCTTCCCCGGGTGTGAATTTGCCATCTTAACAGGGTATAGGGCTCACTTTTCTTTTGGAGGTTCATCAATCACTCCTGATCAGTGCCAGAAAGTTATTACAGCTTTAAAAATAAAATAATAAAAAAAAAACTTGGCATGGTGGCTCATGCCTGTAAATCCAAATACCTGGGAGTCAAAAGCAGGAAGATCATGAGTTCCAAGTCAGTCTGGGCTACATAGTCAGATGAGACCCTGTCTCAAAAAACTGAGGGCTGGGCTGGAGAGTTGGCTTAGCAGTTAAGGCTCCTGCCTGCGAAGCCTAAGGACCCTGGTTCAATTCTCCAGGTCCCACATAAGCCAGATGCATATGGCGGCACATGCATCTGGAGTTTGTTTGCAGTGGCACGCCCATTCTCACTCTTTCTCCCTCTCTGACTCCAATAAATAAATAAATTATATATATATATATATATATATATATATATATATATATATATATTGGTTTTGCAAGGTAGGGTCTCACTCTGGTCCAGGCTGACCTGGAATTAACTTTGTAGTCTCAGGGTGGCCTCGAACTCTTGGCGATCCTCCTACCTCTGCCTCCCGAGTGCTGGGATTAAAGGCGTGCGCCACCAAGCCCGGCTATAATTGTTTTTTTGAAAAGCTGAGGGCTAAGGTTGCGACTCAGTGGTAGAACATTTGCTTAGCATGCATAAGGCTCTAGGTTCTAACCAGGCATCAGCACCATACACACACATGTGCACGCGCGCGCGCACACACACACACACACACACACACACACACACACACACAGATTGCTAGTGAAACAAGTGGCTGTGCTGAGCCAAAGGAGAACCCAGGCCAGAACACAAAACAATGACAGGGCTTCAACACTGAGCTGGTCCTCTGGCTTGCTGAGAACAGGTCTAGGTGAGGGGAGAGGCCCTCATGAAGAAGGCATTCTCAGTGTGCCCATTTCTTCCCATCAGTAAGCATCTGATCGAGGTACCATAGGACCACAGGCACCTACTACAGCCTGAGATCACTGCTGGTGCTCCCAGAGCAAGCCAACACCCTCTGCCACCAGAAGGCTCTTCTGGCAGTATGTGGCCCAGCTTCCAGGTCTGGGCTCAAACAGGACCTCTGCACTCACCCCTCATGAAGTTCCCCAGAGCACCCCGCTCATCAGTCCTGCTGCCTTTCAGACGAGGGCAACTTCTATAATCTGGTGGGCAAGGCAGAGGTTTAGAACCTGGTGGCCAGTGAGGCCCTGCAGGAGTCAGGAGCAACTGCCTTTGGAAGGGGATCCCTGCTCTGGATAGTCCTCGCTTCCCTCCTCAAGCCCCTGTAGGTGGATGAACCCCATACTCTGTTACTTCGTCCCCAACTAAATGGTGGGCAGGCCTGGGGGTGGGCAATGGTCGAAAATCTGCCAGCTACACAAAGTCAGTGACAGATTGCAAGGAACAGGTGGGAGAATGCGGGAGCCATGAACCCCATTTGTGACCCAAGCCCTGCCAGCACCATGAAAAGAGGTAATCTCTGTCTCTCTTTTTTTAATCTCCACAGTTCCAGTGCCCTGATGGCTGGTCTGACACCGTGTGTGCAGGGTTTGCAGAATGCACAGAGCTGGCTGGCCCTGAGCCCCCAGGGCTCCTTGAACTTTGTGTGGTGAGCGAGGGAGGTGGCAGGTCCTTTGTGCTGATACCCCAGCAGCTACCATTTCTGAACAGGTAAGTCTGCCGTAGCACATTTTGACCTCTCACCTTCATATCCTTCTACCTCCATCAGGGATGTGATGGGCCTGACCCCAGGCCTTTCCTTAAAAGGTCAGTCCTGCCCCAGGCCCAGACTGGCATCCCAGTGACATCCCAGCACCTGACATATTTTTTACACCTTTTCCAACTGACCCACCGTTGCCAACTCTTCAACCCTGGGTTTTCATGGTGGGCAGAGGACAATATGGGCAGATGAGCTGAGTACTGAGATGACAGTTCTGTCCCCGCCTGGCCAGTGACCTCTTGAACCCAAGTTTCCTCACCTGTGAATTAGAGGTAGTTGTGCCTGCCTCCTGGGACGGCTGTGAGGGTTATGTGAGGTGACAAGCTTTGCCTGGTGCTTAGATACTCAACAAATGTCACATGTTAGATGTGGATCCAGAAAGTATGAAAGCTGGACTGTACAGTGCAGACTGTGCCAGCTCAGCGGGGGCTTCGGCCAGCTCCTATCCTGTGAATGGGTCCATGCTGTCTCTGTTAAATCTTGATCCATGTCCTCATGAAGAGCATTCCACAGGCCAGGCTGGAGCCAGAGCTAGCAAGTAAGGCAGAGGTCCACTCCAAAGGGAGGAATCCTTAGTGGAACCTGAGCACCAGCAGCAGTTTCCAGAGGAGCTGAGGGTGTGTGTGTGTGGTGTGTGTGTGTGTGTGTGTGTGTGTGTGTGTGTGTGCATGTGGCATGTGCTCGCATCCACCCAAGGGCTGGGCTTGCTTATGCAGCTGATGCCCGTTCTCAGAGTTTGGGCTGTGGCAGGCTTTCTGCCATCTGAGTGCCGCTTCTGGCTTTCTGAGCCTTCTTTGAGACAGAGGCAGCCAGCTGGACCCAGCCTGCTTCCCAGAGCCGGCCTCACAGCTGCTTTTGCCATCACAGGGAGGAGCCTGGCCTGGTAGGAGCCTCGTGGCATCAGCTCCCAGTCTTCAGCCAGGGGACAATGGGAAGGAGGCTGTGCACTGGCCACTAGGGAAGGAGATGGGAAAATGGCATCAGGAACACTGGAGCAGCAGTGTCGGTGGGTGGGTGAGTGTGGGTGGGGAGCAGAGGGATCACTGACCAGGTAGTAATGAGATGAGAGCAGGGAACGGAATTCAGAACAAAGCTGTTAAAGACTGGGAAGAAGTGGGGGCCAGAGAGAAGGGTGGAGGTAGACACAGGCTGTAGAGTCACAGGCAAGAGAAACAGAGAGACAGAACGAGAACTCAATTCTGAGAAAGATGAAGACAGGAAAGAGACATGGGGAGAGGGGATAAAGTCATAGAAATGGGAAGGAGAGGGAGGGAGACCCGAAGACTATTAGGCAGAGAAGAAAAGATGCAGGACAAAGAGACAAGGAGCAAATAAAATGACACGTGGCCCCGATGGATGGTTGGAAAGGGTTGAGCCAGAAGGGTTTGAGGACTTACCATGGTCAACCTGCTCCTCATTTCCCAAGGAGAACACAGAAGCCATAGCCATCAATGGCAGAACCAGACCAAATACAGGGTTCAAAGACAGTGACAGGAAATATGAGCCATGAACAGGAAGCTCTAAAGGGAGATGTCGGGGGGAGAGATGAAGGGATACCCCACAGTGAACATTGGGGGGGGGCTCTCAAAGCAGCAGGCCCTCCAGGACCTCCTGCCTGATCCAAGTCCCTGCTACAGGCAGAAACAGAGGACAGAAAGAAAAGCCAGACATGGGGCTGGGCATGAGGCAGGACTGACACTGCCAGTGATCCAACCATACACCTTCCCATCTGGCCTGGTCCTCGGAACCCCTTCAAATCAGACAGGAAATCAGAAGTGGGCATGCTGCCCAGCATAAGAAACGCCAGCCATGGAATTCTGGAGCCGTGAGCCATGAATGGGAGAAGCCACCGTGTTCTTCAGCCTGAGACCCTGCAGCAGTGGAGGGCACTAGCATCGTGACAGTGAGGCACCAGTACTGTGATAGTGACTGGGTGACAGCAACACAGTTATGGTCCATGTTCAGTCTTAGTAAACATGACTTCCAATGGCACAGAAGTATATATATGACACATTTGAGGAAGGGCTCCCAATCATGACTCTAATATGATATAGTCTCAGGCTCCAAGACTACAATGAGGATGTTTGTTGTTGTTTTGTTTTGTTTTGATACAGGGTCACATGATGCAGCCCAGACTGGCCTCGGACTTGTGATGTTCCAACCTCAGTCCCCAGGTACTGGGATTACAACCATGCACCATTGTGCCTGGCTTCAATAAGGATCTTTAACCCTGTCATTTGGGTGACAATGTTTAAGTGTTCCTCCCAGTTATGGAAGCAAACGGTTTCTCTTTCGGTGAGCATGTAAGATACTTTCATGAAATAAGGCATGGATTTCTGAAGCCCGGATTACTCACACCAGACTATGAGTGGGTCAAGGCAACCGACATTGACTTTAGATGGTTCCCCTGTGCCAGGCCCTGGGACAGAAGGGGGCAGGACTGGTATGACCATCAATACTCAGGTTGGGTGGAAAGGATGCCCTTACCCAGGTTGAGATGGGACAGTGTTTATATATGATCAAATAAATATGTTAAAGTAGTGGGGGTCAGGTTTCTACTGTTAGCAAAGAGAGTTACAATAATGGGAAGACACAGCGATAGAATTACCCCGTGTGCTGGACTGGAATTGGAGGTAGTGGTGTGAACTCAAGGAGTGATCGCGCTCTCTCTCCCTCTCTCTGCTGAGAGGACCTGAAGGCAACACCCCCAAAGCAATGGACACATAGATTTTGGCTTCTAAAAGGAGCCAGGGCCCCTGGCAGACATGACTTCCTCGAGGCCCTGGGGCAGGGAAGGGACACAGTGAACTCAGAAAGTAAACAAGTGCTCAGAGAATGTTGGGACATGTCAGAAAGACCTAGAAGGGACCTCATAGGCGCTCCCATGGGGCAAGTCTGGACCACTCTGCACATCAAAATAAATAATGATTGTAACAGATTATGACTCCTTGAAAAAAATAATGAAACCAGGAGTCCAAGGTGCTAGGGAGGGAAGGGGAAAGGGAGGGAGCATTTAGTGAGGCATGGACTACTTACATTGTCTCAAAATACTACCCCACCAAATTCTTGCTCCCTATGAATGGAAACAGGATGGCTTGCTGTGGGGCTTTTCCAATGAAGGGGCCTGGCAGGCACGTTCCAAGAGATCCAAGTGCACATCACTATTGAAGGGACAGGTTGAAATTATCCAGTGACAGACCAGCCCCTGGACTATTCCTGCCGAAGACCCAAACCTGAAGCTAATCACCAGGAGACATCAGACAAACCAGAATTGAAGGGAGTGCTACAGAAAACTGACTTGTAATCTTTGCAAGTGTCAAGGTCATGAAAGCCAGGGAACGTCTGCAGCTGTGCCTCCGTCTGAAGGAGACTAAGAGATGTGACAGTGTGAGCCTTTAAGGATCCATGGACTACAAGGAACATTACTGGGGGCTGGGATGATGGCTCAGCAGCTAAAGGAACTTGCTTGCAAAGCCTAACAGTCTGGGATTCAATTCCCCATGTAAAGCCAGATGCACAGACAACTGCAGAAAACTATGTGGGGCCTACGGTGTAGAAGGAGGTAATGTTTGAATCCTGCTTCCAATCATCCAGTTGTGGTTATATAGGAAACAATAGAATATGTGTTCAGGAAAAAATTAATATGTATTCTGCTTGCAGCTTTCTTTAAGTTTTAAGTTGTTAATTTTAAAAAATTCTGTACATAATAAAACTTTCAAGATAGGGCGGGAAAGAGAGCTCAGTGGTCAAAGGTGCTTGTTTGCAAAGCCTGAAGACCCAGGTTCAATTCCTCAGTACCCATGTAAAGCCAAATACACAAAGTGGTGCATGTGTCTAGAATTCACTTGCAATGTCAGGAGGTGCTGGTGCACCCATACTCACTCACTCTTTCTATTTACCTTATTCTTTCTCTCTCTCAAAAAAAAATGTTTAAGAAAAACTTTCAAGATACCTATCTTTTCATATAAACAATGCCAAACCTTTCAGGAATGAATAATTCCTAATTTGTACAATGGGGTCATACCAAAATCAAAGGTGATATGTAAAGTAAAACTGTGTTCATTGAATCTATGATGTAAAGAGCCCAAATGAAACACATGCAAACTAGGCCACCAGCCATGAGGAGCCTTTCTTGAGAGCAGGTGAGCCTGCCTTTTTTCAGCATCCCACTCTGCCCTGGGACATGTGGCCTTGCTGGCCAGGTTGTCATCTTGGGTCCACTGTTAAAATTCACTGAGAGAGGTGGCTGAGCATCAAGGGAGGAGTCTGAGGCATGGAACACTTCCTGGCACACTGTGTCACCAAAACATCCCTGCATTGCTTGCTCTATATTTTTTTGTGACCAAGAGTTAGCTCCCTTTGTGAAAAGGACACTATTTGGAGTTTTCTACCATTCATAGCCAACCCTAATGCTAACATTCAATAGACTATTAAGGGAAAAGTTATATTTCATTTCACAAATGAAAATGGACTCAATAAAGTTCAATATCCATTTGTGATTAAAAATACTTAGCAGACTTCATAAAGAATGCCTACAAAATCCCCCCAAGTAAAACCCCATATTTAATAGTGAGGACTTCCAGAGACAAAACCTGGAAAGAAACTCTCCTCTCCAGATTACTATTAAACTACCAAACACACATACCAAAGAACATATATTGAAAGCAGTTAGAAAAAAAAAATCAAGTCACATAAAAAGGCAAGCCCATCAGGATAACAGCAGATTACTCAACACAAAATTTTAAATCCAGAAGGGCTTAAAGTGATGTATTCCAACTTCTGAAATAAAGCAGCTGTCAACCAAGGTTTCTTTATCCTGCAAAGGGTATTCCACAACAAAAGCAGGCTAAAGGAATATTTGAAGATAAAACCAGCTCTACAGAAAATACTTGAAAGGATCCTCCATGCTGAAGAGAAAGAAAAGCACACGTATAAGGAACCTGGAAAAAACAAACCATACTCCAATACTAGTTAATATAAGAGAGCAAAGGTAAAACTGGAAGAACTACAAAACAAGAAAAATGGCAAAAATAAATGCACACCTTTCAATAATAATTCATATCAATAGCCTCAATGCCCCAACCAAAAGACATAGGTTTGCAGACTGGGTTAAAAAGCAGGATCCTTCAATTTGTTGCCTCCAAGAAACTCACCTTTCTACAAAGGATGGACGCTACCTCAGGGTGAAAGGTTAGAAAACTGTGTTTCAAGCAAATGGGCCTAGAAAATAAGTAGGGGTCTCTATCCTAATATCTGACAGGGTAGACTTCAGACCAACATTAGTTAGGAAAGATAAGGAAGGTCACTTTATATTGATTAAAGGAACACTCCAACAGGAGGACATTGCAATCCTAAACATATGTGCACCTAACACAGGGGCTCCCAATTTCATCAGACAAATGCTATTAGAACTAAGGTCACAGATAAGGCCAAAAACAGTTGTAATAGGTGACTTCAACACCCCCCATCATCAATTGACAGATCATCTTGGCAAAAAATAAACAGAGATACATCTGGATTAAATTAGGTCATAGAACAAATAGACCTAACAGATATATACAAGATATTTCATGCAAATGCTGCACAATACTCATTCTTTTCAGCGGCACATGGAACATTCTCTAAAATAGACCACATATTAGGACACAAAGCAAATCTTAACAAATACAGGGAAATTAAAATAATTCCTTGCACTCTACCTGATCACAATGGGATCAAACTACAAATCAATAGCAAGAAAAGCTATAGAGCACACACAAAATCATGGAAACTAAACAGTACAGTACTATATGATGAATGGGTCAATGAAAATCAATAAGGAAATTTAAAAAATTCATAGAATAAAATGATAATGAAAACACAATATGCCAAAAACCTTTGGGACACAATGAAGGCAGTCCTAAGAGGGAAATTTATAGCTTTAAGTGCCTATATTAAGAAATTAGAGGGCTGGAGAGATGGCTTAGTGGTTAAGGCACATGCCTGTGAAGCCTAAGGACCCAGGTTCGATTCTCCAGGTCCCACCTATGCCAGATGCACATGGTGACACATGTGTCTGGAGTTTGTTTGCAGTGGCTAGAGGCTCTGGCACGGCCATCCCCCCTCCCTCTCTCTCTCTCTCTCTAACAAATAAAAACAAATCAGAAAAAAATTTTAAAAAGAAATTAGAAAGGTCACAAGTAAATAACTTAATGCTTCACCTTAAGGCCTTGGAAAAAGAAGAGCAAGGCAAACTGAAAATCAGTAAAGGGGGAGAAATAATAAAGACTAGGGCAGAAACTAATGAAATAGAAACCAAAAACACAATCCAGAGACTCAATGAAAGAAAGAGTTGGTTCTTTGAAAGGATAAACAAGATTGATAAACCCTTAGCAAACCTGACCAAAAGAAAGAGAGAAGAGATACAAATTAATAGAATTAGAGAGGAAAAAGGCTCCATCACAACAGATACCAGAAAAAATTAAAAAATGATAAGGACATATACTCCACTGAGTTTGAAAATCTGAAAGAAATGGATGATTTCCTTGATTTATATGACCTACCTAAATTAAATCAAGATGAGATTAACCACTTAAACAGACCTATAACAAGTATGGAGATCCAAGCATTCATAAAAAAATCTCCTAACTAAAGAAAGTCCAGGCTCAGATGGATTCACTGGTGAATTTTACTAGACCTTCACAGAAGAACTAACACCAATGTCTCTCAAACTTTTCTATAAAATAGAAAAGGAAGGAATACTACCAAACTCCTCTACAAAGCCAGCATCACCCTGATACCAAAACCAGACAAAGATAGAACAAAAAAAGAAAATTACAGAACAATCTCCCTCATGAACATAGATGCAAAAATTCTAAACAAAATATTGGCAAACAGAAAACAAGAGTATATCAGAAAGATCATTCACCCCAACCAAGTAGGCTTTATCCCAGAGGTGCAGGGATGGTTCAACATATGCAAATCAATAAATGTAATACATTATATAAATGGACTGAAGGACAAAAATCACATGATCATCTCCTTAGATGCAGAAAAAGCATTTAACAAAATCCAACATCCCTTCATTATAAAAGTCCTACAGAGACTGGGAATAAAAGGAATATATTTCAACATAATAAAGGCTATTTATGACAAACCCATAGCCAATCAGGAACAAGGCAAGGGTGTCCACTGTCCCTACTTTTTTTTTTTGTTGTTGTTGTTTTTGTTTTTCGAGGTAGGGTCTCACTCTAGCCCAGGCTGACCTGGAATTCACTATGTAGTCTCAGGGTGGCCTCAAACTTGCGGCGATCCTCCTATCTCTGCCTCCCGAGTACTGGGATTAAAGGCATGTGCCAGCACGCCCGGCTCCTACTTTTATTTAATGTAGTACTGGAAGTCTTAGCCATAGCAATAAGACAAGAGATATATATAAAAGGGATACAAATTGGAAAGGAGGAGATCAAGTTATCATTATTTGCAGATGATATGATTCTATACATAAAGGACCCTAAAGACTCTACCAGCAAACTGTTAGAGCTGATAAACACCTATAGCCATGTATCAGGATGCAAAGTAAACACACAGAAATCAGTAGACTTCCTATATGCTAACAACAAACACACAGAGGATGAAATCAGAGAATCACTCCCATTCACAATTGCATCTAAATAAATAAATAAATAAAGTACCTTGGAATAAACCTAACCAAAGAAGTGAAGGAGCTCTAAATGAAAACTTAAAACACTCAAATGAGAAATTGCAGAAGACACTAAGAAATGGAAAGACATCCCTTGTTCTTGGATTGGAAGAATCAATATTGTGAACATGGCAAGCTTACCAAAAGAAATCTACACATTTAATGCAATCCCCATCAAAATTCCAATGGCATTCTTCACAGAAATAGAAAAAACAATCCAAAATTCATTTGAAAGCACAAAAAACCCTCAAATATCTAAAACAATTTTGAGCAACAAAAAATAAGGCCATACCTGATTTTAACCTATATTACAGAGCCGTAGCAACAAAAACAGCATGGTACTGGTACCAAAACAGACATGTAAATTAATAGAACAGAATAGAGGACCCAGATGTAAGTCTGAGTAGCTGCAGCCACCTGATCTTTGACAAAAATGCCAAAAATACTCATTGGAGAAAAAACATCCTCTTCAGAAAATGGTGCTGGGGAAACTAGATATGTATCTATAGAAGGATGAAAATAGATCCCTTATCTCTCTCCATGCATAAGAATTAAGTCCAAATGGATCAAAGACCTTAATATCAGACCTGAAACTCTGAAACTGCTAGAGGAAAAAGTAGGGGAAAGCCTTCAACATATTGGTCTTGGCAAAGACTTTCTGAATATAACCCAATTTTCTCAGGAAATAAAACCACAGCTCAACTGCTGGGACCTCATGAAATTACAAAGCTTTTGTACAGCAAAGGACACCGTGAATAGAGCAAAGAGGCAACCTACAGAATGGGAGAAAATCTTTGCCAGCTATACATCTGACAGAGGATTAATATGTAGGATATACAAGGAACTAAAAAAACTAAATAATAAGAAATAAAACAACCCAATTTTTAAAAATGGGCTATAGAACTAAATAGAGAGTTTTCAAAAGAAGAACGGCATATAAACATCTAAAAAAAATGTTCTACATCCTTAGCCATCAGGGAAATGCAGATTAAAACTACATTGAGATTCCATCTCACTCCTGTCAGATTGGCTACCATCATGAAAACAAATGACCATAAATTCTGGCTGGGATGCAAAAGAAGAGGAACCCTTCTACACTGTTGGTGGGAATGCAATCTGGCCCAGCTATTGTGGAAATCAGTGTGGAGGTTCCTGAGACAGCTAAAAATAGATTTATCATATGACCCAGCTATACCACTCCTAGGCATATATCCTAAGGACTCTTCTCACTACCTTAGAGATACTTGCTCAGTCATGTTTATTGCCACTCTATTCACAATAGCTAGGAAATGGAACCAGCCTATATGTCCCTCAACTGATGAGTGGATAATGAAAATGTGGCACATTTACACAATGGAGTTCTACTCAGCAGTAAAGAAAAATGAAATTTGCAGGAAAATGGATGGATCTGGAAAGGATTATACTTAGTGAGGTAACCCAGGCCCAGAAAGCCAAACATCACATGTTCTCTCTCAATGAGGTGCTGTTTTTAAAATCCTCTTTAAAAGCCCAGAACAAGATAAGGATTCCTGCTGTCAAGACTTCTGTTAAATTCTATTCTGGATCTCCCAGTCAGTACAATAAAATGAGGAGGAATGAGAAGCAGAAAGATATGAAAGGAAAACACCAAAGCCCATTGTTTGCAGAAGGTATTATCATCTATAAAGAAACTATTAGTGGGCTGGAGAGATGGCTTAGCGGTTAAGGTGCTTGCCTGCAAAGCCTAAGGACCCAGGTTCAATTCCCCAGTACTCACATAAGCCAGATGTACAAGGTGGTGCATGCATCTGGAGTTCATGTGCAGTGGCTAGAGGCCCTGGCATGCCTATTATCTCTCTCTCTCTCTCTGTCTGCCTCTTTATCCCTCTTTCTCTCTCTCTTAAATAAATAAATAAATAAATAAATAAATAATTAAATAAATAAATAAAATTTTAAAAAAGAAACCATTAGTGTATCTAAAAACAATAATGTTTAGTGACACACATAAATATAAGATAAATATCTCAAAAGCAAGTGCACTTTTGTGCATGTGTGATGCTCTGCGCATGCATGTGTGTGTGTGTGTGTGTGTGTGTGTGTGTGTGTGTGGATGCACACCCCATGTACACGCATGGACAGGCCAGAGAACTTCAGTTGTCCTTCTCTGTCACTCAAGCGCATATTTCCTTGAATCAGGGTCTCTCCCTCAACCTAGAACTGACATGGATCAGCGAACCCTAGCAATTTCTCAGTCACTGCTCCAGGATGAGCTTTCTGTATGGGTTTTGGGGACCTTAACTTGGAGATCTCCACCCCAAGTGGCCTTCATGCTTAAGCAACAAGTGCTATTATCTGCTGACCCATTTCCCTGGCCCAACAAGTGCATTTTATGTGCTTATAACGTAAGGTTCAAAAATATGTAATTTTAAAAGCCAGGCATGGTGGCACACACCTTTAATCTCAGCACTTGGGAGGCAGAGGTAGGAGGATCACTATAAATTGGAGGTCAGCCTGAGACTAAAGAGTGAGTTCCAGGTCAGCCTGGGCTAGAGTGAGACCATACCTCAAAAAATGTAATTTTAAGAGATGTATTTATAATTTTAACAATAATTAAAATGTATCTTGAAACAAATTTAATAGAGAAGTATGCTTCTATGAGAACATTTTTAAATTTTTAAAATTATTATTTATTTATTTATTTTATTTATTTGAGAGGGCTGGAGAGAAGGCTTAGTGGTTGAGGCACTTGCCTAAGAAGCCTAAGGACCCAGGTTCTATTCCCCAGTACCCACGTAAGCTGGATGCACATGGTAGTACATGAATTTGGAGTTTGTTTGCAGTGGCTAGAGGCCCTGGAGCACACATTCTTTTTATTTGTCTCTCTCTCTCTCTTTCCTCTCTCTCTCTCTCTCTGCCTCTTTCTTTATCTCCAATAAAAATAAAATTAAATATTTATCTATTTGAGAGAGAGAATGGGAATGCCAGGGCCTTCAGCTACTGCAAACAAACTCCAAACATATGCACCACCTTGTGTATCTGGCTTATGTGGGCCCTGGGGAATCGAACCTGGGGTCCTTTGGCTTTGCAGGCAAGTGCCTTAACCAGTAAACCATCTCTCCAGCCCTAGGAGAACATTTTTAAATATTTTGAAACCATTATCAAAATTCTTTAAATTGAGGAGATATTTTAGATTAAGATTAAAAATAGCATTATCAGTGTCAATTAATTACTTTGTGCATTCCATATCTTTCCAGTCAAAATTCTAGTGTACTTTTTGGGAGAATTCTATAAACCAATTGTATATAGATTTTTTTTTTTTTTTAAATGAATGAACACAAGGCCAAGATACAACCTCCTTCCCCAATAAAAAAAAATAAGGTTAGGGGCCTGCCCTATTAACTATTGAGACTTACCACAGACCATGCAAACAGTAAGAAAGATTGACTGCTGAAAGAGATACTAAACAGAGCAAGGCAACAGAAGAAAGACCCCAGGCGCCAGCTCCTGCATATATGGAAACTTGATAAGTGGCAGCTGCCTTGCAGATGAAAAAAAAAAAACAAACTGTTCCCCAAATGGCGCTGACACTTCTGGTTGTCCTTATGGAAAAACTGAAATGTGATATGCACCTTACCTCAAACACAAAAATCAGTTCCAGATGAATTAAGATCTTAACATGGGACAGCCAACAATTTCTGTTCATTTTAGGAGAAAATATGGGAACATTCTTTTATGAATATGAGGTAGGAAAGAATTCCAGCAAGGTATTTAAAAATGCAAACATAAAGGGAAAGGGCAATAAATTTAACTATTGCAGAGTTTAGAACTTCTCTCTATTGGAAGATGTTACAGAGAAAGCAAACATACAGGTGCAAAAGTGGGTGAGGCAGATTGTATTTTCCAAAGGTAGCTATGACAACACCAACTCATATGTCATGTTCTTTCTTACAGCCTGGCCACTCTCCATCAAAAGGCAGGGTTCATTCATTTGTCCTTGCCCTGCACAGATGTGTGCCTATTACTCAAGGCTATGACTGTCTTGAGCAATAAGTAGAGTTCAGCCAACATGGTGTTATGTAAGTATCGAAGCCAGGTCACGCAAAGGCCATACGTTTCAGTCTCGATCCCCTGTGTTATGGCTTGGATCTGAAAGGTCCCCTCACCCCAGTTCATGCTTTGAATACTTGTCCCCCTTTTGGAAGTAATACCTTGGGAGGCTGTGAAGCCTTTCAGAGGTGGGCCCTTGCTGGCAGAAGTAGGTCACTGGGGTCAGATTTTTGAAGATTATAGCCCACAGCTCTTGGCTTCCTGATCCAATGTGATGTGAGGAGCCTCTGCCCCGTGCTCCTGCTTTTGTGAACTCCACTATGCCTTCTCCATTATACCATGATGGAATGAAACATCTGAAAGCATGAGCCTAGATAAACACTCCCTTCCTGAAGTTGTTTCTGTGATCACAACAATGAGAGAAGAAGTAATACACCCTGTGTGGGCATTTGAATGTAAAATGTCTCCCATGGCCTCATGTGTTTGAATGCTTAATTCCCAGCTAGTTGGCACTGTTCGGAGAAGTTGTGGAGCCTTCAGGAGGTTAGAGCCTTGCTGGGGGAACTGTGTCAAGAGGAGAGGGTCTCGAGATTTCATAGTGCAAATCCACTTGCCAGCTCTATTTCCTTTCTGCTGGTGTGAAGGTGCAATGCCGGCTGTCTGCTCCTGCCGTGCTTTTCCACACCATGATGAGACTTTCTCTGCTGTGAGCCAGAAATAGACCCGTTCCTTCCATGAGCTGCTTCTGGCCAGGTGTGCTGGCCCAGCAACAAGAAGGGAACTGCGACATCCCACTTCCGGCCTTGTGTCTCACCCCACCGAAAGTTCTGATTCTGGTTCTGCCATATCTGAACGTTAGTGTTTGCTCAGATTCCCAGGCCTCAACCTGAGTGATGGGGAGAAGTGCAGAACACAGAGAGGAAAAGATTGCATACGATGTCTCTTTTGTACTGAGTAATCAGGGCATTGGGGCAGGAAGGGTGGTCTGGGGCAAATCTGCATGGCCACATCCCCACCAGCAATAAGGATGTAGAAAGGTTTGGACCCCGAGAGTTGGAGTCCTTGCTCTAACCCCAATGTGTCACGTGACTCAGGGCAAGTCACTTTGCTCTCTGGGCCTCAGCTTCCTCAGGCCCAAGGTTCTTGCATATGTCATCTTTATAGTCATGTGCATCAGGGAGCCTCGCATGTGCGGCAGATGCTCCTTAAACAGAGCTGATGGAGTGGAATGCTCCCATGTGTCTACCCAGCACAGTCCCACTGCCTGTCATTCTTCAGTTCCCATCTCACTGCCACCTCTGCTAGAAAGCCTCCCTTAACTCATTAAGCTACTGTGGGGCCTCTTGCCTCCCTCCATCCCAGCATGGAACTCCACTTCCCATCTCCATCCCCTGTGACTCTGAGCCTCTGTCAGCAGAGATCAGAGGGAAACCTCTGCTTGTGGTAGAGGACAAAGCAGGCACCAGGAAATGGCTGCTGAGCTCACTATTTAATCAGCACATAAGAAGACCTGTTCCAAGCCAGATGTGGTGGTGCATGCCTTTAATCCCAGCACTTAGGAGGTAGAAGTAGGATGATCACAGTGAGTTTGAGGCCACCCTGAGACTACATAGTGAGTTCCAAGTCAGCCTGGACCAGAGTGAAAACCTACCTTGAAAAACAAAACAAACAAACTGGGCTGGAGGGATCCTAAGTGGTTAAACGCTTGCCTATGAAGCCTAAGGACCCGGTTCGAGGATCGATTCTCCAGGACCCACGTAAGCCAGATGAGTGCATCCAGGTCAGCCTGGACCAGAGTGAAAACCTACCTGCCTATTTCTGTATCTCTCTCTCTCAAATAAATAAATAAATAATAAAATATTTAAAACAAACAAACAAAAAAGACCTGTTCCTCCAAGATGACCCAGGAGGATCTGCTCTGCTAAAGGCCTGGTATTCTGGGGACCCGGTCCCCTGACTTCTTTGAAAGTCCAGTGTGTGTGACCCTAGTCACAGGGCTGCCAGGGAAAGTCACTGTCATCCAGACAGCTGCTCTCTCAGATCTCATGACAGACACAGGAGTCCCATTTATTCATCAACACTGGCAATATTCCAATAGGGGTATTTTTCCTGTTAAGATCTGCAAGCGTGTATGAGGATATGAACTGGCACCCATGCTGTCTTAAGTACATCTTTAAATCTTTCATAGCTTTGTCTGAGGCACAGGGCAGGCTTGGTGCTGTGTGTGAGAATTGGACATAGCCATTGTGTGCATTCCTGGGCAGTTCCCTGGACCCCCTGGTCCCCCTTCATCCAAAGCTAAGCACACCATCTTGCCAATTCAGCTTGAACCAGATAAGAATCAGTGCCCTGAGGTCTGCTCATACATATCTGACCTGTCCAGCCTTGTCCTGCTCGGTTTGGGGGTGAACTCAGACATGGGGCAGCCTAACCTGCAGCCCCACCATGGAAACCATTCTGTCCCACTGTTCCTCTGCCTGCTTCTTCATACTCACACCAACACAGCCTGGGACCCACGGTCTCAGAAACCCTCCTCTGGCTACAGAGGAGAGACAGGCAGGAGAGGGAGAGAATGGGGCCGAAGACTAATCTGGCAGATGCTGTGGCAACTGCCATGTAACCTGGTAGACTGCCCCAGCTACAGGAAATGGCTCATTACTGCTGACTGCTGCCCACTGCCCACCTCTCTGTCCAGCAACAGAAGGACACCTGAGCTTATGTCCTTGTCCACCTTATTGCCTTTGCTCCTCACTTTCTCTACTGCTTATTCATTCCTACAGTCATCCCTCCCACGCCCAAATAGGCCCTTGTCTCAGGATCTGCTCTTTGGTGGCAACCCAAAGGAATACAGCCAAAGATGCGAGATGACAAAGGTCTAAAGCAGGAAAGAAACCCTGAGGGTGGACAAAACTGGTTCATCTAGAGAAGACTCCAAAGTGAAAGGGGTGGGACCTGGAGACTGATGAGATAAGGAAGGTGGAGAGAGAGAGAGCGGAAAGAAGCAAGGGTTTCCAGCTTTGACAACTCCTTTACTGCAACAAGAAATAATAGAGGGCTGGAGAGATGGCTTAGTGGTTAAGGCACATGCCTGCAAAGCCTAAGGACCCCGGTTCAATTCTCCAGTTCCCACGTAAGCCAGATGCACATGGTGGTGCATGAATCTGTAGTTTGTTTGCCATGGCTAGAGGCCCTGGTGCGCCCATTCTCACTCCCTCTCTCTCTTTGTCGTAAATAAATAAATAAATAAATAAATTTTAAAAGAAGAAATAATGGAGAAGTAAATCCAGCTTCAAATATGGTAAATACAAGTTTTAATGAATTTTAAATGCAAATTTAAAAATTCAATTTGAATTGAGTTTTTAAAATATTTTTATTTATTTATTTATTTATTTATTTATTTATTTGCAAACAGAAAGAGGCAGACAGAGACAGAGACAGAAAGAGAATGGTAATTCCAAGCTGATATAAATGTACTCCAGATGCACAAGCCACTTTGTGCATCTGGTTTTACATGGATACTGGGGAATTGAACGCATGTTATTAGACTTTGCAGGCAAGCACCTTAACTGTTGAGCCATCTCTCCAGCCCTGAATTGAGTTTTTAAAATTTCAATTCTAGGGACTGTGCAGATGGTTCAGTGGTAAAAAGTACTTACTTGCAAAGCCTGCCAGTCTAGGCTCAATTCCCCACACCCATATAAAGCTGGATTCAAAAAGTAGCACATGAATCTGGTATTCATTTGCAATGGCAAGAGACCCTGGTACACCCATACACACACATGAGCAAATAAATATTTAAAAATTTTGTTATAAAGTTTACATGTACAGAAGAATAATTATCATCATTGTAACTCAATAAATATATTGATTTCCCATTGGTCAAATAAAACAAGATTCAATGTGGCTTCTAAGATTGTCTGTCTGTCTCTGTAGCCAGGTTGACTTTGAACTCATGAAAATCCTCCTGCCTCAATCTTCTGAGTACTGGTAGCCTTGCTACAATTTTATAAAAATACAAGATAGATGTATGTAGTATTGTATGTTCAAACAATGGAATATCAAAGGCAGTCATAAAAAATAATTATATAGAAGAATATTTAATGACATGGAAATATGTTTAGAACATTTTATTAAGTTAGCTAATTAGACTAGAAAATGTGTACACACACACACAAACACACAGCCTGGTACTGAGAATTGAGTCAAAAACCTATGGTTTAAAAGGTCATATAGCCGGGTGTGATGGTGCATGCCTTTAATCCCAGCACTTGGGAGGCAGAAATAGGAGGATTGTCATGAGTTCGAGGCCAGCCTGAGACTACATAGTGAATTCCAGGTTAGCTGGGCCAGAGCAAGACCCTACCTCGAAAAACAAACAAAAACAAACAAACAAACAAAACAACAACAAAAAAAAAAAAAAAAGATCATATAGCTGGGTGTGGTAGCATATGCCTTTAATCCCAGCACTCAGGAGCAGAGGTAGGAGGATTGCCATGAGTTCAAGGCCACCCTGAGACTACATAGTGAATTCTGGGTCAGCCTGGGCGAGAGTGAGACCCTACCTCAAAAAAAAAAAAAAAAAAAAAAAAAAAAAAAAGGTCAAGCTTCCACAGTCCTTTGGCTAAACAGAGATGATATGATGCCCACCAAACAGCCTTCTAAGAGTGTGTCTTTTTGGTTTGTTTTTGAGGTAGAGTCTCGCTCTAGCTCAGGCTGACTTGGAATTCACTATGTAGTCTCAGGGTGGCCTTGAACTTATAGCAATCCTCCTACCTCTGCCTTCAAAGTGCTGGGATTAAAGGTGTGTGCCACCATGCCTGACTCTAAGAGTGTATCTTTTTTAAAAAATATTTTTATTTATTTATTTGAGAGAGGGAAAGAGGCTGAGAGAGAGAGTGAGAGAGAGAATGGGTGTGCCAGGGCTTCCAGCCACTACAAACAAACTCCAGATGCATGCGCCACCTTGTGCATCTGGCTTATGTGGGTCCTGGAGAATTGAACCAAGGTCCTTTGGCTTTGCAGGCAAGTGCCTTAACCACTAAGCCATCTCTTCAGCCCCTAAGCCCCTAAGAGTATATCTTTTTTTTTTTTTTTTTTTGGTTCCAGGCTGACCTGGGATTCACTCTATATTCTCAGGGTGGCCTCGAACTCATGGTGATCTTCTGACCTCTACCTCCCGAGTGCTGGGATTAAAGGCATGCACCATCACGCCCAGCTTAAGAGTGTATCTTTACGCCCAAGACACATCAAATGATGTGTAGAAATGATAAGGCCAAGGCTTAAGACTGGAGGAGTCATCTCTATCACTCCCGCCAGGGCTCAGGGAACACTGCAGAGGTAGTTGAGGAAAGAATATGAGCAGTGCTCTCATCGCTGGGAAGAGAACAGTCTCTATGGAGATGGTGGTAAACACTGAGGAGACTAAAACCTCATCAAAGTAGAAAATAAAAGGTTGTCAAGATCTCAACACTAAAGAAAATCACTTCTATACTGTCTAAGGCTCTGGGAACACTGTGGAAAAGGGAGAGGAAAGAATGTAAGAGCCACAGGGTGCATGGGGCATACTCTGGGGCACGGTTCTCGCCATGGGAACTGTCTAGGGCACTCATGACCCCACAGTGGTTACAAATACCCCCGCAAGACCAGCATGGTTCTGAGCCCCTCAACATTTTGCTGTGGAGGACAAAAGGAAGGAAACAAGAAAACAGAGGAAAGAATACATTGAAAGAAGAGGGTCCTCAGAGGATGGGGCTGGGGAAGGGGGAACAAAGAAGAGATAAAGGGATAGAAACATGATTAAGTTGCTGTATGTTAATATATTAACATTCTCATAAGGCAATAATAATAATAATACATTTTAAAAACAACAGCCGGGCGTGGTGGCGCACGCCTTTAATCCCAGCACTTGGGAGGCAGAGGTAGGAGGATTGCCGTGAGTTCAAGGCCACCCTGAGAATACAGAGTGAATTCTAGGTCAGCCTGAGCTAGAGTGAGACCCTACCTCGAAAAACCAAAAAAAAAAAAAAAAAAAAAGGAATGAAAAACAACAACAGGGCTGGAGAGATGGCTTAACAGTTAAGGGGCTTGCCTGCGAAGCCTAAGGACCCAGGTTTGATTCTCCAGGTCCCACGAAAGCCAGATTCACATGGTGGCGCATGCGTCTGGAGTTCATTTGCAGTGGCTAGAGGCCCTGGTGTGCCCATTCTTCCTCTCTCTCTCCCTCTCTTTGTCTCTAATAAAGAAAGAAAAGAAAAGAAAATTCAATAAAAAATACAATAAAAGAAAATATTTATAGACAAGACATTATTTGAGATCTATGTAGTATGTATGTGGGTATATAATGGATCCCAATTACCCATCACTTAAGGACACAAAAATGCTAATTGAGTTTTTCTAACTAAATTTAATTTCTATGATGAACTGCCTTTCTACGAAGTGGTAATTCAATGCCTTCATTTTTGGTCACTGTCCCCACCAACTTTTCTCTGCTCCTGTAAGTGAGTCCTCAGGTGTCACCTCTGTACAGTGGTGTCCACTGAGACAGACATCTCATGATCTTGTCTGAGCACTACCTGCCAGCCCCCACTGGTCATGGCCTGGCCAGTCCTTGTTCCCACTTGGGCCACCTGTCAGCTGCAGACAGCATTCTTGTCTACTACTGCAATGCCCCGCCCCCTTGCGCCAGGTCCACCCCCTTCCTAGTCCCCAGATCTGGGAATTGAAAGAGCCTGTCATGGATTATCGGAGTGAGTGCTAAGTGCACGAGGGAGGGGGAGGGGGAGGGAGAGGGAGATGAAGAAGGAGAGGGACAGAGACAAAGACAGAGAGAGAGGTTGGCAGATGCAGAGAGAGAAAGTGCCAGATACATAGACCATGCATAGAAGACCCAGAGATACGAGCCGACACTCACTAAGGACTGATAGCCACCAGCAGCTGGCACAAGGACAGAATAATCGGTCCTAGAGCTTCCAAAGGTATGTGGCCCTGTCAACACCCTATTTATTATTTCAGCTCGTGACACTAGCTTCATGCTCTAGGCGCCAAGAGCTGTGATAGAATACACTGTTGCTCTATTGTCACCGGGCTTGTGATTATTATTTTATTTATTTATTTATTTATTTATTTATTTATTTATTTATTTATTTATTTGAGACAGAGAGAGGGAAAGAGAAAGAGGGAGAGTGAGAGTGGGTGCGCCAGGGTCCCTAGCCACTGCAAACGAACTCCAAATGCATGTTCCCCCTTCTGCATCTGGCTTATGTGGGACCTGGAGAATTGAACCAAGGTCCTTAGGCTTTGCAGGCATGTACCTTAACCCCAAGCCATCTCTCCAGCTCTGGGCTTGTGATTTTTAATTTAAAAAAAAAAATGTGTGTGTGTGTGTAGTGTGTGGGTACACATGTGTGTACTGATGTGCATGTGTGTATATTCATATGCAGGTGGAGGCCAAAGGTCAATGTCGAGTGGACACTGGATATCATTCTCTGTTGCTCTCCAACACACATATATATTATGGAGAAAGGGATATTTATTAAAGCTTACAGATCCAGGGAAAGTTCCATAATGGCAAAAAAAAAAAAAAAAAAGGTGGCCCTGCTTTCATAGGTCCAGACAGAGAAGCCACAAGCCAAAAGCCACACCACACATCAGACTTCAGGAAGTCCAAGTGAAATGAGACACTTCACCTCTCCAGACAGGGGTTCTCTGACTGGAGCTCACCCATTCCACTACACTAACTAGTCAGCAGGCATGTAGGGATCTTCCTGTCCCTGCCATCCCAGAGCCAGGATGACAGGCACGCACATCATGACCAGCTTTTACGTGGGTACTGGGCTCCAAACTCAGGTCCTCCTGCACACCGAGCCATCTCCTCAGCCCTGGGTTTGTGATTTGCTACAGCAACAGCAGAAAGTGGGTTTGGCTGTGCATCAGGCACACGGTAGCGAATCCATTGTGTCTGGGGAGTTCAGCACGGCCTACCACCATCACAGCCCACATCCCAGGGTCCCAGCTCCTCTCTCCTGCCCAAGCTTTCTCAGGGCTGTGGGAATTTGTGAAGTTCTTTTGGTCTGTCTTTCCAGGATCCTCTTCCATCTGGGACCTGCTCTTTCTTCCTCGGGCTCTGCTGAGAGATCAGGCCCAGGCCCACCCTGCTCTTGGAGACGCACCAATAGTCTTCTGCCTCCTGTGGCTGGTCCCCACAAACCTTCTTTCTAGAACAAAGGTGTGGGAAGCAGATGGTGCCAGCCCCCTCTTAGCAGCCCCCCATCTTTCTACATACTTTCTCTTCCTCGGTCAGAACTCTGTCTGCTCTGGAGTCTGAGCGGCTTGACCTCTCATTAATTCCTCCAAAATGAATGGCTGACACTCCAAGTGCAGTGGCCAAGGGGGTGTCTCTGGTATTACATATGTTGCACCATGACATGAAGGTGTCATTCCCCAACTGCTGGACAAGGCAAGAGTATTGGGTCAAGGGAACTGAGAGAGAGAGAGAGAGAGAGAGAGAGAGGCTTACTTTTGGTAGCAACCCAAAGGAAGATGACCAAGTATGATACATGATAAAGGCGTAAAGCAAGAAAGAGACCCTGAGGGTCGCAGGCTTTGCAAGCAAGTACTTTTAACCAATGAGCCATCTCCACAGTCTCTGGAGTTGGAATAATTGTCTTATGGATACACACACACACACAATGACTGACAAGAAATACTACAAAAAGATTGGTTACCTTTGAGTCATACATATTTTCATTCATGTTCTTTTCATGTACAGCTCTCAAAATATCTGACAGTCACAGGTCTTATTTTTGTAATTGAGAAAAAAGTTATTTTAGAGGATTTCTTTAAAGAAGCTAACATTTAAAATATATAGTTTTTGAAGTAGGTGTGAAAGGAGCAAGAGTAGGAATTCTGCTGGAGCTGCGGGGAGATGGCACGTTCCCTGCGTGTAGTGTGCGCTGTGCTCCGGACGGCCAGAAGCGTGAGCCATGCCGCCACATTCATGAGTGAAACAGACCAACTGCTCAGAAGGACTGCTATTCTTAGGTCTCAAAGCAGACGGGAATTTCTGCCAAGGATCTGTGAGGCACATATTATTAATCTACTTTGTACAGAGGAGGCTGAGGTGGGGTAGAGAAATAACTTGCCCAGCAATGCAGCTACAATCAGGCGGAGCTGGGCTTAGAACCCATAAAACGGCCATGTGGGGGTGATCCCTTTAAGACAAATGACAAACCATGTCACATCTCTGCTCAATGCCTCTGATGGCTTCTAAGTCACTCAGAGTAAAAACCAAAGTTCTTCCTTCAAATGGCCTATAAAGTCTTGGTGAATTGGCTCAGTAGCAAATGCCCTGACCTCATATCTGGACTCTCCTGATCCCAGCTCCACCCTAGCAAGCTAGATACGCTCCACCTCGGGCCTTTGCCCCGATTCCCTTGACCAAGGACACACTCCTCCTCCAACTCTGTCTAGCAAACACCCTTTCCCCCTTGGAGCCCTCCTAATGTAAAATTGTCCCACTCTCTTCCCCACATCCCACCCCCGTAAGGCTCTATTTTCATCCATAGCACTGTCACCTTCTTCAAGTCATTGCTATTGACTGTCTGTGCCTCCTTCTGGAAGGCAAGCCCCACAAGGACAGGCATTGTGACTTTTGTTCACTGGTATCACCTAAGCTCTGTAGACAGAACCTGAGGTATAGTATATGGTCACTACATGGTTTTTTTTTAAAGATATATTTTATTTTTATATATAGCCTTGAAAGAGAAGAGGCAGATAGAAAAAGAGAATGGGCACACCAGGGCCTCCAGCCACTGCAAACAAACTCCAGGCACATGTGCCCCCTTGTGCATCTGGATTACATGGGTCCTGGGGAAGGGAACCATCACTAAGTTTTTGTTGAGTGATTGAATGAGACATAGAGAATGCTCCCCACATTTCTGGCACATAGTGAGGCCCAGAGTGGTTCTGTTTTTATCTTTTGAACGTCAAGTCCGGGGCCACCACACTCTACAGATGTTGTGGTGAGCCAGTTCCTCTGTGTTAGGCACCAGGGATAGAAATAACCCAGTTTGGAAAAACTTCCCGTTCTGGTGGGGAATATATGCCAACTAACATAAGGCAGAAAGCAAGACGGGTTTGTTTTTTTTTAAATTGGAGGAAGTGTCAGGATGAGAAAATGTAGTGCTAGCGTCATCTCGCTAGTATGTAGCTTCTCACTAAATGCTCATAAGACCCTCAGGTAGGGAGGAACAGCCCCAGTCGCAAGCCAGGAAACTGGAGCTCAGTGAGTCAGGTAGCCTACCCAAGGTCAGGTCTGTGATGAGTGATCCTGACCTATGGAGATCTGGGGAGCTGCAACAGAGCTGAGAATGGGCAGGATATTCATGGGAAGAGGAGACCAGACTGCAGGAACCCAGGCCCCAATGTGATGGCATGTGGGATATGTTTAAGGGGCAGCTAGGATCAGGAAAGGGTTGTCCATCTGGAAGGCCATCCTGGCCAGCGCTAGGTGGGATGGCAGTCTTGTTCTCAGCTCATTTCCGCAATGGGATCATGCCTGTCATCAGGGAACCAGCCTCACAGCTGAAATGGCCCTCTGACCTTGGCCTGCTCAGGCTTGTTCCACCAACCCCCCCCGCCCCCCCCCCCCGTTCTCCTGGGTTTGAATGTCTGCCTCTTCAGTACCCTCTTTGGCCACTTGTTCAAGCGCCAGCAAAAATATTCTCCAGGAATCTTCTCTCAATTTTTGTGGGCCCGAGGGCCAGAATCAACAGGCCCTGCTCTTTTTTCCATGGTCCGGGGCAGTTTGAGCTTAAATAGGGCCAAGATTAATCCTTAAGTCTTGAATTTTTAATTTTCACTTCTTACACTGTGATTCGTATAATTTATATAAGCACTAAATATTGCTTGGTCACTGACTATGCATCCTGACATTCCGTACTTAACTGTGTTCTCCTGATGGAAGTCCGTGTTCCCTCTTTGCTTTATCCGTTACCGAGATTTGGCCTTTCTGTTAACAGCTAAGTGAGGCGCAGGCAAACTCCTACCCTAACTGGAGAGGAGCTACTGTGCCTTTAAAAAAATAATTAACAGGGCTGGAGGGATGGCTTAGTGGTTAAGCAGCTCACCTGAGAAGCCTAAGGACCCAGGTTTATTCTCCAGTACCCATGTAAGCCAGATCAACAAGGTGGAACATGTGTCTGGAGTTTGTTTGCAGTGACTGGAAGCCCTGGTACTCTCTGTCTCTTAATAAAATAAATAAATAAAAATTTAAAAAAACAAAAGTTTTTTTTTAAAAAAAGACTGTTAACAAGGGGCTAGAGATGGCTCAGTAGCTAAGGTGCTTGCCTGCAGAGCCTAACAACCCCAGTTCAATTCCCCAATACTCACATAAAGCCAGATGCACAAAGTGGTGCATGCATCTGGAGTTGGTTTACAGTGGCTGGAGGCCCTGGCACACACATTCTCTCTCTCTCTCTCTCTGTTACAAATAAATAAATAAATAAATAAATAAATAAATAAATAAATAAATAAAAGATTGTTAATGCATCTTGAAAGCTTTTCTTTCCTGGGCAAGTGAGATGGCTCAGCAGTTAAAGCACTTGCCTGCGAAGCCTTACACCCCAGTACCCACATAAAGGCAGATGCACAAATGGCGCATGTATCTGAAGTTCGTTTGCAGCAGCTAAAGGCCCTAGCTTGCTCAGCTTCTCTTTGTGTTCTCTGTATCTCCACTTGCAAATAAATAAAGAAATATTATTAAAAGTGGTTCTTTCCTTTTGTTTCAGCTAAAACTCTACGAACTGCTTATGAGGAACCAGCTAAGGTCAGAATCATTCTGACTCATTCTCTTTTTTTTGTTGTTGTTGTTGTTGTTTTATTTTATTTTATTTTATTTATTATTTGAGAGAGCGAGAGAGAAAGAGGCAGACAGAGAGAGAGAGGAAGAGAATGGGCACACCAGGGCCTCCAGCCACTGCAAACGAACTCCAGATGCATGCTCCACCTTGTGCAGCTGACTTACATGGGTCCTGGGGAACTGAACCTGGGTCCTTTGGCTTTGTAGGCAAACGCCTTAACCGCTAAGCCATCTCTCCATCCCTGACTCATTCTTTTAATCAAACTAGGGTAAACCTGGTTCATTATAATACTGAACTGAGTATGCCCAGAAGTGCTCTTGCCAGCCATCCAACATTTTTGAACATGTGCCCTATGACTGTGAGCTGAGCGTGCTCAGAATGTGCCTTCCCTACATATTGTTCCATATCAATATGCGTAGGGTCCCCATCAAATCCTGATGTCTTTTTGGTTACGGGAAAGAACTGCTTTTCAAACAACCCCGAGGCTCTCTGTCTTTGCTGCAAGTGATCAATCTCTCTCCACTCATTTACTTCCTGGTTATGCTTTGCAGCATGATGCTCACTCAGGTATGAATGTATTGCCTCTGGTTACAAGCCATCTCTTCATCCTTTCACCTGCTTACTCTTTTTTTGTTGTTGTTGTTTTGTTTTTTGAGGTAGGGTCTTGCTCTAGCCTAGGCCAACCTGGAACTCACTCTGTAGTCCCAGGCTGGCCTCGAACCCACAGTGATCCTCCTACCTCTGCCTCCCCAAGTACTGGGGTTAAAGGTGTGTGCCACCACTCCTGTTTACTCTTTTCTTAAAAGTTAGATGCATAAGGGGGCGCATGCATCTGGAGGTCGCTTGTAGCAGCTGGAAGCTCTGATGTGCCCATTCTCTCTCTCTCTCAGTCTCTTTCCCACTCTCAAATAAATAAATAAATTAAATTAAATAATTTTTTTAAATATTTTTATTTTTATTTATTTATTTATTTGCAAGCAGAGAGAGAGAGAGAAGAGATATAGGAGAGAGGGCTAGGCCTCTAGCCACTGCAAACAAACTCTAGATACATGCACCCCCTTGTGCATCTGGCTTACGTGGGTCCTGGGGAATTGAACCCGGGTCCTTTGGCTTTGTAGGGAAGTGGCCTTAACTGCTAAGCCATCTCTCCAGCCCCCGTTTACTCTTTAATGGGTCCTGAGAACCCTCCCTGTGGCTGCCACAGAAGGCACAGATTGGATTTGAACACAGGTCCCAGATTTTTTGCTTACCTTTGCCAGGCACACAAATTTCTATCTCGACTCATCATGAGCCTTCAGTGTTAGGGGTTTGTTTATTCATGACTTAACCTTTAATTCCTCTAACAGTGAACCATGGAAATCTGCATTCTGTGTTGAGAGAAGAAAGCTGAAGCTGATAACGGGGAAGTAGTTTTCCTACAGGCCCTCATCAGCAAGGCAGAGCCCCGGATGGAACAGGGCTGCATCTCACGGGCTTCATTCCCACCTCCAGTATCATAATCCAGTCTTACATCCTCTGCCTTGCCATCTCACGCCCGGGTTCTCTTACATCCCGGCGTCCCCGTGTCTAATTCCTCTTAACCAAAACAGCCCGGACATCTAATATCCCCAGCTCCCAGCAGGCTCTGTGGAAGGAACATAGCTGAGGAAAGAAGCCCCGCCCCCTCAGGGAGCCTATAAGTGCAGCTTTGTTTGGGGGGGGCTGTCCCTAACCAACACCCCAAGACAGCCAGAGATAGGAAAAGAGCTAGGCTGCTCATGCTGCTTAGGGGTGGGGTATCTCCAGACTGAAAAGGCTCAGATGACCTTGGTCACAGCAGCTCCCTCCTCTGACAGGGAGGAGGCAGTTAGGGTGACTGAGCCCCTAAAAGTAAAATGACAGAAAGTCTGCACTTGCTAAAAATCAAAGATGGTCTGACTTCTTTATCTCTTGTCCGAGACCTGTTTTTCCACAAACAACCTGGACCCCTTCTGGGAGGGAGGTCTTTCCTAGGATTTAAACATCGTGGTTGGTCAAGTTCAGCCCAAGGAACTTGGTGTCTGGGCTAATCTCTTCCTGAGACAGCCTCTAGCCCTAACCATCCAGCTGTCCCTCTGGTTCATCTGAGCCAGAAGGCAGGGCCCACCACCATAAGGTTATAAACACATTTGCAAGGGGAGGGCATGCTCTCTGAGCTTCCCGATCACTTAGGAACTTCCAGATGCTGGAGTGTTCCCTTCTGCTCACGCCCAGTCCCAGCTAGGCTGAGTGGAGGGGAGAGCCCCACCCCCACCCCACCACTAGCCCTTACTCTCCACATAGGCTTTTTACCCCCTCTAGCTCCCCACATAGCAGGAGCTCTTTAAACTTTCTTTTCTCTCTTTCCTCTCCACAGTTTTTCCAGGCCCTCCACGTGGGATCTCTAGCCACATGGATGCCTTTCCTTGGCTCTGTACTTGCCTAAATAAATATAATAACTTAATAATTATCCTTCTTAGTCTTTTTAAAAAAATTCAGTTCTTTGATTGAAATTAGGAATGAACGTAGAATTTGGGGTTCAAGGACTTTCCTGAACCCAGAGCACCCCATTACACCTCCCCCCGGAGAGGCTGGATTCACGCTGGTGGGTCCTGCTGGTCCTGTGCAAGAGGACCCAGGAAAACAAAAACAAAGAGAGGGAAACACAGTGAGCAAGTGAGACGAGAGATGAGACACAGCAAATTCAGAGGCACAGAGACTAAAAACCAGAGGCACACAGAGAAAGGAGGAAGGGACAGGGTCAGAAAGGAGGAAGAGAAAGTCAGACAGGCATCAGTACCACAGAAGATGAGAGAAGTGGGATATGAAGGAGAAGGCGCTCCCCTCCTCCCCTAGTCAAGCGGGTAGGAAGGCCTCTCCTCAGCTGGCTGGGCTGCCTGCCTGCTGGACTCCTCTGGACTCTGGGAAGGAGCAGGGACCGTTTTCATGTGGAAAGCTGTCAACCTCCCTCAAGTGAGGCCTGGGGAGGAAGCCAGACACGGGGGGCCACATGCAGCAGAGAAATGGAGGCCTGAGCTTTACAGCCTGCAACCAGGAGCAGCAGGCTTGATTGTTTGGACTTCCCAGAGGGAGAAAAGACAAAGAAGCATGTAGTCCCAATTGTATTGGCTGGGGTGGTCAGAGAAAGCCAGTTCACCCAGGTTTGATTCCCCAGTACCCATGTAAAGCCAGATGCACAAAGTGGCACATGTATCTGAAGTTCGTCTGCAGCAGCTTTGCAGATGGAAAACAGAGGCCAGCAAGGGAAAATGAGCTGCCCCAAGGTCATATGGTGATTTCTTTCATGCTTCCTGAAACCCAACCCCTCTCTTTCATTCATCTGACTTATGCACTTACTCATTCACTCATTCAGCCATCATTAATTCACTCATTCAACCATCATTAACAGCCCCTGCCAAGTACTAAGTTAGATGCTGAGGAGATAAAAAGGAACTTGAGGTGATCTCGGCTCACAGTCTGATGGAGGAGGCAGGCATCACCAAGCAATACACTAACTGCCTCCATAAGGGACACTCAGGAGGGTAGAAATCAGTTTAGGGGTTCAAAAGAAGTTCCCCGAGAGGGAAACTAGGCCCCAGTTAAAAGGTAAGTGGGGAACTGGAGAGATGGTTCAGTGGTTAAGGCGATTGCTTACAAAGCCTGATGGCCTGTGTTCAGTCCCCCAGTACCCACATAAAAAGCCAGTTGAGCTGGGAATGGTGGTGCACGCCTTTAATACCAGCACTAGGGAAGCAGAGGTAGGAGGATTGCCATGAGTTTGAGGCCACCCTGAGACTACATAGCTAATTCCAAGTCAGCTGTACCAGAGTGAGACCCTGCCTCGAAAAAAAAAAAAAAAAAAAAAAAAAAAAAGCCATTTGCACAAAGTGGTGTCTGTGTCTGGAGTTTAGTTGCAGTGGCAAGAGGCCCTGGCATGCCCATTCTCTCTCTCTCTCTTCTTCTTTCCCTCTCTCTCCTTGCAAATAAATTTTTAAAAAAGCATAAAGAATAAAAAAAAAAAACATAAATGGGAAGCCACCAGGAGGAGTCACAGGGAAATCCTGCCTGGCAAAGGAAGACTAGGGGGCCAAGTGCTTTGCAGAAGGGTCCCAAAACTCAGCTCACTGCTCCAGAACACAAGGAAGCTGTAATTGTTTTGTCTGTTACTCTGTTGAGGAACCCCCCTAGGGCCAGCCCAGGAGGGATGGCAGGGTCTCTGCCAAGTAGGGGTTGAGAGGCACGGAGTCATGACACAGACTCCGGGAGTTGGGTGGAAGCAGGCAGAGGGTGAACTGCTGCAAACTCGTTTATTCAAGGAAGTGTAGGGGGGTTAAGGGGTTTGGCTGGCCAAGCACTATATGGGTGGTCCCCTTCTTGTGACCAATGACAGCCTGTCTCCAGACAGATCATCTTGCAGCCAGTTTCTTGCAAGCATGGGACTGTAGCTGTTGTCATGCCAGGCCTGTGTAGGATGCCACGTCCACAGAAGCCACTTCTGGTTTCTTCTGGCATGTGGTCTGGCTAGCACCTGACCTGCATTGTGCCATACATATCTTCCTTTTTGTTTTTATTATTGGCGACCCTGGGAGGCATGGTTCTTTGCCATGCCATTGTTGAACCCAGGCCTCAAGGGATCATCACATGCAATGGTGCCTGTCTTAGGTTGTCCCATCTCATGGGGTCTTACCCGTCATTGACTACCCGCCATCCTGGTGAGGAAACCCAAGGGATGTGGCCTGGTTTCTTTTAGCATGCAGTCTGGCTAGGGCCAGACCTGAATTGTGCCCTACACTACTCTGCCTATTTTTCCTCTCAAGCTCCTCCCTGCCTCCTCCCTTGATCATCTGATTTGTTTTAAAGTTCAGGCTGGTCTGATTGGTTAAATAGCCCAGGTAATATTCAGCCTGGGCTGTACAAAAATTCTCCACCACTCTGGCGTCTTTCGTCTTTGTGATTGTTGGTGCTGCTGATTTTTATACTGTTGCAACCTTTGCCCTGTGACCACAAAAAAAAAAAAAAATCAGGCACACAGACGATGAGGAGTAGGTAAGGCAAAGGAGAGGTATTGAAGAAAAAGTGGACAAGCCTCAAAGTGTCAGGCCAAATATGCTTGGGATTTTGGCCAGCAACCAAAACTGAGTGAGAGACTGAGAGAGAGAGAGAAGGAAGGGAGTGAAAAAAAGAAAGAAAGATAAAGGTAAGAAACTAAAAGAAAAGAGAAAAAAGAAAAGAAAAAGGTAAAATTGTTCTTTTGGAGTTAGAGCACAGAGAAGCAGCCGGCTCAGCCATGAAGATCTGGGAGCAAGTGCATGGAGGGAAGGTTTGGGGCTACAAACAGGTTTTCATTAAGGGCATGACTATTCCTCCCATCTCCTTCATGTGTCTTTAGGTGAGGAGTGATTGGCCGGTAAGTGACTGGCATAGCTTCGCCCTTCCTCCTTTCGTACTAGGGAGAAGGAGACAGAGCCTCTCCTTCAATGACCTCCAAGTCTGCTGATGTTTGCCGACCTCGCACATTGGGAGGTGTTGGGAGTGTGGCTGGGAAGGGTCAGGGGCTTGGTGTGGGCAAGCAGGCTGGTGCTCAGAACATGCACATGAAGTCATGCTGTCTGTCCAGGGTCACCCTCCAGCTGCTCAGTTGGAAGGCTCCTCAAATCAGCTCTCCAGCTAGTGGACTTGAGGGGTTCTTGTATAGTCCAGGCTACATCACCAAAGGTGATTCCCCTTGAACTGGCTACACTTGGGGTCTGGAAGCAGGCAGAACCACAGCCTTCACCCTTTCCCCACCTGGCCTCCTGACCAGTGGTCTCCCCTCAGCCTGTGCTGTCCTGTCCTTAATCTTTCTCAGCCTATTAGTGACCCTCAATTCAGTTTCCAGATCACTTGGAACTTTGCATTCACAAATCCTTTTAGCTCCTTAGTGACTTGCCATTCAGACAATTTGCTCTCTCCAGTTACTTTTTTAAAAAAGTCTTGGGCTGGAGAGATGGCTTAGCGGTTAAGGTGCCTGCCTCCTAAGCCTAAGAACTCTGGTTCCAATCTCCAGCGGTTTCAATCTCCAGGTCCCACGTTTAGCCAGATGCAAAGTGACGCAAGGGCGCAATGCCTCACTTGACCACAAGGGGGCGCACGCATTGGATTTCGTTCGCAGCAGCTGAGAGGCTGCTGGCACGCCCATTCTCTATCTGTCTCCCTCTCCCTCTCTGTCTCTCTCCAAAAAAGAAATAAATAAATAAAAAGTCTTGTTGATATATAGTTCTTTGCATTTTCCAGACAATAATCTCTTAATAGTGTGTATCTTATTGCACAGAAGTTCCTACATGACACCTGTGATATAATGTTTCAAAGATACCCATAAGGACCGTATAGTCTAATTTTGCAAAGTTAAAATTTGCTCAGATAAAACCGGGCGTGGTGGCTCACGCCTTTAATCCCAGCACTCGGGAGGCAGAGGTAGGAGGATCGCCAAGAGTTCGAGGCCACCCTGAGACTACATAGTTAATTCCAGGTCAGCCTGGACCAGAGTAAGACCCTACCTCGCAAAACAAAAAAAAAAAAAAAAAATTGCTCAGCTATCCAAGCTATTCTCTTCTGAAGAGAGACCTCATGGGGAAGGGGCTTATCTCACTTTCCCTAGCCTATGAGGCACACTTGGGTCCCTTGCCACCATCACTCCTCCCTGATGTATGGTAGTGTTCCATGAAGTCATTAGCCCCTTCTTCTGCCAACCTAAAGTGGGACCCTCTGCCAGGCCAGCAAGGTCCTCCCAGGAGTTGTCCCACTGCTCCATGACAAGCTCAGATTAGGTGCATAGTACCCAGGCTCCAAGCTCTGCCTGACTGGCCCAAGGCCATAGGCTGCTCTGTGGGGCAGAGGTTGGCACCACCATCCTCTGGGTCAGCTCGGGGTTCTGGAGGCAGTTCCTCTGTGGCTGTCCGGACACTCTCTAATTACACTGTAGCAGACAGCTTCAGGTTCACTGAGATGAACTTCCAGACCAGGCACAGTTATGCAGAAAGGGATATTTACAGAAGCTTACAGAACCAGGGGAAGTTCCATAATAGCAGAAGAAACTTGTCTGCTTTCACAGGACCTAACACAAAGAGCAAAGGCACAAGCCAAAAGCCACAGAGCATAGCACACCTCAGGATCTCCAGCTAGGCACACTGCATATCTTCCATGGGAGTCTCAAACCCACCACCACATCTTAGGGCTGGACCCTAAGATCCACCCTGTGACATTGCCTCCAGCCAGGTGGCTGAAGCTGCAAAGCACAAACTAATAAAACATTGAATATATTGGGGGCCATCTATTCAAACTACCACATACGCCCTCTTTCTCTGACTGCACTGCTGTCCACACCCAGGAGAGGCTTTCTGCCATGTCTCCCTCCCAGTCCTTGGAAAGAGTGGCTGTTTGCCATGAGAGGACAACAATACACATGCTCTGCATCCTCCTGGCTCCTTCTCAGCCTCTTGTGACCCGGCAGCCAGGGCCCAGGGTGTTGCAGCAATTAGAGATGCTCTTTCTCACTTTTCATTCCCAGGTACCCCCAGAGCCCAGGAATCAGGTAGCCCCCCATGTGTGTGCCTTCTCTAGAGCCCTGGCCCACTGTCCTCTTTTTCAGGGTCCTTCATTCTCCAAGGCACAGAGGAACACCATGCAGCAGCATCATCACAAAGACACACCCAGGGACGCAAAGACCGGTTTCCCCCTATATCTTCTCTTGTTAAAGAAAACACAACTTGGGCTGGAGAGATGACTTAGCAGTTAAGGCATTTGTCTGCAAAGCCTTAAGACTCATATTTGACTCTCTAGATCCCGTGTAAGACAGACACATAAGGTGGCACATGTGCAAAGTTGTACATGTGCACAAGGTGGCGGGCGCATTGGGAGTTCGATTGCAGCAGCTGGAGGCCCTGGCACCAACTGTCTCTCTCTCTCTCTCTCTCTCTCTCTCTCTCTCTCTCATTCAGTCTCGCTGTCTCTCTCTCATTTAAAAAAAACCAAAAAAATTTATGGGACTGAGGAGATAGCTCACTAGGTAAAGTCCTTATCTTGCAAGTATCAGAACCTGGGTTCAATCCCCAGTATCCATATAAATGCCTGGAATGACAGCATGCATCTCTAATACCAGTGCTGGGGAGATGGAGCAGGAAGGACCCTGGAGCTCACTGGCCAGCCAATTTAGCCTCATGGGTAAGCTCCAGGGCAATGAGAGATCCTGTCTCAAAAAAAAAAAAAAAAAAGAACAATGGGCACTCTTTTTGGTAGAGCCCCTTGCCCATAAGGACTCTGTAAGAAACTGTACACAGACACCTTGAGTAGCTCCATCAGGAAAAGAAAGGTTCTCTCAAAGGAGCTAATGTGCCAAGATGCCACTGTATGCATAATCACCGACCCTTAATATCGCCCAGTTCTGAATCCTCGGATTCATCAAATATGCATCAAAACGATTTGAGAAGAAATCAGGGACAGTGGTGCACACCTGCAACCCTACCACTTCAGAGGCTGAGTTAGGAGGACCAAGAGTTTGAAGCCAGCCTGGGCTACACAGTGAGACCATGTCTCAAAGGAAAAACTTATAAGGAAAATTATGGGGCTGGAGAGATGTCTTAGAGGTTAAGGTACATGCCTGCAAAGCCTAAGGACCCCATTTCTATTCTCCAGGTCCCACACAAGCCAGATATACAAGGAGGTGCATGAGTCTGGAGTTTGTTTGCAGTGGCCAGAGGCCCTGAGGCACCCATTCTCACTCTCCCTCTCTCTCTTTCCCTCTTTCTGTCTCAAATAAATAAATAAATAAATAAATAAATAAATAAATAAATAAAATCTTTAATAAAAAGAACAAAGTAGAAAATTATGTATGCATTGAACATGTATAGATTTTCTCATTGTCATTATTCTCTTAAGAATGCAGTGTAATAACTATTTCTGTGCATTTATGTTGGCCTCAGTATTATAAATGATCTAGAGATAATTTGAAGTACATGGAAGAATCATGTAGGTCTTATGCAAATACTGCATTGTTGTATGCAAGGAGCTGGAACATCCACAGATTTTTTTGTATCTGTGGAGGGTCCTGTGAATTTGGAGGGGTGACTGTACCCCACTCCACTGTGTGAAAGTTGTTCTTGCAGGGCTTTTCCTTTAAAATGTAGACACATCATGAAAGAGGAGGAAGGAACCAACAAGATGATGGCAGAGCCGGGCGTGATGACACATGCCTTTAATCCCAGCACTCGGGAGGCAGAGATAGGAGGATCGCCATGAGTTTGAGGCCACCCTGAGACTACATAGTGAATTCCAGGTCAGCCTGGGCTAGAGTGAAATCCTACCTCAAAAAACCAAAACAAACAAAAAAAAAAAAGATGAAGGCAGAGGAATGGGGAAGGGGAAGGGATGTGGTGAAGGGGCACAAATAATAACAAAGTTGTTATAATTATAAATTATTACATTTATAAATATTTATATAATTTATTTTTATAATTATTTTTATAATTTTTATTTATATTATTCATATTATATGTGTATATTATATAATTTTATTTATATAATTATTGCATTTATAAATATTTAGAATTATAAATATTATAAATAGCATGCATGTATGAAAATGCCATAATGAAACCGTTCACTTTGTATGCCAACTTTCACAACTAATTCTGGGCTGGGGAGATGGCTTACTAGTTAAGAGGGCTTGCTGTTTCAGCCTGAGGGCCTCTCAGCCCAGAGACCACCAAGTTTTACTCCCCAGAACCCACGTAAAAGCAGTGTGGCCACTGACATCCGTAACCCTAGTTCACACGGGGCAGAGCTGGAGCTTGCTGATGGACAGCAGTTCCACGGTTCAAGGAAATATGATAAGAGAAGGGTGTCAGGTGTTCTCCTCTGGCCTCCAAGCACAAGGGCCTGCATATGTGTACACACACACACACACACACACACACATGCATACACCATACACCACACATATACTCTACACACATAGACATAAAAAAATAATAGCTTTTTCAATGCAGACACGGCCATCTCTTTCTGTTTTAAGTATAAATTAGCTCGTTGTGAGGTTCCCTTATGACAAGAAAGCCCATGGCAACCTGACTACTTTGGTTTTCCAGGGCACATCCTGACTCTGAATATCAAAATCGTTCATCAGCTGATATATGAGGAACCAGTCTGTTCTTCTTTTATATCGCACCCTGTTCTTTTTTTAAAAAGCACACACCCTTTTTTAATTACTATTATTTATTTATTTGCAAGCAGAGAGAGAATTGGCATGCCAGGGCCTGTAGCCATTGCAAACGAACTCCAGATGCATGTGCCCCTTGTGCATCTGACTTACATGGGTCCTGGAGAATCCAACCAGATCTTTAGGCTTCGCAGGCAAACACCTTAACGGCTGAGCCATTTCTCCAGCCCAAGCACCCTGTTCTTGTCATTGAAGTGACTCATTAGGCCTGTGAGTACATATGGTTCATTTTCATGCCTTATTGACACTTAACCTGTTCCAAGCTATGAGGGGGCTCCGGGGATATAAGAACAAAGGTACAGACCCTTTAAGATGGATCTCATAGCCATGGGGAGGGCAGGAGAGCAATAGTGAAGTTCTCATGCTGGAACAGAGATGAGAAACAATCACCTAGCTGAGGTGGTGTGGGTCCTCGCTGTTCCCAACGGTTGTTAGCCACTGATGTCCCAGGCTCAGGAGGAGTTGGGGGGAAGCAGGGTTCTGGAGCAGCGGGTGAGTGCAACGACGGGCAATGAACACCCAAGAGGCCGTCTGATGGATAGCGCACACTTGTTTATTCAACAGGGGAGTTGGTTTATAAACACTTGGGGAAGGATGAGAAGGCACATACAGACTATGTGGAGATTGGATACATAGTTTAGGGGCTGCTATCTAATTGGTCGAAAGGCAGACGTATAAGGGAGATAGTGGCGGGAAAAGCTACGTGACTTCAGAATTGCAAGGGAGGAGCTGTAAGAGAGATTACAGAAGTGGTAGGAAAAGCTACGTGACTTCAGCCACATAAGGGTCTCTTGGGTAGCTAGCCACAAGGTCAGGAACTGTGGAGGGCAAAGCCTGACTTATGGAATGGTCAGATGCTTTTGGGATAAAGTGGAGAGGGCCTCGCCAGTTCTGCCCACTCTGGGTGATGACAGGGCACACTACAACCTTGGCCGAGGGCAGGGAGGGCCAGTCTCCGTCACCAGGGTGGGTTCCCTAGGATAAGGCCAGCTGCAATCCCCACAGCCCAAGGTCCCCGGCCATGTCCAACAGTTCAGGCCAGCCTCCTCACAGTCCCAGCCCGTTTTTAGCAATGCCCAACAAGGTGGAGCACTCAGTCCTCAGGGAGTTGGGAACATACAGAGGGATCTGGGGAAGAGGGTGACAAATGAGGCCGACTTACATAGGCATTCCAGAGAGAGAGAGAGACCAGTTGTGCAAAGGCCCAAGAAGTGTCCAAAGGTCAAGACGGTGCCTGGCTTCTAGAGACCAATGGATACCTTGGTACTGGGAAGGCCAGGGAAGAGAGTAGGCGAGAGGGAAAGACGACAGTGAGGCGTGAGCTGGATTATGAAGGGGCCAGAAAGCAATTTGTGCATCTTCTCTTGATTAGAAACCCAGCCATTCCACGTGTATTACTTTATCGTTGCTGTGGCCAAATTCCTGATCAGAAACACTAAGCAAGGAAAGGTTTATTTCGGTCCACAGTTGAAGGTCACAGTCCATCATGGAGGGAAGCCAGGGTGGCAAAAGCTTGAAGCGGTGGGTCACATTCAGTCTGCAATCAGGAAGCAGAGAGATGAATGCTGGTACTCAGCTAGCTCTCTCATTTTCAGAAGTCCAGGACCCCAACCCATGGAATGGTGCTGCCCACAGTTAAGGTGGGTCTTCCTGCCGCAATTAACTTAATCAACAAAGCACCTCGTGGGCATTTCCAGAAGCTCATTTCCTAGGTAATTTTAAGTCCTGTGAAGTTGAAAATCAGTATAAACCATCACACCAATGGGTTTCATCATTAAAAAAAAAAAAACTTTTTAATGAATGTATGAATCACATACAGATAAATTCACATTATTACATCACATTATAAATTCACATAAGGATAGCTCTTGATGACTTTTCACAAGGAATACTCCCATGTTGTATTGGTTGCTTTCTCATTGCTGGGACAAAATATTGGACCAGATGCAACTTAGGGAAGAAAAGAGTTTATTTTAGCTTACGGTTTCAGAGGATACAGACCATTATGACGGGAAAAGCATGGAAGGAGTCATCAGCAAGAAGGAAGTAGAGAGAAAGAATAGCAAGCAGAGCCAGGCTGTAACACTTTAGATAACACTGCCTCCAGTGACATTACGCGCTTCCTCCAGCAAGGCTCCACCTCTTCAAGAATCTACAACCTTCCCAAATAGCACCACTTTGCTGGGCATCAAATATTCAAACACGTAAGGCTATGAGAGTCATTTTCCACTCAAACCATCGCACATGTAGATAGCATCCAGACCAAAATATGAGATATGTCCAACACTAAGAAGACCCTGCAGGACCCTCCGCTCTCTAGGCCCTCAGATTTGACCATTGTCCTGTGTTGGTTTTTTCTTTCTTTCTTTCTTTCTTTTCTTTCTTTCTTTCTTTTTTTTTTTTTTTTGCTTGTTTATTTATTTGTTTGTGGTTTTTTGAGGTAGGGTTTCACTCTAGTCCAGGCTGACCTGGAATTCACTATGTAGTCTCAGGGTGGCCTCAAACTCACAGCGATCCTCCTACCTCTGCCTCCCGAGTGCTGGGATTGAAGGCGTGCGCCACCACGCCTGGATTGTCCTGGTTTTTTTCTTTCTTTCTTTCTTTCTTTTTTTTTTTTACATGAGGGATTTGTTCTGTCTGCTTATTTAACTTCATACAAGTGGAATTGAACAGTATTCCCTCTGCTGTTGCTCAGTAATATGCCCATATGACTGGAACTCCTTACTATCACTGTGATAGCAGGAGTGGCAGGGCTCCACCATGGGGTTGGTCCATCCCACTGTGGACAGTTGTGCTTGGCTATGACACACATGCTATAGACATTTTTGTCCACATCTTCAGGCACACCGTAAACATGGCTCTGCTGGGTCAAAGTGTGTGTACCCATGAGCTGGAAGACTAGATGCCAACTCACTTTCCCTGTGCGTAGATGGAAAGTATGGGACCAGGAGGAAGTTGCAGCAGGCCTGTTTTTGGGTGGCCTCTCTTGAATATATTGAGTGTGGGGGGTGGGGAATGGGAATGTGGGGCTGTACTGAGGCCAGGACAATGGGTTTGCAGCTGGAGACAAGCAAAATGAGTCAGAAAGTTGGCCATCCCCTATCTTTTAGGAAAGCCTAAATTCCATCCCTTTTCTCTCACTTTCCTAAAGCTAGTCTCTGTGGCACTTGAGGGAACACAGAAGCCTGACTGGGGAGGGTTTTCCACCCGGTGTAAGTCACTCCTCTCTGCACTTCTGTCTTCTCATCCATAAAACGGATCTCCCTTGCCCCTGATAGCCTTCCCCTCAGCCAGAAGGTCCTACATCCCGAAATACCCACAGACTCTGTGACAATAGAGGCCTGGGCATGTGTTGCTACAGATCCACTGAACAAGCCTTCCAATAGGCTGCCTGTCGGCATCCTTTGTGTGAAACACACACTGTGACTCGGAGGCCTGCGGCTCTCGTTGATCTTCCCTCAATTGTGTCTGACTGATGCAAGAAGGTCCCAGGGTGAGCACATGTATGCCCACATTCTCACAGGCTAGTCCTGCTCACATTATCCTCAGAGCCAAGCCAGGATCACGCATACTCATAGCCAAGAGCATATGACCCCAGGAGTGACCGGCCATCGGTTGAATTAGGAGGTACAGTAGCCGGATACAGGACTGTGCTATGTGGGAAATGTCTTGGTCTTGCATAAATGGGGCTCTGTTTTCAGCCACTCTCCCCAAAGGGGTGGCACTTCCAGCCAGAAGGGGCTTTGTTTGCATCACAGCACAGTGCCAGGTGTGGGCCACAAAGACTGTGACCCAGGCTGGAAGTTAAAGAGCGAACTGAGCGCGCAAGTGTAACCTTCATGCCTGACCTCTGCTGCTGGCCGGCACAGTGCTTGTCAGTCCAGGGTTCTGGCAGACAACTCCGGACTTTCCCAGCCTTTCTGCCTGGGGGTATCTAAATTCTGGAGGCAGCCAGAGGTAGAATGCCAGGGCACTGCCCTAGGTCACCTTCTCCATAATGGCCGCCTTTCATTCCCACTGGCAGCTCAGCCGCCAGCATCTCCCCTGACATCTGTGGAGCCCCACATTTCCACCTGGTCTCACACTCTCGGATCCGGGCATGAGGACCTGGGCTTTGACTTTAGGGACCATGCAGATCAGGAAAACTGGCAAACAAACGTGCAGAGAGTCTTGTAAGAAATGACTAGGGCAGGGACTCGAGAGATGGCTCAGCGGTCAAAGGTGCTTGCTTGCAAAAGCCTAATAACCCAGGTTTGATTCCCCAGTGCCCTCATAAAGCCAGATGCACAAAGAGGTGCATGTATCCGGACTTTGCAGTGGCGGGAGCCCCTGGTGTGCCCATATTCTCTCTCTCTCTCTCTCTCTCCTTCTCCTTCTTTCTCTCTGCCTCTTTCTCTGCATCTCTCAAATAAAATAAATAAATAAATTTTTAAAATAGAACAGAAATTACGATGGCAGTCGACTAATGAAAGGGAGCTAAGAGGGAAGAAAGACAAATGGCCACGTTTTCTGTCATGTGCCGAATCTAGATTTAAATACATGTGACATGAGAGCAGAAGGGAGGACTACTTAGGAGGCATGAGACCAGTAAGAGTAGTGGAGGAAGAGCAGGGCGTGGTGGCGCACACCTTTAATCCCAGCACTCGGGAGGCAGAGATAGGAGGATTGCCATGAGTTTGAGGCCAGCCTGAGACTACATAGTTAATTCCAGGTCAGCCTGGGCCGGAGTGAGACCCTACCTCGAAAAAAAAAAGAAAAAAAGTAGTGGAGGAAGGATGGAGAAGGGTAGTAAGGGGGTGTGTGGAGCAAACTATAATAATTCTATATATGTATGAAAATTCTATAATGAAACCCATTATTGTATGCATATATGTGTATGTATATATGCTGGCTAAAAAAATTAATGAAGCTAGGGGCTGGAGAAATGACTTAGCAGTTAGGGTATGTGCCGGCGAAGCCTAAGGACCCGGGTTCAATTCCCAAGTACCCACATAAGCCAGATGCACAAGGTAATGCATACATCTAGGGTTTGTTTGCAGTGACTAGAGGCCCTGACGTGCCCATTCTCCCTCACCTGGCCCTGTTTCTCCCTCTCTTCTCTCTCCCTCTCTCTTTCTCTTTCTCTCTCTCAAATAATTAAATTAAATTAAAAGCAGTGGACTTGCATTTATTTTAAAGACATAATGAAGCTAGTAATAATTGAAAGTGAAAGGCCACTAATTTATTGAGCAAACAAAAGCGGCTTGAGACAGAAGGAAGAGGTGACCCTCCAGGTCTGTACCTAGCCAGAGTATCCCAGCTGTGTGAGCCTTGTGCATTGCTGGATTCAGACACATTGAGTGTCGGGTTGGGAGTATTAGAGAGGCAGACCCCCTCACTGCCCCACATCCGGGGGGGGGGCTTTCAACAGCCTCAGCTTTTCCTGGAACCCTCCAACGAGTGAGTGCCGCCAGCATCATTATCTCCACTGTAAGCCTGAACTGCCTGAGGTAATGAGCTCAGATGGGCTGCAAGGCAGTAATTAAATCGGGGCCAAGGGGAGCAGGATAATTTAAGCGAAGAAGCAACTCTAAGGTCCTGAAGGAAGTCTGAAGCAGAGAGGCGTCCATGCAGGCACTGTCTACAGCTCTAGGGAGGGTAATAGGGGAAAGGCAAGGGGTCCAGCTGTGGTCCCTCCAAGACTTCAAAGCCTCAGTGTCAAAGGTCCCATGGCCTGTGTGCCACACAGAGGCATAGTCCCTGCCAGGGCATGTATCTGAGAGGGAACTAAAGCCAGAGATTTCGCAAGTGGGCTCTTCCACCTCCCCTGCACCTGAGGGCTCTGAAGTTCAAGGGCTGTGACTTGCTCCCTTACAGCTGCAGCTTTGTTTCTTTGTCAAGATGTTGAGGAGACCAAGCCACGGGGTCCCATGCCGTCCTCAAGACCAAAGCTTCCATTCCCCAAGCCATATATCATGTGAAGATCCATTGGATAATAAAGGGGGCTGGAGAGATGGCTTAGCAGTTAAGGCGTTTGCCTGCAATGCCAAAGGACCTCAGTTCGATTCCCCAGGAACCACGTAAGCCAGATGCACAAGGGTGCACATGCGTCTGGAGTTCGTTTGTAGTGGCTGGAGGCCCTGGTGCACCCATTTGCTCTTTCTCTCTGCCTCTTCCTGTCTCTCTCTCTCAAACAAATTAATGAATAAAATATCTTTTAAAAAATATTCTTTGTCTACGGTGCCTCAGCCTGGCCACGCCCCTTGATAACAGGCCCATTTCCTATTGGGTGGCTCTCTCCCATTGTCTCTCCCATCTACCCTTCAGGCTGTGAGGGAATCAGCCCAGCTATTACTGATTTTAGGGCATTGGTGGGAGCCTGAGTGTTGTCCCTTTATATCACCCTCCCCATCTTTCTCAACAGTCCTTATTTGTTTGTTTGCTTATTTATTTATTTATTTATTTATTTATTTATTTATTTATTTATTTTGAGACAGAGTCACGCTCTGTATCCTGGCTCACCTGGAACTCACTGTGTAACCCAGGCTGGCCTCCAAATAAATCCATGGCAATCTTGCTTCAACCTCCCAACTGCTAGGATTGCAGACATAAGCCACTGTGCCTGGCTCCAAAGATCCGTTTTGACTAAGCCTGCCCTGACATATCCCAATTTCAGTGAGTTTCTCACTGGGATCCCACCTGCTGCAGATGGTCACTGGCTGGAGGGATGAGGTTGGAAGGAGCCCAGTATGATGTGGTTAAGAGCCCAAGTTTTATAGCCTGGAGTTGCACCCTAGCTCTACCACCTATTTGCGATACGAACTTGGAAACGTCTGAGAACGGCTCTAAGGTCTCATTTATTTCAGCCCTAAAATGGAAATTTAAAATAGTAACTTCTTTTGAGGAGCAAATTTGGTGACACATGTAGGGTGAACATCTTGCTTGGCACACAGCAACTGTTGAAAGGATGATGGCTGTGGCTTCGGTGGCTGGGTGATCTGTGGCTGATCAAATGGTAAAATGTAGTTCCACAATGTCTCCTCCAGGCGAAGCCATCAAAAGAAAGCTCTGGAACAAGGAAGCCAACCCAGTTCATTTGTTACTCCCTGGGGACTGACTGATCTGTTCTCTTTCCTTCTTGAGCCTAGACATAAGTTTGGGTACTATTCAGAGTTTCAGGTGCCCTCTGAGAGTCTTAGAATGTGGACAAGGTGGGCGGGGGGGCTATTGTATCTCGAGTACTTCCTGTGTGCCACCTGGGCCCAGACTAGTGAGGGAGTTGGATGCTGAATGGCACTGACAATTGAGACCGAGGCCAACTCTGGATAAAGGTCGTTGTGCCCATCCCTGAGCTGCCACTGGGCCAGCACACCCATGGGCCGCACAGAGATGTGATGATATTTTACACTGGTCATCAGCTTGACAGCACCTAGCATCGCCTGTGAGGGACTATGTTAATTATAATTAAGTTAATTAAGGTGGAATAACCACCTTAACTGTAGGCAGTGCCACGCCACGGGCCAGGGTCCTGGACTGTAGAAAGAGGAGAGAGCTGGCTGAATAGGGACACTCATTGTTCTATTCTGCCTCCTTGCTCTTGGACTGCATGTGACCAACTCCTTCCTGTCTTCCCTGGCACTGTAAGCTGAAATAAACCCATCCATCCTTAAACTGACTTTTGTCAGGTGTTTTTGTCCCAGCAACGAGAAGGTAATTAATCCAGATGCCATCAGGTAATGGGAAGGGCTCCTGACTGCCACAAGAAACCCCTGCTGAGGGACTTTGGCCTGGGCTGGCACCTCCACCCCTGAAGCGTATCAGTCTCTGTCTTCCAAAATGTGACAGCTGCCCATGTAAGTGGAGGCTGGGTTCTGAGATACCAGAACCTTCCCAGATCTAGACTCTTCTCTTCCCTTGTGGCTCCAGATGGAATCCAACTGCTAAAAGAACACTCTGACATCTGTTCAGCGGTGACCTCTAAGACCATACAGGGCTGATTTTCTTGCTGCTTCTGTTCAGGGTCTGAGAGAGTCTTGGCAGGGGAGACCAGAGGAAAGAGGCCCATCTTTAGGACCTGCCAGAAGTCTTGGGCCCAGCCTAACAATGTTGCATTGAGCCAGGTTTTTAAGACCATACTGCTTTAAGTTTTTTCCTTTACTTTGCAAACTTCTGAGATGATTTCAGAAACTAGCTTCCTGTTCTTTCCCCATATTTTGGTCACAGTTTTGTCTTTTTGTCCAGTGAGCTGTGGTAATCAGAAAAGGGACAAGTCCCCTGTGGCCACCAGTGGAAGAAGTGACTTCATGAAGAGGAGGGGACACCAAGCTTAATATACACCAGACGTTTGAGAAGTGCTTTGCGATCTCCATGGGTCTATATGAGACTGAGGATAATATGTCCAAGACAGCTCATGATGGCTATGCTAACATGAAGAAATAAATAATTAGGGGCTGGAGAGATGGCTTAGCAGTTAAGACGTTTGCCTATGAAGCCAAAGGACCCAGGTTCGATTCCCCAGGACCCACTTAGGCCAGATGTACAAGGAGCACATGTGTCTGGAGTTCGTTTGCAGTGGCTTGAAGTCCCGGCATGTTTCTCTCTCTATCTGTCTCTCTTCTCTCTCTCTCTCTCTCTCTCTGCTTGCAAATAAATAGCAAATAAATAAAATTTTTGAAAGAAATAAATAATTAGGTGAAACCTTTTTTTTTCCCCCAACAAACTAACAATTCCTTATATAGATCATCTTTCCGAAGCCTCTCAATTCTCTGGCCTTGGGCCATAACTCACCCTGACTAGGGAAGTGGAAAGACACTGACCGGGTAGTGGATGTGCGTATGAGCCAGCAAGGCCAAGGCCACTTCTGCCTCTTCTGTGCTCCCAAGGCCTGGGGGGAAGGCAGTGGCAAGGTGGAATACCCTTGCATCCAGACATATGTGTGGCCATGCTGGGCAGTGAGGAGGCAAGAAGAAGCCCAATATTCTTCAGTGAGGTGGGAACTAAGTCCTCACTATGTGGACTCCGGTCAGGGCTATAAATGGGCACTCTAGAATTCTCCCAGCTTCCCTGGGGCTGGAATGCCCTTCAGCAGAATGGCCTCTTGTCTTTTATTTCCTGGGCCACAGTAGGACTCTTGCAAGGCGTGACTAGTGTCAGTGCCAGAGTTACTGTGCCAGTGCTCAACCATGCTGCCCACATCCCTACTGCAGCATAACAAGAACAAACCATGGGCACTCTGGCAAGGGTCAGCCAGAGCTTTCTGTCACCCACTACCGTGCTAGCGGAGAGAGCTTGATTCCTCCACAGTGAGTCCAATGACCGAGGTGGCGACTTGGTAAGTGACGGGTGGGTGGTACATGCAGGGTATATGCTGGGCAAAATGATGACTCACCTTCTGGGTGGGACACAGAGGGACAGTCCAAGAGATGCCATCATGCTACTCAGAACAGCACATAATTTAAAGTTTATAAATTATTTATTGATAGAATTTTCCATTTAAAGTTGTTTTGTTTTGTTTGTTGAGACATGGTCTGATTATATAACCCAGACTAGCCTTGAACTCATGATCCTCCTGTCCTTGCCTTCCAAGGGCTGAATTACAGAAAGTGCTCCACCACACGTGACTCCCATTTAATATTTGTTAAATATTCTTTTTATTTATTACAGAGAGACAGAGAGAGAGAGGAAGATAGAGAAAGAGAATGGACATGCCAGGGCCTCTAGCCACTGCCAATGAACTTCAGATGCATGCACCACCTTGTACATCTGGCTTTACATGGGCACTGGGGAATTGAAACTGGGTCCTTTGGCTTCACAGACAAGCGCCTTAACCACTGAGCAATCTCTCCAGCCCTAAAATATTCGTTTTAAAAAATATTTATTGGGCTGGAGAGATGGCTTAGCAGCTAAGGCGCCTGCCTGCTAAGCCTAAGAATGCCGGTTCCAATGTCCAGCGGTTCCAATCTCCAGGTCCCACGTTTAGCCAGTTGCAAAGTGAGGCAAGGGCGCAATGCCGCACTTGCCCACAAGGGGGCGCACGCATATGGATTTCGTTCACAGCAGCTGAGAGGCTGCTGGTGCGCCCATCTCTGTCTCCTTCTCCCTCTCTGTCTATCTCTCTCTGTCTCTCTCTCCAAAAATAAGTAAAAAATAATTTAAAAAAATTTATTTATGGGGCTGGAGAGATGGCTCAGCGGTTAAGGTGAATGCCTGCGAAGCCTAAGGTCCCCGATTTGATTCTCCAGGTCCCACATAAGCCAGATGCACAAGGGGGCACACACATCTGGAGTTCATTTGCAGTGGCTAGAAGCCCTGGTGTGCCCATTCTCCCTCTCCCTCTCTCTCTTTCCCTCTCTCTGTCTCTAATAAATAAATAAAAATTAAAAAATATTTATTTATGGCCGGTCATGGTGGTGTACTCCTTTAATCCCAGCACTCGGGAGGCAGAGGTAGGAGGATCGCTGTGAGTTCGAGGCCACCCTGAGACTACATAGTGAATTCCAGGCCAGCCTGAGCTGGAGTGAGACCCTACCTCAAAAAACAAAAAAAAAAAAATAAGAATAAGAATATTTATTTAAGAGAGAGAATGGTCACACCAGGGCCTCCAACCACTGCAAACAAACTCCAAATGCATGTGCCCCCTTGAGCATCTGGTTTACGTGGGTCCTGGAGAGTCAAACCGGGATCCTCTGGCTTTGCAGGCAAATGCCTTAACCACTAAGCCATCTCTCCAACCTGTAACTATTCCTTATCACATAAGACAGAGAGAGAAAGGAGAGAGAGAGAGATTGTGATGCAGCAGGGTTTCCTGCAAACAAACTCCAGACATTGAACTTGAGCCATCAGGCTTTACAACCAAGAGTCTTTAACTGCTCAGCCATTTTTCCAGCCCTCATTTAATATTCTTAGGTCGTGGTTCACCTCAGATCCCTGAAGCCATAGAACGTGAAACCATGGAGAAAGAGGCACTAGAATTATGCTCTGTTAAATGAATGGCTAGCCTCTGCAGGACCATTTTCAGTAGCAAGGGGCTCACTGCCTTGAAGGCTGCCCATTTCCCTTAAAGGACACAGGCTAGCTCAAGCCAAGGCAGGCACAGCTGCCTCCAACCTCCTGATGCTGAGGAGGTACCATCCACTGGAGAGGCCACTGCTACCCAGAACCTTCCCATACATGCCAGAGCTGGAAAGCCAGGAGTTAGAGGAACCCTAGGCCTGGAAATTCCCACTAGGAGATCCCACTCCACCCCAGGTCCCCACAGACTGCTTTTTCTCAGCACTGTTTCTTGGAAGGAGAAGTTGGCTCAGGATCAGAGGTTCTGGAATTCACCACAGGAAGTGGCCTTCTGAGCAAGGAGAAAGGATTCTGATGAAAGAGCCAAGAATTCTGGCTCCTGATTCCCACTCCAGCAATTACAGGCATGTGTCAGATGGGCCTGGGTTCAACTTCAGCTCTGGAGTTTAAGAGCTGTCTGGTTTCCTGTGAGGCAAGAGCCATGGTTTCCTCTTCGTGAGAAGGGATCACACGGTATCTGTCTAGCAGGTTCTTGCGAGGATTACAGAGGAAGCAGCAGGGCTCAGAGTAAGCTGGCATGCAAAAATGCCAATGTACTGCTTGATAAGTAGCTGCTATTAAGGGCCCCTCCACCCAGCCTAGCATGATTCCACAACCAAGGATTAACATTCTAGCCCAATTTGGGGGAGGGGTCTCCAGGCCCCTTGACCTTTCTGATTAATGTTATACTAAATGGTGAGTAGGCTAGAGATGGCTTAGCAGTTGAGGCACTTGCCTGCAAAGCCTAAGTGTCCAGGTCCATGTAAAGCCAGATTCAAAAAGAGGCCCATGTGCCTGGAGTTTGTTTGCAATGACTAGAGGCCCTGGTATGCCCATTCTCTCTCTATATGCCCCATCCTCTCTCTCTCTCTCAAATAAATAAATAAACAGGGCTGGAGAGATGGGTTAGTGGTTAAGGTTCTTGCCTGTGAAGCCTAAGGACCCATGTTCTTCTCTCCAGATCCCACTTAGGCCAGACGCACGGGGTGACATAGGCACACAGAGTCTCACATGTGCACAACGTGGTGCATGAGCCTGGAGTTCGATTGCAGTGGCTGAAGGCCTGGCATGCCAATTCTCTCTCTCTAAAAATAAATAAATAAATAAATAAAATATGTAAATGAGTGAGTGAATGCTCTATAAGCTACTAAGGACTGTGACTAGACATCCATGCCTCCAACTCAGATGACCTATTAAACACCTGTTTCCAGAGCCCTCCACCTGGACATCTGGTGGCCATGGCATATCACTACTCCCAAAGTGAGCTGAGTCTTTCCTGCCAATCTCTTCTCAGGAATGGCCTCCATCTCCACCCTGCTGCTCTGGGCAGGAGCCTGGGACTTTCCCCAAACCTTCTCCACATTCCTTCTCTCCCATGACTGTCATTTCCCTTTCCTCTAAGTTCCCCAGATCTGCCTCTAAATTGCAAGAATCATCCCTCACTAGTTTCCGAGGGGACAGACCTGCCTTCCAAAAACTTGGGTCTCTCACTGCCCCCTCAGTGGTTCATGTTGGCTTCCCAAAAAAAAAGGAGGCACAGAAGATTTTCTGGCAAAAGGTTCATTGGGCAATGTCCTCAAGGTCAGCACCTGGAGTGAGAGATTGAAGCAAGATGGGCAGAGAGACAAATTGGACTATGAGACAGACCTCACAAAGGCCTTGGCAGGTCCTTCCTAGAGGTCCCAAATTGGGATAGGGGCCTGAGTCCCATGTGAACCAGTCAGTGGATGCAGATTGGCCTTGGGGGAAAAAAAGACAGGACAGTAGGTGGGGAGGCAATGACAATGAGGGGAGCGTCAACCGCAAGCTGTCATTGGCACTACCCCCAACTGAGGAAGGAATGTTCTAGTCGCATCTGGGCTGCACCCACAGTGTCTATTTCAAAAGTGCTTGAAGTTGAGTACATACTCAGGAATATTTATTGCACGATGTAAAAAATAGCTCACCATTGCCTTGAATTTCAGTTGTGAATGTCTGATTTAGCACACCAGGCTCTCTGAGATCTGCCCCAAACATCTTCACCATTCTTCCTTCATCTTTCCTCCACCACTTGCTCCCGACTGTCTCACCATATTGTGCCGCTTGCAGCTCCCCAGGCTCAACGTGCTATTTCACACCTCTCTGCTTTTGCACATGTTATTTCATCTTCCTGAAATACTTTTAAGTGGAAAAGAGAAGTCCTTGTCTCTTCTTCCAGCCAATTCCCACTCCTCCATCAACACTACAGCTAAGCACTGCCTCTCCTGGGAAGACTCCCGTTAATTCTTCCAGAGCTGCAGCTCCCATAAGCCTCTTTGTGCTGATATGCCCTTGAGGGCAGGCATCTGGCTTCTTCCCAGCTCAGAGCACCAGAGCCTGGCGACTCAGTTCCTCAGGATGCGTTTGTACTGCAGCGGGAAGTCTTAGGCAAAGCCAGCTAGGGGAAAGGATCAAGTACAAAGCTGGAGGCACGAGGGAGGACAATGCATGGGGGAAGGCCGAGTGGTGTCTCATCTTGTTCTGCATCATTGTGGTTGTCATTTTTCTCCCCCTCAGTGCCACCGTCACCATCATCAAGGCCACACTTTCTGAGCATGTGGCTGACTACATACCGGGCTCTGTGCCATGTGTGTCACACAAATACTTCCCTTTGGTCCCTATTCTAGCCTAACTATTAATGATAACGTGAAGATAGATTCTAGTAGTGCTTCCATTTTACAAACAGGAAGCTCAGGAAAGTGAGAAGCTCGGCCCAAGGACGCACAGCTGGTTAGGGGTGGATCTGACCCAAGGACAGCATCACCATACCAGTTAGCCACGTGGGCCACACTGACCTCAGCCCTTCTGAGCCCTTCCCACTACATCACCGTCTGTGGGAAATCCTTTCCAAGCTGAGATGCAGGGTGGGGCTGGGAGGGGTGAGGGAGAATACTCAGAGCTGCAACTGCCCCTCTAGATCCACCCAAGACAGGGCTTGATTCATCCATGGTTACTGCGGTTACTGGGTGTTGCTTGGAGAGCTTGTCCCAGCCCCATGTCTGAAAATCAGGAATCCAACATCCCAAAGGAGAAGAGCCTGCTGTAATGTCACACTGCCTGTCTGCGGGTAGCCAGGACTGTAGCCTGGACTTGAGCCAGGGCTCTGCCTCGTTCCAGGCTCACTTCATCAAAGGGCACCTTGTGCTGGGGAGAACATACCTAACTCATTCGGGTACATTTCGCAAGGCTACTGGCAGTGCTTAGAATCCCTCCAGAGGCCTGAGGCCTGCTCTATGGGAGGGAACTCATGCCTGGTACTGAAAACCTAGTCAAAAGCCTATGACTAGGGAAGTCATAGGCCTTGCGGAGGAAACTACTATTGTTGTTTGGCTCAATGGATATGTTGTGCCCATAAAATTGCCCTCTCAAAAAGCAAGCTGGTGTGGAGCAGAAAACCTTCTCCCTGTAGACCAACCAACTGAAAGCTGGAAAAAGCTGCACTGCATGCAGCCATATGGGAGACAGAAGTCATCAGCAGTGAAAACAGTGGACACTGAATATTCAAGTTTGGCCATACAGGCCCAATGACTGAACGGGTGCAATAGTGGCATGTCTATTCTTGGGGTAACCAACTGCTCCATAATTGGACTGAAGGCCCTCTCTACGGGAGGGAATACATGCCTGGTACTGAAAAACCTAAGCAAAAGTCTATGGCAGGTGAGGTCATGAGCCTTAGGGGTATAAAGCCTGTTCTTGTCTGACTAAATGTATATATAATTCCCACCAAGCTGCCCTTTCTCTCTCTCTCTCAAATAAATTAATTTTAAAAAAAGATACAGGGATGGAGAGATTGCTTAGTAGTTAAGCGCTTGCCTATGAAGCCTAAGGACCCCATTTCAAGACTTGATTCCCCAGGACCCAAGTAAGCCAGATGCACAAGGTGGCACATGCATCTGGAGTTCATTTGCAGTGGCTGGAGGCCCTGATGCACCCATTTGCTCCTCTCTCTCTCTCTCTCTCTCTCTCTCTGCCTCTTTCTCTCTCTGTCTGTCACTCAAATAAATAAAATAAAAAATTTTTAAAAGATACATTATGAGGCTGGAGAGATGGGTCAGTGGTTAAAGGCACTTGCCTGCAAAGCCTGCTGGTCCTGGTTTGATTCCCCAGTACCCATGTAAAGCCAGAGGCACAAAGGAGTGCATCCATCTGGAGGGGCCAAAAGCCCTGGTGTGCCCAATCAATCTTTCTCTCTCTCTCTCTCTCTTTCTTTCTCTAGTAAATAAAAATATATTATAAAAGATACATTATGTACATGTATGAAAGCTGGCATTGAAAAAAGTTCAACCAAAATAATAATAATAATAAGTAAAAGAATGCCTTCAGAGGCACAGGTCCTGGGTTTCAGGGGATAGCACCACTGACCCTGAGCATGGTCCCACAATCAAGCCCTAACAGAAGCCCCTGACCCGAGTTCTCTTGACTTAGGCACTTCACAGAGCAGCCAGGGCTGGCCCTGAGGAGGCTCTGGGAGGGTGCAGATCCCAAAATGGCCATGACAGGGACAAATACACAAATGAGAAGCAGCCAGTTGAGAAGCTTGTAGCCGTATTGATTTGAATCAGGCTACACTGTGCCAGCCAGACAAATCTTGGGAGGACAGCCAATCTCTTTAGGGCCTCAGTTTTCTCTCCTACCAAATGGGAGTGAGAACCATTGTCTGACAGAGTTGTCACGGACACTCAGTGGAGTATATAATGAGGGCAGTCAACAGGACATGGGGCCTGGGATCTGGAAGGACCTGTGGGTGGCAGCTGGGTTATTATTGAGTCTGGAGTGGGCACAACTAGTGGATTCGTCTGTGGCTAGTCCTCACTGGTCACCACTGGGTTTTGCACATCCCTTGGGTCCAGCACAAGGTGAGCAGGGCTGTCATGTCTACAGAGGGAGGGCAAGCCCTAGAAGACAGAGGCAGACACTTGCTGACAGACCTTGAAGGAAGGATACTGGCAGGCTGGATTCCCACTAGCAAAGCAGAAAGAACCCTTCCTGGAAAGCCACCAGCTACTGCCTTGCCTCTGCTCTAGCTGCCAAAACACCAGCTCTGGCAGAAGAGGCCAGTCCGAGGAACGACTGGACTCAGGAAGGGTGTGGCTGCTCTAAGAGCCCAAGGCAGGAACCACCTGCAACACCTGCCAATAGCTGACGGGCCCTGATCTTACCTGGTGGGGAAGGCCAGGGGAAGCTGTAGTCTGATTCTGTACAGCCAGGATCTGCATCTCACCAGACCACCACCCCTGCCCGCCACCCAAGTCTCACCCACCTTCCCAGGCATTGCCGCCTCTCACACACAGCTTCTAACCCCATGCATGCTCTTTTTCAGCCTGGAATGCTATTTCTGTAATGCTTACCTTCTCAGGATGGGCTTGTCTGAGAGACTTCCCTTGTTCCCCACCTCACCTCCTTCCTGCAGCAGGCCATCAGCTGTCACCAGGTCTGGAGTCAGTAGCCTGGCATTTCTCTCCCCATTCTCACTGTCGCTGGTTATGCTGCGAGTCGAGTCGCTATCTGTACCTGTGTCAGCCTGCTGCACCAAATGGAAGTCTCCAGAATTCAGAGCTGGGCTCTGACTAAGGCGACAAACATCTCCAGCATCAAAAGGAGAAAAAAGGATCTACAACTTACCTCCCCGTCCCTGCTTTTCTCCCCTCTTTCTTCCCCAAAGACTGACTGAACACCTACTATGTGGTAGGCATTGTTCCAGGAACAAAGTCTCCCCGGTACATGATCGTCATTCTGTTGGGGAGGCGGCATAGGGGAGACAACAGTGAAGATAGGATCCAAGTTTGGGGGGTGACAGGCACTAGGAAGAAAGTAAAAGAGCATTGATAGACATGGGGGCTGCAGGCAGGGAGCCCGGGTTTCCAACAGCTACAGTGGGCATAAGGAGTCCCTCGCTGTCCCTCTCAGGAGCTGCCAGACAATGGGGGAGGGAGGCTGTGGGCAGGAAGCCTGGGCTTCAGAAAGTGCCAGACAGCTCTCCTACCCACAGACACACTTTCTGGCTCTCCAGGAATTTGATTCAGTAACAGTTCTGAGTAGTCAGTTGTGAACTGTTCACAATAGCTGCCATTTATGGAGAGCGCCGAGAGCTCGAGGGACAGGGGTTAGCCTTCTCATGACAGAGCCCCCCGCTGTCTGGGGAGGACAGTGAAGCATCACACAGCGTCTACCATCACACAGCCCTCATAGCCTATCCCTGGGATTTGAATTGGGTCAGGGTCCTAGGTCCAAGTGCCCTTCCCCCTCCATTCCAATACCATGTCCCAGAACCTCCCCCAGCCTTGGCACAAGTCAGCAGTCTGGTGGAGGAAAGATCCAGGGTCGTGTCTGGTCAGTGAGGTGCTGATCCCAGCACAGGACAGCTGAGTGGGCATCGCTCGGTTCCTGTCCCTTCTCCCTGGGGAATGTGCCCTATACCAAGTCAGTCTGTCAGTTATGGTGGGTTTGCCTGGAGCTTTGTCATGGCGTGACATGTCAAAATGTACCCTGTTCCCCAATCAGCCTGGCAGAAAGCCATCTCCATAGCCAGGGTTGGGCTAATGGCAGGTTGCCAGTCCGGGCAAAGATAAATCAGGATAGGGTCAAGGGTCAGTAAGTCCTGAATTTATGCTGACACAGGATGACTCTGTAATATCCCAGCTCCCTTCTTTCTAGAGAGCCAACTGCTGATCCCATTGCAGAAAGGGCAGGAAAGGGCATTTGCTGAGGCCCTACTAAGTGCCAGGTACTTTCTCGGGCATTAATCTAGTCTCCTCTACTATGCAAAGTGCAGGGAGTTTAAGTATGAGTATATATATTTGAGGGGGTTGTCGTAACTGTTCCCTACATGCTGGGCAGCTTACACAACAGTAATGTGTTGTTACCTCACAGTTCTGGAGGCTGAAAGTCCAAGGTCAAGGAACCAGTAGGGTTGGTTTCTTGAGGCTTGCCTCCCTGTCTTATCGATCTGACTTCTTGGTCTTCGTATTCACATGACATTCACCACGCGTGTCCACATCCAAATTTCCTCTCCTGCTGCAGTGGTTCATGTCGGTTGTGTGCTTGACGGAGTCTAGGATCAGCTGGAGAAGTGAGCTGAGCAACAGCTCTCATGACTCTCTGCTTCCTGACTATGGTGCAATGTAACCAGCTCCTGCCGCCATGCCTTCTCTCCCGTGAGAGACTGTGTAGCCCCAAACTTGAAGCCCAGATAAACCCCTCCTCCTTTAAATTGCTTCTTGTCAAGCATTTGGTCACAGAAAGTGGAAACAAATAACTAATATACCTTATAAAGACATGTATAGGTTCAGGGCCCATTCCGCTACTTAATTTCCCTCAGGCCCTTTCTCCACATTTTGAGGTCGGGTGTGGGCAGGGAAAATACCATTTTGCCTATAATAAGTAACAGAGCCAGGCTTTGAACATGGATCTTTTGGTTCAGAACTCTTCCCTCCTTTGTCCTTTCCTCTCTCCTGAACCCAGACATCCCTCAGTGGCCTGCACGGGGAGCTGGCACACATCTGCATCTACTATATGCCATGTGCTTCTCCCTGTATTTCATTTAACATAACAATGAAGCAAGGAGGGCACTATGAAGAAATTGAAGTTCAGGAAGGAGGGCCCCAGCACAGCCACAGGAAGTCAGAGACTGGCAGGGAGTGCACCTGAATGCCCCCAACTTTTCCCCTACTCCACTCTGCTTGGTGACAGTTACTTAGCGATATAGTGGCACGGTCGAGTGGACACTCACAGTCTGGACCCAGGCAAAGGGACACTAGGCATGTGCCATTGAATTGCTGGGATGTCCAGGCAGAAAGGGAGACTGGACGAGAGAAGGCAAGTGTCTACATCCAGCCAGCAATGAGGTCCACTGGGCAGTGAAGCAACTCTGGTGTGCGTGTCTTGACACCAGCCCTCTCTTCTCCCGTCCTTGAGCTGTTAGGACTATTGTCGAAAGCCAGAATTAATATGTGGAAATGCAACTGCTGCCGGGAACTTCTGCAAAAGACAAGAAATTTCCTTTCTCCAAATCTCAGAGCAAGGATGTAGGGCTAGAAGGGGCCCAAGATCCATACTACCTAAGCCCCTTACTGGACATTTAGGGGAGACCCAGGCCCAGGGACTAAGGGTTTGCTTAGGATACTGTAAGTGGGCCAGGTCAGGACTCCAGCTCCAAGCTCTCTGCCTACATCTCCCAAGTGCCCTGACCAGTGCAGAATGGGCCCATGCCTGCTGATTACCTCACCTAATGAGCAAGCAATGGTGTAACATGAGTTCAACAGCCTCTCTGCTGGCCGGTGTCCCTGGAGATAAAGGAAGGCCAGCACAGGGCATCTTCCATACCTGGAGTGCTCCCTACCTAGGTTGGCATGCTCCAACCTAGCCTGAGCTGGGATGGGTGAGGGTGAGAGCTGTCCCTGAACCCACCTCCAGCCTCCAGGAACAGGCACGAGTGAGAGAGCACATGATATGATCGGAGCCCCAATGTGACAGAAGCAGTTAAAAGCACAGGCTGGGGCTGGGGAGATGGCTCAGCAGTTAAAGGCATTGGCTTGCAAATTCTGCCTGCCGGAGGTTCAATTCTTGAGCCACCCATGTAAGCCAGACACAAAAATTGGCACAAGGGTCTGGTGTTTAATTGTAGCTGTAAGAGGCCTTGGCATATGCCCCCTCCCATGGCACACACATGTGCAAGTAACTAAGTAAATAATTTTTATTTATTAGAGAGAGAGAAAGAGAGGCAATGAGAGAGAAGAGAGAGAGAGAGGGAGGGAGGGAGAGAATAGGCACACTAGGGCCTCTAACTACTGCAAATGAATTCCAGATGCATGCACCACCTTGTGCATCTGGCTTTATATGGGTACTGGGGAATCAAACCTGAGTCCTTTAGCTTAGCAGGCAGACACCTTAACCACTAAGCCCCCTCTCCAGCCCCTAAATAAATGATTTTTTTTAAACATGAATTTTTTAAATTTATTTTTTATTTATTTATTTGAGAGAGAGATACAGAAATAGGTAGGGGGGGGGAGAGAATGGGTGTGCCAGGGCCTCCAGCCACTGCAAACGAACTCCAGATGCATGCACCCCCTTGTGCATCTGGCTTACGTGGGTCCTGGAGAATCAAGCCTCAAACTGGGGTCCTTAGGCTTCATAGGCAAGCGTTTAACCACTAAGCCATCTCTCCAGCCAATAAATGATTTTTGAAAGCAGACTAAGCAAAGGGCTTGGATTCAAGTCTTAGCCTCCCCACCCACTGCTCTGTGAGGTGAGAATGGTACTTGATGCCTCTGTGTCTGTTTCCTTCTCTGACAAGGGAGTGAAAACGGTGGTGCCCCAACACACCTAACTGTAAGGACTGAGTTAAGACCAGAATTGTGTCATAGGCACTGTGAGCTTGTGAGCTTCAGCTAAGCTGACACCTACATGTTACCTGCTGGGTCTGTCATCAAAGGTACCAATAGCACGAAAAGTAACTTCACATTGCAGCTCTGCCTTTCTCTCTGTGTAGTGATGGACAATCACTTTCCCTATCTGTGTCCTATCTCCAAAATAAAGTCAGGATGTCCTACCTCCCAGGGTCACAGTGCACATCCAAAAAAACACTTTTGGGGCTGGAGAAATGGCTTAGCAGTTAAGGCTCATGCCTGCAAAGCCTAAGGACCCAGGTTCGATTCTCCAGGTCCCACGTAAGCCAGATGCACATGGTGGCGCATGGATCTGGAGTTTGTTTGCAGTGGCTAGAGGCCCTGGTGCGCCCATTCTCTCTATCTCTCTCTGTCTCTCTCTCTCTCTCTCTCTCTTTTTTGTTTGTTTTTTCGAGGTAGGGTCTCACTTTCAGTTCAGGCTGACTTGGAATTAGTGTCAGGGTGGCCTTGAACCCATGGTGATTCTCTTACCTCTGCCTCCCAAGTGCTGAGATTAAAGGCATGTGCCACCATGCCCGGCTTTGTCTCTCTCTCTCTCTCTCTGTCACTGATAATAAATACATTTTTTAATAAAAGAAAAAACACTTTTGACAACCACCAACAATGAAGACAGTAACAAGTGGACAGACAAGTTCCTGTTGTCCTCTTTTTCTTAGTGGCAAAGTCAACCCTGCAGTTCCCAGTGTAGTACTTAGAGAAGGCTGGGTGAGGAGACCTTGGCCTTGACCTTGGCCTTTGGCAGGTCACTGACCCTGGGAGCTCACCATGGTCTGGAGCATTGCTCTTATGAAATCACTCCTGGAATGCCAGATCTGATGGCGCAAAGCCCACAGCTGAGCAAATTTTGTCACTACCTGGTGGACTCCTGGCTCTGTCCTAGTGTGACACTGGGACACATCTGTATGCAACAGTGTTCCTGTCCTGCCCTGTCACTCTCTTCTCTCTCTTTTCTCCTCCTCCACGTCACATTCTCTGCCTCCTCAAACTTAGGTCACCTCCTTGCCTCCCCACTCCTAACCTTTAACTGAAAACACCCAGGTTCTCCCACCAGGACTAATGGGAGAGAACATTCTGAGCAACATAAGCAAAAATTGGTGTAAGACTGAGGGGATGGGACCCCATAGTATTCAGGGGCTCACTTCCCGGTAGGGAGGAAATGTTGGCTAGGTCTGGGAGTGGGGCTGTGTGTGGTGGAAAATGAGATGGATAGGTAGGTGGGCAGAGGACCTCAGCTGGTTGTCCTCAAGAACATGGAGGAGAAATGGCTCATTGGTTAAAGGCACTTGAATGCAAAGCCTACTGGAATGGATTCAACTCCCCAGTAGCCATGTAATGCCAGATCTAAAAAGTGGGGCAGGGGCTGGAGAGATGGCTTGGTGGTTAAGGTGCTTGTCTGCAAAGCCAAAGGACCCAGGTTCAATTCCACAGGACCCATGTAAGCCAGACGCACATGGTGGGGCATGCATCTGGAGTTTGTTTGCAGTGATTGGAGGCCCTGATGTGCCCATTCTCTCTCTCAATCTCTCTCTCTCTCTCTCTCCTCTTCTTTTTTTTTTTTTTTTTTTTTTTTTTTTTGGTTTTCCGAGGTAGGGTCTCACTCTGGCCCATCTCTCTCCCTCTTTCTCTAATAAATAAAAATAATTATTTTATTTTATTATTATTAATTTTTTTTTTTTTTTTTGGTTTTTCGAGGCAGTGTTTCATTCTAGTCCAGGCTGACCTGGAATTCACTATGTAGTAGCAGGGTGGCCCCAAACTCATGATGATCCTCCTACCTCTAGCTCCCAAATGCTTGGATTAAAGGCGTGCGCCACCACGCCTGGCTCTAAAATATTTTTTTAAGTGGTACATATGGGCCAAATGAGTCAATGAGTGCAATAGTGGCATGTCTGTTATGGGGGAAACCAACTGCTCTTTAATTGGACTGGAGGCCCACTCCATGGGAGGGAATACATCCCTGATACTAAAAACCTACAACAGGGATAGTCATGAGCCCTAGGGGTGTAACATCTGCTGGTGTCTGGCTAAACATATATATTATGTTCACCAAACTGCCTAGTAAGCACTTCTCTTAATGTTCATACCCATATATTAATGCTTCTCTCACTTTTGATTAGAGAAGCTTCTCTTTTCAGATGGTGGTGACCTTGGGATGACTCAGAAGGCACCACGGTGCTGAGAAGAAGTGACAGAGGAGTGCTCAGCACTGAAATATCTTTAACACACCTTCCAAGGCTCAGGGTCCATTGCAGAAGAGGTGATGGAAAGAATGTAAGAGCCAAAAGAAGGGTAGGACTCTTTACAATGTGCTCCTCCACACACAAAATGGCCTGGATATCCATGACCTCATAGTGCCTGACACTACCTACACAAGACCATCTTAATAGGAGGAAAAGATCATGACATCAAAATGAAAGAGAGACTGATTGAGAGGGGGTGGGGATATGATGGAGAGTGGAGTTTCAAAGGTGAAAGTGGGGGGAGGGAGGGAATTACCATGGGATATTGTCTACATTTATGGAAGTTGTCAATAAAAAAAATAAAAATTTTAAAAAGAGAGAAAGAAAGAAAAGAAAAGGAAAGGAAAGGAAAGGAAAGGAAAGGAAAGGAAAGGAAAGGAAAGGAAAAAAAGCGGTGCAAATGTCTGAAGTTTATTTCCAGTAACAACCCTGGTATGTACATACTTACTTACATACATACATACATACATACATACATACATACATACATACAGGAAGGAGGGAGGGAGGGAGGGAAGGAAGAAAGGAAGAAAGGAAGGAAGGAGGGAAGAAAGGAAGGAAGGAAGAGAGAGAGAGAGAAAGAAAGAAAATGAGGGGTTGAGGCTGGCAGAAATGCTGGGCAAGGCCCACTCAGAGAGCCCAAAATGGCCCCATACCTAGCGTTCTCTGGAGGGGAGGGTTGCGGTTCTGTCGGTTCTGTCAGTTGAAGGATGGGAGAGTGCAGGAAGCCTGGAGTTGTACTGGAACTGCTCAGCTGGTCTCGCCTGTGTCCCTTCAGCAGCTCCTCAACTGTCTCGCCTTCAGGTTTCTTGACTTTGCAAGGAGGCTGATGAGGTTGGAAAATTTGTTTGGTCTCTGCTCCTGCAGCTGGGCGGCACCGGGCGGGCACACAGATCCACGTAGGTCGGGGTCTGCAAGCTGGTAGGCGGGATTCAGGCCGATGTCCTCCTTTCTGGTAGGTCTTAGTCTCTCCTGCTTCTCCGCTGTGGCTGATAAAAACCTGTACACCCTCACTTTTCAGATGAAGAGTGCATTTTGCTGTGGTTTTGCTCACATCCCTCCCTAGGCTGGATTGGTGTGACTCCTATGCAGCCATCTTACCCAGAAGTCCCAAGAAGGAATTCTTTTGTTCTGTTTTGTTTTATCAGAAGATAGGGGCTGGAGAGATGGCTTAACAGTTAAGGCATTTGTCTGTGAACCCTAAGGACCCAGGTTCAATTCCCTAGTACCCATGTAAGCCAGATGCACATGGTAGCACATGCATCTGGAGTTTATTTGCAGTGGCAAGAGGCCCTGGTATGCCCATTCTCCCTCTCTCTCTCCCTCTCTCTCTCTCTCTCTCTCTCTCTCTCTCTCTCTCATAGCTAAATAAGATGTTAAAAATATTTAACACAAGACAGACTAAAACAGAGGTTTTCATCTTTCCTAGTGTGTGAGTGGGATGTTGTCAGTTTACAGGGTTGTGACAGCCATGGCTGCTCCTCACGGGATAGGGTAGAAAAGGGACTCTCAGCAGACATTTGGTTTATGCCTTTAATCCCAGCACTTGGGAGGCTGAGGTAGGAGGATCATCATGAGTTCAAAGCCAACTTGAGACTACATAGTGAATTCCAGGTCAGCCTGGGCTAGAGCAAGACCCTACCTCAGAAAAAAAAAGAAAGAAAGAAAGAAAGAAAGAAAGAAAGAAAGAAAGAAAGAAAAGAAAAGAAAAGAAAAGAAAAGAAAAAGATTACAGCACAGATGGCAGAATGGGTACTGTCTGTCAAACTTTTTTCTCAGGTACACAAGTCTATATGGGCGTAACTGTGTTCCCAGTTGTGTCACTAAGTATTTCTTACAATGACTGGTCAAAATCTGACAATCTCTTGCCAGAACTCACTTACTCACGGCTAACACTGACTCCCACATGTCTGGAGCGCAATTTTCCATGCGGGTAACATTTCAGAGTTCTGTTTGTCCTGGGACGGAAAGTAATAAGTTGAGTACACAGCCCTTTGCACGCAATACTTTGATAACGTGCCCCGAATGAGATAACAGAGTTCTCGAGGGTTCATTGGTCATCTGGGTTGGTCTAGTCAGAAAACTTCTAGCCCATGGTGAAGATGGATGTCTTTTCTGAACACAGGTGTTCTAGTAAGGGGTCAAAAAGATGATGGGTGCTGGAGAGATGGCTTCACAGTTAAGACACTTGCCTGCAAAGCCAAAGGACCCAGGTTTGATTCCCCAGGCGCATGTGTCTGGAGTTGGTTTGCAGAGGCTGAATGCTTTGGCACACCCATTCTCTCCCCCTCTCTTCCTCTCTCTCTCTCCCTCTCTTCCTCTCTCTCTCTCTCCCTCTCTTTCCCTCTCTCTCTCAAACAAATAGATAAAAATTTTTAAAATGGGCTAGAGAGATGGCTTAAGTGGTTAAGGCGTTTGCCTGCAAAGCCAAAGGATCCCGGTTCGACTTTCCAGGACCCACTAAGCCAGATGCACAAGGGGGCACATGCATCTGGAGTTCATTTGCAGTGGCTGGAGGCCCTGGTGTGCCCATTCTCCCTCTCTCTCTCTCTCTCTCTCTTCCTCTTTCTCTCTATCTCAAATAAATAAATAAAAATATGTTTTAAAATTTTTTTTAAATATTTAAAAGAAAAAAGAGATGATGGACTTTATTGGCTGGAAATTTCCCTGTGAATATACTACTTATAAGCTATTCATAGCAAGGTCAGTGGTGGTAAAGCCAGGAATCCTATGTCCATGTTGAGGGCTCTGTAGCGTATGGTAGAAGGATACAGTCATGGCTCAGCAGGGGCACGAGGCAGGGGTGAATGAGAGGGGTTATTAGTGAAAACTGCTATGCTCAAAGAAGAGCAATGGACCAAGTATGCACAGATGGATGAATGAGGACAGAATGAGTAGGCATGTGGGGGGGGGTTGAAGGATAGGAAAGGAAAGAGAAAGTTGTTAGGCCCCTGAAAGTCAGACAACAAGCTTGCATCAAAGAGGACAAGACTCCACCAAGCCTCCCTTCCCTCTCCTCTCACAGCTGACTTCACTGGGCCCCTTATTCCCTGTACCCCAATCATCCTGAGCCATCTGTTGCTGTTTTCTCCCCTGTGGTCAAGCTACTTCTTTGCTAAGCCTTCCATCCTTCTAGACCCAACAGGCTACACCCCACGCCATGATACCTTCCCTGGCTGCTCTGGCTACAGCCTGACCCTCTCTCTGTTGCATGCCCTGCTTCAATTGCCAGTTGATATCAAAGTCTTCAGGACCTAAGGTGTACCTATGCCCACCCTGACTGTGAGCTTCCAGCACCCCAGCCAAGATCAGATAGAGGTCAAGGGTCTGGCAGGGAAATGTATGTTGGAAAGGTGGGCAGATGGGTGAAGACAGGACAGGGGAGTGGAAAAACAGAATGGGCAAGGAGGGATACATGGTTACAGAGAGGTAAAAAGAGCTCTCTCTCAAACCCATGTGTGGTGGTGCACGCCTTTAATCCCAGCCCTCGGGAGGCAGAGGTAGGAGGATAGCTATGAGTTCGAGGCCACCCTGAGACTACACAGTGAATTCCAGGTCAGCCTGGGCTAGAGCGAGACCTTACCTTGAAAAAGAAAAAAAAGAAAACAAAAACAAAAAGAGCTCTTGACTGTGTTTAGATGCTTTCTTGCTCATTTGCTTGTGACCTTGAACAAGCCCCTCACTCTCAGGACAACAGTCTCCTGCCAGTATGGGGGTGAGAGGGTGGAGTGGGGAGAATATCTGACCCCAGGGTTTCCAACTCCCATGCTGACTCGGTGGCAGGAACGTTATTTGCTCTCTGACATGCAGGTGAACTTAGCTCCCAATCAGGGATCAGAGGAACCTTGGAAACCATTGTGGAGAAGGCAAGGAGAGTGTCCCCGGTGTGGACCAGCCTCCTGGATGAAAACCACTCTGGCAGCTACTGGGGAGACAATGAGCTCCTGACCTCCAACCAGCACCACCAAACTGGGGACTGTGGAGGCTGAGCCCTTAACGTACCTTCCTGCCTCTTATGAGCCCATTACCGGAAAGCAGAGCAAGCCTCCCTCTTCAGTATGTTCCCTCCCTCCTCTCACCACAGGTCAAAGCCACCTTCCATTTTGCCTTGTGCCTGCCAAGCCTCCCACACCCCACACTTGTCTTCTCCTGGGCCCTACCATCAGGCTGCTGCCTCAGTTTCCCTGTCTGTTGGACGTTCCAATTTTGTATTGGGGAAAAATACACATAACATCTAATGAGTCATCCTAAGTATTTCTAAGCATTTAGTTCAGTGATATTAAACGTTCATGAGGTGTGCAGTCACCACCATCATCCACTTCCATCTTTTCAGCTTGTGGAGCTGAAACTAGGCCCTTGGAGGGATTATCAGTCCCACGTGGATGGCTGTCGTGCTTTTCCAGCCTCTGTGTCGCTTGCTCATCTGTTCCAGTCCTTTATCAAGAATGAGTTATTAGCGTCTCCAACTGTTACTGTAGAGCTGTGACTTACTTTGTAAGCATTTGCCTCACACATCTTTTTTTAAATTTTTTTTTTTTTTTGGAGAAAGACACAGAGAGAGACAGACAGAGAGAGAGGGAGAGGGAGACAGATAGAGATGGGTGCACCAGCAATCTCTCAGCTGCTGCAAATGAAATCCAGATGTGTGCACCCCCTTGTGGGCAAATGCGGCATTGTGCCCTTGCATCACTGCATCTGGCTAAACGTGGGACCTAGAGATTGGAACTGGCGTTCTTAGGCTTAGCAGGCAGGCGCCTTAACCGCTAAGCCATCTCTCTAGCCCACCTCACACATCTTGATGAGCTTATTAGATGCATAAATGCAATTGTTTAATCTTCTTGTTATATTGAATCTTTATTAATATATAGCCCCTTTCTTCCTCTCACAACTTGCTTATATTTAAAGTCTATTTGTGTGGCACTGATGTAGCCACCCCAATCTCTCTTGGTAACTGTTTCCATAAAACTTTATTCATTTATTTTTTATTATTATTCTTATTTTGCCATTCCTTCATTGTCTATTTATTTGTGCTTCGGATCTAAAGTAAACCTCTTGTGGGCAACATATGCAAATGGTCCCTAACTTACAGTGATATAATGATCGTTTTCAATGTTGCAATGGTGCAAAAGCAGTATGCAATCAGAAAATGCTTTGAGGTGTGATCTGGTCACAAGCTGGTGAGACGCAGTCTGACTTTCTCACAGTGCTGGACACCAGCAGCAGCAGCAAGCTGCAGCTCCCATTCACACCATCACAAGGGCAAACATCCAGTCCCTAGTCACTAAGCTAGGGTGCTTGATAGAGTAAGAGAACACCTTTGTGTGTGTTCATATTTGTGGTGCACATGCATGTGAAGGCCAGAGGACAACCTCGGGTGTCATTCCTCAGGAATGTTATCCACCTTTCTTGGAGTGTCTCATTGGCCTAGAGCTTGCCGAGTAGGATAGACTGGCTGGCCGACAAGCCAAAGGGATTCTGCCTGTATCCATCTCCCCAAAGCTAGGATTATAAACAGGTGTCACCACACCTGGCTCTTTCTTTTAAAAAAAATTTTTATTTATTTATTTATTATTTATTTGAAAAAGAGAGAGAGAGAGGCAGAGTAAGAAGTTAGGGCATACCGACAATATGAAGCAGTTGAGTAAAAGAGGAAGGAATAGAATAGTGTAGCATAGGGTGGGATAAGAAAACAACATTGTTGCTGGGTGGATAAGCAAAACAACATTGTTGTAAATTTGAGTTCAGGGTGAGTTCCAGGTCAGTAGAGCAGTGAAACCTTGTCTTGAAAAACCCAACAAAAATAACATCCTAAAGCCAGGGGCAGAGCACTAAGGAGTTGCTGTAGGAGGATTTGAGTTCAGCCTGGAACTACAGAATGAGTTCCAGGTCAGCCTGGGTCAGAGTGAAACCTTGTCTTGAAAAACAACAACAACAAAAATAACATCCTAAAGCCAAGTGGTGTGCTCTACTTTGAATTTAATCCCAGCACTTCAGGAGGCAGAGCTCCTAGGAGGAGTTCTTTCCCTACCCTTTTTTTTTTTAAATATTTTATTATTTATTTATTTGAGACTACATAGAAATTCCAGGTCAGCCTGGGAGAGAGAGAAACCCTACTTCCAGCCACTGCAAAAAAAAAAAAAAAAAAAAAAAATCCTAAAGTTATAGTGCTCTACTTTGAATTTATAGCAGATTAATTTCAGTAACATACACAAAGTGCTCCTTTCATAGTTCTTTCCCTACCCTTTTTCAGCTGAAGTTGAAAAATTACATCTTTACTTATTGTGTAAATAATTTTTTAAATGATTAGTCTCTTAAGTTATGTAGGATACAACAAGTGGAATATGAAGTTATTGTTACAATAATATTACCATATATAATTGCTGTGGGGCTGGAGAGATGGCTTAGCAGTTAAGATATTGCCTGCAAAGCCAAAAGGTCCCAGGTTTGATTCCCCAGGACCCACGTAAGCCAGATGCACAAGGTGGTGCATGCATCCAGAGTTGGTTTGCAGTGGCTGGAGGTCCTGGTGTACCATTTCTCTCTCTATCTGCCTCTCTTTCTCTCTCTCTCTCTCTTTCTCAAATAAATAAATAAAAATAATTAAGAATACATATTTATATAATTGCCTGTGTATTTATTATTTCTTCATATAGCTTTGCGTCTACATTTTACCATCTCTGCTCTTTTATTGCACCCTGCAAAACTTCCTTGAGCCTTTCTTGCAGGGCAGATCCAGTGGTTATAAACTGGGAATGTCTTAAGTATTTATTTATTTATTCATTCATTCATTCATTCATTTATTTTTTGGTTTTTCGAGGTAGGGTCTCACTCTGATTGATCCAGGCTAACCTGGAATTAACTATGTAGTCTCAGGGTGGCCTCGAACTCATGGCGATCATCCTACCTCTGCCTCCCAAGTGCTGGGATTAAAGGCATGTGCCGCCATGCCTGGCTAAGTCTTTATTTTTATTTTTTGGTGTGTGTGTGTGTATGATATGCATTTTCACATATGTGGGGCACACACGTGTGTATGAGTGTATGTGCACATGTGCATGCGCACATTGCTCTCCACTTTATTCATCGGTTTTTTGTAATTAGAGACAGAGAGAGAGTGTGTGTGAGAGAGAGAGAATGGGCACACCAGGGCCTCCAACCACTGCAAACGAATTCCAGGCGCATGTGCCACCATGTGCATCTGGCTTACGTAGGACCTGGAGAACTGAACATGGGTCCTTAGGCTTCACAGTCATGTGCTTTAATTGCTAAGCCATCTCTCCAGCCCCTCCACCTTAGTTACTGAGATAGGGTCTCTCAATGAACTGAGAGTGCACTGATTTGGCTAATCTAGCTAACCATCTTGCCCTAGAGATCTGCCTCTCTCCTTCCCAAGCACTGGGAGTACAGATCCATGCCTGCTGCTCACCAGCACTAATGTCAGTGCCCTTCACCAACGGAGCCACATCCCCGGCCCCTCGACCTCACTTAGGACGTTCTGCCAGATACCAGACTCTTGTTCAACAGGAGTTTTTGTTGTTATTTTGATTTCTTTTAGCATTTTTTTTTCCTTTGGTTTTGTGAGGTAAGGTCTCACTCTAGGCCAGGCTGACCTAGAATTCACTATGTAGTCTCAGGGTGGACTCGAACTCACATCAGCCCTCCTACCTCTGCCTCCTGAGTGCTGGGATTAAAGGCGTGCGCCACCACGCCCAGCTTTGGCACTTATTATTATTATTATTATTATTATTATTATTAAGTAGAAACTTTGTATGGACACATCATGAGTTGGTACCATCATTTCCCTCCTCCCTGCCCCCATTCTACTGAGGGCCCTCCCCAGTGGGATTGCTGGTCTTCCCCATGGAGTTGTGGGTTATGAGCTGTGAAAGCAGCAGTCAGTCATTGTGTAAGGGGGAATGTCATTTGGCACTCTGACTGTAACTGCCCACTGCCTTCAGGCCTCCAGAGCTTCTGCTGAGTAACCTCATGATAGGTTCTCTGTGAATCTCCTGAATGCCACTAGTGGCTTCTCTCTTGCTGCTTGTGTCAAGATTCTCAAGATTGTATATCTGGCTTTTGACAATTTAATTATAATGTGTCTCAGTGGGCGTCTCTTGGAATTTGTCCTAGTTGGAGTTGTTTGAGTTTCTCATACACTTACCAGATTTGGAAGGTGTTCAACCATCATTTCTTTAAATATTCTTCGATTCCATTTCACTTTCTTCATTCATTCTTCTTCTAAGACTCCCATAATGTATGTATCAGTTGGGTTAATGTATGTATCAGCTCCGTTAATGGAGTCCGGCCAGTTCCTTGGCCTCTGTTCATCATTTTTTCTTTCTTTCTTTCTTCCCTTCTCTCTTCCTTGCTTTTCTTTCTTCTCTTTTTACTTCCTTTCTTCATTGTTGTTGTTGTTGTTTCCCCAGACTTGACTTCTATGTCTTGTTTTCAGATGAGATCTGCCGTGTTCAGGGTGGTATGGCTGTAGACCATTGTCCTGTCTTCAAATTTGCTGGTTCTTTCTTTTGTCTCCTGAAATCTGCCTTTGGGGGGAGGGGTTCTGTAATAAATTTTCCATTTCAGTTATTGTACTTTTCAGCTCCATGTTTCATTGTTTCATTTGTGCTTTTCTATCTTTCCTTGGATATTTTTTTTTTTTTTTTTTTTTTTTTTTTGAGAGAGAGAGAGAGAGAAATAAGTATGGGCATGCTAGGGTCTCCTGCCACTGAAAATGAATTCCAGATGCATGCACCACTTTGTACATCTGGCCTTATATGAGTACTGGGGAATCAAACCTGGGCCATCAGGCTTTGTAAGCAAATGCCTTTAACCACTGAGCAATCACTCCAGCCTGTTTCCTTAGATATTTCTATTTTGTTCATACTTCATTTTTTCACTTTGAGCATCTTTAATAGAGTTATTTTAAATTCTTTTTAGAATAAATCTATCAGATCTTTCTTGGCTTCTGTTGAATTATTTTGTTTCCTTTGAATGGGCCACGCTTTCTTGTTTCTTTGTGTGCTTTGTGATATTTTGTTGAAAACTAGACAATTCAAACTAATAATTTAGTAGGTTTGGAAATCAGATTATCCCCTTCCTCCAAGAGTTTTCGGGGGTTATGTTGTGTTGTTCTTGTTTTCACTGAAAACTGCCTTGGTGGGTATGGTGTTACATGCCTGTAATCCCAGCACTGTGAAGGTCCAGGCAGGAGAAGCACAAATTAAAAGCAGCCTGGATTACACAGGGAGATCCAGGCCAGTATGAGCTGAATACTTAGACCCTGTCTCAAAAAAACAAATAGAATAGGGGCTGGAAAGATGGCTTAGAAGTTAAGGCACTTGCCTGCAAAGCCTAAGGACCCAGGTTCAATTCCCCAATACCCAGGTAAGCCAGATGTACAAGGTGACACATGCATCTGGAGTCCATTTGCAGTGGCTAGAGGCCCTGGTGCACCCATTCTCTCTATATCTATCTATCTCTTTCTCTCTCACTCGCTTTCTCTCTCTCTCTCCCTCTCTCAAATAAAATAGAATAAAATAAAAGCAAGACAAAAGCTGCTCCAAAGAACAGCCTGCCATGTAAACATGGTCTCCTTGTGTTTTTTTCTGAGTTTGTTTCTTCCCTGCACATGTGTGATCATTATAACCTTGCCTGTACTATAGTTACTTTTGACTGGCCTAGTCTTTAATGTATGACTCCCAATAAGTAAAAGAGAGAAGTTAAGGAGAGGAGAGGACACCTGTTCTCTAAGTCCCCTGGAAGTTCCTTCAGCTAAAAGAAGAGGGTTTGTAACATTAGAAGAGATATTACCCCAAAAAAGGCTTCCTGGTGGGTATGGTGGTGCATGCCCTTAATCCCAGCACTCAGGAGGCAGAGATAGGAGAATCATTTGAGTTTGAAGCCAGCCTGTAACGTAAGACCCTACCTCAAAAAAAAGGGGGCATGGGGGATTTCTCCATCTTTGTGCCTCTCTCTTTATCAGAAGCAAACTCAATCAGAATCGGGGCTCAGAGCCCCATTATTGTGGACGACCTTTTGCTCACTTTGGCTCCCACAATCTGGGTGCAGGTAGGCCCAGAAACACATCAGCAGCTAGCTTGCCTGCCACAGGGCTGAAATGGGGGCAGTAGCTGCTGCTGGGTTTCCAGCTGAAATGAATTGAAATTAACCACAGTGAACCCACCAAGCTTTCACCTGAGAGTTCCCAGCCTTCAATATATTCCAGATTTCCAGAAACAGAGCAGACAGAACCCACCAGTGCTATTGTTGCATAAGTTGGGGCGGGGGGGACAGGAACCTGATGTGTCCCCCTCTGCCATCTTTCCAGAATCCTTTTCCCTGTCCAATTTTGCAAGTGTTTTTCCATGGAAAGCCTGAGATAAAGCTTGAGAAAAAGATGAGTGGGGCAGGGAGAAAATTTGTAGACAACAAAGAGGAGCAGAGCCCCAGAGCCCCAGAGCCACAGTAGCAGGAGAGCCAATGCAAGCTGGAGGCAGGACTGCGGAGCAGGCTGTACTGAGGCATGAACCAAGCGCTTCCAGGCGCTAAGAAAGAGAAACTGCAGGGAATGGAAATGTCTTTGCGAAGGAGGTGGCAGGTCTGGAAGAGTGAAAACTGCAGCTGGTGAATTGAACTGAGAAAAGCTTCTAGGCAGGGAGAAAAGCATGGGGGTGGGAGAGAAATATTTAGGGACACGTTTGATGTGGCAGGAGAGGAGGGGAGAAGCATTCAGCACACACTGGCTGCTGAGATACCAGCAGAGCCCATACTGAACTCTGCCCTGCAGTGGGATGAACAAACTGGGCCAGTGTGCAGTTCCAGCTGTGTGACCACGAGTCTGTTCCACATCTATAAAATGGAGGTATTGATCAAACCTCACAAGTTTGTTTAGAGTTTTAAAAATGAGAATGCATGTAGGAGTACTTTGTCAACCCTAAAGCACCCTGCCTTGTCCCTTAGTCAGCATTTCTGACATCAAAATCATCAGAGAGGGGGCTTTTAGAAAACCAAGATTGAGCAAGGCGTGGTGGTCCACACCTTTAATCCCAGCACTCGGGAGGCAGAGGTAGGAGGATTGCCATGAGTTCGAGGCCACCCTGAGAATACAGAGTGAATTCCAAGTCAGCCTGGGCTAGAGTGAGACCCTAGCTCAAAAAACAAGCAAACAAGAAAAGATGGGGGGCTTGAGAAATTGCTTAGTGGTCAAGGCATTTGCCTGCAAAGACAAACAACCCAAGTTTGATTCCCCAGTACCCGTGTAAACTAAATGCACAAGGTGGCACATGTGTCTGGAGTTTGTTTGTAATGACTAGAGGCCCTGGCATGCCAGCCAATTCTTATCCTCTTTGTCTGTCTCTCATCTCTCTATCTCTCTCTACTTAAAAAGAAAGAGAGAGAGGGAGGGAAGGGAAGGAAGGGAAGGGAAGGGAGGGAAGGAAGGGAAGGAAGGGAAGGAAGGAAAGGAAAGGAAAGGAAAGGAAAGGAAAGGAAAGGAAAGGAAAGGAAAGGAAAGGAAAGGAAAGGAAAGGAAAGGAAAGGAAAGGAAAGGAAAGGAAAACATAGGTGCCACTCTGTCCTGGCGAGACTAGAACTTCAGACTGAGCCAAGGTGGTGACAGGTTGGCAGCTTCTAGATTATTCTTCCCTGAACTTTTCCCAGGTTCAGCACCCAGGGGTGGGCCCTTCTGAATCTTCATTGTTTTCCTGAGCCCAGCAACCAATCAAAGTCTTTCATATACATCTGGACTCGGCAATGAGGCTTATCCTAATTGGATACCTAATTTATCAAAGGACCTGATCCACGCTTCTGCATGAGGTTTGCCTGGTTTTCCTTTCTCTCGTCTGAGCCTGGCTAGGACAGGGAGAACGTCTCTTGGCTTGGGAACTTTGCTACCTTTTCCCTGTTACCTCAACTCTCCCTAAAATAAGTCTTTCATAATTTACCTTTCTCTGTGTCTGCATTGCTGTGGAGATCAGGCTCACTTTAGCCCAGGCTGACCTAGAACTCACAGTGATCCACACACTTCAGCCTCCTAAGCGTTAAAGGCATGAGCCATCACATCCCCCTCAGACATATTCTTTTTGATTTCAGGTCCTTCTTGACTCATGCTCTGTGTGGTTCTGGTGCTCTGTGCCTTTAGGCCTTCTAGCTTCTCACAGAAGAAAATGCAGCAAGCAGGTCCTGGAGCATCATGGAGATAGATAACTGGTTGGGACTTGAAGGCTGTGAGGAAAGAGAAAAAAAAGTGCTGTCTCAAAACGGGAAATGAGCCAAAGGAATGCATGATGCCTTTTGATCTCCACTGGCAAGTCTGTGAGGAAAGAGACCCTGAATTCCATCCTCAGCCACATTCTAGCTGGCCAAGTAAGTCACTTAAGCACATCTGCCTCCCTCCAGCTTGCAACATGTTTGCACCTGTGTAACGTTTGATCTTTCAATGTGCCTGCGAGGCGTGGCTTCTCATTTATCTCTATTTTACAGGCAAAGAGATCCACAGCTGGTTAGAGATAGTGATGATTTGCTCCTGGAACCTTTAAGTCCCCTGGCCTTTCTACTGCACCACCCTCTGCTCTTTATGGAGATCACAAGCACAGAGAGAGCACAGGAGGGCTGACAGTCCCACTTCGGCACGTACAGGCTGCCACCCTGGACACATCTCTCACCCTGTCTGAGTCTCTCCACCATCAATCCCGGGTCATCCCTGTTGGGTGAAATGATATACTAATCTTCAACATACCCAGTACAGGGCTGGGGAGGTGGCTCAGCGGGTAAAGTGCTTTCTACACAGGCATGAGCACCCGTGTTCAGATCCCCAGCCCCCATGGAAAAAAGCCAGGAGGAGCTCCTGTAATCCCAGCTCTGGGAAGGCAGAGACATGAGGATCTCTGGGGCCTGTGGGTTTGCTCATCTAGCCAAACTGGTGAGCTCTATGTTCAGCGTGAGTCCAATCTCAAAATAAATAAATAAATAAATAAATAAATAAATAAATAAATAAAGTGGGCTCAAAAGATGGCTTAACAGTGAAGGTGTTTGCCTGTGAAACCAAAGGACCCAGGTTCGATTCCCCAGGCCCCACGTAAACCAGCTGCACAAGGAGCACATGCGTCTGGAGTTCATTTGCAGAGGCCAGAGGCCCTGGTGTGCCCATTCTCTCTCTGTCTGTCTCTCTTCACTATCTCTCTGCTTGCAAATAAATAAATAAATAAAAATTTTTTAAATTCACTATCTTCAGGCTTGCTTTAATCCCAACTTAAATAAATAAATGAACTACATAGTTAATTCCAGATCAGCCTGGACCAAGTGAGACCCTACTTGCAAAAAAAAAAAAAAAAATCACTATCTTTAAAAATAAAGAAATAAAGTGGAGAGTGACTGAGGAAGACACCCAGTGTCAACCTCTGGCCTCCACACACATGCGCATGTACCTGAACACATATGGGCACCTACACACATACAGATGTGCATATGCACACATACACACATGCACACCACATACACATACCAATAAGATAAGGTACCCAGCATATTTATAACCCTAGCAATGCAGGATTTTGAAGTTCAGGAGTGGTCCCCAAAATTTATGACCCTGTATTAGACAGAGGAACAGAACCAATGGAATGAATTGTATTAAAGGGAATTAATTGGATTAGTTTACGGCAGTACGACAATAGTAGTTTGCAGGTCCGAGAGTCAAGGAACCCCGGAGCTGCTCAGTCCACAAGGCTGGATGCCTCAGCAGTCCCAATCCAGTGCTGAAGGACTGGAGGCTTCCTGGAGAGATGCTGGTCTTCAGTCCACACTGGAAGCCAGCAGCACAGGCAGTCAGGTGGGAGGAAGAAAACATTTTCTCCTGGAGCTTCCTTAGATAAAGCCCACCTCCAAGAGGGGTCACCCACTCTGGGGGAGGGGTTCACCCTGGGGGAAGGACTTCCTTCTTCAGTTAATCCTTCCTAGAAGCAACCTCAGAGACTCACCCAGGAGGAATGTCTGTAGATTCCTAACCAGATCAAGTTGACAGCAAAACTCAACCATCACAAACCCCAGTTGGGATTCCGTCCTATTTTGAATGAAGAATTGGTTTTAAAAAAATGGACTCAAGAAGAATAAATGATGAATTATTAAGTTTATTTAGGGAGGAATCACAAATTATGGGGTTTGTTTAAGGTAAATTGGGATCTAGGAAGAAGGCAGGAGCAGAGTCATAAGCACATGGAAAGTAGGAAACACGTGCTCATGTGGAAAACACAGCAGAGTTCATAAAGTTCAGTTAAGAGAAATTGAGGGTTTTAGGGAAAGACTGGAGTGGAGCAGCAAACACATGGAAAAGAGAACCTAGGAGCTCCATGAGGACCAGCTGACAGAAAGTTGGAAAAAGCTACGCTGCATGCAGTTCAATGGGAGAGAAAAAACACCAGTGAAGATACTCAACAGTGAACACTGCAAGCTTTAAATTTGGCCAGCCAGGCCAAATGAGTCAATGGGTGCAATAGTGGCATGTCTGTTATGGGGGAAACCAACTGCTAATTGGACTGGAGGCCCACTCCATGGGAGGGAATACATCCCTGATACTGGAAATGTACAATAGGAGTAGCCATGAGCCCTAGGGGTGTAATGTCTGCTAGTGTCTCGTTAAATGTATACACTATGTTCACCAAACTGCACAGTAAGCACTTCTCTTAATGTCCATACCCATATATTAATGCTACTCTCACTTTTGGTTAGAGAAGCTTCTCTTTTCAGATGTTGGCAACCTTGGGATGATTCAGAAGGCACCATGGTGCTGAGAAGAAGTGACAGAGGAGTGCTCAGCACTGAAACGTCTCAAACCTACCTTCCAAGGCTCAGGGTCCATTGTGGAAGAGGGGGCGGAAAGAATGTAAGAGCCAAAGGAAGAGTAGGACTCCTTACAACGTGCTCCTCCAGACACAAAATGGCCTGGATATCCATGACCTCACAGTGCCTGACACTACCTACACAAAACCATCATAATTGGAGGAAAAGATGATGACATCAAAGTGAAAAGAGAGACTGATTGAGAGGGGGAGGGGATAAGATGGAGAGTGAAGTTTCAAAGGGGAAAGTGAGGGGAGGGAGGGAAATAACATGGGATATTGTCTACAATTAAAGAAGTTGTCAATAAAAAAATAAAATAAAATAAAAAGAACCTAGGAGCTTCTGTAGAGAGATTTAGAAGGAACACACATAGCATTCTGCCTTGAGCTTCCCCATGGAAGAAAGTTAAGAGTGCAAATGGTGGTGGCTCAAGGAAGAATAACCAGGGCAAAATATCAAAGCAGAGACCAAAAAGTTCAGATGAGACATGAGTTGTAAAGAGAACTGTACCCATGGTTAACTTTAGAGAAGTTACACGTGTAGTAGGCCTAGAGTTAGAGAAAGCACCCATGTGGTTGATCTAGAGTGTAAGAAAAACATGCATGTGGTAGACTCAGAAACCAGAGGAGAATCATACATGTAATTCAAGTGAGAAGTTACCCCAAACTATAAAGCAGAGGGCAAGCAGAAAAATTGAGACTAAGAAACAGTACTCCGCTTCCCCCCTCCCAACCCAACAGCAGCTGTGCTAGGGTGAAGGGAAGCCAGAACTCAGATGAGGTAGAAGGCCTGGAATAGCCTTTATAGTTGATTGAAAATGTATTCTTTTGTCAGGTTCAGGTAGGTAAAGAGGAAGAATGAATTGGTTTGTAGATCTGAAGGGCAGATCCCAGGGCCAGCCATCTAGGTAGCTGGACAGTGGGCATCAGGGGGCAGTGCAGCTGTTGCAGATTGAGTCTCCATCAGACACGGGTTCCATTCCTGCCAAGGCGATGTGGCGTCTGTTCTCTCCTGATCTCTGTTGTTCCTAACTGAGACTGCCTAAAAGAAGCGAGCTTCCTCCCATTTCTCCTTCACTAGCACTCTGGGGCTGAAACAGAAGTTGTGACCAACATGAATTGGTGAGACTCTGTCTCAAAAACTAAACCCAAAAGGTATCCAGCACAGTCCCTGACATGTCACGACAGACACGATGACCACGAAAAAGGGGAAGAAAATAGTGAAAAAGACAAACAGTGCTTAGTTACAAAATGCTGGCTGCAACATTACCCGAAGGAGGAACCTGCCTTGCCAAGAGCTTACTGGAGGAAGGTAGCATTGGACAGAATCTCGAAGAACCCCAACATCTCATTCACCCTCACCCCCTCCCTCTTATCTGCATGTGACTGAAGCTTGAGATGTAGAAGGAGGATGGCCAAAGGTAGGCTTTGAGTGCCACACCAAGGACTTTGGCTTTGGTCACTGAAAGGTCATTTTGCAGATTTGTAGTTTAGAAAGGACACTCTTGCTGCGTCGGGAGGAGAGGGCCTGGAGGCAGAAAGACTGTCAACAGGAAGCACAGTGGTGGGGGAGGGGGGCTGGTAAAGCAGCAACTAGACATTGTCCAGATGTGGGCTCCAGAGGCTGCCTTGTGGGGGGCGGGAAAAGTGGATACTCAGAAACTAGCCAGCCACTAGGAAGGTGGGAAGGGTGTTGACCTGTCTTTGTTCTTCCGAGAGGCCCTTCCGAGGGGCCCAGGGGACCAAGGGGGACGGAGGCCTCCAGCCCAGCAGGCCAGACGCTGCAAACAAAGGGCAATGGAAACTTGCCACCACATCGAGCTGGACTCAGGCTGGGACAAGCCAAAGTCAGGTAGGTGGTCATCTCTCCCAAGCCTGCAGATTTTCCAATCCATGATGGGAGCCATTTTAATAATAAAAAAATTAATAATAAATTTTTTTAAAAATTGCAGACACGCCAAGGAACTTCCTGTAAGCCAGACTAATGTTTGCCCTCTTTACTCCTCTCACCAGACTATGTTTAACCACCTGTGTTCATACTCCTCCCACCAGCCTTTTCTAGAATCACAGAAACTGAGTCTCAGACATTGGGTAAACTGCCTAAGCTTTCCCGAGTTACTGAGTGCAGGGATGGAACCTGGAGCCTGTGGGAAGGTGGCCCTCCCCAGACGCTCCCCAGATGCTGATTTCAAGTCTCTCTCCCACCCAGGAAGCAAGCTTTCATGAGGGGAGAGGAACTTGTGGAGAGAAGGCTGTGACTGAGAAACCATAAAAGGGAATGGGTCCCTCGCAGAGCATTTCCACAAGGCAAGCCTGTTCTAGAAAGGATCCCCACCAAAGAAAACGGTGTCTCATTTCTACCCGAACCACCGGCAGCAGAATGATGTGACTAAATGTAGCTAATCAAAATTCATTGTGACCCCGTACCACAGAGCTGCTTGCCTTGTGAAAGCAGCCTCCACCCGGAATCAAACATCAGCCATTCAGGGCTGCCTTCTGTTTCGCATGGTGGGAACTGTATGTCAAGAATTGCATGGTGGTAGGCTGAAAGTGGTTAAGTGCACTTCCTGTGCAAGCATGATGGGCCTGAGACTGTCCGAGTACGATTCCAGAACCCACATGAACAGCTGGGCATGGCCATACATGTCTATAAACCTAGTCCTATGCGGTGCAGAGATTAGAAAATCACTAAGGCTCACAAATGGCCAGAATTGAAATCAGTAGAAACTCCATAGCAAGAACAAACAGGACAGTGAATGAGGGAGGAACAACACCTGATATTCTCTTCCAACCACCATGGGTGAGCACTTGGGTACCACATCGACGTATCAGCACATACACGTGTGTTTACACCACGCACATACACACCTACCACACCACACATACTATGCATATACCAAAAACAGCGAGATCTTTTTGGAAGGTTTCACTTTGAGCCCCCTTGCAGATGTCTTAAACTCATTTCCTGTGGAGGCACAACCTGTTAGGAATTATGGTCACTGACAAACCCCTTCTATGCCTTCAGACTCACCACTGGGATGTATTTTAAAGAACTGAGGTAAATCTGATCCTCAGACCATACAAACGAAAACAACTTGTGTTCCTTTTGTAACATGATTTAGCCACAGTACAAACTTCCAGGTCTGAGGTGTGAACCTTACACAGTGCTTTTTTTTTTTTTTTTTTTTTTTTTTTTTAAGTAGGGTCTCAGGCTGTCTAGGCTGGCCTTGTACTCAACAGCAATCCTTTTTGTTTCTTGGTTTTTCGAGGTAGGGTCTTACTCTAGCTCAAGCTGACCTGAAATTCCCTCTGTAGTCTCAGGGTGGCCTTGAACTCACGGCGATCCTCCTACTCTGCCTCCTGAGTGATGGGATTAAAGGCGTGCACCACCACGCTCGGCCTTGTCACAATCTTTCTAAGTGGCCAGAGACCCCCTACATCCAAGCTTTCATGTTTCTTCTTCAAGATACCAAGCTATGAAAAACCTGCTGCATGTGTTTGGCTAGGTTCCTGAGGTCCTCAGAAGGCCAGAACATCTTGTATGACCCTCCTTCACCCCACCTTGTCCTGCTGACCATTGTCCAAGCACACTTCCCCAAATGGCTCTAGCCCTCTCCCAATATTTCGAGCAATCCAATGCTCTCTTCCCCTCACATCCTCATTTGGGGAACAGCTTTAAAGAACAGAACCTCCTACTACCGAAGGCCTGTGTCTCCTCAGAGGAAAACTGACTACCATCAAAGAGCATGTTCCCTTCCTCACATCTGACCTTGCCCAGATAGATACCAAAGTTAGCTCCTTTATCCAAGCTTCTTCTGTTTATGTTCATGGATTTCGGGTCTTCACCATCTCCTTTGACTTAACTTGGCAGGGTGTATATGTTCTTTTAACTACCTTCTGAACACCTGAGAAAAATGCCTGCACTTGGTCACTGGCTGAGCAATGGGAACATGAAGCACAAGCCCAAAACCCATGGCAGGCTCCTCCTTGTGGAAACTGCACTTCCCAAAACAGACCTTTGGTAGGCTTACCAGGACAGGGATCCAGAGATGGAGGGCCATAATTACATGTTCACATGCTTAATAGAAGGTGTGAAAAAGGCTGTGATAAAAACCTGCTAATTATCTCAAACGGAGAGAGATTACCCAGTGCCCCACTGAGAACCCAGGCCTATTTCTATACCATCCTGGACCCAGAGAGTCCCAAAAACCTCACCGGTCCCTTTCATCAGTCAGGCCTCCCCAGACACCAAATCTTCAAAGTCTAGACATGGGACCCCTAAAGTCTCTTTTTCCACTTTACTAGATATGGCCTTAAAGGTATTCAGTACTTGGGAAGAAGGCCTCAAAGAAAGAGAAGAAAAGGAAGGGAAGGGAACGTACTGAGGGAATGGCTTCATAGATGGTAGCTGCCACAACTAGTTCCGTGCCCATGCCAGGGCAGCCCCAGCCGCCTCCATGCATGGCACAGCCTAAAGCTTTATTCACGACCTCTCTGTTCTGTACAGGGAGACTGGAGTTAAGAAATGGCCCCTCTCACGCCCCATAGGGACCTTCACCAAGCCAGCCAGGACATGTTAGTCAAGACTGTCCAAACTCCCAGCCTCTGGGCCACACCTGCTTTGCAAACAGAAGGGACTCTGGGAGCAGGAATGCTCCTCTCTCTTGACAGGAAGTATCATCCAAATAGCAAAAGTTGGGGCTGGAAAAATGGCTTAATGGTTAAGGCATTTACCTGTGAAGCCAACGGATCCCAGTTCAATTCTCCAGGACTCACATAAGCTAGATGCACAAGGGGCACATGCATCTGGAGTTCGTTTGCAGTGGCTAGAGACCCTGGTGTCCCCATTCTCTCTCTGTCTGCCTCTCTTCTCTCTCTCTCTCTCTCTGCAAATAAAAAAAAAAAAAGAAAATAGCAAAAGTTACCAGGGACCCTGTGCACAGGAGATTGACAGCATAGCCATTATGTTCCTATTGCTGGGACAAAACACCCAACTAGAAGCAGCTTATGAAAGGAAAGGGTTGATTTATGGGTTACAGTTTCAAAGGGAAGTTTTCATCACAGGGAAAGGATGGCAGGAGTAGGTAGCCAGTGGCACATTTTCACATCAGCAGGGAGGAGGTCGAGAGCGTGAACTGAGGTCCAAGAGTGGGGCTGGGCGATGACACCCCAAGGCTTGCTTCTAGTAATGCATGTCCTCCAGCAAGACTCTACCTCCCGAAGGCCCCCCGATCTTTCTGAACTGGAGATTAAGCGTCCAAACACATGAGGCTATGGGGGTGTTGTGTGGCAAATTTCTCCAAATTGAAAGCAGTAAATCATACAACTATTGCCAGCTTTTTCAAAAGCATCTGGGACAACTTACGAGAGACTCTCAAAAGTGGGCCTGTTGACATTCCCCAGTAAAAGGAAGAACATGAAAAAGGTCGACAGACCCCCAAACTGAAATCTCAGGCACCCCCTGTGCCAGCTGTATGCAATGAAGCTTGAGGTCTAGAAGCTTTGGGGGGGGCGGAGATAGAGTACATAGAGGGTCTATGTAACAGATCAAGGGTCCGCGAGCTCCTTGAAGTCCATTCTCCATGCAGGGATGAGACTTCCCGATGGTATGGCTTCTTTGGATACTCCATGTTGCTCTAAGTAGCCCTTCACCAGCTCTGTAAGGAACCCCATTAAACCCAGTGTTCACCAAAACTGGTCTGGTGATCAATCCATCATACTTTGGTCTGCCACCTGTGCCCTATCTGAGATGAATAGATGTGTGTTCACATCTCCCTAGAAAGTTCCACACAACAAGGGGACGTTTTATATTTAAACCACCACAGACAGTTACTTCTGCCTCTGTTTCTAGATTATGAATAGCCCATAAGGGTGGGGTACCTTCCTCAGCTCCATTGACAGGGCTTGGTGGCCATACAGGCTCCCATATTTTCCATGTCTATGGAAGAGCTTCTGGTGATCACAGATGTGGCAGGAACTAGAATGAATTTTTCTTTCTCTCTCAACCATTTTTTTTTTTTTTGGTCTTTTGAGGTAGGGTCTTGCTTTAGCCCAGGCTGACCTGGAATTCACTCAGTAGTCTCAGGGTGGCCTGGAACTCACTGTGATCCTCATACCTCTGCCTCTCAAGTGCTGAGATTAAAGGTGTGCGTCACCACGCCCAGCAAGAATTAATTTCTCAATCAATATAGAAGCCACTTATTCTGTTTTATTCAACTCCTTGGCTACTTTTTGGTCCTTAATCCTCCTCACTGGAATTGATGGGTGACCCCAGCAGGTCTGCATCACACTCTCCTTGAAATGCTCCTTAGAAAAACACATCATTACTTTGGGCATTATTAAAAATGGGCTGGGACTGTGAGGTGGCCTGAACTGTTGGACATGGCCCAGGGACCTTGGGCTGTGGGGGTTGCAGCTGGCCTTATTGTCAGGAACCCACCCTGGTGATGGTGACTGGCCTTCTCTACCCTCGGGCAAGGTTGTAGTGTGCCCTGTCATCACCCAGAGTGGGCAGAACTGGAGAGGCCCTCCCCTCTTCTTGATCCCAAAAGCATCTGACCATTCCATAAGTCAGGCTTTGCCCTTCCACCACAGTTCCTGACCTTGAGGCTAGCTGCCCAAGAGACCCTTATGTGGCTGAAGTCACTTAGCTTTTCCCGCCTCTTCTATTATCTTTCTCACAGCTCCTCCCTCACAACTCTGAAGTCACATAGCTTCCCCCCCCACTATCTCCGTCACACTTCTGCCTTTCAACCAATTAGATAGCAACCCCTAAATTATGTATCCAATCACCATATAGTCTGTATGTGCCTTTTCAACCTTTCTCAAGTGTTTATAAACCCACTCCCCTTTTGAATAAAAGAGTGCTGACCATCAGACAGTCTCCTGGGTGTTCATTGCCCATCGCACTCACCCGCTCCAGGACCCTGCTTCTTCCCCCCAACTCCTCCTCCTGAGCCGGGGGCTTCGGTGGCCAACGACCCCTGGGAATGGCGAGGACCCGACATCATTACACCCTCACTCCTAGTGTCACCTAGCTGTCTTACCCCACTCCTAGAGAGAGACAGCTTGTCAAAACTCAGCTATAACATTACTGTCAAAATAACGCATCCAGGCTGGAGAGATGGCTCAGTGGTTAAGGTGCTTGTCTACAAAGCCCAGTGACCCAGGTTCAATTCCCCAGTACCCACATAAAGCCAGATGCACAAAGTACTGCATGCATCTGGAATTCGTTTGCAGTGGCTAGAGGCCCTGCATACCCATTCTCTCTGTCTTTCTTCTATCTCTGCTTACAAATAAATAAATACAAATATTTTTTAAACATTTATTTTTATTTATTAGAGACAGAGAAAGAGGGAGAGAGAATGGGTGCATCAGGACTTCCAGCCACTGCAAACGAACTCCAGATGCATTTGCCACCATGTACATCTGGTTTATGTGGGACCTGGAAAATTGAATCTGGATCCTTAGGCTTCGCAGTCATATGCCTTAACCACTAAGCCATCACTCCAGCCTAATAAAATGATTTTTAAAAAATGACTTGTTCAACACTCATATTAGCACTCCTTGATCCCTACATCCAGGCACAGTGAAACCTTACCTTGAAAAAAAAAAAAAAAAAAAACAGGTGTAGAAGAGATGGCTTAGCAGTTAAGCGCTTGCCTGAGAAGCCTAAGGACCCCAGTGCGAGGCTCAATTCCCCAGGACCCACATAAGCCAGATGCACAAGGTGGCACATGCATCTGGAGTTCGTTTGCAGTGGCTGGAGGCCCTGGTGTGCCCATTCTCTCTCTGCCTCTCTTTCTCTCTCTGCCTCTTTCTCTCTCTGTCTGTCACTCTCAAATTAATTAATTAATTAATTTAATTTAATTTAAAAAAACAGGGCCTGGAGAGATGGCTTAGCTGTTAAGCACTTACCTGTGAAGCCTAAGGACCCTGGTTCAAGGCTCAATTCCCCAGGACCCACGTAAGCCAGATGCACAAGGTGACACAGGCATCTGGAGTTTGTTTGCAGTGTCTGAAGGCCCTGGCGTGCCCATTCTCTAACTATCTGCCTCTTTCTCTCTCTATCTGTCACTCTCAAATAAATAAATAAATAATAAACAAAAAAAAAAAAACAGGTGTGGTGGCCTATGCCTATAATCCCATCACTCAGGTGGTTCAGAAGTTCAAGCTTGGGTAGATGAGAACACTTTCCAAAAAATTTTTTTAAATTTTTGTAGAGACCTCAATTTCTTTTCCAGGTGCTCCCCTCAAACCCAAAGCCCAGAAAGGTTTGTCACCCTTCTTTCATACATTTTTGGCCACCAGCCTACTCTGTAACTCACCTTGCAACACACCCAAACTGGCTGTCAGAAAGTCCATGGCACTTACTGGCTGGTTATAAGACCATAAGGTCATTAAAGAGGCTGTGACCCTTATACACCCATTGTACCAAACTCCTATACCCTCTTGGGACAAATTCCAGTGGGGACTTCCTGGTTTACAGTCTTTGTCTTGAAGGATGCCTTCTTCTGCATGCCAATACATCCTGACTCCAGTTCCTGTTTGCCTGCCATGGCTGGACCCAAGGTTTATCAATAATAAACTTGGCCTGTCCTGCTACAGGTTTCTGAGACAGTCCCCATCTGTTTTTTTTTAAAACATTTTTTATTGACAACTTCCATAATTATAGACAATAAACCATGATAATTCCCTCTCCTAATTTCCTCTTCACAAATCCACTCTCCATCATATTCCCTCCCCCCTCTCAATTAGTCTCTCTTTTATTTTGATGTCATCATCTTTTCCTCCTATTACAAGGGTCTTGTGTAGGTAGTACCAGGCATTGGCAGGTCATGGATATCCAGGCCATTTTGTGTCTGGAAGATTGCATTGTAAGCAGTCCTACCCGTCCTTTGGCTCTTACATTCTTTCTGCCACCTCTTCTGCAATGGACTCTAAGCCTTGGAAGGTGTGACAGAGATGTTTCAGTACTGAACACTCCTCTGTCAGTTCTCAGCACGGTGGTGTCTTTTGAGTCATCCCAAGGTCACTGCCATCTGAAAAGAGAAGCTTCTCTAACTAAAAGTGAGAGTAGTATTGATACATGTGTATGAATGTAAGAAAAGTGCTTACAGAGCAGTTTGGTGACCATAATATATGCATTTAGCCAGACACCAGCAGGCGTTATACCCCTAGAGCTCACGACCTCCCCTGCCGTAGGCTTTTGACTAAGTTTTCAGTACCAAGCATGTATTCCCTCCCGTGGAGCGGGCCTCCAGTCCGATTAGTGAGCAGTTGGTTTCTCCCATAACAGACATGCCACTATTGCACCCATTGGCTCAATTGGCCTGGCTGGCCAAACTTAAGGCTTACAGTGTTCACTGTTGAGTATCACCACTGGTGATTTCTCTCTCTTCCATAGGACTGCATGCAGTGCAGCTTTTCCCAGCTTTCTGTCAGCTGGTCTACAGGGAGGAGGTTTTCAGCTCAGCTCCAGCTTGATTTCTCAGTGACCTCGCAGCCCAAACGTGTGGAGTCTTCAGCAATAAGTCCCCATCTTTTTGATCAGGTCTTAGCTAAAGACCTCTCTTCCTTGCAGCTCCTTCCCAATAACATGTTCCTTCAATATGTAGATGACCTGCTGATCACCACCCACAAAAGAAACCTCTGTCCTCAGTCTCTCTGAAGGATTGCAAGGCTGCCTTCTTGTAGTTGCAGAGTTTCCTCACCCAAAACATAATTCTCTTCTTGAAAAGTACAATTCTGGGAACAGATGTTAATTCCAAGGGCAAAACCCGCTGTGGTTTGAATGCAAAATGTCTCCCAAAGGCTCATGTATTTGAACACTTGGTCCCCGCAGCTGGCAGTGACACTTTGGGAAAGCTGTGGAACTTTTAGGACGCTGAACCTTGCTGAAGGAAGTGGGTCACTTGGGGGCTGTGAACCTTGAGGTTTTATAGCCTGGCCTTACTTCCCATTCTCACTCTTCCTGACTGAGGATACAGTGTGACAAGCCAGCTTCCTCCTGCCACCATGCCTTCCCAGTTGTGCTGACTCGCACCCCTGGAACTATAAGCTAAAGTAAACCATTCCTTCCTTTTTCTTCTTTCTCTCTCTCTTTTTAATATTTCTTTTTCTTCTTACTTATTTATTTGAGAGAGACAGAGAAAGAGGCAGATAGAGAGAGAGAATGAGCACACCAGGGCCTTCAGCCACTGCAAATGAACTCCAGATTGCATGCACCACCTAATGCATCTGCTTACGTGGGTCCTAGGGAATTGAGCCTTGAACTGGGGTCCTTAGGCTTCATAGGCAAGTGTTCAACCATGAAGCCATCTCTCCAGCCCTAAACCATTCCTTCCTTAAACTGACTCATGGTAATTCATATGTGGCCCTTGTCCAGCCAGCATAGAAATTAATGTTAGAGCATGGGCACCCCTGCCAATTTTACACAGCAACTACACTGATTTATGGGAATGGGGAAGTACTGAGAATCTTACAAACAAGATGGTTAACGCCCCTGTGCAATGCAACCTAGGATACTACCTTAAGGGTTGTAACCCCAGGGCTGGAGAGATGGCTTAGTGGTTAAGGCACTTGCTTGCAAAGTCTAAGGACAAAGGCTTGATTCCCCAGTACCCACTTAAGCCAGATGCACAAGGTGGTGCATGTGTTTGGAGTTTGTTTGTGATGGCTAGAGGACCTGGTGTATCATCTCTCTCTCTCTCTCTCTCTCTCTCTCTCTCTCACTGTCTTTCTCTCAAATAAATTTTATATATATGTTTTTAGAGGTAGCTAGAGTTAGTTTGCAGTGGCTAGAGGCCCTGGTGTGCCCATTCTCTCTGTCTGTCTCTCCTATCTCTCTATCTCTGCTTGCAAATAAATAAATAATATTTTTTAAATGCTGGGCATGGTGCCACATGCCTTTAATCCCAGCACTCAGGAAGCAGAGGTAGGAGGATCACTCTGAGTTCGAGGCCAGACTGAGACTACATAGTTAATTCCAGGTCAGCCTGAGCTAGAGTGAGACCCTACCTCAAAACAAACTAACAAATAAACAAATAAAATTTAAAAAGAGTTGTAATCCTATCCAATGCACACCAGGAACCACCCTATGATCTCATTTAGGTTCCTTAACAACTCTTTGAGATGTAACATCAGAAGCCACAAAAATCATATATATGGTTTGGGAAGATGGCTCACCCTTCAGCTAGGGGCAAGTATGAGGTTTAATATCTACACTGGTTCAACCTATGCCTTCAATGTGGTTCACACCTGTGCAGCCATTTGAAAAGAAACTGTTGGGCTAGAAAGATGGCTTAACAGTTAAGGCGCTTGCCTATGAAGCCTAAGGACCCAGGTTCGATTTTCCAGGTCCCACATAAGCCAGATGTACAGGTTACAGCCCTAGCGTGCCCATTCTCTCTCTCTCTCTCCCTCCTTTTCTCTGTCTCTAATAAGTAAATAAAAGTGAAAATAAAATCTTAACAGCATTCATAAAATACCCCTATTAAGGGCTGGAGAGATGGCTTAGCAGTTAAGGCACTTGCTGCGAAGCCTAAAGACAGAGGTGGTTCAGTTCCTCAGTACCCACATGAGTCAGATGCACAATGTGGTACATGCATCTGGAGTTCATTTGCAAGGGCTAGAGGCCCTGGCACACCCATTATCTTTCTCTCTATCTCTATCTGCCTCTTTTTCTCTCTCAAATAAATAAATAAAGTATTTTTAAAAATACCTCTATCAGGCCAGGAGTGGTGACACACACCTTTAATCCCAGCAGTGAATTCCAGGTCAGCCTAGGCTAGAGTGAGACCCTACCTTGAAAAAAAAATACCCCTATCAAATATGCCCCTGAATCATGGCTTGGCTAGAGGCTATCAAAGTCCAGAAGTAGGTGGTAAGCCATTCCTTGCAAGACTTACCAAAAAGAAAAGGCCCAGGTGTCACGTGGAAATGACCAATCTGATAAGCAGGCCAAGGCAGCAGCTACATTGCCCCTTCAGGATACCTTAATCCCTCATTCCTTTACATTTCCTTTACACTCAAGAGGAAGTTCAGAGAGCTTTAGTACAAACAGTTTCACTCACACCCCAGAAGGATGCTTAAAAGGACCCACTAATCATGTCTTAGTGTTTCATTCTTCCCAATGGAAGATTCTAAAGATCCTTTAAGGCCTTCGGGACTTGGGCAAGGCTTTATTTATGGGCAAAGGAAATCTACAACCTTTGCAGTCAATTTCTTTTTAATATTTTTTTTATTTATTTGTGAGAGAGAGAGGCAGAGAGAGAGATAGAGAAAGGGTGCGCCAGGACCTCCAGCCACTGTAAGCAAACTCCAAACACATGTGCTACCTTGTGCATTTGCTTATGTGGGTTTTGGGGAATCGAACCTGGGTCCTTTAGCTTTGCAGGCAAGTGCCTTAACCGCTAAGCTATCACTCCAGCCCTATAGTCAGTTTCTTAATCCTATCCAACATGCCATCATGTAAGTCCAGAAAGTGGTCACTGACCCCCTCTACCCTTCTAGCCCATCCAAAGTTGAGTCTTTTCCAGAAGAAGACTGGCAGATAGATTTTACCCTTATGCCCCCTTGCAAGGGACTTACTTTTGTGGGTACTGTCATTGGATGCAGGAAAGCCTTCCCTGCTAGGACTAAAAAGCTCTCAAAACTCATAACAGCACTTCTTGAACATATAATCCCTTGTTTTTTCCTTTCATTCTCTGTATGGTCAGCTAATGGTCCAGCTCTTATTTCACAAAAAGGATTAGTGAGAAGTTGGGCATGGTGGTGCACACCTTTAATCCCAGCACTTGGGAGGCAGAGGTAGGAGGATCGACAGGAGTTCGAGGCCACCCAGAGACTACATAGTGAATTCCAGGTCAGCCTGAACTAGAGCAAGACCGTTCCTCGAAAAAACAACAACAACCAAAAAAAAAGACAAGTGAAGACTGGAGAGATTGCTCAGTGGTTAAAGGCGCTTGTTTGCAAAGCCCGATGGCCTGGGGTCAATTCCCCAGTACCCACAGAATGCCAGATGCACAAAGTAGCACATATGTTGGAGTTTGCTTGCAATAGCAGGAGGCCCTGGAACACCCATGCTCATTCTATCTCTCTCTTCTCTCAAACAAATAAAAATATTTTAAAAGTTCTAATGGGGCTGTAGAGATGGCTTAGTGGTCAAGGTGCTTGCCTGCAAAGCCTAAGGACCCATGTTCAACTCTCCATATCCCACATAAGCCAAACGCACAAAGGTAAGGTGAGCACAAAGTGGCACATGCCCACTAGGTGGCGCAAGCATCTAGAGTTCAATTTCAGTGGCTGAGGCCCTGGCATGCCAATTCTCTCTCTCTCTCTCTCTCTCTCTCTCTAAAATAAAAAAGTACTAGTGAAGCCCTTCAAATAAAGGTATTACATATCGTGTGGTACCCACAATCATCAGGACAGATAAAGATGGCCCATCAAACAATAAAGAGACTCCTTACTGAATGAATTCAAAAACCCAAGTCCTGGGCCAACACTTCTCCCAGCGGCACTCCCAAGGTCTCATGTCACTTCCAAAATCGAGACAATGTCTCAAAGAACTCCAGACGCACACACCACGATGGGCATCTGGCTTTACTTGGGTACTGGGGAATTGAACCTGGGCTGGCAGGCTTTGCAAGAAAACACCTTTAACTGCTGAGTCGTCTCCCCAGTCTGAGACTATCTCAATCTATTTGAGGTCCTGTATGGAAAGCATTCCTTGAGACAGACCTTTTATTACACTCATTAACTTGCCCAGTAGGTTACATCTCTGGGACTAACTATCAAAGCCATGACAGTTATCAAGATAATATAGCCCTAAGCCAGACCCCTCCTCACCAACTGGACAAGGCCAGTCAAAATTAACTGCAACCAGGGGTAGGGAGATGGCTTAGCAGTTAAAAGCACTTTAACTGCCTGCCAGCTGGGACTTGATTCCCCAGTAACCCATAAAGCCTGATGCAAAAGGTGGCACATATGTCTGGTGTCTGGAATGATGAGACCCTGCCCACACCCACATGCAATTAAATAAATGATTTTTTTTAAGCCTAGGACAGGGTTGGGACCCTGTGCGTGTATGGCAAGAAGAATATGGGGGAGAACAGGAAATACATCAATACATCAAGAAGAGAGGGCCGACTGTCTCCCAGGATCACTTCCACCTCATCTGCCTGGGCTCAGAAGTCATTACATGGAAAGCAGTGACACAAATACTGCTCTCATGGCTAGCCTGAAAACCAGTTCCAGAGAAATGGTGACAGACACTATGGTCACTCAGACCTCATAACAATGGACATCCAGAGGCTACAGAGAAAGCAACACTAAATCAGATCTCCACCTTGCCCACCAAGGTTCAGGGAGCATTGTGGAAGACAGGGTGGAAAGATTGTAAGAGCCTCAAGATGGGTGGGAATAGCCTGAGACACCATGTTTCCCCCATTCCTGCAGAGACTGACTGAGGCCTCTTGGTCCCCACAATGGATAGATACCAATAATCCCACCAAAGTCCTTCAGCAGAATTGGGGTGGGGAGAGGGAGTCTATGTGTATAACATTTTTATAAAAAAAAAATATCAAGGCTGGAGAGATGGCTTAGCAGTTAAGACACTTGTCTGTGAAGCCTAAGGACCCATGTTCTACTCTCCAGATCCCACGTTAGCCAGACACACAAAGGTGAGGCAAGCACAAAGTCACACATGCTCACTAGGTGGTGAAAGCGTCTGGAGTTTGATTGCAATGGCTGAGGCCCTGGTGAGCCAGTTGTCGATCTCTCCTGTCTCTCTCTCTCTCTCTTGTGCTCTCTCTAATAAAATAAAATAAAATAAATTTTAAAAACCAATAATTTTTTTAAATTTTAATTAATTAATTTATTTATTTGACAGAGAAAGAGGGAGAGAAAGAATGGGAGCACCAGGGCTACTGCAAATGAACTCTAGACACGTGTGCACCCTTGTGTACCTGGCTAACATGGGTCCAGGAGAATCGAACCTGAGTCCTTTGGCTTTGCAGGTAAACGCTTTAACCGCCAAGCCATCCCTCCAGCCCAAAAATCAATAATTTTTTTTAAAGCCCAGGACAATGGAAGGTGGAGCCAGGAGAATTTGAAGCTCAAACATCATTTGCAGTCTGGCAGGTTATGTTTGCAGACACTTCAAAGTCAGCCTCTGACCTCTCCATGCACACAATGGCGTGTAGCTCCCACTCCCATAAACAAATAAATATAAAGATATATGTATATGGGCTGGGGAAATAGCTTAGTGGTTAAGGCACTTGCCTGCGAAGCCTAAGGACCACAGTTTGATTCCCCAGGACCCACGTAAGCCAGATGCATAAGGCGGCACATGCATCTGGAGTTTGTTTGCAGTGGCTGGCGGCCCCGGTGTGCCCATTCTGTCTTTCTCTCTATCTGCCTCTTTCTCTCTCTCTCAAATAAATAAATAAATTAATTATTAATAAATAAATAAATATAAATATAAATAAACTGCAACCTGATACCATGTAACTGCTGCCATGTAGACCCAACCTCCTCCAGGAATCAAACACTGACCAATCAAGACTGCTCTCATATGCATAGCAGTAGAGGCATGATGGAATTCCACGGTAGGTCATCCTACCGGATGAGAGTTCCAAAATCCACACCCAAGACCCATCCTCGCATGCATGCCAGCCGTTCTTCCTTTACTGCGTTGCCCCTGTGTTCTTACAGTGTACACACTAAGCTTTCCGTCCTCTTCTAGTGTAATGGGTGAATTCTCACCAGTCCCATCCCATTCCCCTCATTACCCTCACTCCATAGAAGGAGGATTCAGACCCCTTCTTGGAGGCCCCAAGAGTCAAGAGTTAAATTCTATCGGTCTAACTATGAGGAAACCCCTGGCCTCAAAGGTGCCATTTCAGATGGTTTGATGAGGACTTAGCTGCATGATCCCTAAGGGCCTCCTATTTCCAAGGGTAGGTGATCGTTCCTTCTTTCTTTTTCCTCTTCCTCCTCTTCTTTTCGGCTGTTTGAGGCAGAGTCTCACTCTGTAGCCCAGGCTGGCTTCAAACTGACAATTCTCCTTCCTCCACCTCCCTATTACTGGGATTACAGGGCCATGGTTCCCTGCTCCTTCCTAGCTGGCAAGGTCTATGGTGTCAGCCCAGGCAAGTCCTCAGGGTCACACAATGACTTTGAATGCAGGGGGACTGCCCACCGAACCCACTTTTCCCCAGGCAGATACACACAGGCCCAAAGTTGGTGTTTTTTTTTTTTTTTTTTTTTTTAAAGAAATAAAATAAAAGGAGCAGAAGGACTGGATGTAACAAGTCTGGGCCACTGCAGGGGAACATCGCCCAATTTCTCCACCCAGAGGCTCTCTCCAAAGTAGAGAAGTTTCTGGGAGGTCCAGGGCCCAGACCAAACCTCCCTCCAACCCTTCACCAGGAACAGCCCTGCTGGGAGTGTAGCATTGTCTGGGTGTGCGGGCTGGGAGCTCTTCCTTCCAGGGAATGCCTCCATAGGTAATTTCTCTCTGCAAACCCCAGTATTCAAAAGTTCTTCTGTACGATTTCTTGCCCTTAGCATAAACAGCCTTTCTAGAGGATGGGCTGCTACTAGTCACACAGCAATTTCCCTTCTTGGAAATCCAGCCAAAAGTTGCTGCTTCGCTCAAGGAAAAAAAAAAAAAAATGTCTGTTGCTTTCTCTCAGCTTGCCTGCCAGCTTTTCTGCCTAAATCTCCTCTCTTTATGACTCTCTCTCTAACACACACACACACACACACACACACACACACACACACACACACACACGTCTCTTCCACTTTTTCTCCCATTCTATTTCTTACCATCAACCACGGAGAGAGAGAGAGAGAGAGAGAGAGAGAGAGAGAGAGAGAGAGAGAGAGGGAGGGAGAGAGAAAGGCGAGGCGAGGCGACCTCCAGATGTTCCCGACCGAGTGGCCATCTGCTAAGATTGCTCCAGCGGGCAGGAGGGAGAAAAAAGGGGGGCAGGGATCTGGGGGTAGCAGGAAGCTGGGAGGCAGGCCGACTGGAGTGGGCGGGAACTGCGCACTTTGGCGACGCTCCCTAGGGTGGAACCCGGGCTCCGCCGGCGGGCGGGGCTGGCCGAGCGCGCGCCCCGCAAGGCTGGCACTTTGACGACACTCCCTGAAGCTGCCTAGCCTCCCGGCCTGTGCAAACCACTAGGGGTGCCCGGACCCGGGAGCCGAGCGCCGGGCGGGCGGGGACAGGGGCGGGCCGCTCGGCGTGGAGAAAAGCTCCGGCCCCGCGGGCCAGCGCCGGGCCGCCTGGGTGAGCGCGCCAAGGCGACCGGCGTGCAGCGCAGCTCGAGGTGGGTGCTGGACCCGGGGCTGCTCCGGAGAGGAGGGGTGTTCGGGCGCGCACGTTCCCCAACCTCGCGCCGCCCCATCCCGCGGGCGCAGGGGTGGTGCAGACTCCCGCCGGGGCCCCTCAACTTTTCACCCCTCCCCCAGATCCCGGGCGACAGCAGCCGCCGCTGGACCCCCGGAGCTCGGCGGGCGTGAGGGAGCTGGAAGTTTGGGGGGGTGATGGAGAGGGGCAAGGACTCCTGGAGACAAAGGCTCGGAGTGGGAGACTCGAGGGGGGGTCACGGGCCGGTGCCTCGGGAGTGGGGTGGTCTTTGTCGAGGACACGTGCATGCCACCTTCGTGGGTCTTTGTGGATCTGGGTTCGGGGACGGGCGTCCATCTGCCCGGTGTCTTTGTGTGTCCGCGGCTTTGCACGGCTTGCCGGGCGCCCCGGGTGCGTCCCCCGGTTGGATGGCGAGGCCCGTGGGCGCAGCGCGTGTGTCCGCGTACGTGGTAACCGGTGCCTGTCGACGTGTCCAGGGTTGGGTGGCCGTGCCCGGCTCTCCACCCACCCACCCGGCCCCGGATGCCGCTTGCAAACTTTTCTGCGCGCTTCTCCGGCAACGCCTGGGTCGTCCCCGCCGCCGTCCGCCCCTCCTTCACCTCCCCTGGGGTCCTTTGCACCAACCGGGGACGGGATAGGATTGGTGGGTGTGTGTGTGTGTGTGTGGTGGGAGTAGGGGGGGGAGATCGGCAGTGCCCGGGGAGGGACTGGCCCGGGCCGGGACTGGGCGGAGCGTACGGGACACCCCGCGCAAGACCCTGCCGGGAGGAGGGAGGGACCCGGCCGGTCCGGGTTTTAGCCTGGGGCTGGAGACCCTAGAGCTGCGGGTGGCTGACGTGCCTGCTGGGAGCATCTCTGATGTATGTGTGACCGTGCCACTCGTCTTCTCCCCCAGGGACCGGCTCTGCTCTGCATTTACCCCGGTCCCCCCAGCAGTGAAGGATCAACCTCGGATCCGGTAGGTGAGAAGGCCATGGCTTATGGGGATCCCGGGCTGCTGGCGGTGCTGGCTCACCGGTCCCTTGGTTGGGCTATGGGGCAGGGGGACTTAACACACCCTGGCTTCGAATGGGGAGGTTAATGGCCCACGGTAGGGCGCCCCGGCTGGTTGCTCGGCCCCTCCGAGGCTTGGTCACCTTGGCATTGATGGGGTGAGAGCTCTCCAGGCCGCCGCCCTGGAGCCCAGCGCACAGTCGGGATAACTAAAAGTTGCTAGAGCCGGGCTGAGAGCAGTGCCCGCCCACACTTGGCCAGGCCAGGAGGTGACTCAAACGTCGGTCTTCCCTTGCTCCACGCCATGTCCTTCAGATAAGTCTGGACTTGCAGAGGCCCGGAGAGGAAGGACTTAGCCTTGCCAGGCTTTTGATCCTGGGTGGCAAAGATAACCCTAAGAGAGAGAGGAAGGAGGGAAAGACTGTATGACCAAGAACCTTCCCGAATGCTCCCCACCGGGTGGGATTAGGGGACAGCGACTGTGGCTACTTTCTTGTGTCTCTGGTTTTATCTACCTTCTGGAAGGGGAGAGATGGACAGCCCCTCTACTCCTTTGCAGGAGACTGAGGGAGATCCCCAAGTCTGAAAACCTTACTGTGTATGTAGCGCGCACCTCCTTGCGGACTCCAGTTCCCAGGCACTAAGTTAGGAAAAGAAAGCTGGACTGTAACAGCCCGGGGGAACCTGAGTTCACAGCGCTTCCACCCACCTTGCTCGACTGTCTCCTGTCAAGGCAAAGACTGGAGTCAAAAATAGAAGGGAGGGGCTGGAGACATGGCTTAGTGGTTAAGGCGCTTGCCTGCAAAGCCAAAGGACCCAGGTTTGATTTCCCAGCACCCACATAAGCCAGATGAACAAAATGGTGCATGCGTCTGGAGTTCATTTGCAGTGGCTGGAGGTCCTGACAGCACCCACACACACACACCCTTCCCACTGCACCCTAGCTCTATGACCCATGTGATTCTCAATCTACTCCTAAAAAGGAAGATGTCAATTTCTGTTCTACTGTGAATGTTAAGTGAGATGATGAATTAGATGTGCTAGTAAGACAGGCAGCATTTTAGGATGTACAGTACATTGTGTGGACACAAACAGAGGCAGAAAAAGCATGGACCCTGCTCTTAAACCTTAAACTTGGCAAAGCCCTAAGTTCCTGCAAGAGCCCAAGCAGAAGGAGGCCTGTGCCCTGACATTTCATCCCTCTGGTTTCTTCGCCTCCGCACAGCCAGGCCTCATGCTGGACCGGAGCTGAACGAAGATTTGCAGACAGCCAAAGTCCTTTGGAGGATGGGGGATTGGGGGGGGGAGCTTAGACCGGGAAGCCCTCCCAGAGCAGGTAGCTTTTGAATCAGACAAGCCTGAAGAAGACAAGAGTCCCTTGTCATCTTTGTCAGAAGGAACAGCCTACGCAAAGGCAGGGCTCCTTTGGGAGTAGCAGGTCTCGAGCCTGGGAAAGTGCTTTTGTGAAGTGTGTTTTAAATAGGGTACGGTGGTTTGGCTCCTTATCTTCTATTGGATACTACACTTGGGTGCCCAGCGTGGCAGTAGCTTGAGGCAGAGACCAGGATCTAGGCTTTAGCCTTGGTTTGGCCTCTGCGACCTTTCCAGATCCCCAGAGAACTTGGTCAGAACTTGGTTGGTGCACTGAGAGAATCCAAGGCCTGAGGCCATGACTTTTGGGTTTTCCTCCTCCATACCTGCCTTACCTTAGCATCCCCTCCCCTGGCCCTGCAGTCACACATCAGGGGATAGGACTCAACATGCTGTGAGCCCCCACCAACACTGGAGCAGAGTCCTCACTTTGCACGGGCAGTGCCAGCTTTGCACCTAGTTAAAGGTGAATACACAGACCCGGGTCCTCACAGCCCCTGAGGTCCTTGTAAGGTTGGAGCTAGTCTGCCTGGATGCAAAGCCCCTTTTTTCCTCTGCCCCACACAGCTTCCCCTGTGTTCTTTCATGCTGAGGAACTTGAAGGAAAATGCACAGGAAGGAGAAAACAGCAGTGGGGGCCTCGCCTGTCTCCCTGTAGAGGATACTGTTTAGGCATTCGTTCCATGCCTAACCTGCAACAGGGACAGTGTCATGCAAGAGGCCAGGTGCAGGGTTCAGAATGCCTGGGTCCTAGATCTAGCCTTTGTCCTCCCCGGTTGAGTGACTCTGGGTAAGTCAGTACACCTCTCTGGTCTCTTTATCAGCCATGAGACAAGTTCAATGCTATCTAACCTACTGATCTTGCAGAGAGGCCAAACGTGAATTGAAGATTCACGAGACAGGCTGAGGTGTCCTTTTGTGACAGAGTCATCTTGTAGATGTCTGCTGTGTCTTCAAATAGTACCTGGTCTGTACAAGAGACACAGTGCTCAGCTCCAAGGTTTTGAAAAAAAAAAAATCTAACCCCATCCCTGCCCACAGGAAGACAGACAGATAAATTTGTCATTACAGTTCAGTGCCACCATTGCTAAGCTGCTACCACACTTGCCTGCTTGTAAGTTAAGGCAGAGTGGCTGGCATAAGGAGCCTGGATTTGGAGCTAAAATGTCTTGGGTTTGAGTCCTGGTTCCTCCACTGCCCAGCTGGATAGGATTGGTGACATGGCAAGCTGGCGTGCTTGCGCAGATAGACAACCTTAGCAATTATGCAGGGAGAGCCTGCGTTTGAGGATCTGGGGTTTATTCCTGAATTTTTTTTTTTTTTTGGCTTGTCTTTCCACCACTGACTAAGTGGTCAGAGGGCAGTATGCTTACGAAATTTCCACCTGGGGATTTCGTTGGCGTCAGTTCATTGATGACTAAGGGGAGTGAGGTGGGAGGTGGCCTGAAGTTGAAAGCAGATGGCTGATGTAAAAGGCCTGTCCCAGGTGGGTGCTGGGCACTGGGTCAAATTGCGACCCAATCCCTGCCCACCTGGCTCCTGTGCCTGGGGGTCCCTACTGAAGTTGTTAGGGGGAGCTAGAAAATTCCGTGGGTCAAAGAAAGTACAGTTCTGCACCAGGGACCCCGTTAGAGGCCCTGGAGGAGGCAGGTTTAAACCCTTAACCTCAAAGAGGAGGGTGGCTGGGACCTTTTCAGCAGACACTAGCAACATGACTCGGAGGTCAGCGCCAGCCACCATGGACTTGTTAGGCACCTACCACTGCAGTGGGAACCTGGGTGGAAAAGGATGTGAAGGGAGTAAGCCACTGTCTGCAGGAGCTTAGTGAAACATGCCCATCGCTGGCCACCAGGCACTGAGCACTTACTGGGGAGGGAGATTGTTTCATGTTGCATCATTCTGTCTTTCCACAATCCTCACTTCTTATCCTTGTGGACCCTCAGACTCAGCCAGTAGGCAAGGCTAGATTCCTGCCCACTCCCGGCTCCAGCAAATGACCCCTATAACTTCCTTGCTGAGCATTCTCTGTTGCTGCTACCCCAGCCAAGTCTGGGCCTGACCCCAACTGGGGAGGGAATGTGCAGGTGGAGAAGGGCTGTGCCCCAGGCTTAGGTTTGAAATGGCTGAGTTTTTTTTTTTTTTTTTTTTTTTCAGTAGCCTCTCAAGGCAGCCAGAGGTGTAAGAGGCCAAGAGGAAGGGGAGGCAGGGGCCCTTTTGGACAGACCATGCTTTGTGCCCCTGGCAGGGATCAGAAAAGGCAGATGAAAGCATGAGATGCCAGGAGCAGGGTGAGATAGTTGGTCTCAGCTCTTAGGCCCTGCACTGCCATTTCCTTGATGTCACTTGTCTCTCTGGGCCTCAGTCACCTCTGGTCTCCAAGGGGCCTTCAGCTCATAAGCCTGGAATTCTCTGACTTGGTTTATCTGGCTTATGTGGGTCCTGGGGAATCGAACCGGAGTCCTTTGGCTTCCCAGGCAAGCAACTTAACTGTTAAACCATCTCTCCAGCCCTTGGAATTCTCTGACTTGGGGGATGTGACGTATGAGTAGTGAATAAGAGTTGCCACACTGGCTACAATAAACGTTCGTGAGCCGGGCGTGGTGGCGCACGCTTTTAATCCCAGCACTCGGGAGGCAGGGGTAGGAGGATCGCCATGAGTTCGAGGCCACCCTGAGACTATGTAGTTAACTCCAGGTCAGCCCGGACCAGAGTGAAACCCTACCTCGCCAAAAAAAAAAAAAAAAAAAAAGTTCATATCCCTTTGTGGACTCAGGCAGGGAAGGGGCAAAGGTGCCAACAACTTCTAGAGGCCTCTGTGCCTAGGATAATTTGATCTCTGTGGGTAAAAACAGACCTTGGGAGGGCAGTGATGTGGACAGAGCTGTCTCAGCAGGTCTGTTTTGTCACATGAGGAGAGCCCCCTGGAGCTGGTAGGCTCATACCATTCATGCTTGACCTCATAAGGCATCAGAAAACTTTTCTTAGGGTCACTGTGGACTGGACACTGAGAGCAATGAAGAACTCAGTCCCGCAGGATTGGCTTCCAAACCAGGGCTTTGTGCGGTTTTTAAGTCATGTCCTTGTGTTCTGTGTCCTCCACGGACCAGAGTTCGTAGATAAAGGAATAGATCTTGGTAGGAAGATCCCTCTCTTCCCAGGGTAAAGCACTGGGCTGGGGGTGGGGCATCATTAATCCTGTTATACGGATGAGCAAACCAAGGCTCAAAGAAACCCATGGTGGTCATACAGACCCAGGTCACCTGATCCAAGACTAACGTTAGTGATCTCGCGGTGGGTTGGTCTCTGCCCCCTTGAAAATGATGCCCTGATATCCTCCCTTCCCCCACATACCCCAACATGGCCTGGCCCCTGCTTTGTATTTAGTAGAGATTTCGTCATAGCTCTCTGATCAGTTTTAAAATCCTGCAACTCTGAAGCTGAGTTATCTAGACTAGACCCCTTATGAAGACGGGGAAACCAAGGCACATAGGATGAGACTTCACTGATGATCAGGACAGTCTGGGGCAGACCAGGGACCAAGATCTAGTGTTCCTCACTGACCTCCAGGATTTGTCCCCAGAACACTTGTCCTGTTTCCTCCCATTCAGTGTCCTGGAGTGTGGTGAAGCAGAGTGGAGTGGGGGTGCGGGGGTGCCTTTGGAGTCCCTATTTAAGAGACTCCTCCTAGGGTGTACCCTGGAGAGATGACACTCATGCCTGAACCCGTCAGTGTGCGGACACTGTGCTGGACATGTCCTCCATGGGGGTCACCTCTTTGAGGATGGACTGTCCTCTCCATTTCATTCCCCCCTGCAGTGGTCCCCAAGTCACACAGGTTAACAAGTGACCGTTGGATCTTCCCAATGGGGATGAGTCTGTTGGCCTTGGTGGGCAAATGTGAGAGGGACTGCCTCTCCCTGTGGCTGAACACTTTCCGCTGGAATGCCTAGCCCTGGGCCTGTCCCATGTGTTCACCATGTGGGCAGAGCAAGAGCCTGGCCCAGTGCCCCGGGAGCACTGACCAGATGGGTTGCCCAGGTGGGCTCCATGTGTGCTCCTGCGTCCTTACGTCAACTTGAGGACCACTGACTCACTCCTGACACGGATGGGGAAGGCTGCGCGGTGTGCCACAGCTTTTCATGGTGGGCAGTCCTCCTGCGTGAGGAGGACAGGGCAGACATTGCTGCCTTGGGGCCTGGAGGGTGACTGCATTTGAGCTGGGTTCACCCCACCAGTTACACAAGCAAGAGTTCACAAGAAGCCATCTGGCATTGCGTGGACACGTTGTATACCCACTGGGAACCCGATGGGTAATCTCAGGGCCCTTTGTGATGTTTGTTTAAACCCCAGGCGGGGTGGATAGGAGCGGATCAGCTTAGCAGGGGAGGGGGCGGGGTGGGGAGTGGTAATGAACTCTGTGGTGAGGCGCTCCCTGGGGAACAAAGGGGGCCTGAAGTAACTTAATATTTTCCTTTTTGCTGCAGACATTGGAACACTGTGTCCTGCCATGTCTGGGACCAAGCCCAGGATGCACCTGGGCTGGGTCTAATCCTCAAATTTGGCCTCTACAAAAGAAAGGGGTGGCAAGAAGGGGCCCAGGGGAGGGCTGGGGAGAACAGCCCCACTTGTTCCTGGTGAGAAGAGAGCCAGAGTGCAGATCAGGTGGCTGCCCTTTAAAGTTTCATGCAGGGCCTGTAATGGTATCTAGCTGTTCCCTGGTCTAGAAGGTGGTCAGGCTCCCACTTCAACTCCCTTCCCTGGAGGCCGGTGGGAGGGAGACAGGTCAGGAGCAGGGAACAAGCCACTGGGATAAGCCTATCTCCCAGCTGTGTGGGAGGGGCCACACCAGATGTGTACTTTGAAGTCTCTCTCTCTCTCTCTCTTTTTTTTAGGTAGGGTCTCACTCTAGCTCAGACTAACCTGGAATTCACTATGTAGTCTCAGGGTGGCCTTGAACTCATGGCGATCCTCCTACCTCAGCCTCCCAAGTGCTGGGATTAGAGACACCACCACGTGCACCACCACGCCTGGCTGAAGTTCTCATGGTTGTTTAACCCTCTGGTTTTCACCCCAGTACTGCCCAGCACTCACAACTTATCAGGCTTCGAGTCTAGCCAGTGTGGGTACATGTGCCATTAGATGTGACAACTTAACATATAGTGTCTGGCATATGTGACAGCTTCTATTACAGTTGTATAGAGGGAAACTAAGGTCTGAGAGGGGAAATGGCTTGCATCCTAACATGTGTCCATGCAGAAAGCCCTTCCTGGACCCTGTGTCTCCTCTAGTCAACAGACCTGCTGGAGGCAGCAGATGAGAACAGAGGACATGGAACTGAGCAGGCCTGGAACTAATCCTGCCCTGCTTTCTGCTCCTTTCACCAAGAGCAAGGGCCCTGGAGGTGGTACCACGTGGGCTCGGGGCTCAGGTGCCTTACCTCTCTGAGCCTGTTTCTTCATCTGTACAATATGGTAACAGGCCAGCTACCTGTTCAGGGTTAAATAAAGGACCGAAGAGCTGGAGAGATGGCTTAGCAGTTAAGGCATTTGCCTGCAAAGCCAAAGGATCTTGGTTCAATTATCCAGGACCCATGTAAGCCAGATGCACAAGGGGGCACATGTGTCTGGAGTTCATTTGCAGTGGCTGGAGGCCCTGATGTACCCATTCTCACTCTCTCAAATTAATTAATTACTTAATTAATGAAAAAATATTTTTAAAAAATATTTTTTAAAAAAGGCCCAGAAAGGTATGTCGGTTGAGAGTAGGCAAAGGGCAAGTAGGTAAGGACTTGGGTGGGTGCCCCCCCAAGCCTATTTTGGAGCTTAGGCACAGGGTTCCCAGTTGGGAGGGAGGATGAGGCCTCCAGAGGTCAAGTCAAGGTGGGATGGACACAGTCACTGCAGGAGAAGTGGGCTTAGCCCCTGCCAGGCTGCATCAGGGGACCCTGCTTCCTATGTCTGCCTAGAACACAGTGCTTAGCTCGGGCTGTGGGTAAGTCACTAAACCTCCTGAACCGCCGTTCCTTCATGGCAAAATGAAGACAAGAATCTGCCTTGCAGGAAGGTGTGAAGGTTAAAGGAGACTAGGTGTCCTGAGGCACCCAGCCCATGGCACCTGCTCAGCAGAGGTCAGTAGAGCCTAGGGCCCTGACCTTTGCACTGTGATCCCTCCCTGGCAGGGTCTAAGTCTTGGACAGGTCCCCCAAGCAAGAGAACATCTGGTCTAGTGGGTTTCAAAGTAGGATCCTTAACACATAGGGCAGGTCCAGCGCCTCTTCAACCTGAGCTCATCCAAGAAAGCCTTCTGCTACTTGCACTTGAAAAGACCAGAGACAGCAGGGCATGGTGACACACGCCTTTAATCCCCCTGCACTTGGGAGGCAGAGGTAGGAGAGGTGTGAGTTCGAGGTCACCCTGAGACTACATTCTAGGTCAGCCTCGGCCAGAGTGAGACCCTACCTCAAAACAACCAAAAAAAAAAAAAAGACCAGAGAGGAACAGGGAGTGGACATTAAGAGTATTCCAGGAGGACAGGATCTGTGACAACTCGTAGCTGTCACCGGACACATGAGCTCATGTCTTCGGGAGTGGGATAAGAGTGTGTAGTCTGTCCACCACTCACCTGTAGCTCTCTCTCCAACCAGCCCCACCATGCCGTGGTCCCTGCTGCTGCTGCTGCTGCTGGCTGTGGGTGGAGCTCAGACAACCCGGCCATGCTTCCCTGGGTGCCAGTGCGAGGTGGAGACCTTTGGCCTCTTCGACAGCTTCAGCCTGACCCGGGTGGACTGCAGTGGCCTGGGCCCCCACATTGTACCCGTGCCCATCCCCCTGGACACCACTCACTTGGATCTGTCCTCCAACCGACTGGAAACAGTGAATGAATCAGTATTAGCAGGACCAGGCTATACCACGCTGGCTGGCCTAGATCTTAGCCACAACCTGCTCACCAGCATCTCACCCACCGCCTTTTCCCGCCTGCGCTACCTGGAGTCCCTCGACCTCAGCCACAATGGTCTGGCGGCCCTGCCAGCCGAGACCTTTACCAGTTGCCCCTTGAGCGACGTGAACCTCAGCTACAACCGGCTCCAAGAGGTCTCAATATCTGCCTTTACCACTCACAGCCAGGGCCGGCCACTGCATGTGGACCTCTCCCACAACCTCATTCACCGCTTGGTCCCGCGTCCCTTGAGGGCCAGTCTGCCCTTACCCACCATTCAGAGCCTGAACCTGGCCTGGAACCGACTCCGTACCGTGCCCAATCTCCGAGATCTGCCCCTGCGCTATCTGAGCCTGGACGGCAACCCTCTGGCAGCCATTGGTCCAGGTGCCTTCACGGGGCTGACAGGCCTCACCCACTTGTCATTGGCCAGCCTACAGGGTGTCCCCCAGCTGGTGCCTCATGGCTTCCGTGAACTTTCAGGCCTGCAGGTCCTGGACCTGTCGGGCAACCCGAAGCTCAAATGGGCAGGAGCAGAGACCTTCTCAGGCCTGGGCTCTCTGCAGGAGCTGGACTTATCAGGAACCAGCCTGATGCCTCTGCCTGATACACTGCTTCATCACCTCCCAGCCCTGCAGAGCGTCAGTGTGGGTCAAGACGTGCAGTGCAGGCGTCTGGTGCGGGAGGGCACCTATCCCCGGCAGCCTGGCTCCCGTCCCAAGGTGGCCTTGCACTGTGGAGACATCCATGAATCTACCGCCAGACGGCCAGACATCTTGTGACGAATGGTGTGGCCTGGGGCCACGTGACAGACTGCTGCCCTGGGGTTGCTCAGGGCCCAAGTAACTTATATTTTAATGTACCAGTGGGCGTCTACAAGCCTATGTGGCTGCATCATTGCGGAGCTATGGGCTTATGAGAGCTTTGGCATCTGGGGCCAATCCCTAAGAACAAAGTCTGCCCCTCTGTCTCTGTGGCTCACCTCCCTGAACCGTAAGTGGAGGGACTTTATTGCCAAACCAGACTCTGGTCCCTTCCTGTGCCCTGCCCTATTTGTCCCGAAGTGCCTTCCCTCTTGCCTTGGCTGAGCTAACCCACGATGGTTGGAGGGTGGGTGGGAGCCGTCGCTGCACTGCTGGCTCAGGTCCACTGGGCTGAGTGTTCCCTTGGGCCCAAGGTCTAGTCACTCTAGTAGTTTCTTTTATGATACAACCCTTCGCTGTGGGCCTACGGGGCCCAATACATTTCTCATGGAATCCTGGGTGTAACCTTAATTATAGAAGAGACTGCAGAGAAAAAAAAATCAACCCACCCTTCTCATGAGAAAGGTGGAGACACAGGGTCTAAGAGTGGTGGACCTGCTTATCTGAAATCCCACAAGCAGGGCAGGTCTGGAGCCCACCCTGCTAAGGGTCAGGGGCTTTGCACTTTCTGGTCTTCTCTGTCATCTCTCCTGCTCTCCTTTGGTGCCCTCTTGCCGTTGTCTGTGCCCTTTCCCCATAATCCCTAGCAGTGGTAGCCAGACAGGTCAGGGTCACAGAGGACCTCGTGGCACGGGCAAAAAGCATTTCACTTTTCAGAGCCTCAGGAAGCTTGGGTATACCAGCCCCAAGCCTGTTAACTTTCTTACTCTGGGGTGGGGTTCCCCCAGCATCAAGACTGGAATGTGCTCATTTTTTTTAACCCCCCCCCCATAGATACTGCCTCTAGATGCTTCTCCAAGAAGTCAGTGCAGTTATGGCCGTGTGGCTGTCAGCGCCAATGGACTGTGGATTCAGTCTCCCCATAGGCCAGAGACCAAGAGATCTGTCACGCCCTCCCAGGAGTGCTGCCAAAAGAGACAGGGTCATGTCATACTCCAGCCCCAGGGGCAGCATCTCAGCCTCCCGTCCCTGTGGGGTGATCTTTCCTTTGTCCTCATTTCATAAGAGTTGTTGCATTTTTTTTTTTTAATGAACCATCACTTTCAACTACCTCTGCTGGCAGGGGATGGAAGTGTGTCATTTATAAAAGAAGAGAAGCGTATTTGTTCACTTTTGTAATATGTATCCTGAGATTGTTTGGGGGAAGTTGTGCAGAAGCCAACTATCAGTGGCTTATGTGGGCATTGGGGCTGGTACCAGAGGTGCCCACAGGGCAGTGAGAGCTCTGTGTTAACTCACTCACCAGCCCAACCCAGCCCCCGATTGATTCTTGGTTTAATAAACACTATTAAGAGTTATCTTTCCATCGTTGAAGCCTTCACTGACAATTGTTGGGGTGGGGTGAGGGGACACAGGATGAATTAGGCCCTACTTTGGGCAGCTTACTCTCCCTAATAGGCCCAGTAGTGTCCTGAGATTGGAGACGTGAAGTGACATCAAAGAAGTCACTTAGGAACACTGGCCCTCGTTCTGAAGCTGTCACTCTATCCACGTTCCTCACCCCAGGTCCCTTCCACCCACCCTCCGCCTGGCCACCACGGTGGGCTTGTCAGGCCCTTGCGTGCCTCTGCCTCAGCTCAGGCCATTGCTGTGAAGCCCCTTGTCCTTGTCCCTCAAACCCTTTTCACCTAAGAGACTTGGTTCCCAACACACCTTAGAAGTTCCCCCAAAGTCTCTATCCCCCCCAACTCCCTTCTGTCAAAAAAAAAAAAAAAAAAAAAAACAGCAGTACTTTGGTCATCCTTGGCATTTCAGTTGTAGAACCCCATAATTTCTGTCCACACACTTCTGATAACAGCTCACTATCGTAAGTGTCCGGTGCTAGCAAAAGAGTCATCCTTCTCACTGGCCAGTCTCTAGAAGTACCCATCTCCATTGTCACCACCACCACCAAGTTGTCGCTGACAGCTGCCCTGGACCTGAGCTGATGGACAGCTGGAACTCCATGAGGTTAGGAATAGCTGACAACCCTGTGGAGGAGCCACGTGGCTCAAGACAAATGGACCAGAACAAGGAGAGCGGCACTTGGGAGAGGTCACAGGTGAGGGGTCAATGGCAGAGTCCAGAACTTGGGTCGTCATTGCCAGTCAGGTTGCCCCAGTGAGACTTCCTGAGTCCAGGCTGCCACCTACCTGTCAGCGAGTGGATTAACTGAGGCATGAAGAGAGCCACAGTCCTGTGTGTTCCTGCATGCAGGGACAGCCCCTGCTGATCCCCTCGGGCCCTTAGCAGAGACTTCAGAAACGGACGAGGAGAGTTTGTGGAAGGAGACTCAAGTGTCTTTGCACCCAGGAGTCTTAAAGGACAAAGAGTGAAAGGCAAAGGGTGAAGACAGGCTTCGGCTTCCTGTCTGCAAACTGGGATGAGGGCACGGTGGTACAAACCAGGAATACCAACACTCCTGATGTTGTAGGACTGTGAGCTTGATGCCAGCCTGGGCCACATGAGACCCTGTCTCAAAAGACAATAGCAGCTGGGCTGGAAAGGTGGCTTCATGGTGGAGGCACTTGCTTGCCAAGCCTAAGGACCCAGGTTGAATTCCCCAGGACCCACATAATCCAGATGCACAAGGAGGTGCATGCATTTGGAGCTCATTTGCAGTGGCTTAAGACCCTGGTGTGCTCATTCTCTCTTTCTCAAATAAATAAAATATTTTTAAAAGAACAGCAGGGCATGGTGGCGCACGCTTTTAATCCCAGCACTCTGGAGGCAGAGGTAGGAGGATCATCATGAGTTCAAGGCCACCCTGAGACTATATAGCGAATTCCAGGTCAGCCTGGACTACAACGAGACCCTACCTCCAAAAAAAAAAAAAAATATATATATATATATGGCAACAATAAAAAAATCAAAAACAAAACAAAAAGTGGGGCTAGCATTCCCACGCAAGGGTGAGCACAGGCATGGTCACATACAGGCCTCTATTTCCGGATGGGGAATGCTTGCACCCAGGCCTGGCTTCTGGTCTGCTTTTACACTTTGAAACCCTGTGTCCTTAAGGAGGCACCCGGCCTGCAGCACCATCTTGCGGCCATGCGTAACTAGACACTCAATTCTCAGCCAAGTCCAGGAGCTTCGGGAAGGCCAGAAACAGTGCCCTGCTCTGTCGGCCAGGCCATTCAGAGCTTCCCGCCAGCCAGAAAAAATGCTCATTTAGATCTTCTCCCTCCAGAAATCCTGGCACTTAGGATCACACAAAATCACAGACTCATGCAGAGATTCCCTCTTGCGTTCATAGGAGCAGGTTAAAATCCTGGGTTCATTACTAATTGTGTAACTTTGGCTAAGTCATATCACTTCCCTGAGCCTGGAAAACAGGGGTGAAGAATGTAGTGATCTGCAAGAAGAGTAGCGTTTGTACAGAATGTACAAACGTGTGCCTGCTGCAAAGATGCACCTGGGACTGTCCTTTCTCCACCTCACAGCTATACCAAGCACTTTCATCGCCATACAGATGAGGACTAAGTCATCTTGCTGTCCTTACCGCATGGGCAGAACTGTCACACATACAGAGACTCAGGGATGGGAGGGTTGCTCTGAGACACCCCAAACCACTGAGATCCCAGCTGTTTTCTGTAGAAAACGGGGTTAGTTAGACAGTTCTAAGTATCTCCCATGAGACCTCCGAATAGTGATCCCCAGAGCAACAAAAAAGCCCATTAAAGTGACAACCCTTCCTCTCCTGGCTCCTTTTCACAGACGGGGAGAGAGGCCCACAGAGGAGCAGCCCCAGGTCCCACGGCAGGTAGCCAGGACTCTGTGCTGCAGAACTGGCTGTGTCATCTGTGAGATGAACATGTGGGTCCCTTGTTCAAAAACGATAGAGTATTAAGATGAGCTAGAGAGATGGCTCAGTGGTTAAAGGTGCTTGCTTGCAAAGCTTGACAGCCTGGGTTCGAGTCCCCCATACCCATGAAAAGCCAGACGAGAATGCTTCACATGTGTCTGGAGTTCATTTGCAGTGGCAGGAGGCCCTGGCATGCCCACACTTCTCTCTCTCTCTCTCTCTCTCTCTCTCTCTCTCTCTCTCTAAAAGAAAAATATCAAGATGGCAAGAAAAGAGTTTGAAAGCAAGCATGTGGTCTTTCTAAATTCCCGTTGGCCATGAAGTCACCCTGCTGGGGATTTGCCACCCCATTAGAAGAGAAGGAAGAGGAGATGGCCAATGCTGTGTGGGATGGGAGAAGAGTCTAGCTCAGGGAGCCCACCGGAATCTTCCAGACACAGGAATTCCCTTCCCAGTGTTATCATAACCCCCTCCCTCTGCTTTCTCCAGCTTGTCGTGGCCAAAAAGTGTCACTAAACCAGCTCACAGGGACATTTCTTTGGACAAAACTACCAGGGATGAAGGATGTGGGAATCAGAGCCCTACCCTCTGCTCACTTCCCGTGAGACGCTTTCTGCCAGGAGTGATGACAGCAGGGTCATTATGGGCTAATGTGGCCTTGCCCATCAGTGTTTAGTGTTCCTGGACATTGGCTAATGCTCACCAGGGAGCAAGTGTTTATCCTGTCAATGACAACTTCCACCCAATGGCCAAGATCCACAAAGGAAAGATACCCAGCGGTGGCAATGGCCACTGTACATGGTGCCCAGTGTCCAAAGTAGCCATTGTCATTAAGTTACTCTCTACAGTGTGGACCTAAGATCAGGCCACAGCTCAAGTTTCAGCGACAGAAAATGTCAGCCCAGCCAATTCATGTGCCATGTTGATTTTTCTCTCTTTTGTTTATTATTCTTTCTTTTTTTTAATACTAGAGGTTGTATTTGTGGGGATTATTGTGTTTGCTGAGCTTAGAGGGACATTCCTCCTGTGTTGATTCTCTAACTCCCAAAGCTGTTCATCATTTTATGTTGAATACTCCTTAATTAAAATGTTCCGAACTGAGAAGACAACCACACATGTACGCTTCTTGGTACGTATATGCATATCTATGATGTAACATGTATATAATTGTGTACATGAGAAGGATCAAGCTAAGAACAATTTTCTAACTAGGCAATTCTCAGAAGGAGCAACTTGTCCAAGTTAACAGTGATGGGTAGGGTCAACTCCTGCTGAAGCGAAGTCCTACTTTGGGGGTGAAAAGCCAGGTGGTGACAGTGACTCAGGGCTCCTCCCAGCTTCCAGGCCTCACAGGGAGGTCACCTGGTATGATGACTCCCTCCCAGGTAAGGTCAATGTTGGCAAAAAAAAAAAAAAAAAAAAAAAAAAAAAAAGTGGCCTGGTGCCTAGAGAATAATTAAGTGCCACATCTGTGAAATATCATCTATCTTCATTTTGAAATTTTGGGGGGGGACAAATGTTGTGCCTCAGAATTGTCTTGGTAGTTTCTGTCAGCTCCCTGGGGTCAGAGAGTCTAGAAAGCCTAGGAAGCTGTCTGGAAAGGCATGATGTCCTCTGTCTCAGAATGGTTCCAAACCACTCAGCCTCGCTGCTTCCTTCTGGATCACCCTCAGAAATGTCCTCAGACCCCTGTCCCGAGGTCTATTTGACACTGTGCCCCTAGACCAGGCTGGGGTGGGTGGGTGGGAGGAGTGCAGACTCAGAATGGTTTTCCTGCCAACAGAGAGGTGAGGAAACCTTTCCCCTCTCTCCACAGCCTCACCCTCTTCCCGAATGAAACTCCACCATTGCTCTTTGGCATAAGTGACGTGAGTTCTCTGACATCCCTCCTTGGTGGGCAACAGTTCAGGATGCTGAGAATGTGACCAGGGGACGGAGGTGAGTGTAGGATAGGAACTACTTCACGGGGCCCAAGGGGGACCTGCCACACTGTCAAAGTGCATCACCCACTAGAGACAAAGTAGTGAGGCTCACGAAGAAGGTGGTGGAAGGACATGCTGCCTTTCTGCCGTCTAGGGGATACCTTCCTCAACGAGTCATTCCAGGCAACTCCAGTGCCTAGAGGTAAGTTTGAACTTCACACTCACCTCAAATCTGGACTGGGCCTGCGACTTTGATGGGGCATTGTACTTTAGCTGCAGGTTTTTGTGATTTTAAATATTTTTGTTTATTTATTTGAGAATGAGAGAAAGAAGCAGATAGAAAGAGAGAGAGACAGAATGAGCAAGCCAGGGCCTCTAGCCACTGCAAACAAACTCCAGATGCATGTGCCACCTAGTGCTTCTGGCTTTATGTGGGTACTGGGGAAGTGAACCTCCATCCTTTGGCTGTGCCTACAAGCACCTTAAAAACTTTTTAAGGGCTGGAGATATGGCTTAGTGGTTAAGGCATCTGCCTGTGCAGCCTAAGAATGCCATTTGATTCTCCAGGTCCCACGTTTAGCCAGACACAAAAGTGACACATGTGCACAATGTCACACATGCACACAAGGGGGCACAAATGTCTGGAGTTAGTTCACAGCAGCTGAGAGGCCTCTGGCTCACTCTTTCTCTATCTCCCTTTCTCTCTGTCTCTCTCAAATTAAAAAAAAAAAATTAAGTGCATCATCCTGAGCTAGGCATGATGGCGCATGCCTGTACACACAGCATTGAAGAGACATCTCTCAGCCCCCTAGTTTCAGTTTTTTAAAATATTTTTATTCATTTAATTGCAAGCAGAGAGAGAGAATAGGCATGCCAGGGCCATTGCAAACAAATTCCAGACACATGCACCACTGTGCATCTGGCTTTACTTGGTACTAGGGAATCGAACCCAGGCCATCAGGCTTTGCAAGCAAGCTCCTTTAACCACTGAGCCAGCTTCCAGCTCTATTTCAGTTTTTGAGGCAGGATCTCACCTTGTAATCCAGGCTGGCCCAGAACTTGCCATCCTCCTGCCCCTGTCTCCTCAGTGCTGTGTGTACAGGCATGCGCCATCATGCCTAGCTCAGGACAATGGACTTTTGTTTTGGCTAGCAAGCCCTGCCAGCCTGGGGTTCAATTCCCCAGCCACCTACATAAAGCAGGATCCAAAGAGTGATGCAAGAGTCTGGCATTCTGTCTGGCATTCTGTTTGCAAGAAAACCTGGCGTGTCATACATACAAAAACACATGCAAATAAATAACTAATTTTTTAAAGATGCCAGATGAAAAAGCCATGTTCCCCCCTGACTGCAAGAGCCACGTCTACTCGGTGCTAGTGTTGTAAATATCCCAGGGACCCTCAGTCTTGGAGCTCTGCTCTCTATAGGCTAGGCCCCTCCCTACCCTCAGCCCCAGAGTGACCTATCACACCACTCCTGCACTTTCTCTGAGCCCACCGTCCTGTTCGGGTGTCTTCTCCTTTTCCCAGGAGCTTGCTCATACCCAGGGGCTCTGCGAGGCACCCTGAGGCTGCAGGGCCAAGGCAGGTAGGAGGCTCTGGGCTGAGGGGTGGAGACGGAAGCCATCTGGAGCCTAGCAGTACTCTGCGGGGGGCGGGGGGACCCAAGCAAAGGCGGGGCTTCTTGGAACTTTTCACAGACTACAGGCAAAGTCATACTTAGAGCAAACTTTAAAGTATTTTTCATTTTTATTTATTTATTAGAGACAGGGGGAGGGAGAGAGAGAGAGAGAGAATGGGCATGCCAAGACTTCTAGCCACTGCAAACAAACTCCAGATGGAAGCGCGCCACCTTGTGCATCCAGCTTACATGGTACCTGGAGAATTGAACCTGGGTCTTTAAGCTTCACAGGCAAGCGCCTTAACTGCTAAGCCATCTCTCCAGCCCCTTAGTGCAAGTTTTAAATAGTCTCCTGGCACACATATACAAACACTGTAACCCCTCTGTCTTCCCCACCAACCAGGAGAAACAAGAGTTCTGAGTCCTCTCCACAGGTGGTCCACGCAGACCTTCCTTTCTAACATGGTGGAGAGGGCGGGGCCACGGGGAGGGAGGGGGAGAGGAGTGAGGCCTTCGCTGTCCTACAGCCCTCTGCCTGGTGAGCTTCTTCCTGTCTCGCTTCCATGGCACTTCTCTGAGAAGCCTTCCCTGCCCACGCCTCCATCCTAAACCAGACAGGATTGGATTCTCTGTCAGCCTAGCACCTGGTCCTGCCAGCAGAGAGGTGCTCATCACTTTTATTCTGTTTGTTTTTCCAGTGTCCACTCTATACTGAGGACAGGAATCACAGCTTACTGATTGCCCAAAGAAGTCCATTTCCTCCAGGCTGGTGCCTGGCACATAGGTGGTTAGCATTATATATGTTGAATTAAGAAATAGATCTTTTGGGCTGGAGAGATGGCTCAGGGGTTAAGGCCCTTGCTGGTGAAGCCTAAGGATCCAGGTTCAATTCCCCTCCCCCCAGTACCCTTGTAAGCCAGATGCACAGGGTAGTACAGGCACCTGGAGTTCATTTGCAGTGGCTAGATGCCCTGGCATACCCATTTTCTCTCTCTCTCTGTGTTTCTCATAAATGAATAAAAAAAAATTTTTTTAATAAAACAGGTCTATTACTAGTGGTTAAATGGAGGCCAATAGAGTGCTTCTAAAGCTGTACAGCAGGTTTATGGCAGAAACCAATTCTTGGGACTTTGTGTGTACTTCAGTTCCTCAGCAGTGGAAGTCCCTCCTCAGGTCTAATTCCAAGACCCTCAGGCAGCAGGTGAAGCTGGGCTGGGGCAGGCATCCAGTGAGCTCCACCCTGTGCCTCTCTAGCTCCTTGGCCTGCCGTCCTGGCCTCTGCTGGCTTCCTTCCTGGTCACTGAGTTTGTGCCCCACACCTCCCACCCCATAGGCTCTCAGAGCCTTTTCACTTCTCTCCACTCTGAGAGGGTCTCAGGATCACCGCAGAGAGACCCGGAATGAGGAGTGCCATGGACGGTGCAAGCTGCCTTCAGTGCTGGCCCAGAAGCACAGGCTGTCACCAGGCACCAAAAAGGCCCAGAACTCACCTTAGTTTTCTAAATATTCCACAGTTTATATTCAGTGTTAAGTAATCTTTACATTTTCACATATGTGTCTTGGGGGGAGATAATTTTCAAGTCTGAAAACAAGCAAATCCAGATGATTCTGCTGCATAACTGGGAGGGCCTGGGCAAGGCTATTTACACAGATCTTACACAACCTTCCTGTGAGGAAAGCTGGGTAGGGCTCTAGACAAGCAGCTCTGTTCACTGGGATTTGCACTCCCCAGTCCTTTTCCCATTCTCCTTCTACTGATTTGGGTTGAAATGGGGTTAAAAAAAAAAAAAAAGACAAAGCAGAAAAATGAAGAGAAAGGAAAGAGAGAGAGAGATGGAGGAAAGGAGAGGAGAAGAAAGAGGGGAGAGGGAGGGAAGGACAGACAGAAAGGGAAATAGCTCACCATGATAATTTTGTAGCTGGGTAGCCTTGCCAAAGGCTCTTGCAAGGCCTGGCAGGGAGCTAACCTATGGGCGGGGAAGGGGGATAGAGATGACCAGAATAATAAAACTCCGGAACAACAAATCCTGAGACGAACTCAATGGATTAGGGCTGCCCCGCAGGGTGAACTCACATCTGTGCTCAGGATTCTTCATCTCCACACTTCAAATCCCTGGGCATTTGGCAAGGACCCGCAGCTAGCCTACCCTAACCCCGACGGCTCTGTCTCATGAAGGAAGCAGGCCGTCCAGGGTAGCAAGAAACTGCATGGATAGAACACAGACTTGAGTTCCTCCCTTTTTAAAATTTTATTATATTTTTAATTAATTAATTTATTTATTTATTAGAAACAGAGAGAGGGGGAGAATGCACACGTCAGGGACTCTAGCCACTGCAAACAAACTCCAAACGCATGCGCCACCATGTGCATCTGGCTTCACGTGGGACCTGAAGAATGCAACCAGGGCCCTTAGGCTTTGCAGACATGTGCCTTAACTGCTAAGCCATCTCTCCAGCCCGAGCTCCTCCCTTTTGATGGGGTTTGGGAAGTGGGGACTTGAAACCTTCCTGAGTGGTGTGCTAAACCTGGCGCAGAACCCACAAGAAGAAAGCAGAAGACAAACTCAGAAGCACACTTCTGATGCACAGTGGTTTGCCCCGGTCACACAGAATTTAAAAGCACTTAGCCAGCGTTTTTGTTTTTGTTTTTTTTTTCCTTTTCTTACTCCAGATGGACCTGGAATTCACTATGTAGTCTCAGGCTGGCCTCAAATTCACGATGATCCTCCTACCTCTCCCTCCCAAGTGCTGGGAATAAAGGCGTGTGCCAACATATGTGGCTTTGTTTGTTTGTTTGTTTGTTTGTTTGTTTGTTTGTTTGTTTCAATAAATAGTCTTGGGCTGGAGAGATGGGTTCGTGGTTAAGGTGCTTGCCTTTGAAGGCTAAGGACTCATGTTTTTGACTCTCCAGACCCCACATTAGCCCTACGCACAAAGGTGAGACAAGCACAAGGTAACACATGCCCATTAGGTGGCGCAAGCGTCTGGAGTTTGATTTCAGTGGCTGAGGCCCTGGCACTCCAATTCTCTCTCTCAATCTTCTCAAATAAATAAAGAAAAATTAAATTAAATTAAAAAATAGTTTGGAGTGTCTTCTGGGTCCAGACCTAGGAATGGATACTGAGGAGAGAACAGTGGCCACAGACAAGGTCCCTGCTCTCCCGAAGGTACGTGTCTAGAGGGGAAGGGGCAGATAATAAGCCACTATCTGAGCACAGAAGTCAGCAAGGCCATGGTGAACTACAGGGAAGGCAAGGCGGTGCCTGTAGAAGTGACTCAGGTCACAGCACTCCCACAGTTGAGCTGAGGCCTGAATGAAGAGAGGAAGGCAGCCCTGGAGGGACATTTGCTGGGGCAAGAACCTCAAATGCAAAGACCAGCAGGGGCGAGGGCTCCTGGCAGATGGCTACAGTGACGCTGACAAGGGCTTTGCAGGGAGGACAGAGCCTGTGAGGTCACACTGAGCGGTGCGCATTCTGCCCCACAGCAAAGGGTATTCAGTTGGCTTAGCGAGGCCTTTGGGTCAAGGAGTGACTGAATGCCTCCTATAGATTGCCATGCTGGGGGCTGGAGAGATGGCTTAGTGGTTAAGCACTTGCCTGTGAAGCCTAAGGACCCCAGTTCGAGGCTTAGTTCCCCAGTACCCATGTAAGCCAGATGCACAAGGTGGCGCATGCATCTGGAGTTTGTTTGCAGTGGCTGGAGGCCATAGTGCATGCATTCTTTAGCTCTCTCTCTGCCTTTCTCTCTCTGCCTGTCTGTCAGTAGTAAATAAATAAAAATAAATTAATTAAATTTAAAAAAAAAAAAGATTGCCATGCTGTGAGAGTGCAGAGTAGACCAGAAGCCAGTCAGGAAATTGTCCTCCATCAGGACAGCAGTGGAGAGAAAAGACAATATAGGAATCTGGGGCAAGCAAAGACACAACAAAATCTTGTTGACAGGGCTGGAGGGATGGCTTAGTGGTTAAGGCATTTGCCTGCAAAGCTGAAGGACCTAGGTTCAATTCCCCAGGACCCACGTTAGCCAGATGCACAAGAGGGTGCACGCATCTGGAGTTTGTTTGCAGTGGCTGGAGGCCTTGGCATGCCCATTCTCTCTCTCTTTCTCTCCCTCTTTCTCTGACAAATAAATAAAAATAAATAAAACATTTTTTACAAATCTTGTTGACAAATTAAGTCTGCTAAATGCCAGGCGCTGAGATGTCCACATTGAATTTTTTAATATTTTATTTATTTATTTATTTATTTATTTATTTATTTATTTATTTATTTATAAGCAGAGCCAGGCATGGTGGTGCAGGCCTTTAATCCGAGCACCTGGGAGGCAGAGGTAGGAGGATCGTTGTGAGTTCGAGGCCACCCTGACACTACATAGTGAATTCCAGGTCAGCCTGAGCTAGAGTGAGACCCTACCTCGAAACAAAAGCAAAAATATGTATTTATAAGCAGAGAGGGAGAATGAATATGGGAATGCAAGGGCCACTTGCCACTATAAACGAACTCCAGATGCCTGTGCCACCTTGTGCATCTGGCTTTATGTGGGTGCTGGGGAATCGGACCTGGGCTAGCAGGCTTTGCAAGCAAGCGCCTTTAACCACTCAGCAATCTCCCCAGCGCCCCCTTTGGATTTTTAAAATATGTAGGTATGTATGCGTGTTTAAATGTATATGTGCGGGTGCATGTGTGAGTATACATGTACATGTGTGTGCGTGTATGTGTGTGTATGCATGTTTATATGTATATGTATATGTATGGGTACATGTGTGTGCATTTATGTAGAGGCCAGACATGGAGATCAGGTATCTATAGTGCTCTCCATCTTATTTATTGAGATAGGATCTCTCACTGAATCCAGAGCTCACCAATTCTGCTAAGCTAGATAGTCAGATTGCCCCAGAGATCTGCTTGTCTTCTCCCTAGCCTCATGGGATATACTGACATTTCATTCTCACTATATTATAAAGATGTTTACAAGTGAGAAAGGAGGCAGACGAGTCAAATAGTTTGAGGTCTCACAACTGATAAATGACAGACTTGTTGTTGTTGTTGTTTTGGCTTTTCAAGGTAGTGTTCAGGCTGACCTGGAATTCACTCTGTAGTCTCAGGCTGTCCTTGAATTCACAGCGATCCTCCTGCCTCTGCCTCCCTAGTCTGGGATTACAAATGAGCACCACCACACCCGGCACACTTTTTTTGTTTGTTTGTTTTCCAAGGTAGGGTCTCACTCTAGCCCAGGCTGACCTGGAATTCACTATGGAGTCTCAGGCTGAACTCACAGCGATCCTCCTACCTCTGCCGCCCTAGTGCTGGGATTAAAGGAGTGCGTCACCATGCCTGGCCTGACTCTGGGTTTTAAAGCAAGTCTGTCTGCTCCAGAGCACCAAGTGTTCTGACCAATGCGGAGGATGGAATGTGACAGCCTCCAGGACAAGAGCCAGGCAACCCTGGAATGTTCCCCCCTTTGCCTCCTAAATTGGCAGAAGCCAAGAGTTGGGTCCTTGCCAAAGGCTGGAGTTCCTACAGGCCACTAAACCAACTGCTCTGGTTTAGGTTCCTGCACAGGCCAGTAGGCCTGGGGCTAGAGTTGGAGGGGAGCAACTTCAAGTCACAGCCGCTTGGGGGTGCTCTTAGCCTAGGGCAGCTGGGAAAGTTCTCAAGGGCCCAGACCTGGTTCCTGCCCCTCTCAAGGCTCTGCTGAGTGCAAGGGAAAGCCACATACAGCCAAGGGCAGGTCAGACACCACTCACTGCTTGTGGCAAGTGGGGACATGACACGTAGTCATCCTCATCCAAGTCCTCAGCTTTTATCAGGGTCCTCAGTTTTAGACTTTAAAATGGTGATGTGGAGATTGCAAATCATGATGGGAAAATAATTTTACAACACCTTTACAAGCCCAGGTAACCAGATGCAGCCTCCCACGCAGTGTCTGAGACAGGAAGGGGCTCCTTCAAGGCCAGGTGTGTTTCCAGGACAAGGCTTCATCAGTACTGGGGTAACCCTGGCACTTTAACCCTTTGTCTTCTTCTGCCTTCTACACATCAAGCTGAATCGGGTCCAGTAGGATTGGGGCATTAGTTCGCTGACACTCGGCAGGGGGCGCTAATGAAACAAATGACATGCGAGCAAAGTATAGCCAGAAATGATGGGGAGGAAAGGAACCCAAAGATCATAATAGGATCCAAAACGTCTACCTACTATCTAAGTGGTACATCTATTTCCTTTGTGTTACTTTTTTTTCTTTGTGTTACTTTTTTTTTGTTGTTTTGTTTTTCGAGGTAGGGTGTCACTCTGTCTCAGGCTGACCTATGTAGTCTCAGGGTGACCTCGAACTCATGGCAATCCTCCTACCTCTGCCTCCCGAGTGCTGGGATTATGTGTTACTTTTTTAATATTTTATTTTTATTTATTTATTTGACAGAGAAAGCGGGAGAGAGAGAGAAAATGGACGTGCCAGGGCCTCCAACCACTGCAAACAAACTCCAGACACATGCACTCCCTTGTGCATCTGGCTAACGTGGGTCCTGGGGAAGCGAACCTGGGTCCTTTGGCTTTGCAGGCAAATGCCTTAACTGCTAAGCCATCCCTCCAGCCCTTTGTGTTACTTTCTAATGTTAACATACAAAGTAGTGGGTTATTACCGTAGCATCTTCATATATAGATGTCATTATACTGTGTGTTCATTTCCGCTTCCCCACTGCCCACCTGGTTATCTTCTCCCAGTTAATTTCTCCTTCTGCTTGCCTGCTTGCTTGCTTTCTTGCTTGTTTGCTTTTTTGCTTTCTTGCTTTCTTGCTTTCTTGCTTGTTTGCTTGCTTGCTTTCTTTCTTTCTTTCTTTCTTTCTTTCTTTCTTTCTTTCTTTCTTTCTTTCTTTCTTTTAATTTGAGAGAGAAAGAGACAGAGATAGAGGAAGAGGCAGACAATAAGTGCACCGGGACCTCTCAGCTGATGTGTGCTCCCCCTTGTGGACATGTACAACATTGTGCACTTGCATCACTTTTGCATCTGGCTAAACGTAGGAACTGGAGATTCGAATGGGCGTTCTTAGGCTTCACAGGCAGGCGCCTTAACCGCTAAGCCATCTCTCCAGCCCCTGCTTTCTGCTTTCTTATCACATATAACCCAAACCCTCTCTATTCCCCACTTCCCTTAAGATCATTTCCTCCCCTCTTATGATCTCCTTTGAGTTTTGTGATCTACACACACACATATAAATACACACGTATATGTGCATGCTAAGCCAGCACTCATAATTTTAAATCTAGTTTCCACATATAAGAGAAAACATGTGGTATTAGCATGCCTATTTTAAAGTGATTGTATGTCCATGGTAGGTTTTATTATACACACACACACACACACACACACACACACACATAATTATTATTTATTTATTTATTTATTTATGAGGAGAAAGAGTTGGGAGGGAGGAATGGGCATACTAGGGCCTCTAGCGGTTGCAAATAAACTCCAGACGCATGCACCACTTTGTGCATCTGGCTTGATGTGGGTACTGGGGAATTGAACTCCAGGCCAGTAGGCTTTGCAAGTAAGCACTGTGAACACTGGATCGTCACAAAAACCTCATGAGGAAGCAGCATTATTACCACTGTTGACTCCCTTAAAAATGAGGACACCCAAGTCTGAAAGGAGGCATGTGGATCATTTGGAATCCCACATCAAGAGACAGAGAGGGAGCAGAGAACAGAACCTTAGCTCCTGAACTCGGGCCTGGTGACAGCAGGTCGGTGGGACACCAAGAAGGAGGCAGATGGAGGTTCAGAGGGGCACTGAGAAGCAGAATCCCCTGTGGCTGCCCTCCCCCATACTCGCCCCCAGCTAAGAAACATAAATCCACACACCATGGAGGTCCCATTTGCAGTGTTTTTGTTGTATTTTGGGGAGACGATCTCTAGCTTGAGGTGAGAATAGGCTGTTTTATACCCAACTGGAGAGAGAACATATTGACACAAGCTTTGCTGAAGTGCAATTGCATAATATGTGGCTAACATCCCCAAATTGCAACAGTAATTGCATTTCTAAAATAATTTTCTTGAGCCAGGAACAGTGGTAAATGCCTGTAGTCCAAGCTACATTGAATACACCCTCTCTCTCTCTCTCTCTCTCTCTCTCTCTCTTTCTCTCCCTCCCTCCCTCTTGTTTTGAGACAGGGTCATATGTAGCCCTGGCTGGCCTCCGAATCTCTATGTAGCCAAGGATGACAGTGAATTCCTGATCCACCTGCCTTCACTTCTTCTTCTTTTTTTTTTTCATTTTTTTAAGTTTATTTTATTTTTATTCATTTATTTATTTGACAGAGAAAGAGAATGGGAGCGCCAGGGCCTCTAGCCACTGCAAACGAACTCCAGATGTGTGCGCCCCCTTGTGCATCTGGCTAATGTGGGTCTTCTTGGGGAATCGAACCTGGGTCCGTTGGATTTGCAGTCAAGTGCCTTAAACACTAAGCCATCCCTCCAGCTAGAATTGCAGGTGTGCACCAACCACACCTGGTTTAAACAGTGCCTGGGGTCAAACCCAGGGCGTTGTGTATGCTAAGCAAGCACTCTACCAACTAAGCTACATTTTCAGCTTTAAGATCCTCATCTCTTTAAAAAAATAACATAAAATACTCTTCTTGGATAATCATCATAGGTAAAAGTTTAGCTGCAAGAATTTGTGTACTGTGTAGTTTTGTTTTTTGAGGTAGCATCTCATTCTATCCAAGGCTGACCTGGAATTCACTATGTAGCCTCAGGGTGGCCTCGAACTCACGGCAATCCTCCTACCTCTGCCTCCCGAGTGCTGGGATTAAAGGTGTGCACCGCCACGCCTGGCATAGCTGCAAGAATATTAATCATTATTATTTACAACAGTAAAAAAATTGAAACCAATCGAAAACTCATCAATAGTATCGTGTTTAAGTAACTTATGGAATACATATGAAGAGAATATTGGCCAGCCATAAAAATTAAGCTGCACGTAGATTCAAAAACAAAGCAATGCCCTCTTCCAGATCTGAACTCATACTTCATACCAAAACTAACTCAAAATGGATGTGGACTTAAAAGTAAAACTTGAAAATATGCAACTATTAGGTCAAGGTGTAAGAGAAAATCTTTAATATCAAGTCCTGGACAACAAACTTTTAAGTTTGATATCAAAAGGACAACTCATTTTTTTTAAATTCATAATTTGGGTGGGGAGAGTGCTCAGTGATCAAAGATGCTTGCTTGCAAAGCCTACTGGCCCAGGATTCAGTTCCCCAATACCCATGTAAAGACAGATGCACAAGCCAGGTATGATAATGAACGCCTTTAATTCCAGCACTCCAGGTAGGAGGATCGTCATGAGTTCAAGTCCACCCTGAGACTACATAGTGAATTCTAGGTCAGCCTGGACCAGAGTGAGACCCTACCTTGGAAAAAAAAAAAAAAGACAGATGCACAAAGTGACACATGTATACATGTATCTGGAGTTTGTTTGATGCCCATTCTCATTCTTTTTAATTTTTTTTTTGTTTATTTTTATTTATTTATTTGAAAGTGACAGATAAACAAAGGGGGAGAGAGAGAGAGAGAGAGAAGGGGCGCATTAGGGCCTCCAGCCACTGCAAACGAACTCCAGATGCATGTGCCACCTTGTGCATCTGGCTTACATGGATACTGGGTAATCAAGCCTCGAACCAGGGTCCTTAGGCTTCACAGGCAAGTGCTTAACCGCTAAGCCATCTCTCCAGCCCCCGTTCTCATTCTTATTCTCTCTCTCTCTTTCTGATTATAAATAAATAAATTTTTTTAAACATTGGTAGTTGGACGTCATCAAAAATATTATACTTTGAATCTGAGGTGTCCCCAAAAGGATGATGTGTTGAAGGCTTGGTCACCAGCCTGTGGCCCTATGGAAAGTGGTGACATCTTAGAAGATGGGGCTACTGGAAGGAAGTTATGTCACTTAGGTTGTGCTCCTTGCAGGAGTCATGGGATCCCAGCCCCCTTTTCATTTGTTTCTTGGCTACCATGAGCTTCCTGTGGCTCCACCACAACAACTATCACTGATAGATACAGATATAGATATAGATATAGATATAGATATAGATACAGATATAGACATAGATATAGATATAGATAGATATAGAACCAAGCAATGATGGACTGAAGTCTCAGAAACTATGAGCCAACATGCTGATATTCTGTCCCGCTGGTCTGGGTGTGAATCATGCATGTGAATACAGTTTGTGAGAATGCAGTGAACTATAATCTATTTATGATGCGGGAGCTTTCTTACATATGTACTATGCGTCTCTATATATATATATATATATTTTAATTTATTTGATTTTATTTATTTGAGAGAGATACAGAGAGAAAGAGGCAAATAGAGAGAGAGAGAATGGGTACACCGGAGCCTCCAGCCCCTGCAAACGAACTCCAGATGCATGTGCCACCTAATGCATCTGGCTTATGTGGGTACTGGACAATCAAGCCTTGAACTGGCTTTCTTAGGCTTCACAAGCAAGCGCTAAACCACTAAGCTATCTTTCCAGCCCCCAAAATATTTTTAAAATCTTTTTCATTTTTACTTATCTAGTTGATGGGGGGCAGAGAGAAATGGGCATACCAGGGCCTCCAGCCACTGCAAATGAACTCCAGATGCATGTGCCATCATGTGCATCTGGCTTACCTGGGTACTGGGGAATCAAATCCAAGTTCGTAGGCTTCGCGGGCAAGCACCCCAACTTCTAAGCCCCAATAAAAAGATATTTTAAAAGGTTAACCCTGCATAGGAATGTGTTAAGGTCTAAGAAAATATATATCTTTAGTAGAGATAAAAGCAAGGGTACAAGCTGGGCATAGTGGCACATGCCTGTAATGCCAGCACTTAGGAGGTAGAGGCTGGGTGATCACAAATTCCAGACAAGTCTGATGCTACAGTTACTTTCTCTTTGTTGGGACAAAGCAGTTGTCCAACAAGAAGCAGTTTATGGAAGGAAAGGGATTATTTCTGGCTTAGAGTTTCATCATGTTAAGGAAAGTGTAGCAGGAGCAGACAAGCTGGCCATCATCCTATTTTCACATCAGCAAGGAGGGCAGCAAGCAGAGCGGGGAAACAGAACACACCAAGGCCTGTCCCTAGGGACACCCTTCCTATAGCAAGCTTCCACCTCCCAAAGGCTCTACAACCTTCCTAAACAGCGCCACCAAGTGGGGACTAAGGATTCAAACAAATGATTCTATGAAGCACATTTTACATTCAAATCACCACATCTGGGCTATATAGTCAGACCCTGTTAGAAAGAAAAAGAGAGGGAAGAGGGAAGGGATGAAGGAAGGGAAGGAAAGAGAAAAGAAAGGAAGGAAGGAAAGAAAGAAGGAAAGAAGAAAGGAAGGAAGGGAGGAAGGGGTATAAAATAGTACACATTTCTTGACAAAATATACATTAAAAGGAAACTGAAGGAAGATATGTCAAAAGGTTAACAATAACTAGCTCTGGGTTGTATGAGTAATTCTAATTTCCCCTCATATTTGCTATGATAAATATAAGTTTTGAAGGAAAATACCAAAAAATGGCTTAAATGATAACCTTTTAAAAAAATATTATTTATTTAGTTATTTATTTGAGAGAAAGAGCCAGAAAGAGAGAGAGAGAAAATAGGTACGCCAGGGTCTCTAGCCACTGCAAACAAACTCCAGTTGCATGGGCCCCCTTGTGGGTCCTGGAGAGTTGAACCAGGATCCTTTGGCTTTGCAGGCAAATGCCTTAACCTCTAAGCCATCTCTCCGGCCCATTAAATGATAACCTTTTAGATTTCTATGCAATGCACTGGTTTAAGAGCATTTTATAATCTTATACTCAGCTTAGTGGACAGAAGTCATCATTCTGAGTTTACCCATTAGGAAATGGTAGTCAGAGAGGGGGAGTCTCCTCAGTTATGTCCCTGAGCAAGTACAGCCCTCAAACCCCCTCCCAGTCCATTCCTGCACTTGTTTTGTTTTGTTTTGTTTTGTTGTTTTTGTTTTTTGAGATAGGGTTTCACTCTAGCCCAGACTGACCTGGAATTTACTATGTAGTCTCAGGGTGGCCTCAAACTCACAGCAATTCTCCTACCTCTGTCTCCCGAGTGCTGGGATTAAAGGCATGTGCCACATGCCTGGCACCATTCCTGCACTTTTGCCATCACTACTCAGCTACCACAAGCAAACACCATGCTGAGCACAGGGGGACTTCAAGGCCCCAAAGCTGGACCTCCCACGTCATTCAGTCCAACCTCACCATCACACCCCAAGATAGCTTCCTGGTCCCTTCGTGCATAGCATGGATGACAGGGAACTCACTCCCTGCTAAGGCAGTCCTTCCGTTCTAAAGATGCTCAGGTGAATTACTCTGCATTTCTGTTGACCCCAGCACCTCTTCTCCACCTTCCCTCACCTAGCCTTATCCTGTTCCTCTGTCTTTTCTTGTATCAGTCCTGCACAATGTGGAAGACAGCCTTTCTATCTCTGTCCTTCGTTTTCAGGGGTGGGATTCCAAGCTGATCAGTTTCCAGATTCAGTTCTGAGGACCAGAATATCTGAGCAATGTACACAAGGTCGTCGAACAAGATCTGATTCTGTTTAATTTGATGACGACTGAATGTGTGCCATGGTCCAGGACTGTGTTGCCTTTGCTGATATGGTCAGAGCTATTGGATGCTGGGGAACACATAGGGTCCCCCGTTGATGAGCAGGGGGACAAAAGTAGACAAAAGGCAGCTTAGTGCCAACCTTGCTCTGGGGTGCTCTGAAAGTGATGATCACCAACCTCCCCAACACTCACCCAGATGAGCCTACACACACTCCACCCACATATTTATCACCCCAAAACTCCTCAGGTACTGTCCAACACTATTCTTGTGGTCATCAGGAAAATAAGCCAGTGGAGAGGAGCTGAGGAAGAGAGTGGTGGAAGGAAGGAAGCAGGGCCCAGTCTCCAACTGGAGTTCTGAGATAACTTCATCAAAGTCACTTCTCCTCTTGGGACCTCAACTTCCTCATTTGCAGGGTGCAGATCTCTGACCTATACCATGCCATGGCCCATGTGGGGATCAGGGACAGAAAGATTCAGAGAAATCAGGACCTGTGTCAGATCACAGGGGGCAGGATGGGCTGTTGCTACATAAACTGTGCAGAACCCTTCATTTCATTTCTTCCTTCTTTCCTTTCTCCCTCTTTTTCTTCCTTCTCTCCTTCCCTTCCTCCTTTCTTCCTTTCTCCTCTTTTGGTTAAAGGCTGCAGAGGTGAGTCAGCAGCAGATGTGGATCTCAAGAGTACCCATTGTGTTGGTGAGGGAGCTGGGTGAAGAAATGGAATCATGCCTTCCTGCTGGTGAAGAAATGGAATCGTACTTTCCTGCAGGACACAAGGAGGCTTCATGAAGGAAGTGACCTAGGCCTGGGATTTGATGAAAGACTAAATGTAGGTCCTGATGGACAAGATAGTCCGAATAGATTTAACAAAGCAAAGGCATGAATGTGAGAGAGGGGTTCCCCCTCCCCTAAGAAAAGCCTTCCGAAGACGAAGACTTTCCAGAAAGGAAGGCCAAGTGAAGGAGCTGGCTTTGGGCTTGTTTGGAATGCTCTGGCGAGAAGCTTTATATGGAGCACTGAGAAGCTATAATAAAAGGACTTTTAGGTCTTTCTGAGATTCTGAGTTAACCCTGGTTAGAAAGATCACTTTTTCTTTCAGTCCAAAGGCCATGAGTGTCACATTCCAGGGCTAAAGGATCTTGAACTGAAGTCAGGCCACTATAACTCACAAGTGGCATGTGTGTACGATGGCAGGCAACCTTGAACATGCACAAGCTGTCCTGTCTGGTGCCAACGGATGTCCCTTCATCTTCCTGTGATTATGCTCTTAGCATCCCACTCTGAGCTTCTCCGAGGAGGGCTAGTGTCCCAAGTCTGCTGCCCACATGAGGACCTGCTAAAGACCCATGGTCTGGGGAAGTTCTCTGGCCTATAGACAGGCCCTGGGCTGCCCGCAGCAGCCCTACCAACATCCTGGCCTCTGAGGACTCCCAGAACACACCCAGACAATAGAGATCCTTTCTCATTCTGACACCCAACAACCAATTTATCCCCTGCTGCTCTGAGATTTAGACTCTTAAGACATAGGCCAGTGATCCCTGTTCAGCACGATGGATTCTCTTTTCCTGGAAGTCTAGGAGCTTTGGGTTCACTCCCTGCTCTCAAGGGCCTTAGGTGAGTAAACTGAACATATGTCACAATTCCAGGCTTGCTCAGAATGGAAAAGGGTGGAGCCTTTGTGATGGCCCAAGGAGAATGCATGAGGAAAAGAGCCCAGGGGCTAGAGACCGAATCCAAGCAGGCATGGAGACCGGGAGGGAGTCACACTGACTCTAACGCTCTGGCTGAAACACACACACATACAGAGAGAGACAATACACAAGGATACTCATTACATCTTTTTTAAAAAAGCATCTTTTAGCCGGGCATGGTGGCGCGCGCCTTTCTTTAATCCCAGCACTGGGGAGGCAGAGGTAGGAGGATCACCATGAGTTCAAGGCCATCCTGAGACTACATAATGAATTCCAAGTCAGCCTGGACTAGAGTGAGACTCTACCTCAAAAAAAAAATCATCTTTTGCATGATAGAAAAATGTATAAGTAAATTAGAGAGCCAGAAGAGAGGTAACTTAATCAAACTGTTCTATTGGTGATAGTAGGAAATAGAAGATATGGAGAAACAGTCACAGGAAAATATAAAATAGATGGATGTGTTCATTCCTTTCTTTCTCTTTCTTCCTTCCTTCCTTTCTTCCTTTTTTTTTTTGTTGTTGTTTTTTTCATTTTTCTGTTTTTCAAGGTAGGGTCTCACTCTAGCCCAGGCTGACCTGGAATTCACTATGGAGTCTCAGGGTGGGCCTTGAACTCATGGCAATCCTCCTACCTTTGCCTCCTGAATGCTGGGATTAAAGGCGTGCGCCACCACACCCGACTCTTTCTCTCTTTCTTTCTTACTCTTTCTTCCTTTTTCTTTCCTTCCTTCCTTCCTTCTTTTCTTCTTTCTTTCTTTCTTTCTTTCTTTTTTTCTTTCTTTCTTTCTTTGGCTGGTCCCAAACACATGATCCTTCTGCCTCAACCTCCTGAGTGCTAGGGTTATAGGCATGTGCCACTATACCTGCTAAAAGTGGTTATTTCACAGTATTTTTACTATCATTTTTTGGTGCATTTTCCTCTGCTTCTCTGCTACAGAGAAGGTGTAGAATCTGAACTGATGGTTGATCTGTATAACAATGACAAAAGGTCTGAAGGAACACCCATGGGTGTGCCTTGCACCTCCAGTGTTCTGTCATGAGGCCAAACAGCTCAGTGAGCCCAGGCAGTATAAACAATACTGAATTCTAGAAGACTCAGAATTTCTTGATTCTTGGGTCCTAGAACAGAAACAACAGAGACCACCAATAAATTGCAGATTCTGGCCTGTGGCCTGGGGTGGAGGTGTCGGGACTTGATAAGGAGGATCAGGAGTTCAAGGCACACGTCTATAAAAAAAAAATTATTGAGGGCTGAATTAACTAATGATGTAGGGAAACAACTTCAAGAACCTTTCGGATACACTGGGAATTCTGTTTTTTCAAACAGTGAGAGTATTAAGTCCAATGCCCAGCACTGGTCAGCTGCCCCAGCTCAGTGAAGCTCAGATCCAGTGGGCACGACATAGTGCCAGGCCCCTCGGGCATCAGCTGAGCTCTGCAGCGGAGGCTTCTGTCTTCTGAAGCTGTGGCAAAGTGCGGGCTCTGGTGGTCTTACAGCCATATTCTGTTAAGGTGAAGAGAAGAGTTGACACCAGAGTCCTTACTGTACCCCGTCATTCCCCATCCCAGTTCATTTGCATACTTCCCGAGGGATATTTCAGACATAGACTATGTCCTTGGACATGTGACTGCAAGCAGCAAACAGCCCCAGACCTTGTCCCAGGGACGGTGTTCTCAATGCACTCAGATTCCAGAATAATGGCTTATGGTTTTGTTCTTCCTCTCCTGAATACCTAATAACACAGGAGCAACTGGAGGATGCCAGGGTCAAAGGTGATCTAACAGCCTTTGAAACTGTTGGTCCTAGGGGGCCTCTAGCCGCTCTGCGACGCTCAGTGGGCTCACGGGAGCCTTCCAAGAAGCCTCACCATTTCTAGACCAATTCCCATCTAGTCACTCTGACATCTGAGCACACATCTCATTGCCATTTCCTGGCAATTACCCTTCCTCCTGCCTCCCTCTGCTCCATATTGCTGTGGCTTCTGCCCCAACATTGGCAGAGGTCTAAGAACCACGCACTGAGGCAAAGGGTTTGTGAAATCCGCTCTGAGTTGGATGAGTTCTGAGAGCATTGAACCCAGGCCCCTTTGGCACAAATTCATTTCCATCTGAGCTGCTTCTCTTTGCCAGGCCCCATGCCAGGCTCTGGGGCTATAGAGCTAGTGTCCTTCACCCTCCCTAGCAGCACTTGAAGAGATAAACTGGCATAATCCCCTCTTGGGAGCATTGTGGCATGTGGATTATTTCAACGTGCATTTGGCGGGGGGCACAAACATCATTGGACAGGACATCTCTGAGTCAGCTGTTATTTTATCAATGTCCACTTCCCAGAGAGGAGCCTGAGGGAAAATGACCTCACGAATCCAAGGCCCTAGTTCTGGTCTTGACATTTCCCCCATGGGACAAAGGTGAAGACGCAGAAAGGTTTTTCCCTCTGATATTCTTTGTCTTCCTACGAACTTTCTGGGTAGCACAGTATGTCAAAGAGAAAAGTTGTCAGCAGAGCCTAAATGCACCTGGGGAGGAAACGGTTCTTGTTTCAGCAGCAGGCCAGGCATCGACAAGCCCTCCACCTCAGCCTTCTGGGGTGGGGGTTAATAATGACCTGCTGTCTGGGTGCCCCAGAAGAACAGTGATCAACCTTCTTTACAATGTCTTCTCAGGAGAGGTGCTCTGACCCGTGTGTCAGCACCATCTGGGTGCTTGCTTAAATGCTCAAGCTTTACCCTAGACCCTCTGTGTTTTTTTAATATATATACATATTATTTTTACTTTTTTATTTATTTGAAAGAGGGAAAGAGGCTGAGCAAGAGAGAACGGGCACGCCAGGGCTTCCAACCACTGCAAACGAACTCCAGATGCGTGTGCCACCTTGTGCATCTGGCTTACATGGATCCTGGGGAATCGAACCAAGGTCCTTTGGCTTTGCAGGCAAGTGCCTTGGCCACTAAGCCATCTCTCCAGCCCTAGACCCTCTGATTTAGAATCTTTGGGTGAAGCCAGAAATCTGGGCTTTCCTTGGTATTTCTAGGCAGTTATCAGTCAAGTAAAGCTCTGGGAACTTCTGTCCTTTGGTATTTTCCCTCAATTAAATGAAGGGCTTAGAACATTCTAGTAAGGATTTGTACTCAGTTCTTTGGCATTCCTCGTGGTGTGTGTTGGGGACATGGTGTGCATGCTGTATATTGGAAGGCCAGCAAGCAGATAGAGGGACATTTCTTTTCATACTTCAGACCAAAATAGTTTTATTTTATCTATATTTTAAAATTATGAATATGTATTATTTATGTAATGAAAAGAGAAATTTTGAGGGCTAGAGAGATGGCTTAGCAGTTAAGGCGCATGCCTGTGAAGCCTAAGGACCAAAGTTCAATTCTCCAGGTCCCATGTAAGTCATGCACATGGTGGCGCATGTGTCTGGAATTTGTATGCAGTGGCTCTAGAGGACCTGCCATGCCCATTCTCACAGTCTCTCTCTCTCTCTCCTCCTCCTCTTTCTGTCTCAAATAAGTAAATAAACAAACATCTTTCTTTTTTAAAAAAAGAGAAAATTTGAAAGCCGGGCGTGGTGGCGCACGCCTTTAATCCCAGCACTCGGGAGGCAGAGATAGGAGGATTGACGAAAGTTCGAGGCCACCCTGAAACTACATAGTTAATTCCAGATCAGCCTGGACCAGAGTGAGACCCTACCTTGCAAAACCAAAAAAAAAAAAAAAAAAAAAAAGAAAGAGAGAGAGAGAGAAATTTTGAGACAGGGTCTCATGTGGCCCAGGCTGACCTTGAACTGACTATGTAGCTGAGGAGGCCCTTGAACTCCTAATCCTCCTGTCTCTGCCCACCCCCAGTACTGGATCACAGAAGTGTGACACCAAGTCCAGTTTAGAACATTGCGTTTCAAAATCCCATTTAATGGGGCATAGGAGAAGTTTGGAACAACAATTTTTCAGGGCACTGGGCACAGTGCCAGGCTTATAATAAATGCTCACTTAGTTGGAGTCATTATTCACAAGGTCCCGCTGCCAGGAAGGGCTTGCCAGGGCTGCTCTGCAGTGGGAAATCTCCTTCACTCTGCTGGCTTGGCTCCCTGAGTCACTGACCAAAGACCACGGCTCTTATCTTCCCATCCCGCCTTGTCTCCTCTCAGCAAGATGATCTTAAATATCTCTGAGCTCCCAAACAGGGAGACGGTGAAACTGTCTGAGAAATTAACCCTCCTCTGGCTCACCGGGCTGTTTCGAGAAGGAGATTTGATGGCATATGGCAGGTCTGGCACAAGACTTGTGGCCTGGGGACTCTTTGGCAGTTGTTAATTTCTTCCCTCTGTCTCAAGAGAGGGAGCGGTAGGTATGGCATCTGCCACCTCCATATCTTAACACCATGACAGGTGAAGAAGAGAGTGCGCAGAGTGGACATTGTCAAAGGCCACTGGCACTCTAAAACATGAGTGGGCGCTGACATAAGCAGGGGAAAAAGAGAGGCCAGAGGGTTTGTGAAGACTTTCTAAAGAAGACTCCACTTCAGTGCTGGGCATGGTGGTTGGCACACACTTATAATCCCAGCACTCAGGAGACTGAGGAAAGAGGAGTCCCATGTTTGAGGCCAGCGTGGACTGCATAGTGAGAAACAGTAGTAAGAAAACATAAAACACAAAAACAGGGCTAAAGACGTTGCTAAGAGCTTGCCCAGCATGCACAAAGCCCTAGGTTCAATTCCCAGCACATAAACAAGGTGAGGTGGTGCAAGCTTGTCATCCCAGCACTCAGGACGTGGAAGCAGGAGGGGCAGGTGTTTAAGGTTATCCTCAGCTACCCAGTGAGTTTGAGGCCAGTCCAGTCACCACGAGATCCTGTCTCAAAGCAACAACAGCAACAACAAAATAAATTTTAAAGGAGCATGTGTCACTGCTGGCAATAGGAGCTGGTTCGGTGGCTTCAAGAACCACTTTTTCCACCGTGTTCAGTTCTTTGGGGGAAGCTGAGGGTGTATATGACGAAGCTATGGAAATACTTCCTCTTGTGTTTAAGCAAAAAAAAAAAAAAAAGTATTCTATTTTGAAAAAATATAAACCTTAGATCAGATTTCTTTTTTAATATTTTTATTTACTTATTTAAGAGAGAAACAAAAAAAGAAGAGGCAGAGAGAAGGGGAGAGAGAGAAAGAATGGGCACACCAGGGCATCCAGCCACTCACTGCAAATGAACTCCAGACGCATGAGCCACCTTGTGCATCTGGCTTACATGGGTCCTGGGGAATCAAACCTGGGTCCTTTGGATTTGTAGGCAAGTGCCTTCACTGCTAAGCCATTTGTCCAGCTCTAAATCAGATTAGATTTCTTGTTTGGGTGAATTCAATGTCCATTACAAATATATGCTGTCAAGGTCCCACATCTGGGAAGAAGTGTGGAAGAAGTTAAAGAGGCTGGGCTGTGGCTTAGTGGTACAGCACACAGAGTCCCCGGATTCACTTAGCACCAAAAAAGAAAACACGTCCCAGGGTGAAAGCTGTAGAGGTGAAGTGACTGCGACACTGGGAGTGAACACTCATAGTAATTGAGCAAGAATATGTCTAGAGGTGTAACTACCATAAAGTTGACACATTTACTAGGGGAAAGGGCAACAGTGCCTTGCCCATACTCCTCAGGGAGGGGTTTCATGGGAGCTGGCCAGAGCCTACAAGGACCAACTTGATTGTTTTATCCAGAACTCACCTTGCCAGTCTCATTATTTATCTTCTCCAGTGTTCCTGTCTTAACCAAAACAGAAATGATGAAAGCAAGGTGGCCCTCAGGAGGCTACAGCCTGGAGAAGGAAATAGTCTCTCACCATGTAGCCCCTCCTCCATGCAGGGAAGGACTTAGAATCTTCAGAGGGCCAACCGGGCCCACGGAACTTTACCCCCAATGTCTATTTTAATGCCCCTCTAAGGAAGGTGCCACCCTTCTGAAGCCAAGGCTCCAGAGCTAGGAGACCTGCATGTGCTGTGCTACAGTTCTGCCTGGATCTAGAGGCCAAGATGGTTCCCACCCAACCCCAGTAGTTTGCAACTCCATGATTTTTTTTTGTGTGTGTTTTAATACTAATTTATCATGTGTGAAAATGATCTAAAAACCCATTATTTTGTATGCTTATTAAAAAATTAACAAAAAAGGGGAAAGTAAAAAGAAAACTTGAATAAAAGAATAAAAAATAAGGTTAATTCAAAAGACTTTATTATCATTTCCTTCCTAAAAGCAGGGCTTTTAATTACTTAAAACGCACACACACACAAAACCTTTTGCCTTAAGAAATGGAAATGCTTGGCTTTAAATTATATATTATTAAAAGCTGAGGGCTAGAGAGATTCTTAGCAGTTAAGGCCCTTGCCTGCAAAGCCTAAGGACCCATGTTCAATTCTCCAGATCCCACATAAGCAAGACACACAAAGGTAAGGCAAGCACAAGGTCACACTGCCCAGTAGGTGGTGCAAGCATCTGGAGTTCGATTGTAGTGGCTGAGGACAATTCTCTCTTTCTCTCTCTCTGTCTTGCTCTCTCTGTCTCGCTCTCTCTAAAAAAAGCTGAAAGATGGTTCGTTCATTCATATATTCATTCTCCTACTGAGAAGGCAACAAGATAAATACAACCAGACACCAGATCATTTCAGTCTACTAAGGCTCTAAGAGGACTGACTGTAAAGCAGGAAGTGATATGGTGAGACTGGGAGGGCCCATGTACATTAAGTAGTCAGCAATGGCCTCCCAGAAGCAGTGAAATTGTATCAGAGATAAGACAGCGGAGAAGGGCCTGAATGCAAGGATCTAAGGAAAGTGTTTCAAAGTCCGTAGTAACAGCAGGTTCTAAGGCCTTGTGGTCAGAACAAGTGTGACTATTTGAGAGACAAAAGGGAAGTGGATGTCAGTGGGGTATATTCAAGATAGGCAGGAGTAGGAGGCAATGTGCAGGGAGGTGGGGCCATCCAAGGCCATGGCATAGAGTTTAGGCAGCAAAGGAACATCGCAGGAGGAAGTAAGCTGGGTTAGGGCACCCAACCTTAGAGGAGGCAGAACATCCAAGTCATTTGGGCCCAATCACCTTCATGTTGGCCCAGCCGAAAAGATTAGTCCAGAGATTTGACAGGGGGTCAAGTCAATGATGAAGAGAAGAGTTAGTGGATAACCCTGGCCTCCCGGCTCTTGGGGATATAAAAGCAGTATTTTTGTTTTTGTTTTTGTTTTTGTTTTTGTTTTTGAGGTAGGGTCTCACTCTAGCTCAGGCTGACCTGGAATTCACTATGTAGTCTCAGGGTGGCCTTGAACTCACAGCGATCCTCCTACCTCTGCCTCCCGAGTGCTGGGATTAAAGGTGTGCACCACCACGCCTGGTTAAAAGCAAAGTTTTATAGTCCAAGCAGTGACAAATGCCACTAGTGATACCACATGTCCTTTCACTAGGCTGACTTCCACCCTTGCCTACCTATGGTTTCCTCTGCAGAGCAGGCAGGACGATCCTGCTAAGACTGAATTCAGGTCGGGTGTGCTTGTGGGTAAGCCCTCCACAGCTTCCTGTATTGGCTGACCCGTGTCCCTGTCTCCTCTCCTGACCTATGGCAGGCTCTTATTGGACATCATGGATGTTCTGTGCACTAATAGTGGAGTTGCCAGGTAAAAGGGGCTCACTGACTGCCAACCAAGTACACAAACATATATGCACATAAAGTCCTGCAAACACAAAGAGTAGGGGATATCATTTTCACCCATGTAGGAGAGTGTATTATTCAGATACACTCCAGGGCCTCTAGCCACTGCAAATGAACTCCAGATGCATCTGCCCCCTTGTGCACCTGGCTTATGTGGGTCCTGGGGAATCGAACCTGGGTCCTTAGGTTTCGCAGGCATATGCCTTAACTGCTAAACCATCTCTCCAGCCTCATATTCTTTTTTTGTTTTGTTTTGTTTTGTTTTTTCGAGGTAGGGTCTCACTCTAGCCCAGGCTGACCTGGAATTCACTCTGTAGTCTCGGGGTGGCCTTGAACTCACAGTAACCCTCCTACCTCTGCCTCCCGAGTGCTGGGATTAAGGTGTGCGCCACCACGCCCGGTTAGCCCCACATTCGTATTTCTATCTACCACATTGGTGAAGTGCAAGGGCTTGAGCCAGACTGTCTCAGTTCAAGGCTGCCTCCTGCACTTGCCAGGGGTTTTACTTTAGACAAATTATTTAGCCTTTTTATGTCTCTGTTCCTCATTATAATATGAGGGTAACACTAGTATTATCAGGAGTTTGGTGTAGATGTTTTTAGCATATAAGGTGCCTGAAACAATCACCCAATGGTGTCATTACTTATATCTAAAAATGTAATAAGGAAAATGAATGCAAGAAAGATCTGTATGCCTTCACTGAAGACACCTGGCATAGAAGGTAAAGCACTGCCTTTAGCCGGGCGTGGTGACGCACGCCTTTAATCCCAGCACTCAGGAGGCAGAGAGGTAGGAGGATCACTGTGAGTTTGAGGCCACCCTGAGACTACATAGTGCATTCCAGGTCAGCCTGGGCTAGAGCGAGACCCTACCTCAAAACACAAAAACAAGGGCTGGAGAATTGGCTTAGTGGTTAAGGCACCTGCCTGCCAAGGCTAAGAACGCCCGTTCAATTCTCTAGGTCCCAAGTTTAGCCAGACACAAGTGACACAAGGGCACAATGCCAAACTTGTCCACAAGGGGGCGCACCCATCTAGAGTTTGTTCACGGCAGCTAAGAAGCTGCTGACGTGCCATTCGCTCGCTCGCTCTCTCGCTCTCTCTCTCTCTCTGCCTCTTCCTTTTTCTCTCTCTCTCTCAAAAAAAAAAAAATAACGAAAAACACTGCTTATCTGATCAGCCAGTTGGCTTGGACCATCAGAACTCGTTTCTATATCTGAAAATGAAGATCAACCTTGTTTGACCATAAGGTTGATATTAAAGGATATCACATATATTGTATGTCAGTTGCTGGCATAGTACTCAGGACCTATTCAAAGGTAATTAATGTTGCTTGCTTTCTCTACTCCACACTGGCCTGTGAACTTGCCAGTAATTAATCTAACCTTAACTGTGCCCCAATCTGCTCATACCCTCAGCACCAGCAGGGCCTGCTGCACAAACAGCAAATGTGCGCACTCAAGGCCACCTGTGAGACACTTCACAAAGCCGCCCTATTGGCTTCCTTCTTTCTGCCAGAACCCGTGTTTGGAACTTGATCATCTTTTATACGTGGCAATGCCAACAGCCACCTAAGGTGTCTCCATTCAGGAAGGGCTTGTTTGTCCCTTCCAGCTGGAATGAACAAGGCAGGCAATTTGTTTTCGTGATACACAGCTCTTGGCCCTGCCCTGTTCTGAAGCCCTTTGTCCCCATTTCTGGCTGACCCAGCCATCCCTGCTCTTCAAGCTGGTCTTTGAGGTGGAGCATGTTCACCCACCCCATGGTCCTGACCATGTCCTCTCTCTGTCCCCTTGATCCTCTGCCTCACATCCCCATACAGTAGCTCCTCAAACTTTTTTGTTTTTTGTGGGGTTCCAAGGTAGGGTCTCACTCTGGCCCAGGCTGACCTGGGATTCACTATGTAGTCTCAGGGTGGCCTTGAACTCACAGTGATCCTCCTACCTCTGTCTCCCGAGTGCTGGGATTAAAGGCATGCACCACCATGCCTGGCGGACTTTGACATCTCTGTGACCTTGTTCACACTCTTTCCCTGCTGGGGTGGCCTCCTCAGAGTGTCACTTGTCCTCTTGGTGTTCACACAGCATTTCACAGCACCTCATACACTGGCTGCCTCAAGCCCTGGATTTATCTGTGTGTATGTGGGGCGGGGGGTTTGCTAAGTGGACATCCTGCAAACTGTGATAGTAAACATAGGTCTGCCTTCCCACATCTCCTGGGTCTCCATTCCTCTCACACAATCCTGAACACAGCCAAGTGCAACCCACATTTAGGAGGTGAGTCACCTGGTCTTATCAGATGAGATGGGACACATTCAGGGTGGCATTTATTGTCTGTTCCCCAGTCCACTGCTGCTGGAAGCTACCTTCCACGTCGTCTTGCACTTTGGATGGTGACAACAGCTTTCTACCAGACTAACCTCCTTCCATTCAGCTCTACCCCAGTACCATCTTCCTCAGATGAAAATCCGGGCCTGCCATCCTCTGTTTAACCCCTTAGGTGAAGTCTGGTGCGGTGGCGAATGTTCATAATCCCAAGCCATCTGCTGACTGAGGTAAGAGGGATCCAGACCATGTAGGAACCCCAGAGTAAACAGATAGGTTCTTGGACTAGAGCAAGATCAGGAGGGTCCTTAGTGGGGGGATCCTACCTATATGATCCTACACCACACCCTGGCCTTGCCTGTGCCACCTGGCCTGCCCATCTCAGTTTGCCCCGCCTGCATCGGCGGTGGGATTTAGTATTTTTTCATCTCACCTAATTAGATCTCTCTTGAGTGTGTACCTTGACCAGGTGCGGGTGGATTTCTTCTCTAAGCCTAGGCCGATTGGCTGGGATACCTGCTATCAGGTGTGTCCAGGTATGCTGGCGCAAATTCTAAAGCATATCTTCTCTGACCCACAGAGGAGGGAGGGATGGGGACTCTCCTCTCTCTTTCTCTTTCTCTCTCTCTCTCCCCCTCCCTCCCTCCCCAGAACTGTGGCAGCAATGCTTTGGGGTAAGATTTCTCTCAGCACGTTGGGATGGGAGTGGGGAGATGACACTTTTTACTTTTTTTACATTTTTACATTTTTTTTTTTTTTTTTGAGGAAGGGTTTCACTGTAGTCCAGGCTGACCTGGAATTCACCATGTAGTCTCAGGGTGGCCTCAGGGTGGTGATACTTCTGCCTCTGCCTCCCAATTGCTGTGATTAAAGGCAGGCACCACCACACCCGGCCCATTTTTCCTTTTTTTTAAAGGTGTGCAAAACCACGCCTGGCTCTAATTTATTTTTGTTTGTTTGTTTGTTTATTTGAGAGTGACAGACAGAGAGAGAAAGAGGCAGAGACAGAGAGAGAATGCAAATGAACTCCAGACACATGCGCCATCTTGTGCATCTGGCTTACATGGGTCCTGGGGAATTGAGCCTCAAACCGGGATCCTTAGGCTTCACAGGCAAGCATTTAAGTGCTATGCCATCTCTCCAGCCCCTATTCCCCCCCCCATTTTTACTTTTATTACTGTCTTCTTTGCTTTTAATCTTTTTAGAAGCACACATTTTAAAAATCCCTTTCTTTCCTTTTTTCTTTCTTTTCTTTTCTTTTTTTTTTTTTTTTTTTTTTTTTTTTGTTTGTTTGTTTGTTTTTTTGAGGTAGGGTCTCACTCTAGCTCAGGCTGACCTGGAATTCACTCTCAGGGTGGCCTCAAACTCTCGAAAGCCTCCTACCTCTGCCTCCCAAGTGCTGGGATTAAAGGCGTGCACTGCCACACCTGACCCTTTTCATTTTTTTTTAAATCTAAGATCCGTGTTCGTTTACGTGGGCTCCTGGGCTCCAGGTGGCGTATCTCCCTTCTCCCCACTTTCCCTTCCCTTCCCCAGCCCTTTCCCTGTGATATCTAAATACACTGTGGTGTTTTAAAGGTCATTTTCCTGAATCTGGAATTGCCAATTCTTTGTTTAGCTTGCAGCTATAAACTCAGGGCTTGGGGTTCCAGGAAGTATCAGAGAACCCCAAATTTCCCTGTTATAAGACCCTACATTAAAGAACAAAACAAAAACCCTTGCAGGAGTCACAGTGCCACAAGACAAAGCCTCATCCATCTTCCTCTTGGCTCTAATCTTACCTCTCCCTCCCAGATACCTTTTCATCCTACTCTTTTAAAAAAATATATTTATTTATTTACTTATTTATTTATTTATTTATTTATTTATTTGCAAGAACAGAGAGAAAGAGAATGGGTGCACCAGGGCCTCCTGCCACAGCAAACAAACTCCAGATACATGCGCCACTTTGTGCATCTGGCTTTACATGGACACTGGGGACTTGAACCCCGGGTCATTAGGCTTTGCAGTCAAGCACCTTAACCTCTGAGTCATCTCTCCAGCCCTTCTCACCTGACTCTTAAGCTGTTTATAATGCCAGGCTTTTTTTTTTTTTTCCTGAGGGGATAGGAAGCTGATGCAAGGTCTTCCTATGTAGGCCAGGCTAGCCTCAAACTTGCCATTCTCCTGCCTCAGTTTCCTGAGTGCTAGTACTACACCTGCGTGCCACCTCACGCAGCTTACCCTCAGTTGTTTCTGGCCTGTCTGCTGGTACTCTCTCCCCTCATCTCCAGATGACACCCGACCCACTCCAAGGTTCTGACACTAACTATAGTCTCCTCTGGGTGCCATAGGGCAGCGTCCTATGGGCAGGTTCCTATGGTTGCTGCCATCAATCCCTGTGGGGCCATGAGCTGTATTCCTGTCTGCCTCATGTCCTAGCCTGAGGTCAGGGGCTGTTCCTGGCTCTCCTCACTGAGTGAGTACACACTAGACACCCCTCCATGAGTCGCACCGTGCGCAGGGGACAGGAAGAGAGGAGGTCCCAATTGGAACAAGAACAGACATTTGTGAAGGAAGGTTTTACCTCAGGCTTACGGTCTCTTGGATCTTATCTTAGACCAGGCTCCTGCTGACCAATACAAAAAGATGCCCCAGTTTCAGCTATTCCGAGGCTGCTGCCTGGACTGCCACTGAGTTGCTCTTGGTGGCAAAGCCCTCAAGAGATGGACCCAAAGGTGGGCCCATGAATAGGTCATGCAGGCTTTTGGGAACCCAGCACAGTGTGAAACAAAGCTTTGTTGCTGTCAGGTGGAAGGAAACAAGTCAGTTCTGGCCCTGGCTTCGTGTTCAAACCTTCAATGTGTCCCTTGTTCTCTAACCATGCTTTGCTCTGCCTCCTTTATGCATGGCGTGCTGGACAAAGATAAACTAGAGCGATTTCTGCTCTGGAAAAGTGCCCTGCTAAGGGAAGCAGGTCAGTGTGTTCAAAGACACTTCCTTGAGTAGGTCACCAGGCCTAAGTCCCAAAGAGCACTTCTCCAAATTCACTTCTTTTGCCAGTCAGTATTTACAGAGATTTTTCACTGGATGAAATGACTACAAAACACCGCTTAAGATTTCTTTTTGCTTTTAGTTGACTGATTCTCGTTCTTTTGGGGGGAGGGTGGAGTGGGGACAGCATTTTGTGAACTGGAACTTTCTCTTGCTTTGTGCTTGGTTCTGGGCTGCTGCCTCGTGAGGGACTCTCTGCCAGGAGAAGGTTCAGAAGGAGTCAGTACCAGCAGACAATGGCTCCCTCCCAGGAGAAGAAGGAGTCCTGGGCTCCAAGGAGAGACCACGGGCACCGGGCACCGAAAGACAAAGACTGAAGGACGGAGGGGAGTGTCATGGGGGATAAAGGGCAGGAAAACCATGGTGACAAGAAAAGAGAGATGAAAAAGCAACAAGAGTATGCACCAAAAGTCCCTAACGTTCCAGGGCATATTCTTCTCATGTAAATATACTAAATATGTTCTTTTTCTTGAGATAAGTTTTCACTATATAGCCCAGGCTAGTGTCAAATTCACACCCCTTCTGTGTGATTGTCCCTGGAGCTGGGATTATAGGTATGCCCCACGATGTCAGCTTTTTAAAACTATATTCTTTTTTTCTAAAAAATATTTATTAGCTGGGCGTGGTGGCGCACACCTTTAATCCCAGCACTCGGGAGGCAGAGGTAGGAGGATCGCAGAGAGTTCGAGGCCACCCTGAGACTACATAGTTAATTCCAGGTCAGCCTGGACTAGAGTGAAACCCCTACCTTGAAAAAAAAATTATTTATTTATTTGAGAGAGAGAGAAAGAGGCAGAGAGAGAGAGAGAATTGGCATGCCAGGGCCTCTAGCCGCTGCAAACAAACTCCAGACACATGTGCTGCCTCGTGCAACTGGCTTACATGGGTCCTCGGGAATCAAACCCAAGTCCTTTGGCTTTGCAGGCAAGCACCTTAACCATTAAGGCATCCCTGCAGCCCCAAAAAGTGGATTTTTAAAGACCAGCTGTCTGTTGTTTGTTGCACATTAATCAAAGATACAAGAATAAAAAGAGTAAAGAAAGATACACGCCAGGCAAATACCAAGCAAAAGAATGCTGGCACAGCTATTTTAATGCTAACTAAAATAGGGTTTAATGTTAAACATTACTAGTATTAAAATGATCACTATTTAATAATCAAATGTTCAAATAGACAGAAAGATAAAACAACTGCAAATTAGGGCTGGAGAGATGGCTCAGTGGTTAAGACGCTTGTCTGCAAAGCCTAAGAATCCCAGTTCGATTCCCCAGGATCCACATAAGCCAGATGCACAAGGTGGCACATGTGTCTGGAGTTAGTTTGCAGTGGCTGGAGGCCTTGGTGCACCCATTCTCTCCATCTATCTCTGTCTCTCAAATAAATAAATGAAGTATTAAAAAAATACAAATGAGTATACACCCCCAGACATGCAGATAATTATTAGAATATATATTACTGTAAAATTCACTTTATACCATGACATGCAGATAATTATTAGAATATATATTACTGTAAAATTCACTTTATACATGACATGCAGATAATTATTAGAATATATATTACTGTAAAATTCACTTTATACCATGACCTTTTTTAAAATTTTTTAAAATTATTTTTGGAGAGAGACATAGAGAAAGACAGAGGGACAGGGAGACAGATAGAGAATGGGCACACCAGCAGTCTCTCAGCTGCTGTGAACAAAATCCAGATGTGTGCACCCCCTTGTGGGCAAGTGTGGCATCGCGCTCTTGTGTCACTTTACATCTGGCTAAACATGGGACCTGGAGATTGGAACCGGGTTCTTAGGCTTAGCAGGCAGGCGCCTTAACCACTAAGCCATCTCTCCAGCCTACCATGACCTTTTGTAATTAGCAAGTATATACATGCCTCCTGGTGCCATATATAAAATAGCATAACCATTTTATATGCACAGTGCACTTCTGTACTTAGATAATTTTCACTGCTTGCAGGGCACATCTGTTGAAGATTGAGCACTGATCTGCAATGATATTGGACAGCATTTTTAATCACCTTTCCTTTGAGTGTGCAAACAAATATCAGTAATTTAGAAGTTCTAGGTCTTCAGAAGAGATTTTCAAATACACACATAGAGGTATTTTTAAGAAACGCCCTCCACGTCCATATCCAATTGTAACTGCTCTACCATTTGTCCTTCTCGCTCTTTCCTTTGCTTGCACAAGGGGCCCAGATAAAATGGATGTTTTGCCTGACTGCTTTGATGTCCTGTACTTTCTGTGGCTGTTTATTTCTCCCCAGTCTGCTAATTGTAAATTTAGCTTGGCATTTCTGTTTGATCTCTTTGGACCGCTTCATTCTACCAGTTGTTTTATTCCATAGTTCTCCTTGGTCTTTGACAGGTTTATTTCTGTTTTTAAAATGCAAAAGAATTTTCTACTGTCAGCTCTTTACCAACTGCTTGCAGGAAGGCTTGAGTCCACCTGACCTTGGAAAGATTGGGCTTCTTTTTAAAGTTTTTATGACCTCTGGATTTATATATTCTGAATACAATGCACGCCTTGCAGATAAACATCATGCAGTGGCCAGGGTAGGTGGGCCCTGAAGAGAAATAACTTCTCAGTTTACCACATGAGACCCATGGGACCCCATTAGGACCAAATGTTGAGTTTGAGAGTGGGGTGTATTTTTTAATTGTTTGTATTAATACAAGCAAAACATTCTTCAACTATCTATAAGTTATAAAGAATATGCTACAACAAAATTCATGCATCTGAATTATTTTTTTTAAATAAACAATACCAGGGCTGGAGAGATTGCTCAGTGGTTAAGGCACTTGCCTGTAAAGCCTAAGGACTCAGGTTTGATTCCCTAGTACCCATGTAAAGCCAGATGCACAAGGTGGTGCAAGCATCTGGAGTTCATTTGCAGCGGCTACAGGTCCTGGCATGCCCATTCTCTCTCTCTTTCTCTCAAATAAATAAAATAAAATAAATCCTTCTAAAAATAAACAATACCAGCCAGGCCTGGGTAATGCATGTGCATGCTTATAATCCTAGTTAGTACTTGGGGACTGAAGCAAGAGAATTTATTGTGAATTCCAAGCCAGCCTGGGCTCGTAGGAAGTTAGAGGACAATCTGGGCTATACAGTGAAATCTATTTAATTATTTTATTATTTCTTTATTTGAGTGAGAGAGAGAGCACTCACCTGTGTGCATGTGAGCCTCTTGCCTCTGCAAATGAACTCCAGACACATGTGCCACTTTGTGGATCTGGCTTTACATGAGAACCGGGAAACAAAACCTGGGCCAGCAGGCTTTTCAAGTAAGTGCCTTTAACTGCTGACCTATCTCTCCAGCCCCGCTAAAATCTGTTTGGAAACAACAATGACAAAAATGACCATTACCATTCTCTCTGAAGCCTCCTCAGCCTGACCTATCCTATCCTATCACCTCCCTTCTCACCCCACAGACAATTACACACTGGAATATTCTGTGTTTTGGTCCCTCTCTCCATTTTATAGTCTTATCACATATTTGCATTCTCAAAGGGCACTTCTTCTTTTTTATTTGTATTTATTTATTTGAGAGAGAGTGAGAAAGAAAGAGGCAGATAAAGAGAGAGAGAATGGGCATGCCAAGGCCTCTAGCCACTGTAAACGAACTCCAGATGCATGTATCCCCTTATGCATCTGGCTTATGTGGGTCCTGGGGAATCAAAGCAAGGCCCTTATGCTTCACAGGCAAACGCCTTGACCACTAAGCCATTTCCCTAGCTCCTCAAAGGGTATTTTTTTAAGTTTTGCTTTTTTATATATTTTTTATTTATACTTATTTATTTATTTGACAGAGAAAGAGAGAGAGAGAGAATGGGTGCACCAAGGCCTCCAGCCACTGCAAACAAACTCCAGACGCACACACCTCCTTGTTCATATGACTAACGTGGGTCCTATGGAATTGAACCTGGGTCATTTGGCTTTGCAGGCAAATGCCTTAAACCACTAAGCCATCCCTCCAGCCCAAGTTTTACTTTTTTTTAAAATTCAGCATTATGTCTCTGGGATCTAGTTTTCATCCATTTATGTACGGCACAATGCAGGTCTGGCCCTAGCCAGACTGCATGCTAAAAGAAACCAGACCACACCCCTTGGATTTTCTCACTAGGATGGCAGGTAGTCAATGACTGGTAAGATTCCATGAGATGGGGCAACCTAAGACAGGCACCATTTCATGTGATAATCCCTTGGGGCCTGGGTTCAACAATGGCTTGGCAAAGAACCATGCCTCCCAGGGTTGCCAATAATAAAAACAAAAAGGAGGATATGTATGGCACAATGCAGGTTTGGCCCTAGCCAGACTGCATGTCAGAAGAAACCAGGAAATGGCTTCTGTAAACATGGTGTCCTGCGCAGGCCTGGCGTGACAACAGCTACAGTCCCAATGCCGCGAGAAACCTGCTACGAGATGATCTGTCTGGAGACAGGCTGTCATTGGTCACAAAAAGGGAACCACCCCATACAATGATTGGCCAGCCAAACCTCTTAAAAGCCCCTACATTTCCTTGAATAAACAAGTTTGCAGCAGCTCACCCTGTGCTGCTTCCACCCAATCCTGGAGTCTGTATTGTGACTCCGCACCTCTCACCCCCTACTCGGCAGAGACCCTGCCATCCTTCATGGGCTGGCCCTAGGAGGGACCCCAGCACATTTACTTAGCTATCTAGTGGTCAGTTTCATGAATGCATTGTAATTTATCCATTGTGTTGGGAAGCACGTAAGATAGTTGCAGTGTTTCTGCATTACATACAGCAAGATTTTGTATTCTTTTTTAAAATAAAATTTTTTTAGAGAGAGCAAGAATTGGTGCACCAGGGCCTCAGCCATTGCAATCGAACTCCAGATGCTTGTGCCACCTAGTGTGTATGTATGACCTTGTGCTTGTGTAGTCTGAATTGATGGTCCCCAATATATTCAGTGTTTTATTAGTTTATAGTTTGCATCTGCAGCCACTTGGCTGGAGTCAGTGTCTTTGGGCGGATCTTAAGGTGTGGTGGTGGGCTTGAGATTCCATTGTAAAGATATGCAAAGTGTGCCCAGTAGGAGTTCCTGAAGTGTGCTGTGCTATGAGGCTTTTGCCTCTCTCTCTCTTGCCTGGTCCTGTAAAAGCAGGCCAGCTTCTTCTGCCATTATGGAACTTCCCCTGGATCTGTAAGCTTCAATAAATAAATCCCTTCCTCCATAACTTTGCCTGGTCTGGAAGTTCATCTCAGCGAACCTGAAGCTGTTTGCTACAGCTTGTGTCACCTATGTGCATCTGGCCTACATGGGATCTGGAGAGAGACTGAACATGAGTCCTCAGGCTTCACAGGCAAGAACCTTAATCACTAAGCCATCTCACCAATCCCTAAAAAATTTTTTTTGTGTGGGTGGCAGAGTCTCACTTAAGCCCAGACAGACCTGGAACTCTCTCTGTAGCCGAGGCTGGCCTCAAACAAATGAAAATACTCCTACCTCAGCCTTGTGAGTGTTGGAATTAAAGGCACACACCACCACATCTGTCTTTGTACCATTCATTATGGATGCCTATTGGGGCACATGTACTATGGTGTAAATTGAATTATCCTTACAACAACCACATGATGGTTAATCTCTGGTTGTTAACTTGACAGGACTTAGAATCACCATAAAAACAAAATCTTTTGGCATGTTTGCAAGGGATTTTAGGTTGAGGCAAGAAGACCCACTCTTATGGTAGGTGGCATCATTCTATGAGCTGGTGGATCTGGGCTGTATAAAGAGAAAAGTATCTGAGCACCAGCATCCATTGCTCTCATCCCTGCTGATGTAATGATGTGAACCAACTTCCTCCTCCTGCCATGCCTTTCCCACCAAGATCCACTGCACCCTCTAGAACTGTCAGCTGAAATCAATCCTCTCCTTCCCTACATTGCTTCTGGTCAGGTATTTTGACCCAGCCATGAGAACATAACTCCTGTGTATGTCTAGTCAGCCTCACTTTGCAGATGAAGTCATTGAGGTCTGGATGGAGAAAACGGAGCAGATGAATGAAAATATGACAAGAGTTGTTGAGTCACCTCATGTCCTAAAGTGGTCTGTTATGAGGAAACCATACACTGGCTCAGCTCCCTAAGCAAACAGCTCCTCTCAGAACAATTCCTGTCCCTCCAATCCATTTTCTTCCTCACAACACTCCAGTATCCAACCTCATCCCTCCTTGCCCTCTTCCTGTGGATCTCCAAATTCCACTAAAGTCCATGTTTTTTATTTATATATTTGAAAGAAAGAGAGAAAGAGGCAGATAGAGAGAGAGAGAGATAATGGGTGTGCCAAGGTCTTAAAGATGCTGCAAATGAACTCCAGACACATGCACCACCTTGTGCATATGGCTTATGTAGGTCTTGGGGAATTGAACCTGAGTCCTTCGGCTTTGCAGGCAAGTGCCTTAACTGCTAAGCCATCTTTCCAGCCCTAAAGTCCATGTTTTTAACAGATGCTGACCATGCACTGAGTTAAAATGAAGCTCTGGACCTGAATCTCCCACCTGATCAGTTGGCCTTCCCCCTCACTCCCCTCTGCTCACCCACAGCTCTGACTCAAGTGCTCTGTCCTTTGTGGAGGAGGGGTCCACCTCATAGGAGGGGTCCTCCTCATCTAGGAGGGGTCCACCTCATCTAGTTCTTTCTTCTACACCACTTCCAGAGCACCTGTCCAGAAGTATGCAGCAACCTTCTATCCCATATTTCATTTCTTTTTATCACCCTGGACCCAGATCATGGCTTTGCAAAAAGTGAGTGATGAATATTTAATGAAAGACTCAATCCTCACCCCAGACATTTTCCAGACAGTGCCTGGGTTAATTTCGGTCTGCTGATTTTGTTTAAAACAATGGGCAAAGTACTTCTGCTCCAGATAAGTTAAGCCATATTCTCTGTCTCATCCCTCCAAGTTCTGTCATTTGGTATCTTGCTCTGCAAGGCTCCTTCGGGGACGTCCTAAATTTGAGTTTCCTAAAGGGTACTCACTCTCGAGTGGTAAGCTCTTTAGCTACTTGAGACATCTCCCTCACTCAAGGTTTGTTTCTTTTGGAGAACTGGTGGCTTGCTTTACATGCTTTAAACGTCGTATGAAAGGTATCTTCTGCCTATTCTGCAACTTCCTTTTCTTTATATCTCATTGCACTTGAGATTCATTCACTATAACTGCTGTATGTTATTTCATTTTGTAATTTCACTCCAGTACATTTAAACATCTTTCTGCTTAACAGCCATGTAAAGCAAGGCATGGTAGCACATACCTGTAATCTTCGCACTTGGGATGTGGAGGCACGAAGATGGGGAGTTCATGGTCATCCCTGGCTACCTGGTTAATTTGAAACCATCCTGGGCTATGTGAGTCCCTGTCTCAAGAAACAACAACAGGGATTGTTGTGGTTAAAGGCACTTGCTTGCAAAGCCTGATGATCTAGGTTCAATTCCCCAGCCACTCATGTAAGCTTCATGCAAAAAGTGGTACAAAGGCTGGAGAGATGGCGTAGTGGTTAAGGCACCTGCCTGCGAAGCCTAAGAACACCCATTCAAATCTCCAGGTCCCACGTTTAGCCTGATGCAAAAGTGACGCAAGTGCTCAATGTCATACACAAGGGGGTGCATGCATCTGGAGTTTGTTCACAGTGGCTGAGAGGCCCTGGCATGCCCATTCTCTGTCTCTCTCTCTCTCTGTGTCTCTCTTAAATTAAGAAAAATGTAATACAAGAGTGTAGTATTGGTTTGCAGTGCCAAGAGGCCCTGGTGTGCTCATGTACACACACACACACACACACACACACACACACACGTGCAAATAAATCAATTCTAAAACAAGAAAAGTCATGTACTTGACAGTCTTTTTTTTTTTTTTTTTTTTTTTTTTTTGAGGCAGGGTCTCGCTGTGGCCTAGGCTGACCTGGAATTAACTATGTAGTCTCAGGGTGCCCTTGAACTCATGGCGATCCTCCTACCTCTGCCTCCCAAGTGCTGGGATTAAAGGCATGTGCCACCATGCCTGGCTTAGTTGACATTCTTGTACATGTCCCTTAACACATAGGCATGAGGACTTTTGGAGCTATATTCCTAAAAGTATATTTTGTTGAATAACATGATATGCACATCTTATTGGCCAGACATTTGTTCTCCAGAGATATTTCCTAGGAATGTACATTGCCACCAGCAGTGTGTGGAAGTTCATGTTGTCCTATCTGGTTGCCAACCATGTTTTATCTTTAAGAAAACTTTTTAAAGTTCCTTTCTAGGGCTGGAGAGATGGCTTAGCAGTCAAGATGCCTGCCTGGGAAGCCTAAGAACACCCATTCGATTCTCCAGGTCCCACGTTTAGCCCGACGCAAAGAGTGATGCAAGCATGCAACGCTGCACATACCCACAAGGGAGCGTACTCATCTGGAGTTCGTTCACAGCAGCTGAGAGGCCCCTGGCATGTCCATTCTCTCTCTTTCTCTCTCTCTCTGTCTCTCTCTCTCTCTCTCTCTCTCTTCGAATTAAAAAAATTTTTTTAAGGTTCCTTCCCAAAGTTCATATTGAGGCAGGATAAAAAGGGAAAATTATGAATGACATGGGAAGGGAAAAGAAACCCTCACACTGGAATTTGTTGAAATCTTTTTTCTACTGAGAGTCAAGAATTTCAGTACAATTAACAAAATTGGTCTCAGAATTTGCTTACATGGAGACAAGATTCCTTTTAAACAGAGATGCTTCAAATAAGAATGTTAAGGCCAGGTGTGGTGGTGCACACCTTTAATCTCAGCACTCAGGAGGCAGAGGTAGGAGGATTGCTGAGAGTTTGAAGCCACCCTGAGACTACATAGTGAATTTTAGGTCAGCCTGAGCTAGAGGGAGACCCTACCTCAGAAAACAAAACAAAACAAAAAAGAATGTTAAGATAGCAATGAATCATGTGTAAGGCCTAGGTGCATATGACCTTTGAGTATGGGCTTTCTCCTCTTCCAACTAAAAGCCTGTTTTGTTTTGTTTTTCCTTCCTAGAAATCTCACAATGATCAACACTTACAGTAAAATACATGTCTTAACCACTTGTGCAGCCTTGTGTCCCTTGGTTTTACCTTATCAGATTGCAATCCTATCTGAAGCAGCCTGTAAACTCATTTATCCAAAAAGGAAAAGAAAAAAGGTGCCTTAGAAACACTGTGAACAATGTAGTCCTATCATATATACAGCTACTGCTAAGACCAGTAAGCGTAGTTCCCTCTTGAGAAGCCCATGCCCACCTTGGTGTGTCCTATCCTTTCCCTAGGTTCCTCTTTTTCTGTCAACTCACCACCCACCTCCCTGCAGAAATCTATGTTTAAATCTCTTTCTAAGCCGGGCGTGGTGGCGCACACCTTTGATCCCAGCACTCGGGAGGCAGAGGTAGGAGGATCACTGTGAGTTCAAGGCCACCCTGAGACTACATAGTTAATTCCAGGTCAGCCTGGGCCAGAGTGAGACCCTACCTCAAAAAACCAAAAAAAAAAAAAAATCTCTTTCTATTCCAACTTCACTTCACAGTGGCTCAGCCTGAAATTCTTTTCTGTAATTAAGCCAAGAATCTTGGCTTCCCTTAGTAAGAACCTCTGAAAAGAACTCCTCCAGCCTGTGCCCCACTGTCACAGACAATCTTTCCCACACACCCTTCTATTGAGGTCTTGCCATTGATTCAAGCATTATCTTCAGGTTCTTAGACTTATCATATTTACTCCTACTAGCGACCTTAAAAGGGTGACAGAAATCGTGTAACTTTCCAGGTGAGAAGTTTTGGGATAGTCTGAATGTAATAGTGTAAATGTATGGTCCCATAGACTCAGGTGTCTTCTTAAGATTATACTTGTCCTAAGAGGGGGTAACCTGTGGCTTTCTGATTGGCTAAGGTATCAGCACAGTAGAAAGGAACCAATAGTTGGCCCTGGGAACAGAGTTAGAATCCTATGAAGACCAGGATTATGGTCTCCAAAGAGAAGGTCCACTTATCAAAATCTCTCTAAATTAGCAATGCTTATCCCCTTCAACCTATGCTGAACCCACCCTCCATTGAAGAATCTGTTTTTCTTCTTCAGAAGACAGCAAGAGCTGAGGACAACCAAAATCTATCAACAAGACAAGAAAAGATAGCTAACTCCCTGGAAGGAGATGAACCACCCCTTGCACACCAGCCAGGGCCCAGGTGAAACCACAAAGGAATTGGTAGGATGAGCAAGAGTGCTGTTTAAGTGTGCATGCCTATGAAGCCTAAGGACCCAGGTTTGATTCTCCAGGTCCCACGTAAGCCAGATGCACATGGTAGTGCATGCATCTGGAGTTCGTTTGCAGTGGTTTGAGGCCTTGGCATGCCCATATATTCTCTTTCTTTCTCTCCCTCTGTCTCTAAGAAATAAATAAAAATAATAAATTTTTAAAATTCTGCATGAACTTCTGTTGTTACTTCTTCTAGGTGGAACACCAAATTACATACAAATGGCTGCATCAGATGGAAAGCATATGCTCAGCTTAAAAAAAAATAAATGTACCAAAGCAGAAATCCAGAATCTGCTGAGAGCACAATACTAAAGTGGACTTAAAGCACACCCACCACAGCTCAGGGAATTCTCAGATTGTAAGAGCCACCAGGTGGGAGGGAAGATCCTGAGGCATTGCCATGTCCCACAAAGACTGACCACTGCTCTCACAACTCATAACCTACAACCCCATGGTGAATACCAACAATCTCACTGAAGAAGGCCCACAGTGGAATGGGGGCAGGTACTTACCTGCAAAGCCTAAGAACTCATGTTAGAATCTCCAGGTCCCTCGTAGCCAGACACACAGTGACACAAGCATACAATGTTGCACATGCACCACAAGGGGGTGCATGTATCTAGAGTTCATTCACAGTGGCTGAAGGCCTTGGTATGCTCTCTCTTTCTCTCTCTGTCTTCAAAAAAAGAAAACAGAAAAAAAAAAATAAACTTATAACTTGGGTCTCTACTGGAGGAGTGGTCACTGGGGATGGATCCTGGAGTCCAGCCCTAAGGTATATTTTGATGGATTTGAATTCCCAGAAAGGTGTGGAAAGAGCAGTTTGAGCTCTGGCATTTCCTGCATGCTGGTCATGCTGGCTATTGATGGTTTCCCTGAATTTGTAAGCTGAAATAAACCTCTTCCTCCCATAAACTGTGCCTAGTTGGATGTTCATCCCAGCAACGTGAAGCTGACTACAAGTATACAGTTGAAACAATTTGCTGAAAGTATCAGAGATAATAAGAGGCGTGGCTAGATTTAAACCCCAGGTCTGTCTACCAGGGAGTTTGGACTTAATCCTGCAGAATCATTGCAAGGGACTGATTGATTAATCGATTGAACTCTCTATATCAAAGTATGGTCCCTTCTAACTAGTAATCTTTATGTAAATGAAACAACACAGAGGAGAGGAAGGTAAGAAGGGTTGGAGGTTGTATTCTTTGGGATTCTCTAGAGAAACCTATAGAATGACCTTGTATTATGAAGTGGTTTATTTGATTAGTTTACAGGATTCAAGATGAGAAGTCTGATAGCTTTCTGCAGGCTGGAGCATTGAGGAACCTTGTAGTTGCTTAGCTCACGAGGCTGGGTGGCTCAGCAATCCCAATGTCGAGCTGAAGGCCTGGAGGATTCCTGGAGGGTGATGAAACTGGGTTCCAGTGTCCATGAAGGATAGTCAAAACAGGGTAGATGTCAGTATGAGTCATGAAGAGTGAATGGCTAATGAGGGCAGTGTAGCAGACAGCTTCAGGTTCACTGAGATGCCCTTCCAGATCAGGCACAGTTATGGAGAAAGGGATATTATTTATTGAAGCTTACAGATCCAGGGGAAGTTCCAATAATGGCAGAAGAAGCTGGCATGCCTTCACAGGGCCAACCAGAGAGAGAAAAAGCCAACCAGGCACACAGCACACTGAGCAAAACTACAGCCAAAAAGTCACACAGCACACTTCAGGAACTCCTGCTAGGCACACTTTGCATATCTTTACAATGGAATCTCAAACCCACCACCAACACCTTAAGACCAGCCCCCAGTGACATTGTCTCTAGCAAGGTGATTGCAGATGCAAACTATAACTAATAAAATACTGAATATATTGGGGGACATACATTCAAACTACCACAGGCAGCCAGCCAGACAGAAAACACCAGCAAGTAGCAGAGGCAGCCGAGGAAAAGGGACTATATACTCATCAAGTGTTTCTATATATAGTCAGTCCATCACTATAAGAGCTGCCCGCTCTTCCTTGAAATAACCTCATAGACCTACCAAAAGGCACGTCTCTTAATTCCTAATCTGATCAAGTTAACAACAGAACTTAATTATCATAGAGGTAGACAGATGGCTCACTTTGTGACCATCTCTGTTGTCAGGCACTACAGACACTTTTTCAGTGCTTCTCAAGATGTGGTTCCAGGATCATCTGCCTCACAATGACCCACACTGTTTCCTCAGCACATAGACTCGGGGAGGGGACTTCTTCAAGTTCACAGGAGAACAGTACAAGCCACAATTGTTATACGAAGTTCGAGTGCCACTGATCTGCCAGCGAGGGACACAGTGAACAGACGATTACGGTGCAGAGCGTAAAGTTGCAATTTAGGAACGGTTTCCAGAGGAAGCTTGGTTAAATTCAGAATGAGAGCAGGGTGCAGAAAGAAAAGTGGATATTCGGGCTTGGTGGTTAAGGCGTTTGCCTGCAAAGCCAAAGGACCTCGGTTCGATTCCTCAGGACCCACATGAGCCAGATGCACAAGGTGGCACATGCATCTGGAGTTTGTTTGCAGTGGCTGGAGGCCCTGGTGCGCCCATTCTCTTCCTCTCTCCCTGTGTCTTTCTCTCCCTCAAATAAATAAATAAATAATAAAGTATTTTTTAAAAAGAAAAGGGGATATTTGAGATGAAGGGGCAATGTTTACAAATGCTCAGGAACAAGAGGAGACAAGAGGCTCCTTTAGGAAAGAGCAAGTATTTCAGGAATGTGGCAACAAGACCTAAGAGGTGGGTAGGGACCAAGTCACAAAGAACCTTGCTGCTCATGTCAAAGAGAGTTTGGCCTTTATCTTACAGGGAGTGGGAACGTCACTGCAAGTTATTTATTTATTATATATATTGATGGTTTTGAGTTTAGGAACAATTCCTCTGACAGCCACCATCAGAACCTAAAGAAGAGGTTGTGAGAAGGGACAGGACAAGACATTCCTCAGGGCTGTGGGTGAGAGCCCAGGGAAGACTGAGAGAGAAGGGCGATGGTCAGAGAGAGGAATCTATGAGAGCTGATCGCTGATTGGATGTGGTGGATGAGAGGCAGTCAAGCCTTAGCTTTAGCAAACTGGGTCAATGGTTCTGAATTTCACCAAAGTAAAGAAACCACTGGAAGAGAAACCAGTGTGGAAGGAAAATGAGATCATTTCAGAACATACTGAATTTGAGACCCTTGGGAAATATCCAACTCAAACTGTTGAGAAGACAGTTGGAAATGCAGGCCTAAAGGAGACTTATTTCCTAACAGAAGTTAATTTTGTTTGGGACAGTGATAAGCCCAACTGAAATAGCCTCTTTCCTACACTTTGGCCCATGTCCCCAGACTCTCTGTGATTGCTCCTGAGACACCCCCACCCCATGGTTGTTTCTGACCAAAGAGATCTAAATGACTATCAATCAATCGCTGAGGGTAAATTCTGGAAAGGTTAAAGGTTATTGTTTTCCTGGTAACAAAGAACAGACCCAGCTAGCATTTGCCTTTTGCCTTTGCCCTTTTTCTTCTTCCTGCCTAAACATAGTTGAGATCCTTGGACAAGAAGCAGCCGTCGATGAGCATGAGGATGAAGGCCCTATTGCTACTGGTTTGGGGGGCTGAGTTCATTGTCCCTTGGTTGTGATGCCTGACAAGATAGGACAGTGGAAGAAGAGTAAGCAAGAGGAGTTTTACTTGAAGAAAGGAAAGAGCAAAGCTCCCTGCATCTACACAGAGACCTAATCAGGTTGCCAATAAGTAGCTTTGCTTTCTGGTAAGAGATACAAGCTGATCTGTTTTTCAAAGTACTTTTAATTTTTTTTTATTTTTATTTATTTATTTGACAGAGAAAGAAAGAGAGGGGATGGACATGCCAGGCCCTCCAGCCATTGCAAATGAACTCCAGATGCATGTGTCACCTTGTGTATCTGGCTTATGTGGATCCTGGGGAATAGAACCTAGATCCTTTGGCTTTGCAGGCACTGCAATTGAACTCCAGACCTAGCGCTTACTTTCACCTTTCTGTGTCTGGCTTATGTGGGATCTGCTGAGTCGAACATAGGTCCTTAGCCTTAACTGCTAAGTCATCTCTCCAGTCAAAATAAAAATATTTTAAAAAAACATAACAATCTATTCATGGTTTGTGGTAGTTTGAATATATGGCCCCCAATATATTCAGCGTTTTATTAGTTTGTTGTTTGCTTCTGCATCTACCTGGCTGGAGGCAATGTCACCGGGCAGATCATAAGGCATGGTGGGTTTGAGATTTCAATCTAAAGATATGCAAAGTGTGCCTAGCTGGAGTTCCTGAGGTGTACTATGCTGTGTGGCTTTTGGTTTGTGGCTTTGCTTTCTGTGTTTGGTCCTGTAAAAGTAGGCCAGCTTCTTCTGCCATTATGGAACTTCCCCTGGATCTGTAAGCTATAATAAATCTCTTCCTCCATAACTGTGCCTGGTCTGGAAGTTCATCTCAGTGAACCTGAAGCTGTCTGCTACAGGTATTCAAATGTATTCAAATGTATTCAATGTATTCAAAACTATGAAGTTTATTTATTTATTTATTTATTTATTTATTTATTTATTTATTTTAGGAGACAGAGAGAGAGGGAGAGGAAGACAGACAGAGATGGGCGCGCCAGCAGCCTCTCAGCTGCTGCGAATGAAATCCAGACGCATGCGCCCCCTTGTGGTCAAGTGCGGCATTGCGCCCTTGCGTCACTTTGCATCTGGCTAAACATGGGACCTGTAGATTGGAACCGCTGGAGACTGGAACCAGCGTTCTTAAGCTTAGGATGCAGGTGCCTTAACCGCTAAGCCATCTCTCCAGCCCGAAGCTTATTTTATAATTACTTTCCAGGTACATAATTAAAGGTTGCTCACTCTGGTCATGTGTGCTGACCTATCTCCAAAGATGGCATGTTTGGGGCTCAGGGTGTTGCAGGTGTAGATCTGAGTTCAGAGGGCACCCATTGAAGTTTACAGGTTCTTGTGTCCCAGGCCAAAGACTTGCATCAGGAGCACAGGGTTATTAATAAATAGAGATAGTGTATTAAAAAACAGAAAGGTACTTCTAAGAATGGAAGTGGGCTAGTGAGAAAGGGCACTGGGTCATAAGCTTCATTATCCTTTGTAGGTCATTTACACAGCACCAGCCTCCCCAGCATTTGTATAAAGTGGGCTTTTCTCGGGCGGGCTCTGTTGCTTGTATCCCAGGTGAGGAAGGAGTTCTAGTTTTCTGCTAACTGGCTGCTTTCATATGTTAATCTTGATGCCTCTCTCACCATATCCCTCTACTCTTGCCACAACTTGATGACCTGGAAACCTTTGCTGTCTTCTGTTTTTCCCAAATCAACCAGCCCTGGAATTCTTTCCAGAAAGACTGGTGTAAGGACTTTCCCAGAATCTGTGGTGCAATTGAACCTGATCTGCCTAGCCTTTACCAAGAGTGCCACAGGCTCCTCATTAGTCTGATCTTTTTCTTCTCCCCATCCTGCCCCACTACAAATAATCACCTATTTTTGCCTAATGCATGGAATCTGGACATTTTACTCCATTCTTTGCACTTATGTTTTTGCTGGGCTGCACACCAAAGGCTTCATTTCAGTGTACTAGGCCCCAGGCTTTCCATCATCATGCTGATATTTGCCCTCCACCTCTGCACACAAGTTCATCCACTCTGTCTCATTCTTCTTGCCTTTCTCTTGCCCTTTCAAGCTCTGCCAGGGCTGTTTTCTTGGCAGAAATGCCCCTCTACCACATGTTTTTACAGATTACCATTTCATTGCAGCCAGATTAATTTTCTGGTCTTCCCAGCAGCTGGGCATAGGTAGAATCCCTGTTGCCCTTCTCCTTCAAACCTTCTTCCAAACTCCTCTCAAATTTTGTTGATTTTTGCCTGATAATTATCTGAAAATGTGACCCTTCTTCTCTATTATCATGTCTACTCACCAGATCATTGGGTCTTTTCCAGTTCAGTCTATCCTCCCTTCTCAAATTTACCTACACCACTCCCTCGCTTAAAATGTTTTTATTTTTATTTATTTATTTATTTGCAAAGAAAGAGAGAGAGAGAGAGAGAGAGAGAGAATGAGGGTGCCAGGGCCTCTTGCTACAGCAAACAACTCCAGACACACTTGCACCACTGTGCATCTGGTGTGGGTACTGGGGAATGAAACCCAGGCTGTCAGGTTTTGTAAGCAAGGACCTTCAATGCTGAGCTTTCTCTCCACCCCCCACTCCCTAGCCTAAAACACTTTAGGCGACTAATAGATTTATCCCTGTAGATCTGAAAAGCTGCATCAGATGCAGAGTGTGGACCTTAGGAAGCCCACAGACCTCCTGTCAGAATTGACTCTTGCTCTGAGCTCCTGTAGGGCCCAGCTTGGCACAGGAGTTATGATCATGCCTCTGGCACCACACTGTCTTATCCCAGCCTTGGCTCAGCTCCTTATTATCTGGGTGCCCTTGTACAAAATTTCAAATTCACTGTATTAGTTTCGTCATATGTACAGGTCGTACATGAGTCATATGACCATTTAGATTTCAAAATAATCCTGAAGAATATACAGAGCAGTATCAAGGACAAAGCAAATATTATGTGTTAGCTACTGCGTTTGTTACAACCAGTTTAACTCTTGGGATAAATCTGTTTTGTCCACTTATTTTTTAATTTTTTAAATTCTATTTTTAATTATTTATTTGAGAGAGAGAGATACAGAACTAAACAGGTAGAGAGAGAGAGAAAGAGAGAATGGGAGTGCCAGGGTCTCCAGCCACTATAAACAAACTCCAGATGCATGTGCCCCCTTGTGCATCTGGCTTACGTGGGTCCTGGGGAGTCGAACCTGGGTTCTTTGGCTTTGCAGGCAAGCACCTTAACTGCTAAGTCATCTCTCCAGCCTTGTTTTGTCCACTTCTTTACCTACAATAATAATATATGACACATAGTAGGGGTTTATTAAATATATATTACAAAATGAAATGAAATGAAAACTACTATTAGGTTAAAAAATGGGAGCTATGCTATTCTATTCTGTATTCCCAACTTTGAACTTAAGTTTTACCCTGCAGTAGATGTTCAATTCATTTTTGTTGATTCTCATGCAAAGTGAGTGTAGCAGACAGCTTCAGGTTTGCTGAGAAGAACTTCCAGACCAGGCAAAGTTATGGAGGAAGGGATATTTATTGAAGCTTAAAGATCCAGGGGAAGTTCCATAATGGCAGAAGAAGCTGGCCTGCCTTCACAGGTCCAAGCAGTGAGAGAGAGCAAAAGCCACAAGCCAAAAGCCACACACACAGCACACCTCAGAACTCCAGCTAGGCACACTGTATATCTTTACAATGGAATCTCAAACCCACCACCACACCTTAAGATCTGCCCAGTGACATTGCCTCCAGACAGGTGGCTGCAGATGCAAACTACAAACTAATAAAACACTGAATATATTGGGGGACATCTATTCAAACTACCACAGTGGGCCTGTTTTTTATTTCTTTCTTTTTTTACATTCTCTCTATATATACATATATGTAGCCAAGGCTGGCCTTGAACTTGCCATCCTACTTCCTATATCTCCTGGTGCTGGTAAAATGACTTTAATTTTTTTTTTTTTTAGAGAGAGGGAGAGAGAGACAGAGGGAGAGAGAGAGAACTGGTGCGCCAAGGCTTCAGCCACTGCAATCAAATTCCAGATGCTTGTGCCACCTAGTGGGCATGTGCGACCTTGCACTTGCCTCACCTTTGTGCATCTGGCTTATGTGGGATCTGGAGAGTCAAACATGAGTCCTTAGGCTTCACAGGCAGGCATCTTAACTGCTAGGCTATCTCTCCAGCCCAAATGGTTTTTGTTTATTCAAGTATTGTAGAAGTGTTGGAAGGGGACTGCCATAACTATGCCCAGCTGTAAAAGACCAAGAGGAGCAGCACAGGTTAGTAATGCAATGGAGAACACATCTGATTACAAATCAGAAGAAATACCTTGAGACTCCTAAACTCACTTAACCCACAGCCACCTGATACATTTAGGTTGCGGTTTTCCTTGTGCTTGTGAAATGATACACGTTTCATGTGAAGAAAAATGGATTAAGGTTTGGATTTCTTCATCATTTTGGGAAGTAGTAAAAAGTTTTCAGGGCTGGAGAGATAGCTTAGTGGTTAAGGCACTTGCCTGCAAAGCCAAAGGACCCAGGTTCAATTCCCCAGGACCCACGTAAGCCAGATGCACAAGGTGGCACATACGCCTGGAGTTCATTTGCAGTGGCTGAAGGCCCTGGTGCACTCAATCTCTCTCTCTCTCTATCTGGCTCACACTCTCTCTCAAGTAAATAAATAAAAATTTAGAAAGTATTTTAAAAATTTTTTTAGTAAGAATCTTGTTGCCAGGGAAATGGCTCCATAAGAAAACACACTTGCTGTGCAGCATTAGGACCTAAGTATTATCCTGGCACCCACAGAAAAGAAAGCTGGGCATGGCTGTGCACACCTGTAACCCCAGTGCTGAGAGGGGCAGAGATAAGAAGATCCCTGGGGCTCACTGGCCAGCCAGTTTTACTGAAAATTGGCAAGAGCTCCAGGTTCAGTGAGCTGCCTGTCTCAAGGGAATAAGGTGGAAGAGTGACAAAGGACACTCAATGTTCTCCTATGGCCTCTGCATTTGTACACACAGGTTACATGTATCTGCACATACATACATGTGCACACGCACACACACACACACACACACACACAAGATCTATCTGGTTGACAACTTTTAAATTTGGGTTCCTATTTGTTAATTGAAATGGGAATACAGGTGTTAGAGAGGTGGCTGAGTGGATAGAGCACTTAAGCTGGAGGACCTGAGTTCAGATCCCCAGCACCCACATAAATGCTCACTGGGCCAGGCATGGTGGTGCACGCCTTTAATCTCAGCACTTGGGAGGCAGAGATAGGAGGATCACCGTGAGTTTGAGGCCAGCCTGAGACCACATAGTGAGTTCCAAGTCAACATGGACTAGAGTGAGACCCTACCTCGAAAAGCCAAAAAAATAAATAAATAAATAAATAAATTTTTAAAAAATGCTTGGTGGGTGAGACCACCCACCTGTACTCCCAACACTCTTGGATGCAGAGATAGAGGGTCCTTAAAGCAAGTTGGTTAGCTAGACTAACGGAATTAGCAAACTCTGGGTTCTAGTGAGAGACCATGTCTGAGTAAATAAAGGGAAGAGCTATTGAGGACAACACCCAGTGTCAGCCTCTGGCGCGCGCGCACACACATGCACACACATGTGTGTCCACACACATATGAACATGCATACACACACACATGAAAAAATTAATACAGATGTGTCTTGACTTATTATGAGGTTACATCTAAAACTCATCCTAAGCTACCTCCTATTGTAAATAAAGCTGCTATAAATATTCTTTTTAAAAAATTTATTTATGCTGGGTGTGGTAGCACACGCCTTTAATCCCAGCTCTCGGGAGGCAGAGGTAGGAGGATCGCCATGAGTTCAAGGTGAGCCTAAGACTACATAGTGAATTCCAGGTCAGCCTGAGCTAGAGTGAGACCCTACCTCAAAAAAAAACAAACAAAAAAAAAGGCTGGAGAGATGGCTTAGCGGTTAAGGCGCCTGCCTGCTAAGCCTAAGAACGCTGGTTCCAATGTCCAGGTCCCACGTTTAGCCAGATGCAAAGTGACGCAAGGGCGCAATGCTGCACTTGCCCACAAGGGGGCGCACCCATCTGGATTTCGTTCACAGCAGCTAAGAGACTGCTGGCGTGCCCATTTCTGTCTCCCTCTCCCTCTCTGTCTATCTCTCTCTGTCTCTCTCTCCAAAAATAAAAAATAAATAAAAAATAAATAAAATTTATTTGTGAGCAGAGACAGATAGAAGAGAGTCAGAGAGAGAGAGAGTCAGAGAGAGAGAGAGAGAGATTGGACATGCCAGGGCCTCTAGCCACTGCAGATGAACTGCAGATGCATGTGCATCTGGCTTACATGGGTATTGGGAAATTGAACTGGGTCCTTAGGCTTTGCAGGTAAGCACCTTAACCACTAAGCCATTTCTCCAGTCCTGAATAGTGTTTCTTTTTAAAAATTTATTTATTTATTTATTTATTTATTTATTTATTTATTTATTTATTTGAGAGAGATCAAGAGGCAGAGAGAGAGGGAGAGAATGGGCAAGCCAGGGAATCCAGCCACTGCAAACGAACTCCAGATGCATGTGTCCCCTAATGCATCTGGCTTACGTGGGTCCTGGAGAACCAAACCGGGGTCTTTTGGCTTTTCAGGCAAACACTGTAACTGCTAAGCCATCTCTCCAGCACCTTGAATATTCTTGTATAAGGTTTTGTGGACATATATCTCCAGTTCTCCTGGTATACATTTAAGTATCAATTTGCCAGGTCATATGATAACTTTGTTTAGCATTTTGAGGAAATGCAAAAGTGTTTGCAAAGCTGATCCCCATTTTACATACCAGCATTATATGAGGGTTCCCATATTCTTGCCAACACTTGTTATTGTTGTTTTTAAAGTTTAGCCATCCCATCCTAGTGTGTGTGAAGAAACATCTCTATTTGGTTTAGATCTGCTTTCTCTAGTGGCTGATGTTGCTGAACATCTTCCTGTGTATTTACTGACCATTTGTCTGTCTTCCTTAAAGTCTTGGTAGAAATGTCTTGATTAGATCATTTGCCGATTTTTTTTTTTTTTTTGAGTTTTTTAAAAATATTTTATTAGTTATTTATTTATTTTAAACAAGAGAATGAGAGCAAGAGCACAAGACAAAATTGGTGCATCAGGGCCTCCACCCACTGTAATCAAACTCCAGACATGTGTGCATCCGGCCCACGTGGGTCCTGGAGCATGTGCAACCGGGGTCCTTAGGCTTCTTGCAATCATTTTGTGCCATCTTCCAGCCCCGATTTTTTTTTTTTTATTTGGGACCTGGCCTCTTTTTTTTTTAAACAAGAGAATAGCAAGAGCACAAGACAAAATTAGTGCATCAGGCCTCCACCCAATGTAATCAAACTCCAGACAATCTCTCCAGCACAACCTTTTTCACCCCCATTTATTTATTTATTTATTTATTTATTTATTTATTTATTTATTTATTTGGTTTTTTTGAGGCAGGGTCTCACTCTAGCCCAGGCTGACCTGGAATTCATTCTATAGTCTCAGGGTGGCCTTGAACTCACGGCGATCCTCCTACCACTGCCTCCCAAGGGCTGGGATTAAAGGCATGTGCCACCATGCCTGGCTTATTATTTTTTTTTAATAAGAAAATTTTCCAGGTTGGGGAGGTTGCTCAGTGGTTAAAGCTACTTTCTTGCAAAGCTTGATGGCCCTGTTTCAATTCTCTAGTACCCATGCAAAGCCAGTCTTACAAAGTAGCACATGCATCTAAAGTTCTTTGCTGTGGTAGAAGGCCCTGGTTCACTCATGTACTCTTTTCTCTCTCTGTCAAATAAATATTTTTTTAAAAAGACTTTTTTCCTATTTTTGTTATTTTATTTTATTTTATTTTTTGAGAGGATCTTGCTATGTAGCTTAGCTGGCTTAAACTCAGTATGTAGCCCAGGACAGCCTTGAACTTGTCAACATTTTGCCTCAACTTCTGGAGTGCTGAAATTATAGTTTTGAGTCACCACACCCCAGCTTTTTGTTCATGTATCTTCTATTAGCTTTTAACTTTCTATGTAGCTGATGATGGCCTGACCTTGTCTTCCTCATCCTCTTGTCTCCATCATTTGAGTGTTGGAACTACAATCATTTGCCACCATGATTTTTAAAATTTTAATTATTTATTTATTGGAGAAAGAGAGAGAAAGGAGGAGGAGAGAATGGGCATGCCAGGTCCTCTAGCCACTGCAAACGAACTCCAGACACATGAGCCACCTTGTGCATCTGGCTTACGTAGGTACTGGGGAATTGAACTTGGGTCTTTCGGCTTCACAGGCAAGTGCCTTTACCACTAAGCCATCTGGCCAGCCTCACATCCTGGGGATTGAACCTAGGGCTTCATACATGCTACCAATTGAGCTACATTCTCAGCACTTTTGCCCATTCTTTAATTGGGTTGTCATTGAATTATTGAGTTGTGATATTGAGTTGAGTTCATTATATAGTGTAGATGTGAGTTTTCATGTCATACATAATGTGGTGGTTTGATTCAGGTGTTCCCCATAAATTTAGGTATCCTGAATGTTAGGTTCTCAGCTGATGGAGATTTGGGAATTAATGCCACCTGGAGGCAGAGTATTGTTGGGGGTGGGCTTATGGGTATGATAGCCACTGTCCCTTTGCCAGTGTTTGGCACACTCTCCTGTTGCTATTGTCCACTTTATGTTGGCCAGGGGTGATGTCCACCCTCTGCTCATGCCATCATTTTCCCCTGCCACCATTGAGTGTCCCCTCAAGTCTATACACCAAAATAAATTCTTTTTTCCCAAAAGCTGCTCTTGTTCAGGTGATTTCAACCAGCACTGTGAACCTGACTGCAACAGTACAGATGGTACCAAGAGTGGGGTTGCTGCTAGACACCTGACTTTTAGCTTTGCCCTTTTGGAGCTGATTTTCAAGAGGAATATAGAAGGATTTGAAACCTTAGCCTAAGAGATGCCTTGCAGTGCTGTAAGTACAGCTTGATGGACTATTCTGCTCAGAGTTGAAAGACCTGAATGCAGTGGAGAGGTTTGGACTGTGAGAAAGAGTTTGGCTTACTGAGGAGTTTGTGAAAGAGCTTTGTTATGGACTGAGCTGAGAAAAGCAGTTTGCATAGAAATGGACTGGTGTGAGCAGAGGGATATGGCACAGAAAGAGGCTTGCTGTTATATCCGTGTCCTGAGAACTTTTGTGCTCAGGGGTCCTGCAAAGTTTGCTTTATTCCCCCTGGATTAACAAATTGGACTGTATTGTGAATAAGAAATGCAGAGGGGGATATGGTCTTGTTTTGGAAACAGAAATGAAAGGTTTGCTGGTTTGCCTACATGAGATCTGATGGAGCCATGAGGATGAAATTGCAGTGCTGTCCATGAGAGCTGCAATTCCCAGATGAAGTTTTGAGATTAGGCCAGCTGGTTGAATTACCTGACTTTTCACTGACTAGGGTTGCCTTGGAATTACAGTGTTTGATGTTTTCCCTGTTTAAATCTTTATTGGTTGAAAGTATGCCCAATGCCATCTTTTACAGTGAGAATTTATTCTGTGCCATTATGGTTTTTTTTTATATTTTGTTAAAATACCTTGGATTATGGGGAATTGAATTTTGAATATTTGTGGTTATCAGTTTATGGGAACCAGGGTCAGAATGTGGTGGTTTGTCTAATTTCATTCTTTTGTTCCCAGCTGATGGGGATATGGGTTGTGCAGTGTATTGTTGAAGCACCATTTGTTAAAGACTGGTCCACCCTCTGCTCATGCCATTTTTTCCCCTCTGCTCATGCCATCGTTTTCCCTTGCCATCATGGAGCATCCCTTCAAGTCTGTAAGCCAAAATAAACCTTTTTTTTTTTTTTTTTTTTTCCCCAAAAGCTGATCTTGGTTGGGTGATTTCAGCCAGCAATGGCTTGTCTTGTCTTTTTGCCTTGATGTCATTTTCAAAAGTTTTGTTTTAATGAACTTTCATTACTTGTGCTTTTTGGTGTTTTATTTAAGAAGCCATTTCCTAATGCAAGGTTATAAATATTTGCTTTTATGTTAACTTCTGAGAATTTTATAAGTCCTAGCTTTTACATTTAGGCCTACATTATATTTGAATTGAATTTTGAATATTGTGGCAACAGGAGTCTAATTTCATTCTTTTGCACAGGGATATGTTGTCCCAGCACCATTTGTTAAAGACTATTTTTCCCTTACAGGCTTGTCTTGGCCTCCTTGTCAAAAATCTACTGACCAGAAAAGGTAAAGATTTACTGCTGGACTCTCAAATCAATTCCACTGATCTATATGTCTGTCTTTTTTTGTTTGTTTGTTTTGTTTTGTTTTTGTTTTATAGGGTCTAGTATTATGACCTGTCTTGTCTCAGGGTTCGAACTCTGGATCCTTTATAGTATTAAAGGTGCGCCACCACGCCCGGCTTTCAGATTATTATACTGTCTTGCTTACTCTGGCTTTATTTTTTTTTTTAATTTCAAGATACTTTTGGCAATTGTAGGTCTCTCACATTCTCATGTGTTGCTTTTATGCTCAGTGGGGAAGGTGTTTAGAAAAATGCCCTCTCTCTATATTTGCCTCTCTCTCTCTTGTTCTAATATATATATGGGCAAAGAAAGGAAAACACAAACATTGCTGAGAGAAGTATGTAATTCATTTTGTTTTCTGAGTGATTCTTCTGGGCATATCTTTTCTCCTGAGTGGCAGAATTTTGCCCTCCTAAATTCTGTTCACATCATGGCATATTTCTACTCCCTACTGTTTATGAACCCTGTTCATGGCATTAACCCAGGACAAACCTCAACTTCTTTAAGGCATTTGTATGCTCAGGGGTTCTTTACACGTAGTGGGTCCAACCACCCATTATTTATGCCTAGAAAAGCATTACCACACTCTCATTGTGGTTGCTACACTGTTTTAATTGCCTTCCTCATAAATACTGCCTGCCTTTAATCCCAATGTGTGGGAGGAGGAAACTGAATCCCCCAGCAAACTGGCTAGCTAGACCAGCTGAATCAGTGAGCTGTGGGCTCAAGTGAGAGACTCTGCCTTAATGAAATAAAGAAGACAGGAACAGAAGAAGATACCCAATGTCAACCTGGCCTCCACACTTGTGCCCACGTGTACACACATGGAGCTCAAACACACATACATCTGCAAGAAAAGAAAGGAAAATAAACTAAAAAACGTAAACACCAAAAACCAAACCATCCAATCAACAAATAGAGAAATGAATAGAAGATTCTCAAAAGAACTACGAATGACAAATAAAAATAAGAAAAAATGCTCAACATTCTTAACCATCAGAGAAACACAGCAATTCAAAACTACACTGAGATTCCATCTCACCCTAGTCAGAATGATTATCATCAAGAAAACAAACGCTGGCAAGATGTGGGGAAAGAAGAACCTTTCTTTATACACTGCTGATGAAAATGTAAACTAGTGCAGCCATTATGGAAATAGGTGTGAAGGTTCCTAAATATATACACACACACTCTCTCTCTCTTTCTCTCTAAAAACAGAGCCACCATATGATTTAGTCATATCATTCTTGGGTAGATACCCCTAAAGGATCTAAGTCAGCAAACCACAGAAATACTTGGGCATATCCTTATTGCTGCACTAGTCACAATAGCCAGAATGGAACCAGTCTAGCTGGATGAATGAATACAGACAATGTGGGGCTGGAGAGATGGCTCAGTGCTTGAGGCACTTGCCTGCAGAAACCTAACAACTCAGACTCAATTCTCCAGTACCCACATAAAGCCAGATGCACAAAGTGACACATGCTCATGCTCCCATTCTCTCTGTCTCTCTCTGCTTGCAAATAAACAAAAAAATTTTTTAAAAAAAGGAAAGAGAAGGCCAGGTGTAGTGGTGCATGCCTTTAATCTCAGCATTCAGGAGGCAGAGGTAGAGGATCACTGTGAGTTGGAGGCCACCCTGAGATGACATAGTGAATTCCAGGTCAGCTTGGGCTAGAGCAAGACCTTACCTTGGGGGGAAAAAAAGGAAAGAGAGCTGGAAACATGGCTTAGCCATTAAGGTACTTGCCTGCAAAGCCAAAGGACCCAGGTTCATTTCCCCAGGACACATGTAAGCCAGATGCACAAGGTGACACATGTGTCTGGGGTTCATTTGCAGTGGCTAGAGGCCCTGGTGTACCCATTATTTCCCTCCCTCTGTCTCTCGCATATAAATAAATAAATAAAATATTTTTAAAAAATAAAAAAGAAAATGTGTTAGATAAAAATTTTATTCAGTTGAAAAATTGAATGAAATTATTTGTAGAAAATTAGATAAAGTAGAGATCATCATGTTAAGTGAAATAAGTCAGACTAAGACAAATAGTGCATATTTTGTCTCATATGTGGAAAAATATATATCTATGTTTAAGGTATGTGTAGAAAAGAAATTATGTGGGAGTCAGAAGAGGTCTGTGATGGTTTGAATGTGAATGTATGTCCCCCATAACCTTTTTTTAAAAAAGATTTTTTATTTATTTATTTATTTATTTATTTGAGTGAGAGTGTGAGAATGGGCACGCCAAGGCCTCTAGTCACTATAAATGAACTCCAGATGTATGTGCCACCATGTGCATCTGGCTTACGTGGGACCTGGAAAATCAAACCTGGGTTCTTAGGCTTCACAGGC